>CM045739.1:41337500-41365000 GCA_024760905.1 Plotosus lineatus
TACTCCCAGAGAGCACCTCAACATTTTCATCTCTGCTACCTCCAGTTCTGCCGCCTGTCTTTTCCCCAGGGCCACTGTCTCTAAGCCATACAACATCGCTGGCCTCACCACCGTCTTGTACACTTTTCCTTTAATTCTTGCCGATACCCTCCTATCACATCACTCCGGACACTTTTCTCCAACCATTCCAACCTGCCTGCACACGCTTCTTCACCTCTTTTCCACACTCTCCACTTCTCTGGATTGTTGACCCTAACTACTTAAAATCCTCCACCTTCCTTATCTCTTCTCCCTGTAACCTCACCGTTCCTCTTGGGTCCTTGTCATTCACACACATGTATTCTGTTTTACCGAGGCAAACCTTCATTCCCCTCCTTTCCAGCGCATACCTCCACCTCTCTAGATTTTCCTGCACTTGTTCTCTGCTCTCACTACAGATCACAATGTCATCTGCAAACATCATAGTCCATGGAGATTCTTGTCTAACCTCGTCGGTCAGCCTGTCCATCACCATAGCAAACAAGAAGGGGCTGAGAGCTGACCCTTGATGCAGTCCCACCTCCACCTTGAACTCTTCTGTCACACCGACAGCACACCTCACCACTGTCTTAAATCTCTCATACATGTCCTGCACCACTCTAACATACTTCTCTGCCACTCCAGTTCCTCTCTCGGCACCCTGTCATACGCTTTCTCCAGATTCATAAAGGCACAATGCAGCTCCTTTTGACCTTCTCTGTACTTCTCTATTAACGTCCTCAAGGCAAACACTGCATCTGTGGTGCTCTTTCTTGGCATGAAACCAAACTGTTGTTCACAAATGCTGACCTCTGACCTTAGTCTAGCTTCCACTATTCTTTCCCATAACTTCATCGTATGGCTCATCAACTTTATCCCTCTGTAGTTGCCACAACTCTGCACGTCTCCCTTGTTCTTAAAAATGGGCACCATCACACTTCTCCATTCCTCTGGCATCCTCTCACTCACTAAGACCTTGTTGAATGTTCTTGTCAGGAAATCTACTGCTACCTCTCCTAGACACTTCCATACCTCCATTGGTATGGTAGGAGTTGGTATGTCACCATGACCAACTGCCTTTCCATTCTTCATCCTCTTCAATGCCCTCCTCACTTCACCCTTACTAATCTTTGCTACTTCCTGGTCCTCAACAGTCACCTCTTCTACTCTTTTTTCTCTCTCATTTTCCTCATTCATCAGCTCTTCAAAGTACTCTTTCCATCGTCCCAGCACACTTCCGTCATCAGTCAATACATTTCCTTCTCTGTCCTTAATCACTCTAACTTGCTGCACGTCCTTCCCATTTCTAGTTCTCTGCTGTGCCAACCTGTATAAATCATTTTCTCCCTCTTTACTTTCCAACCGAGCATACATGTCATCAGACGCCCTCTGTTTGGCCTTCTATTTGTACTCCTGTTTACTGTCTTCGGTCCTCTCAATGTCCCACTTCTTAGCTACCCTCTTCCTTTCTACACACTCCTGCACTTCCTCATTCCACCACCAAGTCTCCTTATCTACTCTTCTTCTAGATGACACACCAAGTACTCTCTTACCTGTCTCCCTGATCACATTTGCTGTGGTTGTCCAGTCATCTGGAAGCACTTCCTGGCCACTCAAAGCCTGTTTCAACTCCTCCTTGAAGACAACGCGACACTCTTCCTTCTTTCACCACTTTGTCTTCTGCTCTGCCTTTGCCTTCTTCACCTTCCTCGCCATCAGCGTCATCCTGCACACCACCATCCTATGCTGTTTGGTAACACTCTCACCCGCGACTACTTTGCAGTCACTGACTTCTTTCAAATTACATCGCCTGCACAAGATGTAGTCTACTTGTGTGCTCCTACCTCTGCTTTTATAAGTCACCCTATGCTCCTGTCTCTTCTAGAAGAAAGTATTTACCATAGCCATTTCCATCCTTTTTGCAAAATCTACCAACATCTGTCCTTCTGTGTTCCTGTCCTGGATACCAAACCTGCCCATCACTTCCTCGTCCCCTCTGTTGCCTGTACCAACATGTCCATTGAAGTCTGCACCAATGACCACTCTTTCACCTCTGGGGGTACTCTGCATCACTTCATCTAAGTCACTCCAGAATCTTTCCTTCTCTTCTTGCTCACATCCTGCCTGTGGGGCATCAGCACTAACAACATTGAACATCGCGCCTTCAATTTCTAACTTGAGACTCATCACTGACTGACACTCTTTTCACTTCTCGAACATTCCTGACAAAACCCTCCTTCATGATGACTCCTCCATTTCTCTTCCCATCCACACCATGAAAAAAGTTTAAACCCTGCTCCTAAGCTTCTAGCTTTGCTACCTTTCCACCTGCTCTCCTGAACACAGTCTGTCCACCTTCCTCCTCTGCATCATGTCAGCCAGCTCTCTACCTTTTCCTGCCATAGTTCCAACATTCAAAGTCCCTACTTTCAGTCCTAGACTCATACCTTTCCTCTTCTCTCTCTGCCTACGCCTCCCGCCTCTCCTTCGACGTCTTCGACCAACAGTAGTCCAATTTCCACCAGCACCCTGTTGGTTGACAGCAGTGATGGCGGTCGTTGTTAACCCGGGCCTCGACCGATCCGGTATGACATTCTTTGTAGTAATTCGCATATTTTATTTGGCATTTGTTTTACGCCGGATGCCCTTCCTGACGCAACCCTCTGCATTTATCCGGGCTTGGGACCGGCGTGAGTGAGAGACACCGGTTTGTGCCCCTCCCCCCCTCACGGCTGCATTACTCAATACTATACATACATATGAGCAATGAAAACAACTAGTCAAACAAATTTGTATTTAAAATGTTTACATTTTGTGTGTGTGTGTGTGTGTGTGTGCGGGAGTCAGATACAAGTTACAAGTTACAAGTTCAGCTTCATGCCAAACACCATTAAAGACTGGAACTCGCTACCACCAGACCTGATCAACACCATATCAGCTGCTAAGGAGCCAGCTAAATCTTTTGCCGAAATAGTAAGGGGGTCCTGCTAATCAGCTTGACACTTGCGCGGTGAATTAATGTCCTTGCGACGTATCACCTAACCTATCAAGATCAAGATCAAGGGAGTGCGCGCGCCCGTGCGTGTGTGTGTGTGTGCACGTGTGTGTGTGTGTGTGCACGCGTGCGTGCGTTAGATATAATAGACGTGACTCCAGTCTCTGAAATCATGGCTTTTTATTATTGTCACAACAAATCAAGAATAGTACTGATGAAGAGAAGTGACATAAATGTGACATGACAACATTGCTGTAAAATTGTGTGTGCGTGTGTGTGTAGAAGTTTTTACATTTCATTTCATCCATGTGTAACTGCATGTACTACATACAATAAATACATTAGCATAAAGCTACTAGTAGGCCGGTTCTAATTCACTCACCCAGCATAAGATAAACACATCCTTTTAGGGGTCATTCAACATTTTCAACATTTTCCTAAGCGTACAAAACGTACACAGACATCTAACCCCCTGTACGCTTTTTAATATAAAAATGTCAATCAACAATAATACATGCGCTTACGATTTTTTGTGTGTGTGTGTGTGTGTGTGTGTGTGTACGTGTACGTTTGAAACTCAATGCGCGATTTGCCAACTACCTGCGGTGTTGCATATCTGCAAAGTCTGCAATGAATACTACCCAACCCAGTATCAGCTGCTGAAACATCAGAAGGCGGCTGATCAAGGGCGTAGGCTGGGGGCGTGCACCCCCCACAGCAGGAGTTGAGTTCCGCCGGACAAGAAATTATGTGCATTCACAATCTTATAAATAAACTTAATCACAGTCATTGAAGAGAAAGTCGGAGATAAGTTCCACATGACTGGAGTCAGGAAGTAAACCGAAAGTTAACGTGTAACGGGCACTGCGCATGTGCACGCCCGAGCTGACCAATCAACAAACATAATATTATCAGTAAGCAATAATAGCTGAACACTGTCAATCAAAGTGCGAGTGTGAGAATAAAGCAGTTTGTTAGTACCGCCTTCGGCTCCTGCACTGGGGTGTTAAAGCACATAGAATAAATGATTCACAGAGAATGAATGGATAAAATAGTTATAAGCCATCCAGCCTGGATCTGCAGCCTAATGCTCAGTACTTTAATAAAATTAATAGTATGTTTTTGTGCTGTAAATATGTATTAATATTTGTTTGTGACTTGGAATAGATAAATAACTTTAGCTCAATTTGTTAATGTACATGTACTTGCAGATGTAGTTTGAAATATATTTGAGAATGTTTTTGGTTGAACTACAATATTTGATTCGTCTTCTGAGAGTAATAGATGAATCGTCTTCTGAAAAACTGCGCGTTGTCGGCGTGAGATTCCATGTTGTTATATCTTAAGCTGTGACATGCATGCACTATATTTTATGTGGTACTTTGTATCAACTCGTCACGACGTCACGGTAACTTTGTGTAGGCGGGCACTGAGCAATGGCGGCTTTCGGGTCGATAACTTGCACGACAAGCACATAAAACAAAACCGCTGTGTGTGCAATGGTTTATTTATGATATAAAATTTACGCCACAATCGCTTCAATAACGTATACTTAAGCTACCGACAACTTATTCAGTCGGCGTTTCATTTCCCCTTTAGGGCTTAGGCTCCAGTCAACCGAGATGTGCACCCCCCCCACGGTCAGACCAGCCGACGCCCTTGCTGATCACAAACTGAAACGTGGCCATCCAAAAGCCAATGACCAATAAAAAAGGAAGATATTTTGAATGGCCATTTTTAAGAACAAGGGAGACGTGCAGAGTTGCAGCAACTACAGAGGGATAAAGTTGATGAGCCATACGATGAAGTTATGGGAAAGAATAGTGGAAGCTAGACTAAGGGCAGAGGTGAGCATTTGTGAACAACAGTTTGGTTTCATGCCAAGAAAGAGCACCACAGATGCAATGTTTGCCTTGAGGATGTTAATAGAGAAGTACAGAGAAGGTCAGAGGGAGCTACATTGTGCCTTTGTGGATCTGGAAAAAGCATATGACAGGGTGCCAAGAGAAGAATTGTGGTATTGCATGAGGAAGTCTGGAGTGGCAGAGAAGTATGTTAGAGTGGTGCAGGACATGTATGAGAGATGTAAGACAGTGGTGAGGTGTGCTCTCGGTGTGACCGGCAATTCAAGGTGGAGGTGGGACTGCATCAAGGGGCAGCTCTGAGCCCCTTCTTGTTTGCTATGGTGATGGACAGGCTGACAGACGAGGTGAGACAAGAATCTCCATGGACTATGATGTTTGCAGATGACATCGTGATCTGTAGTGAGAGCAGAGAACAAGTGCAGGAAAATCTAGAGAGGTGGAGGTATGCCCTGGAAAGGAGAGGAATGAAGGTTAGCCTCAGAAAATCAGAATACATGTGTGTGAATGAGAAGGACCCAGGAGGAACGGTGATGTTACAGGGAGCAGAGATAACGAAGGTGGAGGATTTTAAGTACTTAGGCTCAACAATCCAGAGCAATGGAGAGTGTGGAAAAGAGGTGAAGAAGCGTGTGCAGGCAGGCTGGAATGGTTGGAGAAAAGTATCCGGTGTGATGTGCGATAGGAGAGTGTCAGCAAGAATGAAGGGAAAAGTGTACAAGATGGTGGTGAGGCCAGCGATGTTGTATGGCTTAGAAACAGTGGCGCTGAGGAAAAGGCAGGAGGCAGAGCTGGAGGTAGCGGAGATGAAAATGTTGAGGTTCTCCTGGGAGTAACGAGGATGGATAGGATCAGAAATGAGTATATCAGAGGGACAGCCCACGTAAGATGTTTTGGAGACAAAGTCAGAGAGGCTAGATTGAGATGGTTTGGACATGTACAGAGGAGGGATAGTGAGTATATTGGCAGTAGGATGCTGAGGTTGGAACTACCAGGCAGAAGGCCTCGAGGAAGACCGAAGAAGAGATTTATGGATGTGGTGAAGGAAGACATGAAGGTCGTTGGAGTCAGAAAAGAAGATGCGGAGGACAGGGTGAGGTGGAGGCGGATGATTTGCTGTGGCGACCCCTGAAGGGAGCAGCCGAAAGTAAAAGAAGAAGAAGAAGATTTTGAATTATATTTTAATATAAAATAATATTATTAAAAACAATGTCATTTTTATTATTAAAACCAAATGTCTTAATATTAATGTTAAAGTAGGTGTCATTAAAAGGAATTCTTTAAAAGTATATATTTTTACTGATTTCATTATTATTTGACTCGTGTATAAAAGAAGTATTGATCAAGGAAATACATTGATTTATTTTATAAAAGAGGTTTGACCATTGTTTTGTTTTAATATCTTGTTTAAAAATCCTGCCGATAGATCATCAACATTTATTTGTACGCTTGCTTGGGGGTCAAAAAAAGCATACTCTCTGTATGCTTGGGAAAATGTTGAAAATGTTTTCAGTTTAAGTGTAATTTTACCAAATAATTTATCATGAACATGCCCCTCACTACTGATAAGCCAAGTGGAGTCTTGAGTGAATATTAGCGTCCTTTTTAATTTTTTTTAGCTTATATTGTTATTCTTTAAATAATATTTACCTGTACAATTCCAGAGTGTGACATGCTCATTATTGTATATTGGTGAACATGGGCGGAGCATAAGATTAATCTAAACAGCCAATCATTAGCAGCTGTGTCACGTTTGATCTTTTTAGTTTAGTCAGAAATATTTTTAATTTTAATTCGATGATTAGCAGTAAAAACTTTATTATTGATTAGCATAATCTAACCAAATCCCAGCACCTGGCTACTACCTCATGGGTGTCTGCAGGAATCAAATTAATCCCTCTGACAACTTTGCTAAAGATCGTTTGATTGTGAAAGGCAGTGTTGGCCCGGTAGTAAGGTGCTGGATTACTGGTCCTAAGGTTGGGGTTTCAAGCCCCACTGTCAACGGTTGTCACTGCTATCCTCCCAGTGCAGCTAACTGGGTTATCAAAGGCTGGCCATGTCTCACAGTCTATTGTGTGAGGCATGTAAAAGAACCATTGCTGACTTTCGACAAGAGTAGGATGCCTAACCATTAGCATGTTTCTTCCCTGCTTTGGCCAGGTGAGCTGTCCAGTGTGTACTCTGCCCTCGGCTAGAGTCATCTGAGATGGACACCAGCTTAAAAGCAATCCTAATTAAGATAAAGCAGTCAGAAAATGAATGAATGAGTTTGATTGTAACTAAATTCTCAGCCTGCTCAGTTTAGTAAACACTTTACTGTATGTATCTGGATTCTGGGAAAGAGTATAAAACCTCACGTAGCATACGCCCAGCTATGCTACAACAATAAACAGTTCTGATTTTGTGTTAAAAAAAAAAAACTGGAAAAAGCACATAAACAAACAAGCATAAAATGCATCTTTACAGAGGTTCAGTTACTTTTGCAATTGTTATTACTATCATTAATATTAATAATTATTAATACTGCTTGTTTAGGATGAAGAATCTTTGGTCAGCTTTAGTATTTGGAAGAACACAATAAAAAATAAAAACAAAACAGCACTGTACAATAATTTACACAACAGCTACAACAGATTTAGTGGAAAAACAAATTTTCACAAAAATATCCTGAAACAAACAATAATAAGGAACCCTCAACATGTTTTTTTACTGAACATTAGACATCAGGTGAATCCTGCACCTTCAACTGAAATCACACACACACACACACACACACACACACACACACACACACACACACACCACAAGGTACAGTTTAATTGAGAACCAAATGAACACATTTTCCAGTTCAGGTGTACAATTATGTACGAAGTACGATTTATAGCATGAAGTTTAAAGGAAATACTTAATTTTATGAATCTTTATTCACTAATATATTATTAATAACAATAAACTATAAACATGTTATAATATTATAAAATAATAAACAATACTACTACTACTACTACTACTACTACAATAATAATAATAATAATAATAATAATAATAATAATAATTTAGTACATTAGGGTTAACACTGATATAAATCTGTGGAGGTGTGTGTGTGTGTGTGTGTGTGTGTGTGTGTGTGTGTGTGTGTGTGGGCAGTGGGGTGTTGCGGTGCTAATTGGGGAAATAAACTTACACTTCCAAATGTCCCATCCACTTGTGCAGTGTAATGTTGTGTGTAGTGGGGTTGGGTTGAAGGGGTAAATACTTGTTCTTTCTTTGCTATTCGATGACCACAGTAAAAGAATCAATCCATTATGGTGTATTGGTATCACACACGGCCCTCCAATTGACTTTATTTTACTCCGCCCCCTTATAAACAATACAGAAGAACCTCCAACTTTTTCTCATGAATTTTTGAACATTCTGAAATATTTGTTTTAAGTGTTTAAACAAAAAATGAAGTTAAGTTTGCAATCATTGACAATGCTAATAAGTCTAAATTACCATAAATCATGTAATAGTTGATCTACCATAAATAACAGAAAACCAAACAAGTCATTGGTAACCAAGCTAATATGAAAACAATAACACACTTACACAGAGCATGTTAGAGATACTGTATATTTATAAAATAAAAACACTGCAAGTTAAACCATCTGGTTCACAGTCGATGAAAATATGTTGATAACCTCAGTCTGTTTAATTAACTGTTTAAGCAGGGGTTGGTAACTTTTAGCTGGAAAATAAATTATTTTGGTTGAAATTATATTTGTTTGAAATTCTATATCATCCAAATAATAATTAATGACCCGAGATCTAAAAGCCCCCCCCCCCCATTAATAACAAAATAAATGTCAAAAGAAAAAAAAAAAAGCCTGGGAAATAAGCCTATCAATCGATTACTGCAATTTGTCACCCCACCCTCCATAAACCAGCAGTCAGAGCATTTGGTGTAGGAGGTGTGGCTTGGGAATGGACCTGTGTGTGTGTTTGGGTGTGTGGGGGCTATCAACCACAACTTTAAAAATGCAAACTAAGAGGTAAGTAAATAATAATAATAAATAAATAAAAAAAATCTGATATCAAAGTTTACACGAGTGGGTTTTCAACAAAAACAACAAGTTCACAAAATTAAAATAGAAAGTTTTTTGCATTTTAAGTCACATGATAGACTATATGTTGACAATAACTTAAGCGATGGAGATTGATCAGCATGGTTCATGGGAACGAGGGTTGTGAAAGGAGAAAAGATTTAATTGCCAGCAATGGAAATACAAGAATTTCACAACTTTTCTGTTTTAAATAGAAACTACTCATGTTTCAAACAAACCTGAAATAGAAGCCCCCTTTAATGCCCCCATGCTCGCTCCATCACTGCTCCGAGTACTAATATCTTGATGCGAATAATCTTGTTTGCTAATGCAGGTCACTCTCAGTCACATTGTACTTATAAATGTGTCAAAGTTACAGTGATGCACTGTATTTTACCCAGATACCACTCAAACATCATCACTCAAACTTGATGTAACAACTTATTTCAGGAAAGAATCCAAAAGAAAAATGATTTGACACAAAAAAACCCTCATGTTGTTGAAATGTTTTCATAATAATTTAAACATAATACATACACCTAATCACAACACTGACACAAAACCATGTGAAGTGCGTAGGAAATACTGTACAGATGCTCCCCGACTTATGTTCATCCGTTTTAAGTTTTTTTGATTTTACAGGATTTTTTTTCCAAAAAAAAGTAAAATTTTGAGTTTAGTCTTACCTACCTAGTACGTTAACGTAATGACATAATGATGCTGCGTCCATTGTTTACAAACAAGACTGAACATGCCCCTCATTCTTTCCAGTTCAGTTTTATATATATATATATATATATATATATATATATATATATCAGTTATATAGCGTGTTAACCTTGTGTTAAGACGTCGTCTCTGTGATCTTTGTGTTTACACTGTTTTGCGCACTTTTGTAACCCTAAGCAAATATGGTTAGTCAGAAGCGTAAGCCTACTAGCATGGGTGCAAATCTCAGCCACAGATGAATTAACTATCTGCTCGGATCGGCACAATCTACCATGCATACTCAGTTTACGCAAAGAGAGTTGCAACATGAATGAAAATCCAAATCCAGGAAAGAGCGCTCCGCTCTGCTGGCTCCACATCAGTGCAGGCTGTGTTCTAAATGAGTTCAACGGCACCCTTGCACACTTGAAAGACCGGAAGTCCGTATAACCCGCAGCAAGTACACTACTTTCTCAAGTACACTACTTTCGGTATTGAGCGCGTCACATATTGTAAGCCTTGATTGGCTGTTTTAAGCTTCATGTAAAGTGATTCGGTATAAATAAGTGACTTATTTGAAATTAATGTTGATATTATTTGATATATTTGATATTATTTTACGATGTTATGTTTATAATAATTGATTTAGGGGTGTTTTATGAGATACGGTAATGGTATTTATGGATGTATAGTACAATATGAGCGTCATACATCACACGTTATACGTCATATGTCACTGTAACAACTTACGTTCACTTTCAACTTACGTTCGGCCATCCGGAACCAATTAAAAACATAAGTCGGGGAGCGTCTGTATAACCAACTACTCGCTGAATCACTGTTATAAACACAGTAATAAAACCTCACAAGCATCACAAGTAAGTTTGTATTGCTGTACTGATATAGCAATGTTATGTTTTAAAAAGGTTGCTACAGCATTACACAAAGGTTGTTATGTAATGTTATTCATTACCAAAAACGCTGTTAAAATTTTCTCAGTAACATTTTCAATAAATGTCTTGGATAACTTAATCAGATGTTCCAGTAATATTCATTGGTATGGACTGTGTGTGCATGCACCATCATTTCGCTTTCAATCCCCAAGTGGTGACAAGGAAACCCCGGTACCGGTATGTACATTCTTTTTCCAACACTGGATGGCGCTGTACTTGAGGTCTGTTGTTTTACTGCTAACGACGAGTAAACATATTGATATTATTGTTAGTCATGCTGCGAGCTACAGCATACCAGTAAACTAATGCTAATCCGAAACCAAAGCTCACGTAACTTATTTTAGCCTTTTTTTTTTCCACCTTGATCTTACTGACATTTTTAAATGGAATTTTCTTATTGCTAGAGTTGCTGTTAACTCGGCAGCTATATTTCATGTTAACCTTAATGCTAGGTGTTCTTCTTACCTTGTATATTAAACTAGAACGTTTTTTCTGGTTCATCATTTCATGCGCATAGTGATTGTCATACCGCTGTACCCATAGAATAATAATAATAATAATAATAATAATAATAATAATAGTTTCTGATAGTTAAGTACTGAATCTTTCAAACCTATTCAGCGAAACAATGTTCTATACCAACTGAAACATTTTGCAATATATTTCTGCAATAAATGGTCCAACTGTTAACGGGTTTAGTTTTATATATATATATATATATATATATATATATATATATATATATATATATATATATATATACACACACACACACACACAAATGTACGTGGATCCCTCGTTACTTCGTGCTTCAATTCATGCGGCTTCAGTGTATCGCATTTTTTTATATATATATACTCAACGATAATAAGTTAGGGAAAATGCAGCAGAAACAATTATGCAAAAAAAAAAAAAACCTAAACAAACACAAAACAAAAAACATCCCAAAACCTCCCATCTGCGTGCTTGCCTGTATGTGTGTGTATGTTTTTATTGTTCAATTATTATTAGAAACAATTATAGCATTAGGTATGTATTTATTGCTATTATATACACATATACATGTACGTATACGTCAGTTTTTTTTTTTGGGGGGGTTCCCACTTCTCGGAATCCGGTGGTCGCGAGGGGATCTCGGTCCCAATTAAACTCTGAAAGTGAGGGATCCCTGTATATATACACAGACACACACACTATATATATATATATATATATATATATATGTGTATATATATATATATATACATACATGCATACATACACTAGTCCTTCTCAAAAAATTAGCATATTGTTCATTATATAAGTTCATTATTTTCTGTAATGTACTGATAAACATTAGACTTTCATATATTTTAGATTCATTACACACAACTGAAGTAGTTCAAGCCTTTTATTGTTTTAATATTGATAATTTTGACAAAAAAGTAAAGAAAAACCAAAAATCCCTATCTCAAAAAATGAGCATATTTCATCCGACCTTCAAATAATTATGTTCAGTTATGCACTCAATACTTGGTCGGGAATCCTTTTGCAGAAATGACTGCTTCAATGCGGCGTGGCATGGAGGCAATCAGCCTGTGGTACTGCTGAGGTGGTATGGAGGCCCAGAATGCTTCGATGGTGGCCTTAAGCTCATCCAGAGTGTTGGGTCTGGTGTCTCTCAACTTTCTCTTCACAATATCCCACAGATTCTCCATGGGGTTCAGGTCAAGAGAGTTGGCAGGCCAATTGAGCACAGTAATACCATGGTCAGTAAACCATTTAGCAGTGGTTTTGGCACTGTGAGCAGGTGCCAGGTCGTGCTGAAAAATGAAAATCTTCATCTCCATAAAGCTTTTCAGCAGATGGAAGCATGAAGTGCTCCAAAATCTCCTGATAGCTAGCTGCATTGACCCTGCCCTTGATAAAACACAGTGGATCAACATCAGTACTTGACACTGGCATTTTGGCATTTCCTTCTCCCCAGTCTTCCTCCAGACTCATGCACTGTGATTTCCGAATGACATGCAAAATTTGCTTTCATCCGAAAAAAGTACTTTGGACCACTGAGCAACAGTCCAGTGCGGCTTCTCTGTAGCCCAGGTCAGGTGCTTCTGCCACTGTTTCTGGTTCAAAAGTGGCTTGACCTGGGGAATGCGGCACCTGTAGCCCAGTCCACTGCTTCCACAGGTCCCCCAAGGTCTGGAACCCGCCCTTCTCCACAATCTTCCTCAGGATCCGGTCACCTCTTCTGGTTGTGCAGCGTTTTCTGCCACACTTTTTCCTTCCCACAGATGTCCCACTGAGGTGCCTTGATACAACACTCTGGAAACAGCCTAGGTGTCAATGATGGCCTTCTGGACAGCAGTCAGGTCAGCAGTCTTACCCATGATTGCGGTTTTGAGTAATGAACCAGGCTAGGAATTTTTAAAAGCCTCAGGAATCTTTTGCAGGTGTTTAGAGTTAATTCGTTGATTCAGCTGATTAGGTTAATAGCTCATTTAGAGTACCTTTTCATGATATGCTAATTTTTTGAGATAGGAATTTAGGAATTTTGGGTTTTCATGAGCTGTATTCCAACATCATCAGTATTAAAACAATAAAAGACCTGAAATATTTGTTGGTGTGCAATGAATCTATATGAAAGTTTAACTTTTCAGTACATTACAGAATACATATATATATATATATATATATATATATATATATATATATATATTTACATGACTTGAACTCATCTCCCTTCATTGAATTTAAATATGTGCGGTGAAGTATCCAGGGTAACAGAGTGTGGTGGTCGAGAAGAGAATGCAGGCAGGGCAGACTGGATGGAGAAGAGTGGATGGGGTGATTTATGTGAGAATAGGGTCTGAAAGAGTGCCTGTGATGCTGTAAGGTTTGGAGACTGCAGCGGTGATTAAAAGAAAGGAGGTGGAGATGGAAATGACAGATGACGCTGCTGTGATTTTCTCTGGAAGAGACAAGTGTGGACAGAATTATGAATATGTTTGAGGGACCGAACAGAGAGAAGGGTTTGGGGATAACATGAGAGAGGTCAGATTGATATGGTTTGGACTTGTGCACAGATGAGACGAAAGGTACATTGGGAGAAGAGTGTTGGAAATTCTTGGTTGGAGGAGAAGAGGGATAAAGAGGTGATTTATGGAGGTTGTGACGGAGGACATGCAGGTGACTGGCGTGTTGAACCCAAACAAGTTTTTTGTTTTGTTTTTTTTAAACTCAGATCGATCCCTGATTTACAGGAAGTAGGACTGTGATGAGTCAAGTTTCTATCCAAGCAATTTCAAACACACAATACTCAACACAAATAAAAAAAGGTTTGATTTAAAAACAACCTTAACCCATATTTGTATAAAGTCTGAGCTGAAGTTTTTTTTACTGTCTGGCATAAAACTGCAGTGAAATAAATAACAAACACAAATGATATAAAATCATGCAACCATGTAGAGCCTAAAATTTCCACCTCATCATCATTCACCTGGACAACCAATGCCAAGCTATCCATTTCCTGTACTGTCATATCTACCAAAATGTTTTATGTAAAGACTCGAGCTGTAGAAACATCTCCGTAAATAGTACCTGGTCCAGTGTCAATTATTTCTTGATGCTTTGTTCTGTTATACAGAACATATTCACATTATATCATTTTTTTTTTTTACTTGAATTAAGTGGAAATTTTGCTACTTGAAGTTTTTGCCCATTGCAAGAAGCTTATTATGCCATAACTTTATTGTGCTATATATTATATGCACAGAATGAAAAAGCTCTCCTGAACCTCTCTGGACCTATGACGCCTTGCACTTTTCCACTTACACATAAGTGCTGAATATTAGGGTACTTTTCACCATCAATGTAAGTATCACTGCTACTGATTGATGGTGGTGTTGTTTGACGAAAGGTTCTGGTGTAAATTCGGGTTCTGGCTGTGTCGGTTGCGGCTCCTGACAGAAGAGAAGGTGGTGTCACACCCTGGTATCTTGCACTTGTGCAGGAGGCGGAGGTGCACTGTTTTGTAGTGTGCCCTGAATGTGCCCTTGTTACTGTAAACCTTCTGGCAGACATGACAAGTGATGGGCAAAGACGAGTTGTTGACCTGCTGCCCAAGACTGACTGCAGTGGAACTCAAGCTGTTCTCATTTTCATCACTGTCCCTCAGGGTTAGCTCCTCCTCACTACCCACATCTGAGTCCCAGGAAGAAGAATGACCACTTCCTCTCGTGCTTAAGTCCAACACAGCCTCGTTCTCTACTGGATCCGCTATGATCTCAGAGGATTTGCTCATTGGAAACACGAGGCCCATGCGGTTTGTGCCCTTGAAGATAACAGAGGTCTGGCTCTGAGAATCTTTAGGAGGGAGTTCAGGGTGACAACCAGTTGTGAAGATGTAGTGATCTTTGGTCAATAGCTTATGGTGTAAATTCAGGTTTGCACTGTGTCTAAAAAGATAAACAAAAATCACAATCAGAAGCAAAGGTTTTAGAAATTCCTTAATTTATTTGGAGATTCGTTTTATTTTAGTAGGGCTGCGGGGAGGCTGGAGCCCATCTCAGCTGACTCCAGGTGAAGGCAGGGTACACCCAGAACAGCTCGCCAATCCAGCTCATGGACAATCATTCACACTCACACCTAGGAACACTTTGTAACATCTGGCTGTGGATATTTTAGATTGTGGGAGGAAAACAGGATGACCCGGAGGAAACCGATATACTCGCGGGAAGGACACATGTTTGTTTGTTAGATTTATTATTTATCTGCACCAAAAAGCCTGTAAGGACTCTTTAAAACACGCTCAATGGCTACGATTAACTCCTCGAGAACCATCCTTATACCTTTATGGGTACATTTATGCTGTTTAACTTTGGCAATGAATGTATCTTTACAAATACAACTCAAGCTGTCATTCTGTCAAACTAAGAAACAGACTATGGAAAATAGAAATCAGCTTTGACTCAATGGCTCCAAACCCTTGACTGTACTGGATTTCGATCTGTAAGCTACTCACCTGTCTCTGCTCCGGCGGGATGGGAATGCAGCATTGCAGCCCACAATGGTGCATATGTGCATTTCCTTCAAGTGGACACTGCGGTAATGCATCTTGGCACCGTAGGAATTTTTAAAGGTCTTACTGCAACTCTCACAGTGATGGAGAAGCTCTTCTTCTTCATCTGCAGATACTATCTGTAAGTCACCATCGCCGTCGGTGCAGACCTCAGACTCGCAAGTGGTGGCACTCACTCCTGCTTTATCAGTGGATTGGAGATCTTCACTGCAGGTTTGGTCCCCAAAATAAAGTAAGTCTCTCTGCATGCTTCTGAAGGATGATGAGTGAGGGAGACTGCACCCCTGAACTGGGTGTTTGTCATCTGTTTGTGGTTCTTCTGTGTTTGAAGAATGGGAGAGGACAGATGAATGGCTTGCGGGATGTACATGTTTATCACATTCTGTTTTTATCACGCACTCCATCCCAGAGTCCATACTGGCAGAAGCATCATCATCATTGGAACTGCTTTGCTCTTCCAGCTCATCTTTCTCAATCTTTATGGGCATGCTGGATTTGCGGGATTTCTTTTTGGGTACTGGCTCAGTGTTGCTCTCCATGTCTCCTATGCTTACAGGCACAGAAGAAGAGGACAGTAAGGGCAGGGAAGGCAGATTTCCAGGTGTGTTGGCAAGCTCAGCAGGTGTCACCAGACTGCGGTAGAATGGTAGTACAGGCTGCACAGTCTTCAAGTTTGGGAAGACAATCCCACTGTGACTCATACTTGGAAAGGAGCTGTGAAGTTTGGGTTCTGAATTGCTAATGTAACTGAAGACAGGCCTGATGAGGTCCCGCTTTTCTGCCTCATCCCCTACATTCAGTCCATCCCTCACATCCCTGTCTCGATTATTTCGATTCATGGGCATGTGCAGGCGCGGGTTCGGGTTGGCACTGTGTCGGTTGCGGCTTCTCAATGAGCTGAAGACCATGTTGCATCCATCAATAGTGCACTTGTGCTTAATCTTGAGGTGAACAGCATTGTAATGGATCTTCAGCGTTCCTTTGTCATAAAAGGTCTTTTCGCAGGCACTGCAGAAAACTCTGCCTTTTTTTCCTACTGCCGGTCGGATTTTTGATTCTGGTGATGCCTGGGCGATATCAGAGCTGACTGAAGGTGTGCACGGTGTCGAGGGTGAGGAATAGTTATCGCTCAGTGTGAAATCATCCGATTCTAAATTTGTGCTGGCTCTCTCCATTGGTACGTCTTCTCTTTCTACAACAGAGGTGAAGTGTGAGGGAGTGTCAGGGTTTGAATCCAGAACTTCAGATCTGGCTGAAAGCTCCTGCTGATGGGAATCTGCTCTGGACCTGAGCAGCGGTGCAGGAACAGACTTGAGTAGCTGCAGAGGCAGCATGAAGGTCATGTTGTTGACCAAACTTTCAAAGTGGTGGCCATTGTTGCGGTTCTGAGGTTCTGTAGTAGGTGGCACCGATGGGCGCTGTGTACTGCTCTCTATGAAGCTACGGATGTCCGAGTTTGCTCTAACTGTCGGCACGATGACTGCTTGCCCTTCTTTGTCTTGCAATGCCATCAGCTCGACAATGGACTTTGTCTCTCCAAAGCGGAGGAACTGCTGCAGTGTTGCAATTTCTTCCTCGAAGGTCATGATGGCCCAGCGATCCAATACTTTGCCTGCCACATCCTACACAAACACACATTCAATAGACTGTCATTTGCATTACAAATATAAATAGTCCAAGCAATCAGGAACCCCAGAACACTGACTATCTGACAGCACAATGAAATAAAAAGTTGTCCATACATCCAATACAGCCACACATGAAAGGCCTAATTACCGCAGTGCCTCTTTAATATCACTTTTCTTCATGCTGATGATTGGGTTTGGCCCTGGTGGGAGTTGTCAGGGGTTGGTGGGGGTAGTAGGGTGGAGGTTCAGGGTTGGGCAATGATTCTGGCTGTAATTACACATGAGTGCTAGCAGTCCTTCAAAGTCATTCAGCAGCTTCATGCCATAACCGAGATAAATATTTCATCATACAGCATTCATTTATATGCCTGTGGAGAATTTGACTTTACTTCTGCCGTCAGACGAGCTAACTAGAATCACACACAACCACCTGAATACTTAACGAGCAGCAAATTGGGCAGCTCTCATACTTGAGCAAGAAAAAAAAATGTGACAAAATTGTATTTACATGAAGTGCTGTGATCACAGCCGTAATGAGAGCTGGAGGGAGTCTACAAGTCTCACAGCTCCAAAATTGCAATACCAACTTCTTTCTAATGATATCGTTCCAATAAAAATACAAACTGAGTGCTCTTATTTACTAAACATATCAGAAAAAAACATCAATATAGTAATCAAGTAAACATGTCTGAAGAATCTCTTGATGCATTCATCTTCATTAGAAGCAGTAGGATCAATAAATATATATGAATATGCAAATTTGGACATTTTCTCATATCATGTCCTTCACCCTAAACAACTTAATATTGTATTTGCTCAGTAAGCCATTTAGCCAAATGCTTGTGAACTAACTCACGCTATTTAGATGTGAGATTTTAGTGTCAGACTCTTGCCTTTTTCCCATTGAAAACATAACACTAAACAGCACGTTGGTGTGTAATGAGGAGCACAGCACATCTACCTCAGAACAAGGAGTTCCTGGGTTTGAGTCCTAGGCCTTGCATGACCCCTTCTGTGTGCAGTTTCCATGTTCTCCCCATGCCTGAGTGGGATACCTAAGGGTTTTCACCCAGTCCAAACATGCATATTTGGTTTATTGACTGTACCAAATTGCCCCAGGTGTGAATGTGTGTGAATGGTTATGTGTGTGTGTGTGTGTGTGTGTGTGTGTGTTGCCCTGGAGTGGGTTGGTGAAGTATTCAGGGTGTACTCTGCCTTCTTCCAGAGTCAGCTAAAATAACCTCCTCGTAATACCAGCAAGATAGGGCAGGTCTGAAAATGAATAAACAATTAAAATATTTGTGCTCGCTCGCTCTCTCTCTCTCTCTCTCTCTCTCTATATATATATATATATATATATATATATGTGTGTGTGTGTGTGTGTGTGTGTGTGTGTATGCACAGAGATCCCTCACCTTCTGCGGTTAATTGAGACCGAGATCCCCACGTGACCACTGAAATCCCGAAGTAGGATCACTCCCCCAACCCCTGCACCTCGACCCCCGACTGACGTATAGGTACATGTATATAATATCAATAAATACATATCCAATGCTATAAATGCTCATTATAACAATTAAACATTAAAAAAAATAATGCATGAGATGTAGATGTAAATAAAATATAAATACACACACATACAGACGCACGCACGCAGATGCACAACTCACAACAATGTAACTACCGTATTCAACGTAATAAGCACCCTGCTCCAATAAGCCACCCCACCCCAGTGTTTTTTAGTTTACGTCTAATAACCCCCCATGTGTACTGGGAGAAAAATCGTACATCAAACTTACCAATTTTATTAAATCAGTCTCTGTTACAGTAAAATGAGGCGTTCACTGCCTGTTAAAGTGAGTTTACACGGTATTTCAAGACCCCTGCCACTGGGGAATGTCTATAATATTCATCAGTAACAACACATTTGATTGTTCTGCCGTGCTTTAAAAAAACAGGGAAATATTTTGCTGTTTTCTCTTGGGAAATGCCCAACAACCAATGAACCATTAGAAACTGCTTCAGCAAAACTATGCTCTGAATGAATGGAGCGATGAGCCAGATATGAACCTATCAGAAAGTGATAGCAAGTATTTTTCGCCCGATTCTCCTGCTCACTAAATTCCTAAATTTTAAATATATATATTAAAAAAAAGTCAAATCTTTTGAGTTTACACTTACCTACGTAGTACGCTCACGTAATGACGCTGCATCCATTGTTTACAAACGGCAGACTGAACGTGCCCATCCTTCTTCCCAGTTCAGCTGTATAGATATCGTTTTATACATACATACATATATACAGTGATACCTCAGCTCACGAACATAATTGGTTCCCAGAAAGTGTGTGTAAGGCGAAAAGTTCGTCTTCCGAACATTTATTTCCCATAAGAAACCATTAAAATGAGAATAATCCGTTCCCAGGTCCCCATAAAACATAATTTTCTACTAAATAAGCCTTAAAACTACACAAAAATATACCTTATTTTATGTATAATAAATGTGCTATTGTATTGTAATTAAAGAAATAAACTGTACTGTATAATAAAGTCGTTTTATTTACCTTTGTGATGGTAGTTGATGGCTTGATGGAATGGAGTGGGAGGAGGAGGGAGGGAGGGAGGGAGGGAGGGAGTTACTGTTTGGAAGGAGTGTTTGGAAACACCCTTAGCCACACCCTTAATAGCTTCCTTGTTCTTAAGGATGGTAGCAATGGTAGACTTAGCGTACGTCACATAAACGCACACCTCGTTCGTGTTTTTCAATTATCTCCACCTGTGGTGGGGTCTTTTTCGGTCCCATAATAGCAAAAGTACACTCAATATGGTCCAAAATGTCTATCAAACACAAACCACGTCCGCACTCAAAGAAAGGGGGTGACGAACTGGGACGCCGTGAGCGTGCGTCAGCTTCTCGTGGCCGCCACCGTGGCGCTGTTCGACCGCGTGGTTTGGTTCGTCCACCGATATATATATATGCGTGTGTGTGTGTGTGTGTGTGTGTGTGTGTGTGTGTGTGTGTATTATATACACACACATACACAGTGGTACCTTGGTTCTCGAACTTAATCCATTCTAATTCTTAATCTGCTCGAATTGTGATTTGTTCGAATTCAGAATCTGCTTTTCCCATTACAAATAATGGAAATGGTCTTAATCCGTTCTGTCGACTTTTGAACAGAAGTTAATGGTATATTAACTCTTACCATAGGTCTGCAAATTAAGTGAAAAAATTATTGAATACAGTACACTATGTTATGGTCTGTGTTGTGGGAGACTCTAACTTTTCTGTGGTTTTATTTTAGTGTGTTTTGGTCTGTGCTGTGAGAGACTCTGGTTTTGGTGGCTCTCTCTCTCTCTCTCTCTCTCTCTCTGTCTGCGCGTTGGAGGGGGCGTGGCCGTCACACTCGGGTGGAGTGCAAGCTCATCCGTTTTCATCACACTGTCTCGTACATTTTTGGGTCCGGCTGAATATTCCTGGCATAACAGAGTTAGCCCTTCTATGATGCCAGGAACATTCAGCCAAACCCAAAAATGCAGGAGACAATGTGATGAAAATAGATGAGCTTTATTATTCCCAGGGAAGGCACTAGAGCACGGGGACATCGTAGTCACTGTTAGAGAAGCTCTGTGATTGCAAAGTGGAATCAGGTGTGTGTGTTTAGCACTCCATCCGCGTCTCACAAATGAGGCCATAGTAGTGTTGTATGGCTTCACCTCCAGATTATGTTTATTTATCCAGGCCGTCGGTTCATAATCTGTTTTCTGAACCAATACATAGCCGCCTTCCAGTTTTGCCATTGCCCAATTTAGAATGATATGGTTTGTTGTTACACTGAGGGCATACAGGGGAGTTCTTTACTTTCCATTTGTGCATCATGTGGGCAGTCTTTGCATGTCTTGTTCTGAGTCTGTTGGTTACTACCCAGTGTTTTCGTTTAAGAGTCTTGAAGCCAGGAAGGGGTTGAGTTAGATCATCTATCTCATTCCCACCTGTTGGAACATTTCCTTCCCATTCTGTTCTCCATGCTTCTGTTGGATCAAAGTCTTCAAGCTCTGCTTTGTAGAAAGTGTTTCTTGACTTGAGTCTTGAGGTTGTTGGGGCATTCATGTATACTTGTTTCAGAGGTCTATCATCTGCCATGCCTTTAAGCCTTTTAAGCATTTTCTGAGTTGCATCTTCCCTTCTGATGTGGGGTGGTGCAATTGAACTCACAGCTGGAAGCCACTGGGTGAGTGTTGACTTGAGGCACCCTCCGATGGTTTGCATTGACTCGCTCAGCTTGGTATCGATACATTTTGTGTGTGAACTTCTGGTCCACACCGGGGCGCAATATTCAACAGCTCTGAAGCATAAGGCCATGGTTGATGTTCACAGAACGGTTTAAGATGCACCCCATGTGCTTCTTGTAAGCTTTCTTAGAATGCAGTTTCTTTTTGCAATCTTGTTGGTGCATCCTTCAAGATGTTTACAGTAGGTGAGCTGTCTGTTGAGGGTATTGCCTAAGTATTTGGGGTTTTTATCTGCTGGCAAAACCTTGTCTTTGACATGGATGTTAAGTGTTTTTGACGCCTCGTGATTGTTGAGATGAAATACAGTAGAAACTAACTTTGTTGTGTTCATTGTGAGGTACCATGTGTCAAAGTAATCTTTAAGAGCAGATGTGTCTTTGCTGAGTTTTTCTTCGATGTCTGTCCATGATTTTGATTGACACACTAAGACCCAGTGATCTGCATAGCCTAGTTGTAGAGACTTTGTTGCTGGCATATCACTAATGTAGATGTTAAAGAAAGTCGGAGCAATAACTCAGCCTTGTGGAACACCATTCCTTAATTTTCTCGATTTGCTCTTCTCTCCTCCAAGTATTATGTGGAACTGTCTGATGCCAGTCATAAAGGACACTTTGAGAATTTTCTTGCATGGTATTAGTTATGCAAGCTTCAGCATGAGTTCATGAAAAAGTGACCATAACACACTAAAATAAAAAATCACAGTGCATTTAAAGCATAAGAACAATAAAGATAATAATTTTAACCTTTGTGGTGGTGAGCAGTTGGCATACGTAAATGTTGGCGAGGGAGAGAAGAGGAGGATTCTCTTCCATAACAGCTTCAGGTAAATCAGCCAAAGGTGTTTTTTTCTCTTGCTACTGCTTTGTATCGATGACTCTTCTTCGGGATGTTCCTCTCTTTTCTTAATGAACATTTCTAACGTGGCTTTTTTCTGCCTTCTTTTCAAAACCTTACGGAAGTGGCTCATGACCTCATCGTTAAATGTGTTCACAGCGCTGCTAGCACGTTAGCTTAGCTTTAGCACTTTATCACTTTAGCTTAGCTTTAGTGCTAGCTTTAGCTTTATCAGGGTGATACATAGTATCAACAACTTCTGGACTTCCCCTGAATGCTAGCTTTATCAGGGTGATACATAGTGTCAACAACTTCCGGACTTCCCCAGAACAGCACTAGCTTTATCAGGGTGATACATAGTATCAACAACTCCTGGACTTCCTCCCTCTCGGTCTCATTACTATATATATATATATATATATATATATAGTTCCAGGACTAAAGAGTTGCAGGACTCACGTTACCCACTTAACTCTTGCGATTGGTCGAAAGCAGTGAAGTTGATTTAGTGGCCTCACAAACTGAGCTAGTAGATATCCCTGCAGAATACAATGTTAGCATGGAAACCACCCTCTAACATTAGCTAAATTAACTATTTGTCTATCTCAACACACAGGTTCAGCAACTGAAACTTTCGAGGAATCACATCTGAATTTTTTACATGATTGGCCCCAAACTATAAAAGTTGGTTTGACATATTTATCCAATCTCATAACCAATAAAATTCAAAAACAAAAACAACAACAACTCTCTTGTGGGGGAAAAAGCTTGATAATCCCCAGGATATGTTTTGTTCAAAAGCAAGAGAATTCCTCACCTACAAAACTCTATACACACAGTAATGCATGGCAGTGACAGCATTGTGACATGGGGCCACTTCCCACTGAATTGAAGTTCGACTCATAATATAACACCTCGTGACACCTCCGTGATTGATAATTCAATTATAGATACCTCCGTGACAGATACAGGGATCCCTCGCTACCCCATGCTTCAATTCTTGCGGCTTCAGTGCATCACATTTTTAAAAATATTCATCGAATTAAAAAATAAGGAAATAAAGGAAAAAGTTAAGGAAAATGCTGCAAAACAAGGCCAATTATGCAAACAATACTAAACAAACAAAACAAAAGAACAATCCAACACCCCCCATCAAAACTACTTATATTTTTATTTGTTTTAATTGGTATTATAAGCATTTATAGCATTGAATATGTATTTATTGATATTATATATGCATATACATGTATCTATACGTTAGTCAAGGGGGGTTGATCCTACTTCGTAGAATTCGGTGGTCACGGGGGGGTCTCGGTCTCAATTAACCGCGGAAAGTGAGGGATCCCTGTACCTCTGTGATAGATACTTCCGTGATAGATACTTCCGTGATAGATAATTCAACGATAGATACCGCCATGATAGATACCTCCAAGACAGATACTTCCATGACAGGTACCTCAATGAAAGACGTGGAGCAGAAGGAAGAGTCGAATTAAAATATCCAAATAAATTTGTAAAATAAGAAAAAAACTGTTTTAATAACTATTAGTGGGGCGTGTGTATTCTGCAACCAGGTTTATTTTATTTTTGTATCACAAACTACTGGAATTATAAGGGTGGGCGAAGGGGTATTGTAGTAATGTGTTTGTTAGTGTATGTCTGTGTGTGTGTATATATATATATATATATATATATATATATATATATATATATATATATATATATATATATATATATATATATATACACACACATCTCCTGCAGCGGCACTGGAACCCAGTCGTATCGGCACTTGCCTTTCCATTGGATCCTTCCGGTGGCGCCGAGACAGGGGGGGACTTGCTGCTTGGGTAACAGCCTGTCCCTCATTACTCCCTACCCAGGCTCTGCACTGGGGAGTATCACCAGTCGGGATACTGGCCAGAGCGCAGCCATAGTCCTTCGGGACTGACGGAGGCCTACGCGCTATATATACACACACAAATACATACTAGTCCTTCTCAAAAAATTAGCATATTGTAATAAAGTTCATTATTTTCTGTGAAGTACTGATAAAAATTAAACTTTCATACATTTTAGATTCATTGCACACGAACTGAAATATTTCAGGTCTTTTATTGTCCTATCTCAAAAAATTAGCAGATTTCATCCAACCAATAAAAAAGTGCTTTTAATACAAAAAAGTTAACCTTCAAATAATTATGTTCAGTTATGCACTCAATACTTGGTCAGGAATACTTTTGCAGAAATGATTGCTTCAATGCGGCGTGGCATGGAGTCAATCAGCCTGTGGCACTGCTGAGGTGTTATGGAGGCCCAGAATGCTTCGATGGCGGCCTTAAGCTATTTCTCAACTTTCTCTTCACAATATCCCACAGATTCTCTATGGGGTTCAGGTCAGGTGAGTTGGCAGGCAAATTGAGCACAGTAATACCATGGTCAGTGAACCATTTACCAGTGGTTTTGGCACTGTGAGCAGGTGCCAGGAAAAATTAAATCTACTTGACGCTGGACTTCAGGCATTTTGGCATTTGGCACCTTGATTTCCGAATGACATGCAAAATTTGCTTTCATCCGAAAAAAGTACTTTGGACCACTGAGCAACAGTCCAGTGCTGCTTCTCTGTAGCTCAGTTCAGGCGCTTCTGCCGCTGTTTCTGGTTCAAAAGTGGCTTGACCTGGAGAATGCGGCACCTGTCGCTCATTTCCTGCACACGCTGGCTCTGGATGTTTCTACTCCAGCTTCCACAGGTCCCCCAAGGTCTGGAATCGGTCCTTCTGTCACTTTTTCCTTCCCACTGACGTCCCACTGAGGTGTCTTGATACAGCACTCTGGAAACAGCTTATTCACTCAGAGATTTCTTTCTGTGTCTTACCCTCTTGCTTGAGGGTGTCAACGATAGCCTTCTGGACAGCAGTCAGATCGTCAGTCTTACCCATGATTGCAGTTTTGAGTAATGAACCAGGCTGGGAGTTTTTAAAAGCCTGAGGAATCTTTTGCAGGTGTTTAGAGTTAATTCATTGATTCAGATGATCAGGTTAATAGCTCGTTTAGAGAACCGTTATGCTAATTTTGGGTTTTCATGAGCTGTATACCAAAATCATCAGTATTAAAACAATTAAAGACCTGAAATATTTCAGTTGATGCGCAATGAATCTAAAATATATGAAAGTTTAATTTTTATCAGTACATTACAGAAAATAATTAATTTTATCACAATATGCTAATTTTATATATATATATGTATAAAACATACATATATACACACAGTCGGCCCTCTACCTACGGAAGCCTCTGAATATGAAAAATCCAGGTTAAGAAAAACATTTTCCTAAATTTTCATCCTCTCTTTACAAAAACAACCTCTTTTTACGAAAAGCGCCGAACGCACCATTCAAAAATTTAAACGGGCCATTCACAAATTCAAACGATGTGCGAGTTGCTTTCTCATTGGCTGTCTCCCAACATCCCGCCCCGCTGGCCTCCCATTGGTCAGGAGGCAGCTGAACTGTACCCATACATCCTGTACCCATACTTCCTGTTTGTCACACGCGTGAGAGCAGAGAGTTGAACAGGTATGTTGGCTTGTGAGTTTATTTTGGGATTGATCATTGCAGTGTTATATTTCATGATCCACCCGGAAAATACACAAAAGTGGAAATACAGTGACGGAAGCGATTATTTTGGAACGATATTGAAGCAGAAGGAAAACAGAGGGCTCCGTGGGACAAGACCTCCAATCTCGCAAGGAAGCAAGCTAATATTGAATCAGGACCTCAGATCTTTCAAACAGGTACTGTAATTCCGCTTTATATAAAACATCCGGCCATTTAAACATTTAAATACAATTGTTCCACCAGCTGCGCGCTCCGTGTGGGAAGAGCTCGCATTTGACAAAACACACCAGAAGAGTTTTGCGCGCGCGTGCGTGTGTGTGTGTGTGTGTGTGTGTGTGTGTGTGTGTGTGCGTTAATAAAGACCTCTGATCTCACAAGGAAGCAAGTTAATATTGATTGAGCCCGCATTCGGCAAAACACCAGAGCGAGAGAGAGTTGTGTGTGTGTGTGTGTGTGTGTGTGTGTGTGTGTGTGTGCGAGAGAGAGAGCGAAAGAGAGACAGAGAGAGACAGAGAGATAGAGCAAGAGATAGGGACAGAGAGTGGTGTGTGTGTGTGTTAATAAAGACCTCCGATCTCACAAAGAAGCAAGTTAATATTGAATCGGTAACTCTGATCTTTCAAACAGATCCTGTAATTCCGCTTTAAATACAACACCCCGTCCATTTAAACATTTAAAAAGAATTGTTCCATCAGCTGCGCATTCGGCATAACACACCAGAGAGAGAGAGATGTGTGTGTGTGTGTGTGTGTGTGTGTGTGTGTGTGTGTGTGAGAGCGAGAGACAGAGAGAGAGAGAGTGAGACAGTGTTGTGTGTATGTGAGTTAATAAAAATGTTTAATAATGGTTTAATTAATAAATCTTCTTCTTCTTCTTCTTTTACTTTCGGCTGCTCCCTTCAGGGGTCGCCACAGCAAATCATCCGCCTCCACCTCACCCTGTCCTCCGCATCTTCTTTTCTGACTCCAACGACCTTCATGTCTTCCTTCACCACATCCATAAATCTCTTCTTCGGTCTTCCTCGAGGCCTTCTGCCTGGTAGTTCCAACCTCAGCATCCTACTGCCAATATACTCACTATCCCTCCTCTGTACATGTCCAAACCATCTCAATCTAGCCTCTCTGACTTTGTCTCCAAAACATCTTACGTGGGCTGTCCCTCTGATATACTCATTTCTGATCCTATCCATCCTCGTTACTCCCAGGGAGAACCTCAACATTTTCATCTCCGCTACCTCCAGCTCTGCCTCCTGCCTTTTCCTCAGCGCCACTGTTTCTAAGCCATACAACATCGCTGGCCTCACCACCATCTTGTACACTTTTCCCTTCATTCTTGCTGACACTCTCCTATCGCACATCACACCGGATACTTTTCTCCAACCATTCCAGCCTGCCTGCACACGCTTCTTCACCTCTTTTCCACACTCTCCATTGCTCTGGATTGTTGAGC
>CM045739.1:41370000-41385000 GCA_024760905.1 Plotosus lineatus
TCTCACAACACAGACCATAACACACTAAAATAAAAACCACAGAAAATTTATAGTCTTTCACAACCCAGACCATAACACAGTGTACTGTATTCAATAAATTTTTCACTTTAATTTGTGGACCTATGGTATGAGTTATTGTACCGTTAACTTCTGTTCAAAAGACGACAGAACGGATTAACACCATTTACATTATTTGCCATGGGAAAAGTGGATTTGGAGTTTGAACAAATTGGAATTCGAACAGCCTTCTGGAATGGATTAAGTTCAAGAACCGGGGCTCCACTGTTCCGTATTTTCCGGACCATAAGTCACTCTGGAGTATAAGTCGCACCAGCTATAAAATGCGCAACGAAGGGGGAAAAAACCTCAAAGATAAGTCACAGTTTTGGGGAGAAATTTATTTTATAAAATCAGATACAAAGAACAGACATTTCTAGAAAGGAAAGAAACAGTAATAACAATAAAATGGAAAACAAGCTAAATAGTTTATTATACTGTTAATGTAACATGAATAGGCAGTGTGTTAACATAACGTATTAACAGTTACTAAGATAACTACAGTATTGCTGAAATAACATAACATAACTAGTGTGCTGAACCTTCAGTCTCACTAAAATCACCAAACCCATTGAACTCTTCATCCTCTGTGTCACTTCTGAACAACTCTGCCAACAGAAGTAGAGGGTGCGTTGCTTTCTCTTCTGTGAAGCTGTCGCCAAACTTGGCATCACTCTGTTATTATTCCAGCCTTTCTGAATCCCGACAGTGTGGTGTCAGTTGTCACTGAAGCCCATGCTTTGTTGATCCATCCAATCACTTCCAGGAAAGTTGCATGGCGCATCCTCCCTATTGCCGTGAAGCTATGCTCTCCATCCATCATCCATTGCTCCCACAGCTGATGTAAAACTGCCTTAAATCGCCTGTTCACCGAGATTTCAAGTGGCTGGAGTACTTTGGTTAAGCCTTTTGGGATGATGGCAGGGATAGTGTTGAAACCCTTTATCTTTGAATTGTGGCGTGAAGTGCGCTCGCATACTGTTCATCACCAGCAGGGCTTTGCATGTTCTAAAGAAGCCATCGGGATGCTTAGTGTAGCACTTTGTAAGCCAAAAGTTCATCATATCTTTATCCATCCATCCTTTCTCATTCACGGCCACAACCACTGCAGGGGATTGGATATTTGGCATGGTTTTCCGTTTAAAAATAACTATTGGTGGCCATTTTGATCCATCTCCACAACATGCCAGCACCACTGTGAAGTGTGACTTCTCATGACCAGTTGTTACTAGAGTCACGCTCTTTTTCCCTTTTTCAAAGACACTTTCACCCATGGGGATGTCAAACAAGACGGGGACCTCGTCCATTTTAATAATTTGATCCGGTGTCTCATTATGCTCAGTTACCTGATTTTCAAAAAACTCATGGAAACTGTCGACTTTGGCTTGAAAGTCTGCTGGCAGTTTTTGTGACATTGTTGTTAGTGCTCTGATGCAGAGATGGTTGCGCTGCATGAATCGGTAACACCAAGAAGGTCCTCCTGCAAAGTCCGTTATATTCATCACCTTGGCAACTACCTGGGCATAGAGACGTAACTGCCCTCTCCCGGCAGCGCGTTGTTCAAGCACCCATTTGTGAACTTGTTTCTCCAGCTCTGGCCATCTAGACTTTAGCCCGCAATGAGCTTTATTGATTTTCTTCATTGCACTGAGAGTGTCAATACTTAAATGTTTCATTCCTTTTACGAATGAACAAACTGATGATGATGATGCAGGCTGTGTTGATGAAGATTTTGATGTTGAAGAAGACGAGGTATCTGTTAATAAAAATGTGATGAGTCAGTTGTTTGATGATGTGATCCTTTTTTCTGAGCAGGATATAGATTAAGATAATAATGATAAGGGCAGAGCTGATGAAGCTTACTTGTATAAAGAGATCAGAGAGTTTTGTTATATAGTTTTCTTAATTTCGGTGTGATTGTTTGAACCGAACAGTGTTTTTTTTTGTTTTGTTTTTTCAATCAGTATCATTTGAATGCATTTGAACCTTTATATAATGGTCAAGAAGATACATACTGATCTTATTGAAATAAACAGAAATGGAAAAAAAAGTCTTTTTTTTTTGTGTTCATTTTGGGGGGTTACCATGGTGACTCATGGGTTAAAAAAGGGCGTGTCAGATTAAAATGAGGATGATTTCTCTCATCATCTTTTCCTAAAACTTTTCCGAGACATGTTTTCGAAAAGTTTATATGGCTGAGGTGCATAAAAATGTTTGGTTGCTAAGGACTAATGACCTTAGAAGAAGGGCAATCTTTGTGCTCAGTTTTCTCTGAAACGTCTTTTTGTGAAATTTTTAGTTGAATGCTGACAAGAAATGGCATAGCTCGGTCAGTTTTCAAGGTATTGACAAACTTTTTGCTGTATTTTGTAGCTTTGGGCCGTGTTTTTTACTGTGTAAAATGCTCATTTTTGGACACAAGAGCCTATTCTCAGTGGAGTGGCTCACATTTATGCTTTTACACACACAGGAATTCTTGTATGGTCGTGCAGAGTCAAGTTAAAAAACAGGAAGGAAGGCTCAAACAAACAAAAACACATACTTTTATAAAATAAATACATACATAAAATCCTATATTTAAAAAGGACCACAGGTCAGACCCATGTTACACAGGCTCAGTAAACAACGACAACATAATAATAATAATAATAATAATAATAATTAAAAGTATAATCTTTTTTACCTTTCGGTTGTTCCCTTCCGGGGTTGCCACAGCGAATCATCTGCCTCAATCTCATCCTATCCTCTGCATCTTCTTCTCTTACACCAACTACCTTCATGTCATCCTTCACCACATCCATAAAGCTTCTCTTTCTTTGGTCTTCCTCTAGGCCTTCTGCCTGGTAGTTCCAGCCTACTACCAATATACTCACTATCCCTCCTCTGTACATGTCCAAACCGTCTCAATCTATCCTCTCTGACTTTGCCTCCAAAACCTCTTACATGTCCCTCATTCATACTCATTCCTGATCCTATCCATCCTCGTTACTCCCAGAGAGAACCTCAACATTTTCATCTCTGCTACCTCCAGCTCGGCCTCCTGTCTTTTCCCGAGGGCCACTGTTTCTAAGCCATACAACATCGTTGGCCTCAACACCATCTTGTACACTTTTCCTTCCATTCTTGCCGATACCTTCCTATCACACATCACACCGGACACTTTTCTCCAACCATTCCAACCTGCCTGTACACGTTTCTTCACCTCTTTTCCAGACTCTCCATTGCTCTGGCTTGTTTAGCTTATGTACTTAAAATCCTCCACCTTCTTTATCTCAGCTCCCTGTAACCTCACCGTTCCTCTTGGGTCCTTGCAGTTCACACACATGTATTCTGTCTTGTTGAGGCTAACCTTCATCCCTCTCCTTTCCAAGGCATACCGCCACCTGTCTAGATTTTCAGCCACTTGTTCTCTGCTCTCACTACAGATCACAATGTCATCTGCAAACATAGTCCATGGGGAATCTTGTCTAACCTCATCTGTCAGCCTTCACCTTAGCAAACAAGAAGAAGGGGCTCAGAGATGACCCTTGATTCAGTCCCACCTCCACCTAGAACTCTTCTGTCACACCAATAGCACACCTCACCACTGTCTTACATCTCTCATACATGTACTGCACCACTCGAACATACTAGTCCTTCTCAAAAAATTAGCATATTGTGATAAAGTTCATTATTTTCTGTATTGTACTGATAAACATTAGACTTTCATATATTTTAGATTCATTACACACAACTGAAAGTAGCCTTTTATTGTTTTAATATTGATAATCTTGACAAAAAAGTAAAGAAAAAACAAAAATCCCTATCTCAAAAAATTAGCACATTTCATTCGACCAATAAAAAAAAAAAAAAAAAAGTGTTTTTAATACAAAAAAGTCAACCTTCAAATAATTATGTTCAGTTATGCACTCAATACTTGGTCGGGAATCCTTTTGCAGAAATGACTGCTTCAATGTGGCGTGGCATGGAGGCAATCAGCCTGTGGCACTGCTGAGGTGGTATGGAGGCCCAGAATGCTTCGATAGTGGCCTTAAGCTCATCCACAGTGTTGGGTCTGGTGTCTCTCAACTTTCTCTTCACAATATCCCACAGATTCTCTATGGGGTGCAGGTCAAGAGAGTTGGCAGGCCAATTGAGCACAGTAATACCATGGTCAGTAAACCATTTAGCAGTGGTTTTGGCACTGTGAGCAGGTGCCAGGTCATGCTGAAAAATGAAATCTTCATCTCCATAAAGCTTTTCAGCAGATGGAAGTATGAAGTGCTCCAAAATCTCCTGATAGCTAGCTGCATTGACCTTGCCCTTGATAAAACACAGTGGACCAACACCAGCAGCTGACATGGCACCCCAGACCATCACTGACTGTGGGTACTTAACACTGGACTTCAGGCATTTTGGCATTTCCTTCTCCCCAGTCTTCCTCCAGACTCTGGCACCTTGATTTCCGAATGACATGCAAAATTTGCTTTGAAAATAGTACTTTGGACCACTGAGCAACAGTCCAGTGCCGCTTTTCTGTAGCCCAGGTCAGGCGCTTCTGCCACTGTTTCTGGTTCAAAAGTGGCTTGACCTGGGGAATGCGGCACCTGTAGTCCACTGCTTCCACAGGTCCCCCAAGATTTGGAATCGGCCCTTCTTCTTCCTCAGGGTCCGGCACCTCTTCTGGTTGTACAGCATTTTCTGCCACACTTTTTCCATCCCACAGACGTCCCACTGAGGTGTCTTGATACAACACTCTGGGAACAGCTTATTCGCTCAGAGATTTCTTTCTGTTTCTTACCCTCTTGCTTGAGGGTGTCAATGATGGCCTTCTGGACAGCAGTCAGGTCGGCAGTCTTACCCATGATTGCGGTTTTGATGAATGAACCAGGCTGGGAGTTTTTAAAAGCCTCAGGAATCTTTTGCAGGCCTTTAGAGTTAATTCGTTGATTCAGATGATTAGGTTAATAGCTCGTTTAGAGTACCTTTTCATGATATGCTAATTTTTTGAGATAGGAATTTTGGGTTTTCATGAGCTGTATGCCAAAAATCATCAGTATTAAAACAATAAAAGACCTGAAATATTTCAATTGGTGTGCAATGAACCTAAAATATATGAAAGTTTCATTTTTATCAGTACATTACAGAAAATAATAAAGTTAATCACAATATGCTAATTTTTTGAGGAGTACTAGTACTTCTCTGCCACTCCAGACGTCCTCATGCAATACCACAGTTCCTCTCTCGGTACTCTGTCAGATGCTTTCTCCAGAGCCACAAAGGCACAATGCAGCTCCGTCTGACCTTCTCTGTACTTCTCTATTAACATCCTCAAAGCAAGCACTGCATCTGTAGTGATCTTTCTTGGCATGAAACCAAACTGTTGTTCACAAATGCTGACCTCTGCCCTTAATCTAGCTTCCACTATTCTTTCCCATAACTTCATCCTATGGCTCATCAACTTTATCTCTCTGTAGTTGCCACAACTCTGTACGTCTCCCTTGTTCTTAAAAATTGGCACCAGCACACTTGTCCTCCATTCCTTCGGCATCCTCTCACTCTCTAAGACCTTGTTGAATGTTCTTGTCAGAAGATCTACTGCTACCTCTCCTAGACCCTTCCATACCTCCATCGGTACATCATCAGGACCAACTGCCTTTCCACTTATCATCCTCTTCAATGCGCTCCACACTTCACCCTTACTAATCTTTGCTACTTCCTGGTCCTCAACGGTCACCTCTTCTACTCTTTTTTCCTCTCTCATTTTCCTCATTCATCAGCTCTTCAAAGTACTTTTTACATCTTCCCAGCACACTTCTGTCATCAGTCAACACATTTCCCTCTCTGTCCTTAATCACTCTAACTTGCTGCATGTCCTTCCCTTCTCTATTTCTCTGCTAAACCAACCTGTAATAATAATAATAATAATAATAATAATAATAATAATAATAATAAATAAATAAATAAATCAATGGATACAAGAAGAATAAATTATATATCATATCATATGTCATATTATAATTATATTGCACTTTGCCTATTATTTTGTTTGGGGGGGGGATTAACAATTCTCTGGGTAAGCAAAACGGCCACAACTTCTAAGTTAGATATTCAGTTTGGGCAGATACATGGCAAATGAAATTCAATGTCGCTAAATGTAAAGTTCTACATGTAGGGAATAAAAACATTAGACAGGAGTATTTCATGGGAGGTTTAAAACTAGAATGTTCCTCTCAGGAAAAGGATCTGGGTGTGATGGTTGACCAGTCCCTCACTGGTACTAGCCACTGTGCGTTAGCAGTAAAAAAGGCAAATAGGATGGTGGGTTACATAGCCAGGAGTATTGAGTATAGATCTAAAGATGTTGTCCTTCTCTTGTATAACACATTGGTTAGACCACATTTAGAGTATTGTGTACAGTTCTGGGGACCATACTTGAAAAAAGACATCGAGACTCTCGAAAAAGTTCAGAGAAGAGCAACAAAGCTAATTCCGGGTATAAAAAGGAATCCTATGAGGAGAGGCTGAGGATCCTAAACCTTTTCAGTCTTCAAAAAAGGAGAATTAGAGGTGATCTGATTGAGGTCTTTAAGTATCTTAAGGGGATTAATAAAGTCAACTATGCCCGATTACTTAGGCCAAGTTCTGTAAGTAGAACTAGGGGTCATAAATGGAAGTTATTCAAGGGTAAATTTAGCACAAATATTAGGAAATATTTTTTCTCGCAGAGGGTAATTTCAGTGTGGAATAGATTGCCTAACCACGTTGTCGAAGCAGAAACCTTACAAGTCTTCAAAAGCAGACTTGATCTAGTGCTGGATACCATCTAGTCATGGTGCGTCTTTAAGGTTAGAGTCACTTTAGAATAGGACAATGGTGAGCTTAGTTGGGCTGAATGGCCTGTTCTCACCACTCATGTTATGTTATGTTATGTTATGTTATATTCCACATTCTCAGAGCAACATTTAGAGAATCTACAGTCAGTACACAAGGCTTATTTATCAAGGACCCCGAGGGCCTTGCCACTATCTGCTGTGCTTCGATCCGCCCTGAAGGCCGTGTAGCTGGCTGGTGTAACCACCCCATCAGGTGTGCTCTCCTCGAGCCATGTTTCACAGAAACACAGGATGGAGCAGTCCTGTACATCCCTCAAATTGCAATCCAAGCATGAAGCTCGTCCATCTTGTTTTGCAGAGACTGAACATTTGCAAACAGTATGATCGGGAGTGCTAACCTTCCACTGCTAACCAAGCGCCGGAGTTGTTGTTCGGTCCCTCCCCGCCTGCCGCGTCTGGGCTTGTTGTTATCCGGGGTATGGCTAGTATTGAACGACCATAGCATATTAGCTCAGGATAGGAGTTGAGTGTGCTCAGTTCTAAATGTCCAAAAGGACTGCACTCTCATAGCTGTACTAGGGTCACCCAGTCATAGATGAGCATAGTACAAACAAACAACCAAAACAAAACAACAAAAAAAAAAAGCAACTTGACGTTGAGAACTCCGCAATGTCATTCTCTAAGGAGCGCCATCTTGGAAGGTCACTAAGGAACTTCATTAGAGTCACTCGCAATGCATGCTGGGAGTCTCAACTCACGATACCTGATGTGAAAATTAATTTGGATTTCAAAGATGCAGCCCGAAAAGGAAACATGGGTTCACCCTCCCAAGGACCCACCACCTGATGGCGGGACCATGGGGGCCAGGTGTGATGTGAGTCGGGTGGCAGCCGAAAGTATGGGTTCTGTCGGACCGATCCTCGACTACTAACGCTGACTCTTGGGACATAGAATGTCACCTCTCTGGTGGGGAAGGAACCTGAGCTGGTGCGTGAGGTGGAGAGATACTGACTAGATAAAAGTTGGGCTCACCTCAGTACATAGCTTGGGCTCTGGAACCACCCATCTCGAGAGAGACTGGACCTTATTTCATTCTGGAGTTGCTCATGGGGAGAGGCGCCAAGCCGATGTGGGCATCCTTGTTGCCCCCCGTCTCAGTGCAAAAACGCTGGGGTTCTCCCCGGTCGACGAAAGGGTAGCTTTCCTTCGCCTCCGGGTGGTGGGGCGGGTCCTGACTGTTATTTGTGCTTATGCACCAAATTACAGTTCAGAGTACTCACCCTTTTTGGAGTCTTTAGGGGGTGTGTTGGAAAACGCTCCTTCTGAAAATTCCCTCATTGTCAATGCCATGTGGGCAACGACAGTGTGACCTGGAAGGGTGTGATCGGTAGGTAAGGCCTCTTCAGTCTGAACCCGAAAAGTGTTTCATTGTTGGACTTCTGTGCTTGTCACAGTTTGTCTATCACGAACAACATGTTCGAACATGAGGCTGTCCATAAATGCACTTGGCACCAGGACACCCGAGGTCGCAATTCGACGATTGACTTTGTAGTCGTGTCATCGGACTTGCGGCCGTATGTTCTGGACACTCAAGTGAAGAGAGGAGCTGAGCTGTCTACCGATCACCACCTGATGGTGAGCTGGCTTTGATGGTGGGGGAGGCTGCCTTCCAGACTTGGCAGGCCCAAGCATGTAATTAGGGAACACCAACCAGGGTCTTTCTTCTCCATGGAGGGCATGTTGGTGGAGGGAACACTTTGAGGACCTCCTACTAGTTCTTCTCAAAAAATTAGCATATTATGATGAAGTTCATTATTTTCTGTAATGTACTGATAAAAATTAAACTTTGCAGCGTTTTCTGCCACACTTCTTCCTTCCCACAGACGTCCCACTGAGGTACCTTGATACAGCACACTGGGAACCGCCTATTCACTCAGAGATTTCTTTCTGTTTCTTCCCCTCCTGCTTGAGGGTGTCAATGATGGCCTTCTGGACAGCAGTCAAGTCGGCAGTCTTACCCATGATTGCGGTTTTGAGTAATGAACCAGGTTGGGAGTTTTTAAAAGACTCAGGAATCTTTTGCAGGTGTTTAGAGTTAATTCGTTGATTCAGATGATTAGGTTAATAGCTCGTTTAGAGTACCTTTTCATGATATGCTAATTTTTTTAAATAGGAATTTTGGGTTTTCATGAGCTGTATTAAAACAATAAAAGACCTGAAATATTTCAGTTGGTGTGCAATGAATCTAAAATATATGAAAGTTTAATTTTTATCAGTCCCGCTAATTTTTTGAGAAGGACTAGTATATCCCACCAACATGCCCTCCTTGGAGAAGGAAGACCCTGGGGGTGTGGGCTGGGGTCTGTCCATCACTGGAGTGGAGGTCACAAAAAGCAAGATTGGATGAGATCTGCCCTGAATATCTCAGGGCTTTGGATGATATAGGACTGTCTTCATTGACACATGTCTGCAGCATGGCGTGGTAATCGGGTGCAGTGCCTCTGGATTGGAAAACCGGGGTGGTAGCCCCCCTTTTTAAAAAAGGGGGACCGGAGGGTGTGTTCCAATTATTAGGGAATCACACTCCTCAGCCTACCTGGGAAAGTCTATGCAGGGTTACTGGAGAGGAGGATTTGACTGATAGTCGAATCAGAGATCCAGGAGGAACAATGTGTTTTTCGTCCTGGCCGTAGCACTCTTGACCAACTCTATACGCTCCACAGGACCTTGGAGGGGGCCTGGGAGTTTGCCCAATCTGTCCACTTTCGACCATGTCCCTCTGACTATTTTGTGGGGTGTGCTCTGGGAGTATGGCGTTCCAGACGCGTTTCTACGACCCATTTCATCACCGGAGCCAGAGTTTGGTCTGTATTGATAACAACAGGTCAAATTTGTTTCGGTCAGAATTGGAGTCCGCCAAGGCTGTCCTTTGTCATAAATTCTGTTCATAATTGTTATGGACAGAATTTCTATGCACTGCCGAGAAGTAGAGGCATTCTGGTTTGGTGACCATTGAATCTCGTCTCTACTTCTTGCAGATGCTGTTGTCCTTTTGGCTTCATCAAGTCGGGACCTCCAGCTCTCCTTGGAGCAATTCGCAGTTGAGTGCGAAGCAGCCGTAGTGAGAATCAGTACCTCCAAATCTGAAGCCATGGTTCTCCGTCAGACAAGGGTGGACTGCACCCTCCGAGTCGGGAATGAGGTCCTGCCCCGAGTGGAGGAGTTTAAGTATCTCGGGGTCTTGTTCTTCAGTGAGGGAAAGATGGAGCGGGAGATTGACAGACGGATCGCTGCAGCCTCTGCTGTAAAGGGGAGCCTGTACTGGTCCGTTGTGGTGAAGAAGGAGCCGAGCCACAAGACAAAGCTCTCAATTTACCAGTCGATCTATGTTCCAACCCTCACCTATGGTCACGAGCTTTGGGTAGTGACCGAAAGAAGAAGATCGCAGATACAAGCGACTGAAATAAGCTTCCTTCGTGGGGTGACGGGGCTCTCCCTTCAAGATATGGTGAGACGCTCTACCATCCGGAGCAAGCTTGGAGTAGAACCATTGCTTCTCCGTGCTGAGAGGGGCCAGCTGAGGTGGCTCGAGAAAAAAAAAAGAGTGGCCTTGCCGCTTTCAGCTGCATACTGCACTACTTGCAGCTTGTAATCTGCAGAATATGATTTTCTTTTGGGCGGCATTTATGTTCTGTCTTACTCAGTTGGCTTTATACAGTAATACCTCAGCTGACACGTGACCCATATGGCGATTTTATCACGAGCCTTTCCTGGCTTACTGGCATTCGTAGCGTGCACGCGCACAGAAGTTTTTCTCCTCTGTGGTTGTGATTTTGTAACTTTTTACTCTACTCTTATTTTTTATTGTCCCTCACCCATAGTGTCTCTAATATGGGTTGTAAGAACTTGGCTCATGAATCCAAGAAAAGGAAACCGATTTCTCTTGAAATGAAACTAGAAATCAGAATCGCATGGCCGATCTATGTCAAGAGTATGAGAAATTCAGATGCATTTATTGTTTGTTTTAGTTTTATCATTACTTATTATTAATTATGATTAATTAATGTTATTAATGTTAATGTACATGTATCATTTTTAAATATTTGTTTTTACATGTTAATCTTTAATATATCAGATCAAATATATGTGTTTTTGTCAGATTATGAGTTTGGGAGGGGGTTGGAACAGATTGGTTTTCTGTATTTCTTAATACTTGTTTCATCTAATGAACTTTTTGGCTTATGAGCTCACCCTTGGAACGGATTAACTTCATTAGCTAAGGTATTACTGTAAATTGATATTTACCGGTCACTGAAAGGAGTGATAGGAGGACCAGTTAGTGGCACACAAGCCAAGAGTGCCCTCTTGTGGCTGTTGGTATGAAAACAAAACATATACAGTAGGCCCTTGACTATTCGCGGTTTTGCACTTGCGCCCCACATATTCACGGATTGCCGAGTAACTGTAACATGATTCAAATTCAGATAATGGCTGTTCTCACTCCTGTTGATTGGTTGAAATGATGTACAGACACTCCCAAACTTACGTTTTTGTTTGATTCCGGACGGCCGAACGCAAGTTGAAAAAAAACAAAAAAAGTAAGTTGTTACTGTATGTTCCAGTGATAATACCATTATCGTATCTCATAATATATCAAACACCCCTTAATCAATTATTATAAACATAACATTGTAAAATAATATCAAATATATTAAATAATATCAACATTAATTTCAAATAAATTAAATTAAAGCAAAATAATTTCAAACAGATAAATTTTAATCAAATTCACTCAAATATCAAATACAGTGTCAAATATAACTTTTAACATTCTCTATGATGCAATCTTTCTGTTTGTAAATGGTCCCGATGTCCGACGGATGGTCACTTTATATGAAGCTGAGCTGAGTCACTTTACATGAAACTTAAAACAGCCAATCAACGCTTACAATATGTGAGGCGCTCCACCTCTTCACTTAGTGTTCACTTGCTTGTGCTTGAGACAGAGCACGGGTTATCCGGACTTCCGGTCTTTCAAGTGAGCAAGGGCGCTGTTGAATACTCATTTCGTACTCAGCCTGCACTAATGTGAATCACCAGCAGAGCAGAGAGTTCTTTCTTTTCTGGATTTGGGTTTAATTCAGTTTACAACTCTCTTTGCTTAACTGAGTATGCATGGTAGATTGCGTCGATCCGAGCAGATAGTTAATTCAGTCTTGGGAAAACCGGAAATTCCGGCATATGCCGGAAAACTTGCACCCATGCTTGCAGGCTTACGCTTCTAGACCAACCATATTTGCTTAGGGTTACAAAAGTGAGCAAAACAGTGTAAACACAAAGATCACAGAAACGACATCTTAACACAAGGGTAACACGAAGTGAACTGGAAAGCAGCAGGGCACGTTCAGTCTGTCGTTTGTAAACAATGGACGCAGAATCGTTAAGTCATTGCATCATTACGTCAGCGCACTACGTAGGTACGTCTCATACTTTTGACATATTATGAATAAAAAAAAAAAAAAAAAAAAAAAAAAACGTAAAATCGAAAAAACGGATGAACGTAAGTCGGGGAAGGTCATGCCCCTTTTTTCTCATTTGTGCACACTTTGTGCATGTGCTTTTTGTGTGTGTGTTTTTAATTACAGTTAAGCTCCGTCATGCCACCCAAACTCTCACACTCTCTCTCTCTCTTTCACATACACACACTCTCACACACTCACTCGCGCTCTCTCTCTCTCTCTCACACACACACACAAACACACTATCACTCACTCACTCACTGTCACTCTCTTTCTCTCTGTCTCTCTCTCACACACTCACACACACACACACACACACACACACACACACACACACAGTCACTCACTCACTCTCACACATATTCTCTTTCACACACACTGATACACACACACTCTCGCTCTCACTCAAACACATTCACTCACTCTCACACTCTCTCACACACTCACTTTCTCTCACATACACACACTCTCGCACACACACACACAAACTCACACTCTTTCTTTCACAAACTCTCACACACACACAAACAACAAAGTCTCAGTCACAAAAACTTTATCTCTCTCTCTCTCTCTCTCACACACACACACACACACTCATCCTCATCTTCACACTTTGACACACACTCACACACACTGACCCTCACACTCCCACACACACTCATCCTCACACTCTCTCTCACACACACACAGACATTCACCGTCACACTCCCTCTCACACACACACACACACACACACACACACACACACACACACACACATACTCACTTTCTCAAACACACAAACACTCACTCTCTGAAACACGCTCACTCACTCACACACGCTGACTCACACACACACGCTGGCTCTCATACACGCTGGCTCTCATACACGCTGGCTCTCGCTCTCTCTCTCTCTCTCTCTCTGACACACACAGTCTCAAACACACTCGCTCTCACACACACTCTCTCAATCACACAGTCTCAAACACTCTCCCAAACACAAACTGACACACATACACTCAAACACACACTTTCTCACTCTCAAACTCTGTCTCACAAACTCTCTCTCTCACACACACACACACACACTAGTGCACACTTACACACACACACACACACACACACACACACACACACACACAAGCTCTCGCCACACACTCGCACACTCTCTAGCGCTCACAAACTCTCTCGCTCTCATAAACTCTCTCTCTCTCTCTCTCTCTCTCTCTCGCACGCTCTCACGCACGCACACACACACAGTCGCTCTCAAACATGCGCTCTCATAACCTCACACACAGACACACAAACACACTCTCTCCCACAAATTCAAACTCTCCCACACACTCACTCGCTCTCACACACTCACTCGCTCTCACACAATACTCTCTCTCTCTCACACACACACACACACACTCACTCACTCTCTCTCTTTCTCACACACTACACTCTCTCACACATTCTCACACACGTTCACTCACATACACTCACTCACTCTCACACACGCATACACTCTCTTTCACACACACACTCACACACACACACTCACTCACAAACTCTCTCCCTCACTCAAATATACACACTAACATTTTTTACAGCCTCTCTCAACAGACTCACACACACACTTGCTCTCACACACACACACACACACACTCGCTCTCTCATACACACACACTCGCTCTCTCACAAACTCACACACACACACACACACACACACTCTCTCTAACACACACACACAGACATACAGTCTGATTCACACACGTACTCACTCACACATAGGCTGCCCCCACACACTCTCTCTCTCTCTCTTTTACACAGACCCACACACACATACACTCACTCATTCACTCACTCACTCACTCACACACACATTCACTCTCACAGACAAATCTCTCTCTCTGTTTCTCAGAGATACTCTTTCTATCTCACACACACACACACACTTATACACACTAACTCAAAACTCTCTTACAAACACACTCTCACAAACACACACACACAGTCTCACACACACATATACACTCTCTCACACACACACATTCACTCTGACACAGTCACCCTCAAATTTATTCACACCCTTTCTCTCACACACACTAACACACACTCACCCTCTCACACACACAAACACACACACACACTCACAAGTCTCTCTCACCCTCACTCTCTCTCTTACACAAACACACGCACACACTGTTTCACCTTCCTACACACAAACACACACAGACTTGCACACACACACACAAACACACGATCTCTCGCACACAGAGATTCTCTCTCTCTCTCGCTCACACACAGTTTCGGTCACACAGACTTTCTCTCACACTCACGCACACATACGCATACCCTCACATACGCATACCCTCACACACCCTCACACACCCTCACACTCGCTCTCTCACACACACACACGCTCGCTGTCTCACACACACACGCTCGCTCTCTCACACACACACTCGCTCTCTCACACACTCTCTTTCACACACACATTCTAGCTCACACACACATCGACTCTCACACTCTCTCTCCCTCTCACACACACACACACTCTCACACTCTCACACAAACACACACTCTCACACACTCACACACACTCACACACATTCACTCTCACACACATTCACTCTCACACACAT
>CM045739.1:41392500-41400000 GCA_024760905.1 Plotosus lineatus
TTTGCTTTAACTAAAACAACCCAAACATTTATAGGTTTTCATATTTTAAATTAGGATAGCATGCAAACAATAACAGAAGGGGGAGGAATAAGTAACTGAACCCTCTGTCTAAGGAGACTTAAAGAGCAATTGAAACCATTTTTTACCAAATAATTTAAGTCAGGTGTGTGCCCAATTACTGATGAGTGGCTTAAGCTGCCCTGCCCACTATAAAACACACACCTGGTAAGAATTGTCTTGATGAGAAGCATTGTGAATAAGTAACTGAACCATTACATTCAATATTTTGTGGCCCCCCCTTTGGCAGCAATCACTTCAACCAGATGCTTCCTGTAGCTGCAGATCAGTCTGGTACATTGATCAGGACTAATCTTGACCCATTCTTCTTTACAAAACTGCTGTAGTTCAGTCAGATTCCTGGGATGTCTGGCATGAATCACTGTCTTGAGGTCATGCCACAGCATCTCAATGGGGTTCAACTCTGGACTTTGACTTGGCCACTCCAGAACGTGTATTTTGTTCTTCTGAAACCATCCTGAAGTTGATTTACTTCTGTGTTTTGGATCATTGTCTTGTTGCAGCATCCATCCTCTTTTTAGCTTCAACTGTCTGACAGACGGGCTCAGGTTTTCCTGCAAAATATCCAGATAAACTTTTGAATTCATTTTTCCATTAATGATTGCAAGTTGTCCAGGCCCCGAGGCAGCAAAACAGCCACAAACCATGATTCACCCTCCACCATGCTTCATGGTGGGCATGAAGTGTTGATGTTGGTGAGCTGTTCCATTTTTCTTCCACACATGACATTGTGTGTTCCTCCCAAACAATTCGACTTTGGTTTCATCAGTCCACAAAATATTTTGCCTAAACTTCTGTGGAGTGTCCAAGTGCCTTTTTGCGAACATTAAACCAGCAACAATGTTTTTTTTTTAGACAGCAGTGGCTTCCTCCTTGGAGTCCTCCCATGAACACTTTCTTGGCCATTGCTTTATATATAGTTGATGTGTGCAAAGAGATATTGGACTGTGCCAGTGATTTCTGTAAGTCTTCAGCAGACACTCTAGGGTTTTTTTTTTTTACCTCCGAGTATTCTGCGCTGAACTCTTGGCGTCATCTTTGGTGGACGGCCACTCCTTGGGGGAGAGAGGCAACAGTGCCAAACTCTCTCCATTTGTAGACAACTCTGACTGTCGATTGATGGACATCCAGACTTTTACAGATGGTTTTGTATCCTTTCCCAGCTTTACACAAATCAGCAATTCTTGATCGCAGGTCTTCAGACAGCTCTTTTGAGCGAGCCATGGTGCACATCAGACAATGCTTCTCATCAAGACAATTCTTACAAGGGTGTTTGTTTTATCGTGGGCAGGGCAGCTTTAAGCCACTCTTCAGTGATTGGGCACACACCTGACTTCAATTGTATGGTAAAAATTGGTTTCAATTGCTCTTTAAGTCTCCTTAGGCAGAGGGTTCAGTTATTTATTCCTCCCCCTTCTGTCATTGTTTGCATGCTATCCTCATTAAAATATGAAAACCTATAAATGTTTGGGTGGTTTTAGTTAAAGCAGACACTGTTTTTTCATCTGTGTGATTTTGACAAAGATCAGATCACATTTGATGGTGATTTTATGCAGAAATTCAGCTACTTTTTCATACCACTGTACACTCTCTCATTCTCACTCACAAACACACACACACACACACACACACACACACACATTTATTTTATTTATTTATTTTTTATTTATACTCTTTATTTAAGGGACAATGTACAGGAACATTAAGCTCATAGAGACAGAGATGTACTGTACCAGATTATAGCTTAATAGCTAGTTTCCATCTGTAGTCCCTAACACAATAAATACAATACAAGTACAAAAAATACAATATAAAAGTTCCCCCCAACAATCAGTCCTACAACCATTGCAGTTACAGCACAATCAAATGCATACACAATACACAACACCATTCTCTGCATTTCACTTTGCATCAGTCCATTCTACATTCACTTTCATTTTCCATACAAGTCATAGTATAGAGTTCAATATAGCAATATACACTCCAACAATAATCAAAGCAAGGAAAAAACATAGTTTATCCTGATGTAGAAAAAGCCTTGCTCTTCAGTGTCAGTGCTGACAGGTTTGAGCACTAAAAAGCCAGTGCTTTAACTGACTGGTGAACGGTCATAAACGGTCTAAATGATTTTATGCAGAAATGTGAGAAATTGTAAAAGGTTCAGATACTTTTTCATACCACTGTATTGGCACCGTGAGCAGTAAGTGTAAGATGACCGGTTTAATGTGATACATGTTTGATGTCTACATGGGGACTTTTAACAAAAATAATGTGTAAGTAATGTCATAAAATAATTTATTAAGAATATGATTTCAACATTAAATTTTTAAACATATTTTTATTATAAAACACATTGCCCAACAGTGGTGGCTTAGTGGTTAAGGAAATGGGTTACTGATCAATAAGTCAGCAGTTCAATCCCTACTGTCACCACTGTTGGGTCCTTGAGCTCTTACCTCAATTGCTCAGTTGTATAAAAAAAGAAAAAAAAGTGCGTTGCTCTGGATAAGAGTGCCTGCCAAATGCTGAAAACGTACATAATTATTTTACTGTATTAATGTAACAACCCAAAATTTAACATAAGGGTTTTTTTTTTATTTATACTTTTTAAAATATACATTTAAAATCAAAAAACTTAAATTTAAATCTATGTGTAAATCTTATATATTTCTGAAAACAGAAATGTGGCATGACATATATGCGTACAAAATTCAATAATAAAAATTCTGGTACATAATTTCATAATGAAGAATTATTGTTATAATAATAAATATTATTATTATTATTAATAATAATAATAATAATAGTAGTAACGAATTTAAATAATTAGGAATTATTCCGTAAGACTTATGATTACAATATAAAAATCGAGATTTAAAATTATTGATGACTTTTATAATAAGAATGCAGATAAAGCGATGAGTAATTTATTGAGAGCATTTGATGTGCAGTTTGTGTTAATACAGGATATAAAACAGAGAGGTTAAATAAATAAACAAATAAATAAATAAATAATCACATAGACATGAAGAAAAATAATCCTGATTGTATCACTAATAAATACTGAAGTAATTATTTCAGACACTCCCACTTGCAGCCACCTTCAGATTTAACCAAATAAACACCCTCAATGATGAGACTGGGAGCGTTTTAGTTTCGGACATCCCAGAATAAAAACTATAAAAATTTTGTGTAAATTATCCGACACATTGTGATTTCGTTTAAAATTTTACAACATTTAAAAATATTCAACCTATAAACTACAGCTTAGATATAACACCCTGTGTGTAAGAAATACAAAAATGTAAAATCTACATGTAACGTTTCATTTTCCACTAATCCACTAAATTATTCATACATTAAAAAAGTAAACAAATATTAATGAGATTTGGTGGTGAGAATGTGTATGTAAAACATTTACATCTAAAAAAATGATCCCTAATCATCAACTACGTCAAGGGTGACCAACCCGCGGCTCCCGAGCCACATACGGTTCTTTGCCGGTTTCATGCAGCTCTTACATCCATATCGAAGTTTGTGAGGTTTTTTTTTTTTTTTTTTTTATGTACGTGTTTGCTTTGCTTGATTTCTATATGTTTTTTTTTTGTTAAATGTGCTTGTACGTGAGATGAAAATAATACTAAGCTCCCCAGTATGGTAAAAATCATTTCAGTAAACAATTTGTGTAAAGTTAGCTCTTAATGACGGAGGACAAATGCAAATAGAATAAAAAAGTAAAAGAGTAAAAGTAAAGTAAAAAAGAAAATATGAAGATGAACACAGGACATTTTTAACAGAGTGGGAGAGTTTATATTTTTTGTTGAATGCAATGGAAAGCCATTCTGCCTTATGTCAGGCGTCATTAGCGCATTGCAAAGCTTTAAATCATCAGCCCCACTTCAGCTCACTCCATTCTAACTTCGACCAGGAATTTCCTAAAGGGACTAAACTTCACAAGCACAAGTTGTTCACTTTGAAAAGTCAGGCAGAAAAGCACATACAGTTTTCCAAAAATTTACAAAGAGCTCAGAGACTGTAATGCTTGCATCGCATCAACTATCTTGGAACATTGCTTGGGACAGAAAGTTATACACTGAAGAAGAGTTGTTAAAAAATGCCTCAGTGATGATGTTGAAATCTTGCCTTCTGAAAATGACAAACTAAAACGCATGGTATCGGACGTCCAACTGTCCCGCCACACTGTTGAACACAGATAATCGGGCATTAAAACGGCTATTGAATCACAGTTACACTCTTACCTTCAAAGATGTGAGAATTTTATGAGCATGTTGGTGTGTGAATTTAAAATAAATCTGGCTGAGCAGAGGTGTGTGTGTGTGTGTGTGTGTGTGTGTGTGTGTGTGTGTGTGTGTGTGTGAGAGAGAGAGAGAGAGAGAGAGAGAGCTAGAGAAAGGGATGGGTGACGTTCATGTGTATGATGTGGCTCTTTGAATGCTGCATAAAATGCGACTCTTGCTCTCTGACTGGTTGGCCACTCCTGAACTACGTGAGTAATTAGAGAACTCATGAATATTAATCAGAACATGATGATGTTATTTAAGTGGTGTGGCAAGGTGGTAAATTCCCATGGCAACACAACGAGCATTGGATTTCACATTTCCAACAACGTTATAAAGTAAAAGTTCTCCTTTTTGTTTACATTCTCTCTGAACTGTATTATGACCTTCTGAGAACCTTACACTCCAAACTGCTCAACATCCGGAATTCAGTGACGTCACCTTTCACCCCCAAAACCTCGCCCACTTAACACACACCCACTCACAATTTCTAACACCATGATTAGCCGAAACACAAATTCCTCAAAGGTTCTTCCCTGATCTATTATTTTTGATTGTTAACAAATTAATTATTTAGTTTATAATCATCCACAAAAATAAACTGCATACAGTCAACAACAGGACTCAGATGAAGTGCTTCAGGAGTTTCCACGTAACCCCTCAGTCAAAACCAGGCTGATTAATGACATCATCACAGCTTCTCCAATCACAGAGCAGCAGCAGAAATGTATGATACAACTGTGATTTACACTAGTGTTTATTTGTTTATCTCAAAACAAGCGTCCGTAACTCAGGAATCAGAGTTTCATTCTGACAGGATTTTGTTTCTAAATTATCACACACTTCTTTGGATAAATCCAGATGTAAGAATGATATTCAATATGATTTTTGTAATTTCAGGATTAATTTACATATTTATTGATTTTATTTCTTTATTGATGCGAATTTTTGCTAAATTATTATTATTATTATTATTATTATTATTATTATTATTATTATTTTGGCATTACAGCTGTTAAAACAATCGGGTAGGGGTGGCCTGGTGGTAAAGGTGCTGGATCACTGATCCTAAGGTTGGGGGTTCAATCTCGACTGTCAACGGGTTGTCACTGTCCCCCCAGTGCAGCCAACTGGGTTATTAAAGGCCGGCCATGTCTCTCACTGTCTATGGTGAGAGGTTCATGTAAAAGAACCATTGCTGACTTTCGACAAGAGGAGCTGCATAGCCATCAGCATGTTTTTGCCCTGCGATGACCTGACGAGCCGTTCAGGGTGTACTCTGCCCTTGCCAGGAGTTGGCTGGGATGGGCACCAGCCTTCCTGTGACCCTAAATAGGATTAAGCAGTTACAGAAAACGAATGAATGAATTGAATTAAAACCCAAAACATCTGTACTCTGGAACTGACTGAACTAACTTGTCATAACAGTCGCATAACTTTATTAATTTTATTTTGAATATATACAACATTAAGATATTTTAATGTCAGGAATATTAAACACATGATATTTAATTTAAGTGCAGAAAAAGAAGGGAAAAAATTATTAATACTTTAAGGTACCCTGATAAGGAAACATCTCTGTGTGTGTGTGTGTGTGTGTGTGTGTGTGTGTGTGTGTGTGTGTGTTACATAGACGGGACACAGACAAACACTGTACGTATACGTAGATGAGTACCTGAACCCTAATACAAGGAAAGTTCAGTTTAGCCTCAAGAAAGGAGAAAAATACACATGTCACTTATTTTTAAACAAATAAATTGAATTGTGACAGATTTCTTACTAAATAATGAATCACACACACACACACACACACACACACACACCATAGTTTCAGTGTGACTATAATTCCGGTCTGTGTTGGGTCATCGTCCCTTCTAGTCAATACCTCTCTCTCTCTCTCTCTCACTCACACACTAACACACACACACACACACACACACACACACACACACACTCTGAGGTTAGCTAATTGTTGCATTATGGCTGCACTGAAGCATTACTGAGGTCTTGAATTACATTCCAGTAGAGGATGGACAGCTGAGAGCGGCTTAACACACACACACACACACACACACACACACACACACACACACACACACCTAGACAACAGTTTTGCATTACAAAACTCCATCTGAATAAACTTTAAAAAGAAAATAGAGGCAAACACACACACACACACTTCGGCAAGTAACACTCTTACCTGAGACATGGTGCTCACACTGCAGCCTCCACGCGCTCTGCCATTTCCTGCTCCTGCCTCTACAAGTTCTACTGCGCGCGACACGCACACGCGCGTGCGGGACTCTCGATAAAAGCTCGCGCTCGCCCTACACACACTCAGAAGTCTCAAGCGCTCTCTCTCCTCTCTCCTCCTGCGCTCGCGCAAAAACTGCTCAGAAGATGTGCACATTCTCGGCACGTCTCTCTCTCTCTCTCTCTCTCACACACACACACACTCACACACACTCACACACACTCACACATACACACACACGCGCGCGCGCGCGCACTCAGCCCCTCCCCCGTAGGGCAGTCCCTCACAGCTGGCTGGAGAGGCCATGACACACACACACACACACACACACTTTGATCAAAGACACTACAGCTAATGCTCTCTCTCTCTCTCTCTCTCTCTCTCTCTCTCTCTCACTCTCTCTCTCACACACACACACACACACACATCATTTTTCCTTTCTCTCAGATAATTGTCTTCATCTTTCTTTTGTATCTTTTCTTTCTCTCCTTTTTATTCTTTCCTCTCCTCTCCTCAGTGGATCTGTTCTGTCTGCGAGTTCACTTGAAGATGACAGTGATGTTTCCATCACTCATTTCTTTATTTTTCATTTCTCTTCTATTTAATCTCTTTGTCCTTTTTCTTTGTTTTTTCATTTTTCTTCTCACTATCATTCATTAATGAATCCTTTTCCTTCAAATATTTTAGCCATATTCTTTTAATTTTCTGTCTTCTGTTGTTTCTCTTTTATCTCCTTTCTATCTGTCCTTTATACATTCTATCTCTCTCTCCCCCTCTCTTTCTTTCTCTTTCGCTCTCTCCCTCCCTCTCGCTTTCTCTCTTGACTCTCTCTCCCTCTGTAGACCTCTTTCTCTCTCTCTCTCTCTCTTT
>CM045739.1:41405000-41412500 GCA_024760905.1 Plotosus lineatus
AAGAGACATCCAACACCATTACCTTTTTCTGGCAGTTAGCCAGAGAAGACGCAGGGCATTTGAGTGGCATCATAGAGTATAACTGGTAATTAAAACACACTTAAAAAATGCACATTGACAACTTGTGCGCGAATGAAGAAAAAAGGGGTATATACATCATCTCACCCAATCACCAGGAGGAGAACAGCCATTGGCTGAATTTGAATCACATGACAGTTACTTGGCAATCTGCGAATATGTGGGAGTGCGAGTGCAAAACCGCGAATAGTCAAGGGCCTACTGTACATGTAGTTGTTGCCATGTGTCTGAGAACAACAGTTTTATATACTGAGGCCAAAATAAAAATCTAAAATGCAATGAAACAGAAGATAATTTGAAATACTAACAACTTTTAGTTACATAAAACAGAAAGAGTCACGATTTATGATAATATTATTGTAAAATAACAGAAGTGTAGCATTACACAACCACATCATGCATACATGGTCCATGCCAAACTTGAAGTTTTTAAGTCAGCACTTAACTGGCTGTACAAATAACTGCTGATGTTCTCATAAACCTGAAACATACACAATGGGATATTAGTAACAGTAAATAAAGTAGTACTACAAGATGTACACGTAGTATTATTATACTTAATCAAGTATCAGAAAAAATCTACTTATGAAAATTTAATGTTTTAAACTTTGGCGCAAACATTAACACTGAAATAGAACTGCATGTTGAGCAAAATAAGAGATTTAAACATATTAAATACACATAAACATTAGACTAGTGTAAGTACATCTAGTGCTTTTATTAGCATATTGTGAACCCTTAATCAGTAATGTATGCATATTAAATTTTTAAGGCGGGATTAAAAGTGGAGCACCATCCGCGCATGCGCAGAACTGTATCATGCTAGACCTCATCAGACCTGTGACCATATGAGCAGTAGATTGATCTATTTATATAGAACAACATTAACATTACTTCTTCTTTCTTCTTCTTTTCCTGGCGTTTTTCTCTTTTTGTTTACAGGAGTCGCCACAGCGAATCATCTTACCCCATTTCACTGGCAGACTCGCGGAAGCAAAACCGTAGTGATCCTCCAACGTTCCTCAGTCAGTCCGTCATCTTCTGTGTCCTTCCGTACGATTCCGAAGGTATTCTTCCGTCAGGCCAAAAGTTTTCACGAATGTGCTTTTGAACATGTTCAAAAGCACGTTCACAGAAAAATTTTCAGAGAGTGTTCCCTTTGGTTCCATGATCTTTCCTTTTATACCGCAAGTGTTCCTTAACTTATCTGCAAGTCTTCCCTCCTCTTCCGTATGGTCAAAAGCATTGACGAGAGCTGCTCTACACACCACACACCATCAGCACCATCAGCACCACTAGCACCATCAGCACCATCAGCAGCAGCATCAGAATGAGCACTGCCGGGTGCTTTGCCCCTCACTTTGGCTGTGCGTGCGGCTCGCTCTCTATTCCATCCACGCACACGTGATCATTAGCATGAGGAGGATGATCAAGACCCGATCGAAGTTCATCTATGGCACACTGTGAGTATTTCACCTTCTTCTGAGTCACTAATCAACTGCTGATTGTGGTTTTCTTGAGACTTCGATTGGCTCTGCATGACCATCCTCCTCACGCCAATGATCACGTGTGCACGGACTGAGTAGAGAGCGCGCTGCACGCACCGCCTTATAATAAATTATCAAATATATAGTGGGGTTCAGAGATCAGTGCGTCTTAAACACGTGCTATAATGCATGCTGTCATCCGGCACGGACTCGATCAGAGGGAATGAGGAGTCAGAATAAAGCCCGGATGATGCTCTGAAAGGCACCACACACCGAATAGATGAACCAACCTGAAGGGAGAAAAACAGAAATCTTCACCACATCTCAATCTAACGCCTTGAAATGAAGCACTAGGGCTTTTTTATTTATATATTTATTTTACCTGGCCATCAAATAACCAAATTGTAGGGCTTATGCGCATGCATAGACTCACACGCTGCAGTGTTTGGTATGTGACAGGAAGCGCGTTCCAAGTTTTGACAATCAGTTGGTTGCCAGCTCTGCTTGGCTTCATGCAAGTCTTTCCAAATCTTCATTCAGTGATTGTAGCCTACTCCTCATCTTTTTTTTCTTCCTTTTTGCCATCTTCTTGGTTGAAAGGGTTTGCTCTGCACAAATGAGCTGATCAAAAATGAGGGAAATTTACCTCTTGACCCAAAAACAACTTGCACAGGCTGTGCTGTTACATATAATCCAATAAAATTAGAGTTTCAAGGTATCGGACCCTCCAGCACACTGCAGTACAGAAAGGATTGGCTATCCGCTGCGCGCCACAGTGACAAGTGGAGTGGAAAATAGATAAAATGCGTGAGAATTATTTATCTATTTTTGTTTTATTTGATGGCTTTTTCTGTATTTTTATTTAAATGACAGTGAAATTATTATTAGTTATTCTGTTAAGAAAGGCCATCTGATTTATCTGAGAACCAGATGCAGTCATCAAAAGAGCCACATCACTTATAATCACTGTGGTTTGGACTTGTGTGCATGGTTTTTAGTCTGGAAGGATTTATTGAGTTGCAAATAAAAGGAGCATATAGACATTATTGATATTAAACATATTAACATATGTTACATTTTAAATTTATTGGGCATTATAAGCATATTCTAAAATATAAACATATAATACTTTAATAAATATCTTGTAAATTACAAACATATCGTACATTCTAAACTTCTTGTAAATAATAAACATATATTGCTTTGTCAAATAACTTGTAAACTATAAACATATAGTAACATCTTGTAAATCATAAACGTGTAGTAAACATATTGTAAATTATAAACTTCTTGTAAATTACAAAGCTATATTATCTTTTACATTTATTTTACATTATATACATATTATTAATATTATTATTAATAAATTATAATAAAATTATTAATATATATATACATATATTATTATAAACATGAATGAGAAAATGAGATTCCTTAGTGTAATCCGCGTTTGTAGAGGTGGAATTAGAAGCAAATCCTTTGATCTTTTCTGATTTTTTCACGTTGAAACGTGGTTATGTCGGCTATTCCTCAGTCATTCCGTGTTGAACGTGAACGTTCCACCTGTTCCACGATCATTCTGTGGGTTTTCCTTCTAAAAAGAGTAGTGAACGACCAGTTCCTCGAGTGTCCCGTGCTTTCCGTGAACATTCCGTGAATTATCTGAAGGCCTTCCTTTGCTGTCTGCACTGGTTCCGAAGGTTATCCGAGCGCTTTTACGCATGTATTCTGACGTTGTACCGTGGTCTTTCCGTGTCCTTTCCGCACATTCTGTGATTGTTCCGTAGGTGTTCCGAAGGTGCAATTTTCCATAGGATTTTGACCCATTTTCTGTATAAAAATGCCGAAGCTCCTTCATAGAGTGCGTTCCGTGCCTTTCCACCATGATCATTGCATTCCGCCCTCCAGTGAAATGGGGATATCTGATTCGCACATTTGATTTGGCATAGTTTTTACGTCGGACACCCTTCCTGACACAACCTTTTAGCAAGGGACAGAAACACGCTGATGGCTTTGTAGCGTACTCTTTACGAAAGTTAGCAATGGTTCTTTTACATGCCTCTCAGAATAGACAGTGAGAGACATGGCTGGCTTTTGATAACCCAGTTAGCTGCCCTGGGGGGGTTAGTGACAACCTTGTGGAGAGTGGGATACGAACCACCAACCTTAGATTCAATGATCCAGTGCCCTATAGCACTAGACCACCAATTGCCCAATTAACAGTACATATATATATATATATATATATATATAAATATATATATATATATATTTATATATATATATATGTACATATTCCACTATACCACTAGACCACCAGTTACCCCAATTGAGATTACATGTTACCTTTCGTTACATTCAAATTTGATTAATGAGCAGTAATACAGGGTCACAAGATTATATATATATATATATATATATATATATATATATATATATATATATATATATATATATATATATATATATATATACAGTGATACCTCAGCTCACGAACATAATTGGTTCCCAGAAAGTGTGTGTAAGGCGAAAAGTTCGTCTTCAGAACATTTATTTCTCATAAGAAACCATTAAAATGAGAATAATCCGTTCCCAGGTCCCCATAAAAAATAATTTTCTACTAAATAAGCCCTAAAAATACACAAAAATATACCTTATTTTATGTATAATAAATGTGCTATTGTATTGTAATTAAAGAAATAAACTGTACTGTATAATAAAGTCGTTTTATTTACCTTTGTGATGGGAGTTGATGGCTTGATGGAATGGAGTGGGAGGAGGAGGGAGGGAGGGAGTTACTGTTTGGAAGGAGTGTTTGGAAACACCTACTGTTTGGAAACACCCTTAGCCACACACGCACCCTTAATAGCTTCCTTGTTCTTAAGGATGGTAGCAATGGTAGACTTAGCGTACTGGTACTGGGACGCTAAGTCACACAAACGCACACCTCGTTCGTGTTTTTCAATGATCTCCGCCTGTGGTGGGGTCTTTTGCGGTCCCATAATAGCAAAAGTACACTCAATATGGTCTAAAATGTCTATCAAACACAAACCACGTCCGCACTCAAAGAAAGGGGGTGACAAACTGGGACGCCGTGAGCATGCGTCAGCTTCTCATGACCGCCACCGTGGCGCTGTTCGACCGCGTGGTTTGGTTCGTCCGCCGAAAACTAGTTCGTCAGCAGAGACTATATGCTCACAAATTTAATGTTCTTGAGGCGAAAAGTTCATGAGCTTAAGCGTTCGTCAGCGGAGGTTTTACTGTATGTATATATATATATATATATATATATATATATATATATATATATATATATATATATTAATGCCATCATAGCCATAGCAATGCCCATAGGCCTGCTGGGCATGTGCCGCACATAACACTTATAGTGACGGCTGAGGAAAGTCGCTCAAACTTTAGAACTTTACAATAATAACATGTAATATCGTTTATCATATATGTTTTTCAAAGAAAAACCGGCCTGGTTAATGTGCCTTGTCAGGTTCATGGGACCGCTTCCCTCTTTTGCTCATTTTAAAATAGATGTTTATCAGCGAAAATCTAGATCCTCTTCTTCTTCTTTTCCTTTCGGCTTTTCCCTTCAGGGGTCGCCACAGCGAATCATCTGCCTCCATCTCACCCGATCCTTTGCATCTTCTTCTTTTACACCAACGACCTTCATGTCCTCCTTCACCACATCCATGGTGGTTCCATTTGGTCTTCCTCTAGGATTTTTGCCTGGTAGTTCCAGCCTCAGCATCCTATTACCAATATACTCACGATCCCTCCTCTGTACATGTCCAAACCATCTCAATCTAGCCTCTCTGACTTTGTCTCCAAAACGTCTTACATGTGCTGTCCCTCTGATATGCTCATTCCTAATCCTATCCATCCTCGTTACTCCCAAAGAGAACCTCAACATTTTCATCTCTGCTACCTCCAACTCTGACTCCTGTCTTTTCCCCAGGGCCACTGTTTCTAAACCATACAACATCGCTGGCCTCAACACCGTCTTGTACACTTTTCCTTTCATTCTTGCCGATACCCTCCTATCACACATCACACCGGACACTTTTCTGCCTGCCTGCACACGCTTCTTGACCTCTTTTCCACACTCTCCATTGCTCTGGATTGTTGAGCCTCAGTACTTAAAATCCTCCACCTTCCTTATCTCTGCTCCCTGTAATCTCACCGTTCCTCTTTGGTCCTTGTCATTCATGCACATGTATTCTGTCTTACTGAGGCTAATCTTCATTCCCCTCCTTTCCAGGGCATACCTCCACCTCTCAAGATTTTCCTGCACTTGTTCTCTGCTCTCACTACAGATCACAATGTCATCTGCAAACATCATAGTCCATGGGGAATCTTGTCTAACCTCGTCTGTCAGCCTGTCCATCACCATAGCAAACAAGAAGGGGCTGAGAGCTGACCCTTGATGCAGTCCCACCTCCACCTTGAACTCTTGTGTCACACCGACAGCACACCTCACCACTGTCTTACATCTCTCATACATGTCCTGCACCACTCTAACATACTTCTCTGCCACTCCAGACTTCCTCATGCAATACCACAGTTCTTCTCTCGGCACCCTGTCATATGCTTTCTCCAGATCCACAAAGGCACAATGCAGCTTCCTCTGACCTTCTCTGTACTTCTCCATTAACATCCTCAAGGCAAACACTGCATCTGTGGTGCTCTTTCTTGGCATGAAACCAAATTGTTGTTCACAAATGCTGACTTCTGCCCTTAGTCTAGCTTCCACTATTCTTTCCCATAACTTCATCGTATGGCTCATCAACTTTATCCCTCTGTAGTTGCCACAACTCTGTACGTCTCCCTTGTTCTTAAAAATGGGCACCAGCACACTTCTCCTCCATTCCTCTGGCATCCTCTCACTCTCTAAGACCTTGTTAAATGTTCTTGTCAGAAAATCTACTGCTACCTCTCCTAGACACTTCCATACCTCCACCGGTATGTCATCAGGACCAACTGCCTTTCCATTCTTCATCCTCTTCAATGCCCTCCTCACTTCACCCTTACTAATCTTTGCTACTTCCTGGTCCTCAACAGTCACCTCTTCTACTCTTTTTTCTCTCTCATTTCCCTCATTCATCAGCTCTTCAAAGTACTCTTTCCAGCTTCCCAGCACACTTCTGTCATCAGTCAATACATTTCCCTCTCTGTCCTTTATCAATCTAACTTGCTGCACGTCCTTCCCATCTCTATTTCTCTGCTGTGCCAACCTGTATAAATCATTTTCTCCCTCCTTATTTTCCAACCGAGCATACAAGTCATCAAACGCGCTCTGTTTGGCCTTTGACACTGCTACCTTTGCCTTACACTGTGTCTCCCTGTACTCCTGTTTACTCTCTTCGGTTTTCTCAATGTCCCACTTCTTCTTAGCTAATCTCTTCCTTTGTACACACTCCTGCACTTCCTCATTCCACCACCAAGTCTCCTTATCTACTTTCCTTCCAGATGACACACCAAGTATTTTCCTACCTGTCTCCCTGATCACATTAGCTGTCGTTGACCAGTCATCTGGAAGCACTTCCTGACCACCCAAAGCCTGTTTCAACTCCTCCTTGAAGACAACCTGACACTCTTCCTTTTTCAACTTCCACCACTTTGTCTTCTGCTCTGCCTTTGCCTTCTTCACCTTCCTCACCATCAGCATCATCCTGCACACCACCATCCTATGCTGTTTGGCAACACTCTCACCCGCTACTACTTTGCAGTCACTGACTTCCTTTAAATTACATCGCCTGCACAAGATGTAGTCTACCTGTGTGCTCCTACCTCCACTTTTATAAGTCACCCTATGCTCCTCTCTCTTCTGGAAGAAAGTAGCAAAAATCTAGATGCAGTAGGTAAATTTCTTCGCAATTAGCAACATGAATCGTGGTCTTGTTTTTATCTGGAATTTTTGTATACT
>CM045739.1:41417500-41425000 GCA_024760905.1 Plotosus lineatus
ATATTTATAGAGCTGTACCTAATTTATGGACTCATTATTTTACTATTTTTTCTTAGCTTGGTGGTCCCTTTGGGTGGTCCCTTTTCAATGTAGTACCTAACGAGCGTTATGTAGATCTATTTGTTAACGAAGCCCAAGTCAAGTACATGAATTTTCGTCTCTGTATAGAGTGGCGTGAATCCATTAAGAATAAGATTAGGCTAGTTTAGTTGGGGCCTAGTTTTCACTATTAACGCTCAGTGCAATGAATAAATAATTTGTGTTCGAACATGACATAAAACTTTTTTACCTATTTCATGAGATACGGATGTTTCCGAAATAGTGGGATCATCGGTCTTGAATTGCTTCCACAACTTATTTAATGTTGGTTGTTTAGATCTACTTAGCTTTAGTGCCATGCTTGTCGGTACAACTCACGATCAGTTTGCACTATATTTTACCTGGGTTTGTATGACCCTTCACAATCTAAATCTACATGGGAGCACAGGCAAATGGCGGCACGTATATAAAACGCACCGCGCTTTTGAATGAGGTAGCATAGTGCTCAAATGAATGAGGTAGCATAGTGCATCATGGGATATCAGAAGTGAATCGATTGAGAAATTATCAAAACAAGTGAACGTGTGTTGTCAAGTACATAACTTAACAAAGCCATGAAAATGTTTTTATTAAAGATTATTATTATATTATTACATATTACTATTTACTATTATAAAATATAACCGGCGCTAGGCTAATAGTAGCCAGCACTTCTGCACACATATACATCTCAAAACTGTACATACTAGTACATACACACTCATCTCTATACTGTATAGACACGCACACACATGGTCAATCAGAGTGCCAAGACACACAGAACCTTTCACATTCACAACAAGGGGCAATGTGGAACATAAAATGACCCTACTGTGCATGTTTTTGTACTGTAAGAGGAAACCGGAGTAGCCAGAGGAAATCCACTCGAGCACGAGGAGAGTATGCAAACTCCACACAGGAGCATCATTGGCAAGCCTGAGACTTGAAGCCAGGACTCTCTGTTGACATCATCATCATGCCATCCCTGATGTTGATAAACTTTAGTAATAAAGATTGATTTAAATCTGCTCTTCCATCCCAAATGGTTGTACCCAACCCAAGTACAGGGAGCGAAGTATAAATACCTATAGATATGATCTTGTTACTTAAGAACTCTTATGGGAAAAGTGTGAGCTGTGATTTTAAGAAACCTCATCTTGCCTAAAAAAAAAAAAAAGACCTCACACGGAAACTCATAAAACTGTTCACTAAAGGTTCCATTTCGAAATTATTAGAGAACTGAACCATTTTTCATTTAAAGAATCCCAGAGGAATGTTTTTCCATCAGACATGAAAATGTTGAGGTTCTCTTTGGGAGTAACGAGGATGGATAGGATCAGGAATGAGTACATCAGAGGGACAGCACTTGTAAGATGTTTTGGAGACAAAGTCAGAGAGGCTAGATTGAGATGGTTTTGATATGTACAGAGAATTGATAGTGAGTATATTGGTAGTAGGATGCTGAGGTTAGAACTACCAGGCAAAGGCCTAGATGAAGACCAAAGAGGAGATGTATGGATGTAGTGAAGAAGGACATCAAGGTAATTGGTATAAGAGAAGAAGATGCAGAGGATAAGGTGAGATGGAGGCAGATGATTTGCTCTGGTGACCCCTGAAGGGAACAGCCGAAAGGAAAGGAAGAAGAATGTTTTCCCCTTCAATTTATATGAGTGCCTGCTGTACATCTCTCTCCTCTTTCCTTACCTGTTCCTTGACGTTCAGGATCATGACTCAAGTCTATCAAAGTCCATTAACACCAATAACACTCGTTTAGTACCACAAAAGTGTGATTGGAAGCCATGAGACACCAGTGGACATGATGAAAATCCTCTGAAGGCATGAAGACAATCACAGAAACGCTGGAACTCCAAATAAAACCAGTAGGAACCATCATGAGTAAACCATGAAGAACTATTACACAGGTGACTTAGTAGTTTGTCATATTACTGACATTGGAATACACACGCACGCATACACACACACACACACACACACACACACACACACACACAGGGAAACAGCTGTTCTCTATCAGTTTTAACAGCGTAAACATCTTCTGCATTCCTGCTGCCACTGTGGCCTGGGAGGTCAAAGGTCACGATGACAAACGTGTGACCCAAGAGGCCAGTGAAGAGACACACACACACACACACACACACACACACACACACACACACACACACACACACACACACACACACATGGTCCACACAGGAGCTTTGAGAGAAGTAGACTTCTGGAATCTTTCAGCAAATTTCCAAACATAGATACACACACCAAACATATCCACACACACACACACACACACACACACACACACACACACACACACACACACACACACACACACATCATCTTGACTGAATCAGTTTCATTTGTGGTGTTAACATTTTAAATTATTTACTACATAGGGCTGTGGAGACATGGTGGTAAGGTGCTGGATTACTGATTCTAAGGTTGGGGATCAAGCCCGAATGGCAACTTTTGTCACTGCTCTCCCCCTAATGCACTAACTGGGTTATCAAAGGCCAGCCATGTGTCTCACTGTCTGTCGTGAGAGGTGCATGTAAAAGAACTACTGCTGACTTTTGTAAAGAGGAGTTTGCATAGCTGATAGCGTGTTTCTACCCTGCGATGGCCTAGTGAACTGTTCAAGGTGCACTCTACACTCACCCAGAGTTGGCTGAGATGGGCCCCATCCTCCGACCTTAATTAGGGTTAAGCAGTACAGAATCAACTCTCATAGTGGTTTCCTGTACTACAGACTTCATGACTGGTTAAAGATGTGAGAGACTCGAGTCCCTAGTGATTCTGTTAGAGTGCAATTGACTCCTTTTGTAATTCACTTTTTTATGTAGAATGCTGCAATGAGTGAGTGAATACTCACTTTCTAAACAAATCCTTGATTCATTCACATGTGCTCCTTCAGTAATTTTTTTTTATTTCCTCTGGTTTGTTGACTGGGATTACGGGATTGGCTACAGACAGAGGGTCACATGATGCGATGTTGGTGTCAATTCTAGCTAAAATTAGACAGATTTAATCGGATGACTGCTCTGATGCCACAGACAAAAACTGCATATCTAGTGGACTACATTCTGAATTGAACCTGACACAACACCAACTACATAGTCCATTTTTTTAATGAACATATTATTTCAGTGTGATACAACACACACCCACACACCCACACACACACCTTGAGAATGACCGAGTGTCAGGAGTAGACTTCCCTGAGACTTAAATGGGGAGGTGGGTGTGTGTGTGTGTGTGTGTGTGTGTGTGTGTGTGTGTGTGTGTGTGTGTGCACTGTCTCTCTGATACAGGGCAGCTTCTTTTAGTCCCAAATCTTAGAAATAGCACATTTCACCCCCTCTCTCTCTCTCTCTCTCACACACCCACACACACACACACACACACACACACACACACACACACAACATACATACAATACACACAGCTTAATTTCTGTGAGGTTGAAGTTGAGTATACAGGGTCTGTAGAGCTCAATCTCTATCTGTAGACCCCCTCTCTCTCTTGTGTGTGTGCGTGTGTGTGTGTGTGTGTGTGAGAGAGAGAGAGAGAGAGAGAGAGAGAGAGAGAGAGAGAGAGAGAGAGAGAGAGGTATGCATAGCTCCAGGCTAAGGTTTATGTCGAGGCTTGCTGCGGTGCTGAAGAACAGATCAGTTTGGAGACAAACATAAATTTGCTACTGTTCACAGCTCGTCATCAGCACACGTCTCACTTTTATTCATATTTTTATTCCGTTCATCATTTCTGAAAGGGGAGAGATGCCTCTGCACTTTCCTAAGAGGAAGAAAATGTGGAATATAAAGACAAAACAAATGACAAAGAAAAGAAAAAGGATAAGAAAAATGTTAATATCAATGACAGATAATAAATAATAGAGGTGTAGATAGAAAGAGATAAAATAATGTAAAGAACAATGAAGAAGGGAATGGAAAGAGAGAAGAAGACCAAGACCCAAAGAAAGAAAGGAGTTAAGAAGGAAAAACACGTACAGAAAATATATTTTCTGAACGAGAAATAAGAAATCAAAGAGAGAGTGACAGATAAAGAAAAATAAAGACTCATACCATGCACACAGACACACACACACATACAAAGACACAGATATACACACACATACACACACATGCATACATAAACACACACATACACACAAAAATGCATATACACACGCGCACACACACACACACACACACACACGCACAAACGCACATGCCCACACACACAAACACACCCACATATTTTCTTTGGGTCGTTCATTGAATTGTTGATTATGATTTGTGCATTCATTATCTATTGTGTGCCCGGAGGTGGCTGTGGAGGCCTATCTGGGAGACACTTGAACAGTTCAGTCATAGAAACACTTCTTTTTATTTTCTGTAACTGCTTAAGCATAATTAGGGTCGCGGGAAGGCTGGCGCCTATCCCAGCCAACTCCGGGTGAGGGCAGAGTACACCCAATCTTTGGATCAGCGATCCAGTGCCCTATACCGCTAGGCCACCACTGCCCATAGAAACACTTCAGTCGGTAATTGTGCTTCTTATGCCACACTGTTCCATTTCACGTATTTTATCTGCAGGTTTTGATAGGACAATTCCTCAAAGGACTTGCAGGCGATCTTTGTGAGTGCATGCCATCTTACTCTGTCACTGGTGGGAACCTCAAGTTCCTTTGGGTGAATTATTGCATGCTGTTGGTTAGCTTAGATGAGGTCCTTGTAGTGCAGATTAGGCGACCTTGATGCGATGGCTCTGGGATGACATGTCCTGTCCAGTACAGCTGGGGTATCAGGATCATTGATTCAATGCTGGTGGTCTGAGCTCTCTCGAGGACCTCAAGTTTCTTTACTTTGTTCTGCCAATGTGGCTTCAGGATGGAGTGGAGGCTGTGCATGTAGAATGCCTCTAGTGCAGGACTTCAGTCTTCCCAAAGCTGATGGTCAATCCGAACAACTGTGCAGCATCAGCAAACTTTGTGACAACTTGCTGGAGATCACGCTCTGTGTGAGCCACGTGTGCACAATCATCAGCACAGAGCTTCAAGAATAAGCCTCTGAACTGCCCTTGTTTTAGGGCTCAGGTGAAAGGTGAAAAGGGCTCCATCATGTCTGCACTTCAGGTACATGCCTTGGTTCAAATCTTTCAATGCATAGTTGAGGATGCAGGTGAAGAAAAGTTTGAACAGCACTGGAGCCAAGATGCACTCTTGCAGTTCATTTTGCCTGAACCATATGAACCAATGACACCTTTCCAGTTCTCTTTGTCTGTTTCCACTTTAAAATGCCTGAGAAGGATTTCTACACACACACACACACACACACACACACACACACACACACACACACTCACACAGACACAGCGCACGCACGCATACACACACGCACGCACTCGTGAGCATGCACATACACACACACACACACACACACACACACACACACACACACACACACACAACACACACATACAGAGTGATGTCACATCTGGAATGTATCCCTCCGTTCTGTGATTTTCCCACACTTGGTTTTTATTTGTAATTTTATTGTTTTACTTATGTGCCATACCCTGCGTGTGATAAGGGTTTAATTAATAATACGTGATAGACAAACATGGACATGAGACATGTGAGACAGATGTAGACATGATGCAAATGTGAGACAGATGCAGATGTGAGACAGACATGGACATGAGACAGATTCATACACACTTCCTGCCACCCTGCAGATGCCACAGCATCTCCCGCGGGACATGATTCACCTGAAGGAGGGCCAAGCACTGCCAGATGTGTTGGAAAAACACACACACACACACACACACACACACACACACACACACACACACACACACACACACACACACACACAATGAGGGGTTAACACTGTGCCGATTGTGCACAGCATATGCTTTCAGTCAGGGGTGAGAAATGCAGCGTCTCCTGCCAGACGTCTTTCAGCCTGCAGCAGCAGCAGATGTGTGTCACACACAGAGCAAGTCAAGTCTGGTTAAACCATAAAACTGCTTGGAGATGTTTTACACACACACACACACACACACACACACACACACACACACACACACACACACACACCGACTAACAAAACACACACTGTGTCTCATTTACCTCCCTAAAGGTTTCATGTCACTCTGCTCTGTACATGGGAAACACATGTGGATTTACACACACACACGCGCGCGCGCATGCGTGCGTGCGTGTGCACGCGCACGCACGCACACACACACACACACACACACACACATACACACACACACACCTCAAATCAAACAACATCCCAAATACTAATCATTGCTAAACCAAATTAAAATAAATAACTTACTTCCACTGCACATGACAGACTTAAGCAATATAATTAAACCATCATGCCATGATTTTGTTCATGTGACAAAAAAATGATACGTGAACAGAAAAACTGAATCCTTGGTTCATGGATCCGCCAATGTTAATATTCGTGATTTTTCAAAAAAATTGTCTATTGGGCAAAAGCATTTTAATTCTTGCTGGTCTTAACCTGCCGAGTGCACAATGAATTTTAACACCAGAACTGTTTTTGCTCTCAGCTGGTACTTTCATCTCCCTCTCAGTACACCTACAGTAAATCCATCATGTACATCTGCACATGTGCACTCGCCCATCGGTACCAGCTGATCTTTCAAATCCAGCAATCTGCACAGTGTATGTGCATACAAAAATCTGGTATCGAGACTATCAGAAGTGATACTGTCCATATGCAGCACATTTGCTGTGTTCCTTGTGTTTCTTGTGCGTAGGACTGTCCATGGAAGGGCCCAGCTCGGGAGGTCAAATGCCTGAATGGGCCACTGGCCACATATATGTGATGGTATTTTTAGGGAAAATCATTTTTGAATGGATGGGTAACATTGGGACAGTACGTGTCTCTGGTCTGTTTCAAGCAGGAGATTCTACAGAATACGAAAAGTACAACACATCCATCATCAGTTCAGCACTAAACACTGTTTTAACATTATTACACTTTTATACACAGCATCACTTCAATACAAAACGAATGGCTGTAAGCTCTCAAAATAACTTTAACATCTGATTTACTTTAAAACCAACATTTTATTATATTATCATTTTATTATTGAGCAGTTCCAACTCACAATTTATGTTTTAAAAATTTTGCTACAGTGTTGCACAAAGATTGTGTTAATGTTATTCATTCCCAACAATGTTGTTAAAAGTTTACAAGTAATGTTTTCAATAATTATCCCAGAAAACTTAATTTGTACGGCTATATGCGTGTGGACCGTCATTTTGCCTTCAGCCCCCCCCCCCCCCCCACACCCCGTGATTAAAAGGAAACCCGGTACCAATATGTAGAGTCCTTGTCCAACATTAGATGGCGCTGTACTCGA
>CM045739.1:41430000-41432500 GCA_024760905.1 Plotosus lineatus
GAGGGGCTGCAGAGGGGGACGAAAGACGTGGAGGACATGTGTTCCCTCTGTCATCATGGGAAATGTCCGAGCGATCGCCAACAAGACCGAGGAGCTGGCGGCGCTGACCCGGCAGCAGAGGCAGTACCGGGACTGCAGCCTCATGTGTTTTTCAGAGACGTGGCTGAATGAACTCACACCGGACTCTGTGGTTTCTCTTAACGGATTTACACTCGCACGTGCAGATCGGAGCGTAAGAAGAAAGGAGGGGGTGTGGCAGTCTATGTGAATGAACGATGGTGCCACCCGGCCAACGTGCACGTGAAGGAGCAGCTATGCACGCGGGACCTGGAGCTGCTCGCGGTGAGCGCTCGGCCAAATTATCTACCGAGGGAGTTTTCACACGTGATTGTGTTTTGCGTGTACATTCCGCCCTCGGCTGATGCGGTGGCCGCGTGTGAGCGTCTCCACAGCGCTGTCAGCCAGACACAGACTCGTCACCCCCGCGCCATGATTCTGATCAGAGGGGACTTTAACCACGCCCCTCTCTCCGCCTGTCTCCCGACGTTCACGCAATACGTGAAGTGCGCCACAAGAGACAATAAAACTCTGGACTTGCTGTATGCTAATGTAAAGGACGCTTACAGCTCCCCCCCCGCCCCCACTGGGACACTCAGACCACAACCTGGTCTACCTGCTCCCCCAATACACACCCAGGGTGCGAAAGGAACCTGCACAGAAGAGGTCTGTGAAAGTGTGGACCGAGGAGACCAATGAGAGGCTTAGGGACTGTTTCCAGACCACAGACTGGAGCATGCTCTGTGACTCCTTTGGTGATGACATCGACGGCCTCACACACTGTATCACCGACTACATGAACTTCTGTGTGGACAGCACTGTGCCAACACGGAGGGTACGATGCTTCTCCAACAATCACCCGTGGGTCACCCCTGAGCTTAAAGTCCTCCTGAACCAGAAAATAGGGCTTTCATCTCGGGGGATAGAGAGGAGCAGAAGAAGGTCCAGCGTGAGCTCCAGTGGAGGATCAGGAGGGCCAAGAAGGACTATGGGAAGAAGTTGGAGAAGAAACTGTCTCAGAACAACGTGCGGGACATCTGGAGAGGACTAAAGTCCATGTCTGGATTTGGGCAGGGTGTCAGAGGGACAGCTGATGGTGACCAGCGCTGGGCGGATGAATTAAACTGTTACTTCAACAGGTTTGATTCTCCCCCCTCCCCCTTTGCCCCCTCCCCGTTCCCCCCTCTCTTCACACGTATCCAGACCAGCAGACACCTCCCCCCTCCCCAGGCCAACTTCACTTGACTGCTACAGCCTGACAGACACATCCCCCTCCCTCTGCAGCCCACCCCAGCCCGCCCTCTCCCTCACATCAGACCAGGTGAGGAGACAGCTGAGGCGACTAAATCAGAGGAAATCTGAAGGACCAGATGGTGTCAGTCCCAGGCTGCTGAGGACCTGCGCAGACCAGCTCTGTGAGGTACTATGCTACCTGTACAACCTGAGCCTCAGCCTGGAGAAGGTTCCCGTCCTGTGGAAGACCTCCTGTGTGGTTCCGGTTCCCAAAACAGCTCAAGCGAAGGAACCAGCCCACTACAGACCTGTTGCCCTGACCTCCCACCTTATGAAGACCATGGAAAGGCTCCTCCTCGTACACCTCCGCTCTATGGTGAGCCCCACCCTAGATCCGCTGCAGTTTGCCTACAGGCCCAACATCGGGGTAGAAGACGCAGTCATCTACCTTCTGCAGCGGGCACTCACCCACCTGGAGATCGCTGGCAGCGCTGTGAGGGTCATGTTCTTTGACTTCTCCAGCACCTTCAACACCATCAGGCCAGCGCTTCTGTGGGGGAAGCTGGAGGACGTGGGAGTGGACGGGAATCTTGCTGCCTGGATTATCGACTACCTTACTAACCGTCCACAGTACGTGCGGCTGTAAGTCAAAGGTGGCAGTCTGCAGCACGTGGCACCGCAGGACACCGTCCTCTCACCCTTCCTTTTCAATATTTATACCTCGGACTTCATCTATAGCACAGACAGCTGCCACCTCCAGAAGTTCTCGGACGACTTCGTGGGCCGTGTGTCAGAGGGGAACGAGCTGGAGTACCGGTCGGTCATCGTTGACTTCGTGGACTGGTGTGAGCGCAACCACTTGTGCTTGAGCACTAGGAAGACAAAGGAGATGGTGGTCGACTTCAGAAGAAGCACTCTAACACACACACACACACACACACACACACACTCACTAGTGAACGTCCAGGGACAGGACATTGAGATAGTAAACAGTTTCAAATACCTGGGCGTTCACCTTAACAATAAACTGGACTGGTCCCACAACACCAATGCCCTGTACAAGAAGGGCCAGAGTCACCTCCACCTTCTGAGGAGACTCAGGTCCTTCGGAGTATGCAGACCTCTGCTCAGGACATTTTATGACTCTGTGGTAGCCTCTGCAATCCTTTACGCTGCCATCTGCTGGGCCCCGGGCAGCACAGAGCGGGAC
>CM045739.1:41457500-41460000 GCA_024760905.1 Plotosus lineatus
TGCTGATCCCAAGCTTTGACAATACCAAACTGGTATTGATGACTTTATCCTGCCAGGTGATGTTCAGGATACGACGAAGATAGCGCATGTGGAAGGTGTTGAGTTTGTACTCCTGTTTCGCACGTAGAGTCCATGCCTTGCTTCCATAAAGGAGGGTGCTTATGACACAGGCTTTGTGTACTAGGATCTTTATGTGCTCTGTCAGTTTGCCATTGGTCCAAACTCTCTTATTCAGTCTGGCCATTGTGGTTGCAGCTTTGCCAATGCGCTTGTCCAACTCTGTGTCCAGGGACAATGAGTCTGAAATGGTGGAGCCCAGATAGACAAAGTTGTGGACAACATCCAACTGTTGGTCGCCAAGTCTTATCTCAGGTGGTTTGTCCAAGCCCTGCCCCATGATCTGTGTCTTCTTCTGACTACTTGTGAGACCGAAGTCCTGGCATGCCCTGTTGTAGCGGTCCATGAGGTGCTGGAGTTCTTCCTCAGAGTGGGTGGTAATTGCAGCATCATCAGCAAAGAGGAAGTCATGTAAAACGCACATTTGAACTTTAGTCTTGGCTCTGAGTCTTGACAAGTTAAAGAGTTTACCGTCTGACTTGGTTTGGAGGTAGATGCCCTCTGTGGTGGAACCAAAGGCGTGTTTAAGCAGGACAGCAAAGTAGATGCCAAACAATGTTGGGGCAAGGACACAACCATGTTTTACTCCACTGTTGATGTTAAAGCTTGTTGTCATGGAAGGACTTGATGATGTTCAGTAGCTTTGAAGGACATCTTATCTTTGAGAGAATCTTGAAGAGACCATCTCTGCTAACAGTGTCAAAAGCCTTTGTCAGATCTAGGAAGGCCATGTCGAGCATGAGTCTTTGTTTTCTACACGTTTCCTGAAGTTGTCTGAAGGAGAAGACCACCTGGTTCCAAGGTGGACCTTGAGAAACAAAAGGCACACTGGGATTCTGAGTAGACTCTCGGCAATAACTTGTAGCCTCTTCAGTGTGACTCTTGCAAATAGTTTACCCACAATGCAGAAAAGTGAGATCCTGCGGTGTTGTTGCAATTGCTTCTGTTGCCCTTGTTCTTGTAGAGCATTATAATGTTGGCGTCCCTCATGTCTTGTGGAACTTCGCCCTCATGCCAACAGAGGCAGAGTATTTTGTGTAGTTCTTCTATCAGGGTACCTTTGCAGCATTTCAGAATCTCTGCAGGGATGCCATCCTTCCCAGGTGCTCTTCCTGTGGCTAGCGAATCTAGGGTTTTGTGCATTTCCTCCAGGGTTGGCTCTTCATCCAGTTCCTCTAGCATAGGTAGACACTGAATTGCATCCATGACATCCTCAGAAACAAGGTTCTCCTTGGCATATAGCTCAGAGTAGTGTTCCCTCCAGGGTTCCATCTGTTGTTTTCAGTCTTGAATTATCTCTCCTGAGGAAGACTTTAGAGGGGCAGTTTTCTTCTTGTTAGGACCCAGTGCCTGTTTGATTCCATCATACATCCCCCTAAAGTTCCCTGTGTCTGCTGCGATCCAGTAGTCATTTGCACAGCACCTGGCAATCTGTTGGACTTTGCTGTGGGAGCTTCGGAGTGCCTTTAGTTTTTTTCACTAGGGTCAGTTTTGTATGTATCTATGAGAGCAGCTCTCTTCTCCTCCGTGACTGGTCTGATCTTCTCTGCATGAGCTTCAAACCAGTCTGCTGACTTCCTTGTCTGCTTACCAAAGACTGATACTGCTGAGCTGTAGATGGCATCCCTCATTTGTTCCCAGTTTTCAGTAGCATTCCTACATTGCAGACCTGTGAGGTGTTCTTCCAGGGTTGTGACAAAGCCATCGACCTTTGTTGGTATTTTAGCATTGCTTGTGTTTATGCGGGGGCGACCTTCTTTCTTCATGTGTGATATTTGCTTTGCCTGCAGCTTGATCTTGCTGGACACAAGGGAATGGTCAGAATCACAGTCAGCACTGTGATAACTGCGAGTGAGTCTGATGCATGACAGGTTGGAGCGTTTGGTGAGGATCAGGTCGAGCTGGTGCCAGTGTTTGGATCATGGGTGCTTCCACGAAACTCTGTGTTGGGGCTTGGTGTTGAAGAATGTGTTGCTGATGCAGAGATTATGGTGGCAGCAGAGCTCTAGCCAACGTTGTCCATTTTCTTTCATTTGTCCAGTGCCGAACTTTACAAGGCAGCTTGGCCAGGTGTTATAGTCAGTGCCAACTCTGGCGTAAAAATCACCAAATATGAAAAGTGACTGTGCAGAGGGGACTTTGCTGATGGCAGAGCCAAGGTCATCATAGAACATGTCTTTGACGTCACTGGGAGATGTGAGAGTTGGCGCATAGACGCTGATAATAGTGACTGATCTGGCTGCAGTGTGGAGCTGTAGGGACAGAATTCTTTCAGATTCTTCTGTGGGTGAGATGATAGATCCCAGCAGGGTTTTACGGACTGCAAAAAAAAAAAAGTGTTCTCTCACTTGGTCGGGTGTCTTCCCTTTCCAGAAGAAGGTGA
>CM045739.1:41465000-41470000 GCA_024760905.1 Plotosus lineatus
CACACACACACACACACACACACACACACACCTTTTCTCTCTTATACACATTAAATGTAAAAAAACCAGATTATTGATTAACAGAATTTTATTTTCTGTCATGTAACCATCATAATACTTGTTTGTACTTGGAAAATCAGTCATGTTGTAATAATCTAAGTGTGTGTGTGTGTGTGTGTGTGTGTGTGTGTGTGTGTGTGTGCGCGTGTGTGTTTAACACCCTGCAGATTTCAATGTGTGTTCGATTATTCTGTTTTTTGGAGGGAGACTTGAGGCTAGAAGTCCTGAGAGAGGGTGTATAAGTCCAGGAGCCACTGAGCATCTGAAACATTAATGCTAACCTGGGATTAGGAGAACCATCACAGAGATACATGCACACACACACACACACACACACACACACACACACACACACACACACACACACACACACAGAGGAATATTGATTTTCCTTCAGCTTCAGCCTGCAGGGGGGAAGCAGTGCGGGATATCCACAGAGACGACACTCAGCCTCGAGCTTTATGTCCACAAACTCCTGTGTTCATACACTCCAACCTACATTGAGATCCACAAGCTCTCCACCCTCTTTAATAGATTTTCTCCATTCACAGATTTGTGTTAAAACCTACAGAAAGCTGTGTGGTGTTATTTAAACCGCATGTAATCACTGTGTTCTCTTAACACTCATCAGGAAGTGACATTTAAAAAAATAAGACATAAAAAAAGCTCTAATCAAATCTCACTGAGGCTGCTTCATGTTTGCTTGTATAAGTTTCCTCTTTGTAGTCCAGTTTTCTATCACAATCCATAAAAATGCAAAATAAGTGTGTACGCCTGACAATGTGTGTGTGTGTGTGTGTGTGTGTGTGTGTGTGTGTGTGTGGTTGTGTGTGTGTGTGTGTGTGTGTGTGCATGTTTGTGTGTGTACAGTGGTATGAAAAAGTATCTGAACCTTTTGGAATTTCTCACATTTCTGCATAAAATCACCATCAAATGTGATCTGATCTTTGTCAAAAATCACACAGATGAAAAACAGTGTCTGCCTTAACTAAAACCACCCAAACATTTATAGGTTTTCATATTTTAATGAGGATAGCATGCAAGCAATGACAGAAGGGGGAGGAATAAGTCACTGAACCCTCTGCCTAAGGAGGAATATTTGAAGGAGCAATTGAAATCATTTTTTACCAAACAATTTAAGTCAGGTGTGTGCCCAATCACTGATGAGTGGCTTAAGCTGCCCTGCCCACTATAAAACACACACCTGGTAGGAATTGTCTTGATGAGAAGCATTGTCTGATGTGCACCATGGCTGGCTCAAAAGAGCTGTCTGAAGACCTGCGATCAAGAATAAAAAAAATTGTATAAAGCTGGGAAAGGATACAAAACCATCTCTAAAAGTCTGGATGTTCATCAATCGACAGTCAGAGAAATTGTCTACAAATGGAGAGAGTTTGGCACTGTTGCTTCTCTCCCAACGAGTGGCCGTCCACCAAAGATGACGCCAAGAGTTCAGTGCAAAATACTTAGAGAGGTAAAAAAAAAAAACCCTAGTGCCTGCTAAAGACTTACAGAAACCATTGGCATAGTCCAATATCTCTGTGCACACATCAACTATATGTAAAACAATGGCCAAGAGTGGTGTTCATGGGAGGATTCCAAGGAGGAAGCCACTGCTGTTTAAAAAAAACATTGTTGCTCATTTAATGTTCGCAAAAAGGCACTTGGACACTCCACAAAAGTTTTGGAAAAATATTTTGTGGACTGATGAAACCAAAGTTGAATTGTTTGGGAGGAACACACAATGTCATGTGTGGAGGAAAAATGGAACAGCTCACCAACATCAACACCTCATTCCCACCGTGAAGCATGGTGGAGGGTGCATCATGGTTTGGGGCTGTTTTGCTGCCTCGGGGCTTGGACAACTTGCAATCAATAATGGAAAAATTAATTGAAAAGTTTATCAGGATGTTTTGCAGGAAAACCTGAGGCCGTCTGTCAGATAGTTGAAGCTAAAAAGAGGATGGATGCTGCAACAGGACAATGATCCAAAACACAACAGAAGTAAATCAACTTCAGAATGGTTTCAGAAGAACAAAATACACGTTCTGGAGTGGCCAAGTCAAAGTCCAGACTTCATGCCAGAAATCCCAGGAATCTGACTGAACTACAGCAGTTTTGTAAAGAAGAGTGGGCCAAGATTAGTCCTGATCGATGTGCCAGACTGATCTGCAGCTACAGGAAGCGTCTGGTTGAAGTTATTGCTGCCAAAGGGGGGGAACACAAAATATTGTTCAGTTACTTATTCCTCCCCCTTCTGTCATTGTTTGCATGCTATCCTCATTAAAATATGAAAACCTATATATGTTTGGGTGGTTTTAGTTAAAGCAGACACGGTTTTCTCATCTGTGTGATTTTGACAAAGATCAGATCACATTTGATGGTGATTTTATGCAGAAATTCAGATACTTTTTCATACCACTGTATGCTGACCTCCCTTTTGAGCTCTGTGTCTTCCAGCAATAAATTCATACTGTTCAATGACTTTAATTCCTGTGTAGGTTGTGACCACTATCGATGGGAGGGCGTACTTGGTAGACATGGTGTGGGCAAGATGAACAACAATGGTCTTCTTCTGCTGAGCAAATGTGCAAAGCACAACCTAGCTATCAGTAACACCACATTCAGTATGGCTGATACAAGACCACATGGATGCACCCACACTCTAGACAATGGTACCTCATTGACTATGTTATTCTTCGCCAGCGTGACTCCTAATAACAAAAGTAATGAAGGGTGCAGAATGTTGGACATTCATAGGCCTGTGCGCACAATCCTTCAATTGCACATAGCTCGCTCCTTCACAAGGAAGTCAAAGCAAACTCGTGCAGCTTTCAACACAGCCAGAATCTAGGACTCCTCATATCTTGGTATGTTCAAAGGCAGTCTGGACTCAAAAGCTGTCCACTACAGGACCACTGACTGGAGACCAAACTCACAAATGGGAACCATGGGTATGATACCGAAGACAGCTAAGACTGTGCTTGGCCCTAAAATTAGACATCACTGACCAACACTGTTAAAATTAGACATCAGAACAACACAGCCATAGAGGATCTCTTGGCCAAGATAAACAAGGCATTCATGGAGTGGAAAAACAACCCAGGCTCAGTGCCAAAGAAGAATGGATTTATAGGCCTTGCAGAGTATGGCTCAGAGTGGGACAAGGGACATGCCGGACAAGTGGAGGGATGAAAAAGCTGAAGAGATCCAAGGGTTTGCTTTTCAGCCAAATTCTGAATCGCCCTTCCACAGTTGACCAGTGTGCACTTGACCAGATAAAACAACAAGCAGAACACACAGAATTAGATTAAATCTATGGATGAAATCATAAATGCCATAAAGCAGCTGAGCTGCGGAAAAGGATGGGATTCCTGTGGAAATCTACAAAGCTTTAAGTTGCATATCAGGCCATTCACAGTGTGCTACTCAGCATCTGGGTAGAGGAAGAACTGCTTGCAGACTTTAGTAAAACATCAATAGCTCTTCAAGAACATTGGATCAAGAGCAGACTGCAGAAATTACAGGGGCATATCTTTCCTCTCCATAGCTGGCAAAATACTGGCCCGAGTGCTACTCAACAGGCTCATCCCAACTGTGGCTGAGAGAAATCTCTCAGAATCACAGTGTGGCTTTTGCCCAAACCATAACACTGTAGACATGGTCTTTGCCTTCAGACAGGTCCAGGAAAAGTGTATGGAACAGAACATGAACCTGTACTCGGTATTTATAAAACTCACCAAGGCATTCGGCACGGTTAACAGAGAAGCTCTCTGGACTATTCTCAGAAAGCTTGGCCCCCCTCCAAAATTCACCATGTTAGTTAAACTATTCCAGCAGGATATGATGGGAGAAATACTCTCAAATGGCAACCATCAGACTGCTTTGAAATCTCCAGTGGAATAAAGCAAGATTGTGTCCTGGCTCCTATGCACCATCTTTTTTATTCAAGCACTCAACTATGCTAACAGTGACCTTGACCTTGGAGTGTACATCAAATACTGGCTTGATGAGTCAGTGTTCGACCTGAGGCGCCTAAATGCAAAAACAAAGACAGATTAATTAACACAGATTAATACTGGAGGTCCTGTTTGCTTGTGACTGTGCTTTCATGGCCCATGAAGAGGAGCACCTGCAAACCATAATTGACAAATTCTCTGAAGCGGCCAAGCTGTTTGGACTCACAATTAGTCTTGGAAAAACTATAGTACTCATACAGCTTGCGCAAAGACTTCAGACCAAAGTCTTGAAACACAAAATCATTTGTCTCACCACAAAACTCAAGGTCTACAATGCTATGGTCATAACGTGCTTGTTGAATGGCTGTGAGACATGGTCTGTGTAACGAAGACACATCAAAAAGCTTTAGCAGTTTCATCAACTGTCCCTCCGCGCCATCATGAAGATAAGGTGGCAGGACCATGTCACAAACCAGGAGGTGTTAGACAGAGCCAACACCACCAGCAACAAGGCCAAGCTCATCAAAGCCCAACTTAAATTGACAGGACATGTCATCAGGATGGAGGAGTCTAGAATCCCAAGCCAACTCTTCTATGGAAAATTGGTTAAAGGGAACCACAACCAAGGTTGACCAAAGAAGAGATACAAGGCAAACCTCAAATGGGCGGATATCAAGCCTGGCCAACTCAAGCTGACAGCTAATGACAGACAGCTCTGGCACTCCTTGAAACAACGCCAAGCTGTATCCTTTAAGAATGACCACAGCTCTCACCTTGAAGCAGCCCACCAATGGAGACACTGAATGTACTGTCATCTCTACAACACGAGTGCCTTGCCCAACGTGCAACACAATGTTTGCTTCGGCCTTTGGATTCTGAAGCCACATGCATACTCATCGATGAGCGCACAACCACTCACCCTCCTTGATTCGACTGACAACCAAGAAAATGAAGCAGTGTGTGTGTGTATGTGTGTGTGTG
>CM045739.1:41472500-41475000 GCA_024760905.1 Plotosus lineatus
AGGTAGAGAGCTGGCTGAAATGATGCAGAGGAGGAAGGTGGACATACTGTGTGTTCAGGAGACCAGGTGGAAAGGTAGCAACGCTAGAAGCTGAGGAGCAGGGTTTAAGCTGTTTTTTTCATGGTTGTGGATGGGAAGAGAAATGGAGTAGGAGTCATCTCGAAGGAGGAGTTTGTCAGGAATGTTCTAGAAGTGAAAAGAGTGTCAGACAGAGTGATGAGTCTCAAGTTAGAAATTAAAGGCATGATGTTCAATGTTGTTAGTGCTTATGCCCCACAGGCAGGATGTGAGCTAGAAGAGAAGGAGAGATTCTGGAGTGAGTTAGATGAAGTGATGCAGAATACCCCCAAAAATGAAAGAGTAGTCATTGGGGCAGACTTCAAGACTTCAGACTTCGTTGGTGCAGGCAACAGAGTGGAAATGATGGGCAGGTTTGTTATCCAGGACAGGAATGCAGAAGGGCAGATGTTGGTAGATTTTGCAAAAAGGATGGAAATGGCTGTGGTAAATACTTTCTTCCAGAAGAGACAGGAGCATAGAGTGACTTATAAAAGCAGAGGTAGGATCACACAGGTAGACTACATCTTGTGTAGGCGATGCAGTTTGAAGGAAGTCAGTGACTGCAAAGTAGTCGCGCGTGACAGTGTTGCCAAACAGCATGGGATGGTGGTGTGAAGGATGACTCTGATGGTGAGGAAGGTGAAGAAGGTAAAGGAAGAGCAGAAGACAAAGTGGTGGAAGCTGAAAAAGGAGGGGTGTCATGTTGTCTTCAAGGAGGAGTTGAAAATGGCTTTGGGTGGTCAGGAAGTGCTTCCAGATGAGTGGACAACTACAGCAAATGTGATCAGGGAGACAGGTAGGAGAATCCTTGGTGTGTCATCTGGAAGGAGAGTAGATAAGGAGACTTGGTGGTGGAATGAGGAAGTGCAGGAGTGTGTACAAAGGAAGAGGTTAGCTGAGAAGAAGTGGGACATAGAGAAGACCGAAGAGAGTAAACAGGAGCACAGGGACGTAAGGCGAAGGTGGCAGTGTCAAAGGCCAAACAGAGGGCATACGATGACTTGTATGCTTGGTTGGAAAGTAAAGAGGGAGAAAATGATTTATCCAGGTTGGCACAGCAGAGAAGTAGAGTATGGGAAGGATGTGCAGCAAGTTACACAGTCTCTTTGACTTTAATGACGGCCTGCAGATGTCGGCGGTTGAACAGCTTTCTATCACACCTGTACTTGATGGGGATGCCGAGGGGAGTCTCCCTAAAGGCATCGGTCAGCATCGCCAAAAACATCAAACTGAACAGTGTAGGGGCAAGGACACAGCTTTGAAGAGTTGGTGTTTTTCTTCCAGTAAGGCTCTGATTTTGACATCATTTTCATCAAACCAGTCCTGGTGGTTCCTGGTCGCTTGTCCGAGCACCTGTAGGACAGCAGAATGAACAGATGTCTTCAGAGAGTCCCAGTCGTTTCCGATAGCCTCAGTCAGCTGGCTTTCGAAACTTGCTACTAGTTCTTCTTGAATGGAAGGAAGCTTGAGCTTGTTGATGTTGAGCTTCTTCACAACTGTCTGACCTTGTGGTCTTCTCTTGGGCTGAATATGCCTCCTGTCTTTTCCCCAGGGCCACTGTTTCTAAACCATACAACATCACTGGCCTCAACATCGTCTTGTACACTTTTCCTTTCATTTTTACCGATACTTTCCTATCACACATCACACCGGACACTTTTCTCCAACCATTCCAACCAGCCTGCACACGCTTCTTCACCTCTTTTCAACACCCTCCATTGCTCTGGATTGTTGAGCCTAAATACTTAAAATCCTCCACCTTCCTTATCTCTGCTCCCTGTAACACCGTTCCTGTTGGGTCTTTGGCATTCATACACATGTATTCTGTCTTACTGAGGCTAACCTTCATTCTCCTCCTTTCCAGAGCATACTGCCACATCTCGAGATTTTCCTGCACTTGTTCTCTGCTCTCACTGCATATCACAATGTCATCTGCAAACATCATAGTCCATGGAGATTCTTGTCTAATCTCGTCTGTCAGCCTGTCCATCACTATAGCAAACAAGAAGGGGCTCAGAGCTGACCCTTGATGCAGTCCCACCTCCACCTTGAACTCTTCTGTCACACCAACAGCACACCTCACCACCTTACATGTCCTGAACCACTCTAACATACTCCTCTGCCATTCCAGACTTTCTCATGCAATACCACAGTTCTTCTCTCGGCACCCTGTCATATGCTTTCTCCAGATCCACAAATGCACAATGCAACTCCTTCTGACCTTCTCTGTACTTCTCTATTAACATCCTCAAGGCAAACACTGTATCTGTGGTGCTCTTTCTTGGCATGAAACCAAACTATTGTTCACAAATGCTGACCTCTGCCCTTAGTCTTGCTTCCACTATTCTTTCCCATAACTTCATCATATGGCTCATCAACTTTATCCCTCTGTAGTTGCCACAACTCTGCACTTCTCCCTTGTTCTTAAAAATGGGCACCA
>CM045739.1:41482500-41510000 GCA_024760905.1 Plotosus lineatus
CACTCCAGAATCTCTCCTTCTCTTCTAGCTCACATCCTGCCTGTGGGGCATAAGCACTAACAACATTGAGCATTACACCTTCAATTTCTAACTTGAGACTCATCACTCTGTCTGACACTCTTTTCACTTTTAGAACATTCCTGACAAACTCCTCCTTCAAGATGACTCCGACTCCATTTCTCTTCCCATCCACACCGTGATAAAATAGCTTAAACCCTGCTCCTAAGCTTTTAGCTTTGCTACCTTTCCACCTGGTCTCCTGAACACACAGTATGTCCACCTTCCTCCTCTGCATCATGTCAACCAGCTCTCTACCTTTTCTGTGCATAGTTCCAACATTCAAAGTCCCCACTCTCAGTCCTAGACTCATGTCTTTCCTCTTCTCTCTCTGCCTACGGACACGCCTCCCACCTCTCCTTCTTCGACGTCTTCGACCAACAGTAGTCCAATTTCCATCAGTACCCTGTTGATTGACAGCACTGATGGCGGTCGTTGTTAACCCGGGCCTCGACCGATCCGGTATGGAGGTAATACTTTTGATTTGCATTATAAATAATTGGCATTGGTTTTACGTCGGATGCCCTTCCTGACACAACCCTCTGCATTTCTCCGGGCTTGGGACCGGCATGAGGGGGAGAGACACTGGTTAGTGCCCCCCCACCTCATGGCTGCATTATATCATTATATATATATATATATATATATATATATATATATATATATATATACACACATATTCTTCTTTTACTTTCGGCTGCTCCCTTCAGGGTTCGCCACAGCAAATCATCCGCCTCCATCTCACTCTGTCCTCTGCATCTTTTTTTCTGACTCCAACGACCTTCATGTCTTTCTTCACCACATCCATAAATCTCTTCTTTGGTCTTCCTCGAGGCCTTCTGCCTGGCAGTTCCAACCTCAGCATCCTACTGCCAATATACTCACTATCCCTCCTCTGTACATGTCCAAACCATCTCAATTTAGCCTCTCTGACTTTGTCTCCAAAACATCTGACATGGGCTGTCCCTCTGATATACTCATTTCTGATCCTATCCATCCTCGTTACTCCCAGAGAGAACCTCAACATTTTCATCTCCGCTACCTCCAGCTTTGCCTCCTGCCTTTTCCTCAGAGCCACTGTTTCTAAGCCATACAACATCGCTGGCCTCACCACCGTTTTGTACACTTTTCCCCTCATTCTTGCTGACACTCTCCTATCGCACATCACACCGGACACTTTTCTCCAACCATTCCAGCCTGCCTGCACATGCTTCTTAACACTCTCCATTGCTCTGGATTGTTGAGCCTAAGTACTTAAAATCCTCCACCTTCGTTATCTCTGCTCCCTGTAACATCACCGTTCCTCCTGGGTCCTTCTTATTCACACACATGTATTCTGATTTTCTTAGGCTAACCTTCATTCCTCTCCTTTCCAGGGCATACCTCCACCTCTCTAGATTTTCCTGCACTTGTTTTCTGCTCTCACTATAGATCACAATGTCATCTGCAAACATCATAGTCCATGGAGATTCTTGTCTCAGCCTGTCCATCACCATAGCAAACAAGAAGGTGCGCAGACCTGACCCGTGATGCAGCCCACCTCCACCTTGAACTCTTCTGTCACATCGACAGCACACCTCACCACTGTCTTACATCTCTCATACATGTATATTTTTGGTTTTCATGAGCTGTATGCCAAAATCATCAGTATTAAAAAAATAAAAGACCTGAAATATTTCAGTTGGTGTGCAATGTGTGTGTGTACCTCTCTAGATTTTCCTCCACTTGTCCTCTGCTCTCACTACAGATCACAATGTCATCTGCAAACATCATAGTCCATGGAGATTCTTGTCTCACCTCATCTGTCAGCCTGTCCATCACCATAGCAAACAAGAAGAGGCTGAGAGCTGACCCGTGATGCAGTCCCAACTCCACCTTGAACTCTTCTGTCACACCGACAGCACACCTCACCACTGTCTTACATCTCTCATACATGTCCTGCACCACTCCAACATACTTCTCTGCCGCTCCAGATTTCCTCATACAATACCACAGTTCTTCTCTCGGCACCCTGTCATATGCTTTCTCCAGATCCACAAAGGCACAATGCAGCTCCGTCTGACCTTCTCTGTACTTCTCTATTAACATCCTCAAGGCAAACACTGCATCAGTGGTGCTCTTTCTTGGCATGAAACCAAACTGTTGTTCACAAATGCTGACCTCTGCCCTTAGTCTAGCTTCCACTATTCTTTCCCATAACTTCATTGTATAGCTCATCAACTTTATCCCTCTGTAGTTGCCACAACTCTGCACTTCTCCCTTGTTCTTAAAAATGGGCACCAGCACACTTCTCCTCCATTCCTCCGGCATCTGCTCACTTTCTAAGACCTTGTCGAATATTCTTGTCAGAAAATCTACTGCTACCTCCCCTAGACACTTCCATACCTCAACTGGTATGTCATCAGGGCCAACTGCCTTTCCACTCTTCATCCTCTTCAATGCCCTCCTCACTTCTCCCTTACTAATCTTTGCTACTTCCTGGTCCTCAATGGTCACCTCGTCAACTCTTTTTTCTCTCTCATTTTCCTCATTCATCAGCTCTTCAAAGTACTCTTTCCATCTTCCCAGCACACTTCTGTCATCAGTCAATACATTTCCCTCTCTGTCCTTTATCACTCGAACTTGCTGCACGTCTTTCCCATCTGTATTTCTCTGCTGTGCTAACCTGTATAAATCATTTTCTCCCTTCTTACTGTCCAAACTATCATACAAGTCATCATACGCTCTCTGTTTGGCCTTTGACACCGCTACCTTCGCCTTCCGCTGTGTCTCCCTGTACTCCTGTTTACTCTCTTCGGTCCTCTCTGTGTCCCACTTCTTCTTGGGTAACCTCTTCTTTTGTACACACTCCTGCACTTCCTCATTCCACCACCAAGTTTCCTTATCTACTTTCCTTCCAGAGGACACACCAAGTACTCTCCTACCGGTCTCCCTGATCATATTGGCTGTGGTTGTCCAGTCATTTGGAAGCACTTCCTGGCCACCCAAAGCCTGTTTCAACTCCTCCTTGAAGACAACACGACACTCTTCCTTTTTCAGCTTCCACCACTTTGTCTTCTGCTCTGCCTTTGCCTTTTTCACCTTTCTCACCATCAAAGTCATCCTGCACACCACCATCAACACTCTCACCCACTACTACTTTGCAGTCACTGACTTCCTTCAAATTACATCGCCTACACAAGATGTAGTCTACCTGTGTGCTCTTACCTCCACTTTCATAAGTCACCCTATGCTCCTGTTTCTTCTTGAAGAAAGTATTTACCACAGCCATTTCCATCCTTTTTGCAAAATCTATCAACATCTGTCCTTCTGTGTTCGTGTCCTGGATACCAAACCTGCCCATCACTTCCTCGTCCCCTCTGTTGCCTGTACCAACATGTCCATTGAAGTCTGCCCCAATGACCACGCTTTCACCTCTGGGGGTACGCTGCATCACTTCATCTAAGTCACTCCAGAATCTCTCCTTATCTTCTAGCTTACATCCTGTCTGTGGGGCATAAGCACTAACAACATTGACCATCATGCCTTCAATTTCTAACTTGAGACTCATCACTCAGTCTGACACTCGTTTCACTTCTAGAACAGTCCTGACAAACTCCTCCTTCAAGATGACTCCGACTCCATTTCTCTTCCCATCCACACCTTGATAAAACAGCTTAAACCCTGCTCCTAAGCTTTTAGCTTTGCTACCTTTCCACCTGGTCTCCTGAACACACAGTATGTCCACCTTCCTCCTCTGCATCATGTCAGCCAGCTCTCTACCTTTTCTTTGCATTGTTCCAACATTCAAAGTCCCTACTCTCAGTCCAAGGCTCACGCCTTTCCTCTTCTCTCTCTGCCTACGGACACGCCTCCCGCCTCTCCTTCTTCGATGTCTTCGACCAACAGTAGTCCAATTTCCATCAGCACCCTGTTGGTTGACAGCACTGATGGCGGTTGTTGTTAACCCGGGCCGCGACCGATCCGGTATGAGTTTTGTTTTGACCATTTGCATTTTTAATGTGGCAGAAGTTTTATGCCGGATGCCCTTCCTGTCGCAACCCTCTGCATTTATCCGGGCTTGGGACTGGCATAAGGGGGAGAGGCCCCCCCTCGCCTCATGGCTGCATTATACACACACACACATATATATATATATATATATATATATATATATATATATATACATATATACATATACACACATATACACACACACACACACATATATATATATATATATATATATATATATATATATATATATATATATATATACACACATCCACACACACAAACAGTAACCCCCCTTATTTCACAATTAATTCTGATCAGCCCTCTCTGATATGCGAAAACCCACGAAATGACTTCTGCCACTTCTTAAAGGAACACACCCATCTATATATTATATAAAATTTATATAGAAGTTAAAGTGTTTTATGCATGTTAATGTCATACAGGTAATGTATATTTTATATATAAATAAATTATACACGTTATAATGACAATACTATAAACATGTGTGTATACATATACACTGTATAACAATTGCATAAATATCAAATTTACAGCCACGTCAAGGAGGCACAGTCACTTGCGGCACTGGTGCTTGATTGGGACTTGTCAGCGCCTCCAGAGCCTTTGCTTTACATTAGTACGTATCATGTTATGTCCAAACTCACATTATTATTTTTATGGCAGTCCGTAATGCACAACGATAAGGTGTTTTCCATTTTCACAATGGCCTTTCTGCACTGTTACTGTTATGGTCTGTGCTGGTTTGCGACGTTTCTTTCTCTGCATGCGCTGGTGAGAGGCGTGGCTGTTACCCGCAGGCGAAATCCAGAGAGCGCACCTGAAATGCTCCATGCTCGACACTGTTTTCTCTCACCACTAAGTTGAACACGATTTTCCCACACCGCAGTGCTTCCCCTGAGCTCAATAAAAGTCTTTGTTTCATCATACTTGGTCCCCTGCATCTTTGGGTCCGACTAATATACGTATTTTCCTCTTTCTACTTCTTAATGTAGCGCACAGTCAACTTTATTAATGACATAATGGCAAGCCACAGACACAAACCTTCACCATTCTTTTAATCAATCTAGAAGCTTAACTTTCTCATCATTTTCCTTTATTTCTGCTTCACTAGATGATCTTCCTGTGACACCAGGAGCATATCAGTCAGATCCAAAAATGCAGGAGACCAAGTACGATGAAACAAATACTTTATTGAGCTCTGGGGAAAGCACTGGTGTGCAGGAAAATCAGGTGTGCCATAGTGGTGAGGGAAAAAATAAAAAATAAATCACTGGGAGAGAGTTTCAAGCACGGAGCTCCTGTAGCGCGCTGATGGCCGAGTCAATTCAGGTGCGTTCTCTGGATTTCGCCTGCGGATAGCACCCTCACCAGCACATGCAGAGAGAAAGATAAATGCCGCCAACTAACACAGACCATAACACTTCCTGGGCATTCTGGAGCCATTTTCAAGGACTTAGCTTATACAACAGCCCTTAAGAGCACAAAGAGAGAAAAACTGAGGCACTTTGTTGGAGAACTGCTAATGCAGAGCATAGATGAAACAACAATGCGGCTGTAACACAAAGACAGGAAGCCCCATGTGTTGGCTGCTGTGAAATATAATCTCAGCCAATCAGAGAATATTCAAGTCAAGCATGAGAACAGAGCATGTTGGGTAACAATTGATTTTATTGCACGTGAATTTTGAATACATACTGTACTCTAATTTCGCCATGGGAAATCCATGCTATTGTGGGGACACAAAGGGACAAAAAAAAAAAAAAAATTATATATATATATATATATATATATGAGCGATGCCGACTTACGACTGCTTTTGGTTACAACTTACTGGAGACACTGGTCTGAAGTACCCGATTTCATGTATTTCAATGAATCTTCTTCTTTTCCTTTCGGCTGTTCCCTTCAGGGGTCGCCACAGCAAATGATCTGCCTCCATCTCTCCCTATCCTCTGCATCTTCTACTCTTACTCCAACGACCTTCATGTCCGCCTTCACTGCATCCATAAATCTTCTCTTTGGTCTTCCTCTGGGCCTTTTGCCTGGTAGTTCCAACCTCAGCATCCTACGACCAATATACTCACTATCCCTCCTCTGTACATGTCCAAACCATCTCAATCTAGCCTCTCTGACTTTGTCTCCAAAACATCTAACATGTGCTGTCCCTCTGATGTACTCATTTCTGATCCTATCCATCCTCATACTCCCAAAGAGAACCTCAACATTTTCATCTCCGCTACCTCCAACTCTGACTCCTGTCTTTTCCCCAGGGCCACTGTCTCTAAACCATACAACATTGCTGGCCTCATCACCGTCTTGTACACTTTTCCCTTCATTCTTGCCGATACTCTCCTATCACACATCACACCGGACACTTTTCTCCATCCATTCCAACCTGCCTGCAGGCGCTTCTTCACCTCTTTTCCACACTCTCCATTGCTCTGGATTGTTGAGCCTAAGTACTTAAAATCCTCCACCTTCTTTATCTCTGCCCCCTGTAACCTCAAAGTTCCTCTTGGGTCCTTGTCGTTCACACACATGTATTCTGTCTTACTAAGACTAACCTTCAATCCCCTCCTTTCCAGGGCATACCTCCACCTCTCTAGATTTTCCTCCACTTGGTCTCTGCTCTCACTACAGATCACTATGTCATCTGCAAACATCATAGTCCATGGAGATTCTTGTCTAACCTCATCTGTTAGCCTGTCCATCACCATAGCAAACAAGAAGGGGCTGAGAGCTGACCCTTGATGCAGTCCCACCTCCACCTTGAACTCTTCTGTCACACCGACAGCACACCTCACCACTGTCTTACATCTATCATACATGTCCTGCACCACTCTAACATACTTCTCTGCCACTCCAGACTTCCTCATACAATACCACAGTTCTTCTCTCGGCACCCTGTCATATGCTTTCTCCAGATCCACAAAGGCACAATGCAGCTCCTTCTGACCTTCTCTGTACTTCTCTATTAACATCCTCAAAGCAAACACTGCATCTGTGGTGCTCTTTCTTGGCATGAAACCAAACTGTTGTTCACAAATGCTGACCTCTGCCCTTAGTCTTGCTTCCACTATTCTTTCCCATAGCTTCATTGTATGGCTCATCAACTTTATCCCTCTGTAGTTGCCACAACTCTGTACATCGCCCTTGTTCTTAAAAATGGGCACAAGCACACTTCTCCTCCATTCCTCTGGCATCTGCTCACTTTCTAAGACCTTGTTGAATATTCTTGTCAGAAAATCTACTGCTACCTCCCCTAGACACTTCCATACCTCAACTGGTATGTCATCAGGGCCAACTGCCTTTCCACTCTTCATCCTCTTCAATGCCCTCCTCACTTCTCCCTTACTAATCTTTGCTACTTCCTGCTCCTCAATGGTCACCCCTTCTACTCTTTTTTCTCTCTCATTTTCCTCATTCATCAGCTCTTCAAAGTACTCTTTCCATCTTCCCAGCACACTTCTGTCATCAGTCAATACATTTCCCTCTCTGTCCTTTATCACTCTAACTTGCTGCACGTCTTTCCCATCTCTATTTCTCTGCTGTGCTAACCTGTATAGATCATTTTCTCCCTCCTTACTGTTCAACCTATCATACAAGTCATCATACGCCCTCTGTTTGGCCTTAGCCACTGCTACCTTCGCCTTACGCTGTGTCTCCCTGTACTCCTGTTTACTCTCTTCGGTCCTCTCAATGTCCCACTTCTTCTTGGCTAACCTCTTCTTTTGTACACACTCCTGCACTTCCTGATTCCACCACCAAGTTTCCTTATCTACTTTCCTTCCAGAGGACACACCAAGTACTCTCCTACCGGTCTCCCTGATCACATTGGCTGTGGTTGTCCAGTCCTCTGGAAGCACTTCCTGACTACCCAAAGCCTGTTTCAACTCCTCCTTGAAGACAACACGACACTCTTCCTTTTTCAGCTTCCACCACTTTGTCTTCTGCTCTACCTTTGCCTTTTTCACCTTTCTCACCATCAGTGTCATCCTGCACACCACCATCCTATGCTGTTTGGCAACACTCTCACCCACTACTACTTTGCAGTCACTGACTTCCTTCAAATTACATCGCCTACACAAGATGTAGTCTACCTGTGTGCTCTTACCTCCGCTTTCATAAGTCACCCTATGCTTCTGTTTCTTCTTGAAGAAAGTATTCACCACAGCCATTTCCATCCTTTTTGCAAAATCGATCAACATCTGTCCTTCTGTGTTCCTGTCCTGGATACCAAACCTGCCCATCACTTCCTCGTCCCCTCTGTTGCCTGCACCAACATGTCCATTGAAGTCTGCTCCAATGACCACTCTTTCACCTCTGGGGGTACTCTGCATCACTTCATCTAACTCACTCCAGAATCTCTCCTTCTCTTCTAGCTTACATCCTGCCTGTGGGGCATAAGCACTAACAACATTGACTATCACGCCTTCAATTTCTAACTTGAGACTCATCACTCTGTCTGACACTCTTTTCACTTCTAGAACATTCCTGACAAACCCCTCCTTCAAGATGACTCCTACTCCATTTCTCTTCCCATCCACACCATTATAAAACAGTTTAAACCCTGCTCCTAAGCTTTTAGCCTTTCGACCTTTCCACCTTGTCTCCTGAACACACAGTATGTCCACCTTCCTCCTCTGCATCATGTCAGCCAGCTCCCTATCTTTTCCTTGCATAGTTCCAACATTCAAAGTCCCTACTCTCAGTCCGAGGCTCACGCATTTCCTCTTCTCTCTCTGCCTACGGACACGCCTTCCGCCTCTCCTTCTTCAACGTCTTCGACCAACAGTAGTCCAATTTCCATCAGCACCCTGTTGGTTGACAGCACTGATGGCGGTCGTTGTTAACCCGGGCCTCGACCGATCCGGTATGAATTCTGTTTTGATCATTCGCATTTTTTTTTTTTTTTTTTTTTTTTTTTGGCAGAAGTTTTACGCCGGATGCCCTTCCTGTCGCAACCCTCTGCATTGATCCGGGCTTGGGACCGGCATAAGGGGGAGAGACACTGGTTAGTGCCCCCCCCGCCTCATGGCTGCATTGTATTTCAATGAATACAATACGAAATACAATGTATTTCAATGAATACAATACGAAAAACTTTTACTAAAGCACACTGTAATCTGCAAAAGTAAAATACTGTGCCTATACTCTAAATGTACACCGGTCAGGGTTCGGGAACCTATGGCTCACGAGCTAGATGTGGCCATTTTGATGACTGTCTGGCTCGCAGATAAGTCAGGTGGCCTTTAACATTTCTTCTTTTCCCTTTCAGGGGTCACCACAGCAAACCATTTGCCTCCATCTCACCCTATCCTCTACTCTTACACCAACGACCTTCATGTCCTCCTTCACCACATCCATGAATCGTCGCTTTGGTCTTCCCCTAGGCCTTCTGCCTGGAGGTTTCAACCTCTGCGTCCTACTACCAATATACTCACTAGCCCTCCTCTGTACATGTTCAAACCATCTCAATCTAGCCTCTCTGACTTTGTCTCCAAAACGTCTTACATGTGCCGTCCCTCTGATGTGCTAATCCTAATCCTAATCCTATCCAGCCTCGTTACTCCCAGAGAGAACCTCAACATTTTCATCTCTCCTACCTCCAGATCTGCCTCCTGTCTTTTCCCCCAGGGCCACTGTTTCTAAACCATACAACATCACTGGCCTCAACACAGTATTGTATACTTTTCCTTTCATTCTTGCAGATACCTTCCTATCACACCAGACACCAGCCATTCCAGCCTGCCTGCACATGCTTCTTCCTCTTTTCCACACTATCCATTGCTCTGGATTGTTGAGTCTGTATTTGTGAGTCAATGAATGAGTGTGTATAACAGAGTTGGTGTGAATAAGTGAATGACAGTGTGTGTCCATTTCTAAGTGAAAGTGTGTGTGCGCGCATGAGTGCATGCGTAATCATGTTACTGTGTGCAGGAGTCTTAGTGTTTGTGAGAATGTCTGCGTCTCTGTGCAGTTCTATATTTGTGAATGTGAGTGAGCGAGTGAATAAGTGGGTTATGTCTGTATGTCGAGTGTCTGTGTGCGCTTGTGTTTATGCGTCTGTATCTGTTGGTCAGTGAATGAATTGGTGTTTGTGCATAAATGAACAAGTGTGTGTGGGGGGGGTGAGTGTGTATTTGTGTGTCATTGAATGAGCGTGTGTGTCTTTGTGAGTGTAAGTTAATGCGTGTCTATGAGTTTGAGAGTGTAAATGTGTGTGTGTGTTTGTGCACATAACAGAGTTAGTGTGAATAAGTGAATGACTGTGTGTCTGTTTGTAAGTGAAAGTGTGTGTGTGGGAGAGAGTAAATGAATGAGAGTGAAAGAGCAAGTGTATGTATTTGGACATGAGAATGCATTAATGAGTGACTCAGTGAGTGAGTGCATGTGTGTGTGCTTGAAAGAACGAGTGTGTAAATGTGTGTACACCTGAACTCCACCAAGACCAAAGATCAGTCTAGGACATTTGAATGTGAGGACCATGTGTGAGACTGGCAAGCTGGTGCAGGTAACATCTGAGAGAAGATTCAACATTCATGTCCTAGGAGTGAGTGAGAGTAGAGGGAATGGATCTGGGTGGATGATGAGAACCACCACCGGAGAAACAGTCATCTTCGGGAGAGAGACCAGCATCATGGAGTTGCCATCATCCTCCAGAAAGATGTGAACCGATGTTTACTGGAATGGAAGCCCATTAGCAGTAGAATGATGTGCGAGACTGAAGGGCAGGCTCAGCAACATCACCCAGTGTTATGCACCAACCAATGATCGCAACAATGAGGCCAAAAGATGATTTCTACAGTCAACTGCAGGCAGAGTTCAAGAAAGCCCCACAAAACAATCTCAATGCCAAGGTCTGAACTAACAACGCAGACTGTTGAGTCATGAGGAAGCATGGGATGGGACCAGGACTAACAAGGGAGATAGACTTTGTGTTCTGCACCATGAACAACCTGGTGATTGGAGGGACCCTCTTCACACACACCGTGATATCCACAAACTGACATGGATCTCACCAGATGGGAGATACAGAAACCAGATTGAGCAACTGATGATCAGTGGTAAAGATCTCTTCTGGATGTGAGGACCAAGCATAGTGCAGATGTTGGAAGTGACCATCGCCTGGTGATGGCACTCATTCAGGTGAAGCTGAAAAAGACTCAGTACAGGTTGGCTTTTCAGACGTGATTCGACACCCAGCGTTTGAAAGACAATGTACGGTCAACCTTCACCAGCAATCTGAGGAACAGATTTGAGATACTGAAAGACCTAATGGACCAACAGGACATCGATACCACGGCACACCAAAAGCAGCACAGAAAAACTTTGTATTCAGCCTTTGCTAGTTTTCTTCTTTCAATATCAAACAGGAAACCCTAAATGCTATAGAGGAGGGAAATCAAGAAAGAGACTGTTTGTGTAAGAATAAGTGAATGATAGAGTGTGTCCGTTTGTAAATGAATGTGCGCGTGCTTGAATGCGACTGTACAGGAGTCTTTGTTGTGTGTATTTGGAAAAAATTAAGTAAATGAGAGTATGTCTGTTTGGAAATGAATGTGTGTACGTGTGTATTAGAGATAGTGAATAACTGTGTGGATGGGTGTATAAGTGAGGAATCGAATGATTAAATGTCTGTCTGCATAAGTGCATGAAGATGACTGAATACAAGAGTCTGTGTATATGTGTGCCTGTGTCTATATGGGTGCGCATGAGTGTTGTGAGTATCTGTGCGTCAGTGAGTGAATTACTGTGTACATTTGTGTGTTTGAAAAAATTAAGTGAATGAGAAAGAGAGTGTATGGAAATGAATGTGTGAGTGAATGAGTGTTTGCATTTCTGAGTCAGTAAATGAATTTGTGTGTGGGAGGGGTAATGAGTGAGGAATGAAATGATTAAATGTCTGTTTGCATAAGTGCATGAAGGTGACTGATAACAAGAGTGTGTGTGTACAGGCATGTGCAAGTGGTTGAATGTGACTTCAGGAAACTTTATGTATGCGTCTATGTATTTGTGAGTGCATGAATGAACTGTGTGTGCGTGCAAGAGTGTGTATTTATGCATGTATCCTTGTGATGGAATTGGTTTGTGTGTGGAAGAGAATAAATGAAAGTGAGTGTCCATGTGTGTACATGAGAATGAGTTATTTCGTGAGTGTGTGCGTATGCCTGTGCGTGAATGAATGTGCGTTTTTGTGTGTTTTTTTTGACTCAATGAATGACTGTGTGTGTGGGGGGGTAACAGTTAGTGTGACTGAGTTGATGAATATTTGTGTTTAAGCTTGTTAGTTTTTGCATGAGTGAATGTGTGCGCGCGAGAGAGAGAGTCAGTGAGGAATTTGTGTATTAGAGAATAAGTAAATGACTGTCCATTTGTCTAAATGTCTGTCTGCATAAGTGCATGAAGATGACTTGTGATTGTGTGCGTGTGTAAATGTTTGTGTCTCTGTATCTATATGTGAGTGTTAATTGTGTTTTGAGTATATGTGCCGTCACTGAATGAATTACTGTGTGTATTTGAAAAAAATTAAGTGAATGAGTGAGAGAGAGAGTGTATGTTGAAATGAGTGTGTGTGTATGTGTATCTGTTTAACTGTAAGTCAGTGAGTGCATGTTTAAATGTTGCTGTGTGCATGAGTATTTGTGAGTCAGTGAATAAATTAGTGTGGAAATGGTTTGTGTGCACGCGCATGTGTAAGTGTTTGAATGTAACGGTGTGCAGAAGTCGGCTTGTCTGTGAAAATGAATGTGTGCATGTCCAAGTGTGTGTTTGTCTTATCTGTGCAGTGTGTGCATGTTTAAAATATTACTGTGTGCCAGAGTTTTGTTTGTTTCGCGCATAAAATGAATGTGTCTGTGTGTATGTTTCTGTTTGTCTATGCATATGTGTGAGCGTGTGAATGTGTAATTTGTGTGTACAGTGATACCTCAGCTCACGAACATAATTGGTTCCCAGAAAGTGTGTGTAAGGCGAAAAGTTCGTCTTCCGAACATTTATTTCCCATAAGAAACCATTAAAATGAGAATAATCCGTTCCCAGGTCCCCATAAAACATAATTTTCTACTAAATAAGCCTTAAAAATACACAAAAATATACCTTATTTTATGTATAATAAATGTGCTATTGTATTGTAATTAAAGAAATAAACTGTACTGTATAATAAAGTCGTTTTATTTACCTTTGTGATGGTAATTGATGCCTTGATGGAATGGAGTGGGAGGAGGAGGGAGGGAGGGACTTACTGTTTGGAAGGAGTGTTTGGAAACGCCTACTGTTTGGAAACACCCTTAGCCACACACGCACCCTTAATAGCTTCCTTGTTCTTAAGGATGGTAGCAATGGTAGACTTAGCGGACTGGTACTGGGACGCTAAGTCACACAAACGCACACCTCGTTCGTGTTTTTCAATGATCTCCGCCTGTGGTGGGGTCTTTTTCGGTCCCATAATAGCAAAAGTACACTCAATATGGTCCAAAATGTCTATCAAACACAAACCACTTCCGCACTCAAAGAAAGGGGGTGACGAACTGTGACGCCGTGAGCTGTTCGACCGCGTGGTTTGGTTCGTCCGCCGAAAACTACTTCGTCAGCAGAGACTATATGCTCGCAAATTTAATGTTCTTGAGGCGAAAAGTTCGTGACCTTAAGCGTTCGTCAGCAGAGGTTTTACTGTATTTGGAAATGAGTGTGCACATGTGTAAGTGTTTGAATGTGACTGTGTGCAGAAGTCTTTGAGTCTGTATATGTAAATGCTTGTGTCTGGGTGTGTGTTTGTCAGTGAATGTGTGTGTGTACATGAGAATGAGTTAATTAGTAGGTGAGTGAGTGGGTGTGTGCCTGTGCGTGAAGGGATTTGAATGAGTGTGTTTGTTTTTGTGTGTCTTTGTGAGTGTGTGTGCATAACAGAGTTAGCGTGATCGAGTTGAGGAATATCTGTCCGTGTGCGAGGGTCAGTGAGGAAATAGTGTGTTTAGTCTGTGTATGTTGCACCCGAGGAGAACTGCCTGAAGAGAGCATCTGGCTTAGTGTTCCAGGAGCCTGGTTGGTATGTCAGCATGAAGTTGAATCGGCCCAGGTAGAGTGACCATCGTGCCTCCACCTCTTGGCTGTACGGAGGTAGGATAGGATCTTGTGGTTGGTCCAGACCACGAAAGGGTGAGCCACTCCTTCCAGCCGGTGCCTCCACTAAGGAGTGCTAAGAAAACCACCAGCAGCTCAAGATTCCCTATATCATAATTCTGTTCCACCAGGGACAGGCGACGGGAGAAGGCGCATGGGTGGAGCTTCTGGTCTGTGGGGGACCGTTGGGAGAGGACCACCCCCACCCCTGAGTCCTAGGCGTCGACTTCCACCACGAACTGCAGTGAGTGGTCCAGGTGGATCAGTACAGGGGCGTGGACGAATTTCACCTTCAGCTTGTCAAATGCCACCTAGACACTGGAACGGGTCCTTGGGTGACATCAACTGTGTGAGGGGGGCTGCTAGGTGGCTGTCGTCCTGCACAAACTGGTGGTAGAAGTTCACAAACTCCAGGAACCGCTGCAGCTGTTTCTGCGTCCCTGGAGTCGGCCACTCAGCCACTGCCTTCACCGGTCCTATCTGTCCCCTTCTCCGCAATGAACCCCAGAAACGAGACTGAGGGGACATGGAACTCGCACTTTTCTGCCTTCACAAACAATCTGTTCTCCAGGAGCCTCTTTGTTCCATCCTCATGTAGCAGAGATGTTTGTCTTGGTCCCTAGAGAAGAGCAGTATGTTGTCTAGGTATACGTATACAAAGTGGTTCAGCATATTGTTGACCAGAGCTTGGAAGACCGCCGGGGCATTGGTTAGTCCAAACGGCATGACAAGGTATTCGAAGTGCCCCAGTAGTGTGTTGAAGGCCATCTTCCACTCATCCCCCTTTCAAATTCAGGGTGAAGGCTGAGTCAATTAGGGGGCGCAGGCACTTCTTCATGGTGATCTGGTTCAGGCCCATGTAGTCAATGGAGGGTCTTGTCTTTCTTTTCGACAAAGAAGAAGCTGGCACCTACCGGGGAAGATGAGGGCCGAATGAGACCTGCAGCCAGCGACTCATTGACATGCCTCCATGGTGTCTTTCTCTGGCTTAGAGAGGTTGTAGAGTGGTTGGGAAGGGAGCGTGGAACCTGGGAGTAGGTCGATGGCAAGGTCGAAGTGTAGCGTACCTTGAACTCGTAGGTGCTTTCTGGGTGTCGTGGAGGATCCTCTCGTCACTGTCAGGCTCTGCTGCATGGGGCACTGGGCAAGGTAATGGCCCTTCTCAGCGCAGTAGATGCAGAGGCCATCGGCCAGTAGCTGGTGCCTCTCTTCAGTCAGATGCGGTTGACCTGCATGGGTTCTGGGTCAGCATTATCCCTCTGGGGGGGGGGGTTCATAGGAGCTGGGAGCTTGCCTCCTCCCCTCTCTCCAAATGATCGAACGCCTTCATTTCTTGCATGAACAGTTCTATCTGGGAGCATAATTCCGGGGTGTGGATAGCGACTGCCAGCACCCAGGATGAGGCTTGCTCCATAAGTAAGCTCATGATGAAGGCGGTTTTTGCTTGATCTGTGGTGTATGTGAATGGCTGCAGGCTGAAGACAACCGAGCACTGGTGGAGGAACAGTGCAGGAACCAATCACGCCCGAATACCTAGCTGGCGTGGGGGATGAGTGGTTCTTAATGCACAGGGAGCATCACTGGCGCCGAAACAAAGGGTGAAGGGTGAGGGAGCTGGGTCGCGGCAGCGAGGTGAGTGGTGACGGCATCCAGCTGTGCCAAGCTGCTGGTTATGCGCTGGAGATTATCCATCATTTGGTGCAGGGTGGAGTTGTGTCATCCCAACAGGGCTCCCTGGTTCGATGAGGCCTGCCGAAGCCAAGTGGTCTCCACTGGGTCCATGTTCAGGTCAGAAGATTCTGTTGTGGGTGGAGTGTTTGCATAGGACCCAAGGATGCAGGAGACCAAAGGAAGGTTCAACGATTTAGTAAACAAACACTGAAATTCACGCCAATACGCAGATAGAGAGAACTGGTCGAGCATGGAGCACAAACCAGGGCCCAGCGAGAACCGTCGAGGAACAGAGTCACTGGAACCAATCTTTTGACAGCGGAGGGGAGCATGCCGCTCCCTTTTATTGCTGGCTGCCCTGATTGCAGATTAGGACCAGGTGCGCTCAGCTCGGAAGCTCCTCTATCCACAACCGTCACGCCCCTCACCAGCGCCTGCAATGAATTAAGGCAGAGTTAGTTCTTAGAGTTAGTTTGGAAATTAATGTGTGTTTTGTTTGTGTTTCTGTCTGTTTATCTGTGAGTCAGTGTGTGAATGCTTGAATGTTGCTGTGTGTCAGAGTGTTGTGTTTGTTTGTGTGTGTACGTGTGTGTAAATGTCTGTGTTCCTTTGTGAATGAATGAATGAATTAAGTTTAACGGCTCGTTCAACACATATGGTGTGTTATATATTGTGCCAAACATGGTTATTTTATTTTAAGTACAATGACTAAGATTCAATTTCAAATCGCAAATGATTAATGACGCTAAGGTAAATCAAATCATTTTCTTCGAACAATCAATTTTCGTGTAAAACCCAATTGAAAGATGAAAAGGTAATCTCATTAAAAAATGAGTCTGGCTATTAATGTGCATTCCTATACATTTCTAACCATTTATAACCATCAGTAAAAGTCTGTTGTTATTTAGGCGGAATTGAGGCACTCTAGCAATAGAATTCATGGTAACTATACCACAAATTCAGAATTTATAAAACATTTCAATATCTTTTAAAAACTGCAGGATTACGGAAGCATTACATTTTGTAAAAAGATAATACAAGTTGTTAACGTTAAAATGCTGGTACCTAGTCTCAGCAAAATCTGTGCAATCTATTAAAATGTGCTTGACAGTCAGGATGACTGAACAAGTTTCACATACAGGCGCAGGCTCCCCTTTCAATAAATAGCTGTGTGTAATGTAGGTGTGGCCAATACGAGTCCTGGCCAACAATACTACTTCTCCTCTACTAGCTCTACTTGAATAGGGATATAAACTTTTTACACTGGTCTTTATGAGATGAAGTTTATTGTTAGTCTCTTCATCCCACTGGCTCTGCCACTGACTAAAATCAAAATTATTCACATGACACTTTACGTCAGTATAGGGGGATTTGTTCTCATAAACACGATGATTAAGAGCTTCCTTAGCTAGTTTATCGGCCTTTTCATTACCTTTGATGCCAACGTGATTGGGGCACAAAGTCTGTCTGTCTGTCTTCCTTTCGGCTTTTTCCCTTTTACTCGGGAGTCGCCACAGCGAATCATTTGATTTCGCAGAGGTTTTTAAGTCGGATGCCCTTCCTGTCACACCCCTTTTTAGCAAGGGACAGAAACACGCTGACGACTTTGCAGCCTACTCTTTACGAAAGTCAGCAATGGTTCTTTTACATGCCTCTCACCATAGACAGTGAGAGACATGTCCTGCTTTTGATAACCCAGTTAGCTGCACTGGGGGGGACAGTGACAACCTTGTGGGGAGTGGGACTCGAATCCCCAACCTTTGGATCAGCGATCCAGCGCCCTATACCACGAGACCACCACTGCCCCAACTGGGGCACCAAGCAAACATGATATTTTTTTCCACCCTCAATGAGATCATGGAACATTTTGTAAAATCTTTAAAAGTGTATGGTTATCAAAATCATTACCCTGTACCTTGTGTATGGTTATCAAAATCATTACCCTGTTACCATTACTCTAGTTAAGCTAGACAAAGAATCTGAGAAAATAATAAAATTGTTTCCATCATAAGAAGACACAATATCAAGTGCATGCAGAATCGCCCGCAATTCTAGTGTAAAAAAAGAAGCTCCATCCAAAAAGTTGGACCTGGACATTCAAACCATTGGTGACTGTAGCGGCTGCTCCACTGTTGTTATCCTTAGAGCCATTTATATAAATAGCCCTAAAGATATATAGATATAAAGATATATTATAAAGATATAATATAGATATATATAGGGATATCTTCTTGTCCTTTCGGCTTTTCCCTTCAGGGGTCGCCACAGTGAATCATCTGCCTCTATCTCACACTATCCTCTGCATCTTTTTCTCTTACACCAGCCTTCATGTCCTCCTTCACCACATCCATGAATCGTCTCTTTTGTCTTCCTTGAGGCCTTCTGCCTGGTAGTTCCAACCTCAACATCCTTCTTCTTCTTCTTCTTCTTTTCCTTTCGGCTGTTCCCTTCAGAGGTCGCCACAGCAAATGATCTGCCTCCATCTCTCCCTATCCTCTGCATCTTCTACTCTAACTCCAACGACCTTCATGTCCGCCTTCACCGCATCCATAAATCTTCTCTTTGGTCTTCCTCTGGCCCTTTTGCCTGGTCGTTCCAACCTCAGCATCCTACGACCAATATACTCACTATCCCTCCTCTGTACATGTCCAAACCATCTCAATCTAGTCTCTCTGACTTTGTCTCCAAAACATCTAACATGTGCTGTCCCTCTGATGTACTCATTTCTGATCCTATCCATCCTCGTTACTCCCAAAGAGAACCTCAACATTTTCATCTCTGCTACCTCCAACTCTGACTCCTGTCTTTTCCCCAGGGCCACTGTCTCTAAACCATACAACATTGCTGGCCTCATCACCGTCTTGTACACTTTTCCCTTCATTCTTGCCGATACTCTCCTATCACACATCACACCGGACACTTTTCTTCATCCATTCCAACCTGCCGGCACGGGCTTCTTCTTTCCTCCACTTGGTCTCTGCTCTCACTCCAGATCACGATGTCATCTGCAAACATCATAGTCCATGGAGATTCTTGTTTAACCTCGTCTGTTAGCCTGTCCATCACCATAGCAAACAAGAAGAGGCTGAGAGCTGACCCTTGATGCAGTCCCACCTCCACCTTGAACTCTTCTGTCACACCGACAGCACACCTCACCACTGTCTAACATCTCTCATACATGTCCTGCACCACTCTAACATACTTCTCTGTCACTCCAGACTTCCTCATACAATACCACAGTTCTTCTCTCGGCACCCTGTCATATGCTTTCTCCAGATCCACAAAGGCACAATGCAGCTCCTTCTGACCTTCTCTGTACTTCTCTATTAACATCCTCAAAGCAAACACTGTGGTTTGAAACATTGGTGCTCTTTCTTGGCATGAAACCAAACTGTTGTTCACAAATGCTGACCTCTGCCCTTATTCTTGCTTCCACTATTCTTTCCCATAGCTTCATTGTATGGCTCATCAACTTTATCCCTCTGTAGTTGCCACAACTCTGTACATCTCCCTTGTTCTTAAGAATGGGCACAAGCACACTTCTCCTCCATTCCTCTGGCATCTGCTCACTTTCTAAGACCTTGTTGAATATTCTTGTCAGAAAATCTACTGCTACCTCCCCTAGACACTTCCATACCTCAACTGGTATGTCATCAGGGCCAACTGCCTTTCCACTCTTCATCCTCTTCAATGCCCTCCTCACTTCTCCCTTACTAATCTTTGCTACTTCCTGCTCCTCAACGGTCACCCCTTCTACTCTTTTTTCTCTCTCATTTTCCTCATTCATCAGCTCTTCAAAGTACTCTTTCCATCTTCCCAGCACACTTCTGTCATCAGTCAATACATTTCCCTCTCTGTCCTTTATCACTCTAACTTGTCTTTCCCATCCAGTCTTTATCACTCTAACCAGTCTTTCCCATCTCTATTTCTCTGCTGTGCTAACCTGTATAAATCATTTTCTCCCTCCTTACTGTTCAACCTATCATACAAGTCATCATACGCCCTCTGTTTGGCCTTTGACACTGCGACCTTCGCCTTACGCTGTGCCTCCCTGTACTCCTGTTTACTCTCTTCGGTCCTCTCAATGTCCTACTTCTTCTTGGCTAACCTCTTCTTTTGTACACACTCCTGCACTTCCTCATTCCACCACCAAGTCTCCTTATCTACTTTCCTTCCAGAGGACACACCAAGTACTCTCCTACCGGTCTCCCTGATCACATTGGCTGTGGTTGTCCAGTCCTCTGGAAGCACTTCCTGACTACCCAAAGCCTGTTTCAACTCCTCCTTAAAGACAACACGACACTCTTCCTTTTTCAGCTTCCACCACTTTCAAGGAAGGATGTGAATGAATGTGTGTGTGTGAATTTTTATGTGGATTTGTGTGTGTTTCATGGTTTATGAGTATGAGGGATGAGTGAGTGAGTGAGTGAGTGACTAAATGAGTGTGTGTTTGTGTGATTTTTTTTTTTTTTTTTTTGTGAGTGTGTGTGTGTGTTTGGGTACACGAGAGTGAGTGTGTGTGTTTTGTGTGTGTGAGGGAGAGAATGAATGAGATTTTGTTTTTGTGAGTGAATGAATGAATGAATGTGCAAGTGTGAATGTGTGTGTGCATGAATGAGTGTGTATATGTGTGGATGCATTAATAAATCAGTGAGTAAGTGACTGTGTTTGTCTGTGTGTGTGAGTTAGTGAGTGAGTGACTAAATGAGTGTGTGTGTATGAATGATGGAGAGAATGATTAAATGAATGTATTAGTGTGTGATAGAGAGAGTGAGTGAATGGATGCATTTGTGTATGAGTGAGGCAGAGAATGATTAAATGTGTGTGTGTGTGTGAGATTGTGTTTTTGTGAGGGGTCGGTGTGTGTGTGGATGAGGGAGAAAATAATTAATTGTGTGTGTGTTTGTGTGTGTGCGTGTCAGTTAGAGTATGTGAGTGTTTTTGTGTGTGTTTGTAAGTGAAGTTGTGTGTATTTGTGTATGTGTGTGTGATTGTGAGTGATTGAGTGAATGTGTGTTTGTAAATGAATGTGTGTGTGTGCGCGTGCACATTTGTGTGTGCGCGTGCACATTTGTGTGTGTGTGTGTGTGTGTGTGTGTGTGTGTGTGTGTGTGTGTGTGTGTGTGTGAGTGAGTGAATGAGTTTGTGTTTTTTGAGTGAATGAATTATGTGCATGTCTGAGGAAGTGCGTGTGTGTGTCTGTGTGTGTGCGCACGCACATGAATGAGTGAGTGAGTGTGTTTGTCTGTGAGTAAATGAATGAGTGTCTCGCTTTCTTTATGTGTGGGGGTTGTAGGTGAGTGACTGGGTGAATTAGTGTGTGTGTGTGTGTGTGTGTGTGTGTGTGTGTGTGTGTGTGTGTGTGACAAGAGTCTGTGTCCACCACATTGCCCTGCCTTTACACGCACGCACACACACACACACACACACACACACACACACACACACACACACACAGGTCCTAATGGATTTTATCAGGCTAAAGTCCCTGTGCTGCTCTGCTATTCCTTTTGAAATGTTTTTTTTTTCTCTGCAGTTGCAGCCTGAGGCGACGGCCTTCACCCATCACAATGAGATTAATAAAAACACGTCTGAACGCTCTCTGCAACTCAACACTCAGGTGCTGTCCCAACTCTGAAATATAACTATAGCTTTAATATTCCACATGGCTGACACTGTGTGTGTGTGTGTGTGTGTGTGTGTGTGTGTGTGTGTGTGTGTGTGTGTGTGTGTGTGTGTGTGTGTGTGTGTGTGTGAAGTTCAGTTGATTTTAAAATTGTGCTCCAACACTAAGGATGAAAATATATTTCTTATTTTAATAATGATGTAACCTCATGATGATAACTTGATTCACCCACACATGCTCAACAGACACACACACACACACACACACACACACACACACACACACACACACACACCCTTGTGCTCCGTCGGCTGTGACAGACTCCCACGTTCATCAACATCACAATTTGTTTGATGATGTAACTGAGAAACTGGAAAGAAGTAGAAACTCCTTTGTCCTGAAGATGTCAGGACTCTCGGTGAGGACAGAGTTCACCATGGACGATTCGCCAGGCCATCACAGGGCAGAAAAATGCTTACGTCAATGCACCTCCTCTTTATAAAAGTCAGCAATGGTTCTTTGACATGAACCTGCACCACAGACAGTGAGAGAAGAAATGGTCAGCCTTTAAAACCTAGTTAGCTGAACTAGGGAGAACAGCAGTGATAATCTGGTGAGAGTGGGCTTGAGCCCCAAACCTTCCGATTGCAGTCTCCAGTGTAACTGCTTTGTAGCAGATATAAAACTGGGATATATCAGGAATATTACAGTTCCCATTTGATCTCACAAAGTGCTGACACTGGAAATGTAAATTTTGACAAACCACAATCCAGAACTCATGACCTTAGAAATCACAAAGTTGTGGTGTACAAGTATTTGTTTTCCTCTGTTTGTGTGTGTGTGTGTGTGTGTGTGTGTGTGTGTGTGTGTGTGTGTGTGTGTGTGTGTGTGTGTGTGAGAATGTGTGTGGGTGAAAGTTTGTGTGAGTGTGTTTGTGAGGGTGGAAGAGTGTGTGAGTGTGTATTAATGTGTGTGTGGTAATGTGTATGTGCACGAGTGTGTATGTTAATGGGTGTGTTTGAATATGTGTGTGTCTGAGTGTGTCTGTGTGGTAGAGCATGAATGTGTGTTTGTGTACGTGTGTGAATGTGTGTGTGTGAGTGTGTATGTTAATGTGTGTGTGTGTGTGTGTGTCTGAATATGTGTGTGTCTGAGTGTGTCTGTGTGGTAGAGCATGAATGTGTGTTTGTGGACGTGTGTGAATGTGTGTGTGTGCGCGTGTGTGTACATGTGACAGTGTGTCTGTGTGTGTGTATGACTGTGACTCTGTGTGTCTGTTTGTGTGAATGTGTGCAAAATTGAGTGAAGGTGTGTATCTGTGTTTTTGTGTGTGTGAGAGTGAGTATAGGTCAATAAACAATACATAAGGAACTGGGTAACAAATAGGTTACAGGAGAAAAAGGATGGAAGCAAAAAGCAAAAACGAGCAACCAAGGGTACAGGATCACCTGAAAAGGGTGAGAGGATGATGAGGGACTTAATGCATTTAAACACTTAATCTTAATAAGGACACAAAAGAAAGAAAATGGACAGAGAGAGACAATAAGGAATTGGCTAGAGACAAAACGAACACAGGTAATGGATGAGAACAAAGAGAAGAAGAAAGGGATATAAAAGGGGAATACAAGGAGAGAAGAAACAATGGACAGTACTGTCAAAGCGGAACCAAGGAAAATATTAGGAAAGGGCAATGAGCAGAGAGAAAGAACAAATATAATGGAGGGCCCATCCAAGGAGATCCTTGCAAAGCATGGACTGCACCTAACTCGAGGCGACTTCAGATCACTTATGGGGAAGAATTACCTCAATGACAAGATCATCGATGAGTATATGAGACTTCTTCAAATGAGGAATGAGATGGACCCAAATCTCCCCAGTGTATATGCCTGCACCACATTCCTCTATATACAACTGAACACCTTTGGTCTGGAGGAGGGGTGCAGGCGGACAGAGCAATGGATCAAAGAAGATCTTACCGAGAAAAAAACTGATTCTATTCCCCATCCACAACCAACACCACTGGAGCTTGATTGTGGCTGAGACAGCAAAGACCATACATTATTTTGACTCAATCAGCGGGTCCAGGAAAAGTTCAGCAGCCCCACGCATGATAAAACTGTACATGGAGAAATACCACAAGTTGAGAGGAGGGTCAGTAGATTACAAGATCAAGAGAAGAGAGGATGCACCACTCCAAACGAATGGAGTGGACTGTGGGGTGTTTCTGTGCCAGTACGCAGAAAGAATGACCAGGAGAAGTGGGATGGACTTCACCCAGGGTGAATTGGCCCAAGCAAGAGAGAGGATGATAGATGAGTTAATGGAGGGGAAAATTACCTCAGACTGGAGCAGGTACCAGTGCAGGCACCCAGCAGGAAAAGTTAGGAAGCAACACAGGAAGGTATAGAAAACAGAGCAGACAAAAGTAGAAAACGGTGAAAGAGAAGAAGGTGATGAAAGAAACGAGAGAATAGATTGGCCCAAGGCAAATAGTCCAGAGTGGGAGAAATTGGATCAGGTCTTTATAGAAATACTGAAATTTCAGGGCTCATCCCCAGAAAGCAAGGCAATAGGTCATCCAATGCTAATCTACACGTTATGCCGGGAGAGATTTTGGGTGAAGAAAAAGAAAACAAAGGAGAACGCCCAAACAAAAGGACCATCAAAAAGACAACAGAAGTGTAAGAGACTAAGAGAGGAGATCAATAAAATGAAGGAAACCTACAGGAATGTAGAAGAGAGCGAAAGGGAAGCAGTGAAGCAATTGCAAAAGGACAAAATCAAGGAATTAAGACTTGCAAAAAGAGCAGAAACATTGAGGAAGGGAAGAAAGAAGTTTGTAAAAAACTGCAATGCCTACCTGAGTCAGCCATTTGAGTTTGCCAGAAACTTAATGGCTCCCAGATTAATGGGGAAGCTGCAAAGCAGCAAAGAAGAAGTGGAACATCACCTGAAGAAGGCACATGGTGACGAGAACAGGAAGGAGGAAAGGAGTACCACAGAGGGCCTTGCGAAGTACGAACAACCACAGGTAGAATTTGACAACAGCTTGCCAACTTGGAAAGAATTCAGCAACCAACTACGGAAGGCAAGGAACAAGTCTGCTCCAGGTCCAAATGGGGTCCCATACCTTGTCTACAAGAGATGTCCAGGAGTGGCAAGGCTCCTGTGGGGATATTTAAAGGGGATGTGGAGAAAGAACAGTATCAGCACGACATGGAGGAAAGCAGAGGGAGTATTCATCCCTAAAGAAGAAGGAGCCACAGAAGGAGACAAGTCCAGAACAATTTCACTGTTAAACGTGGAAGGCAAGCTGTACTTTGCTATGAAAGCAGAAAGGCTGACCAAATACACCATAGTCAACAAGTGCATAGACACATCCATACAGAAAGGAGGAGTTCCAGATGTGTCAGGGTGCATGACTGCACAACTCATGAGAAGCGAAGGTGGGGAGAAAGGACTTGGTGGTAACATGGACAGATAGAGCCAAATGCCTACGGTATGATTCCACACAGTCTGATCATGACAGCACTCCAGAGAGCACATGTTCCAGAAGAAGTGCGCAAGCTGGTAGAGTCGTACTACTCAGACGTGAAGATACGCTTCACAACAAAAGCATTCACCACAGAGTGGCAGCAGCTGGAGAAAGGCATTATAACTGGTTGCACACTGAGTGTGATTCTGTTTTCTTTGGCAATGACAATGCTGGTGGCATCAGCAAAGAAAGAAACAAAAGGGTCAAAGATAGAATCAGGGCAGCAACAAACCAATAGTAGACTGTTTATGGATGACATAGTAACTACCACAGAAAATTTAGTGCAGACAAAGTATCTCTTGGATAATCTGGCAGACAAACTGGAGTGGGCAGGCTTGGCCAGAGAAATGCAAGTCTGGTGATAATCAAAGGCCAAGTGAGCAATAGAAAGCCAGTCATCAACGGAAACCCCATAACTTCTGTTTAAGAAAAACCTGTGAAGTACTTGGGAAAGTCTACAACAAGACATTGAATGACCGGGAACAAACAAAAGAAGTGACAAGAAGCTTGAAGAAGCTGGAAAACTGCAGGGTTCCAGGAAAATTCAAAGCCTGGATGGTCCAACATATGCTTCTCCCAAGACTGATATGGCCACTCATCATCTACCAGATTCCAGAGACCAAAGTGAGTGAGATGCAGGGAAAAATGACTGGTAAATTTAAAAAATGGCTTGGTCTCCCCCGGTCCTTGTCGGCAGATTGCCCATACACAACATCAGGGAAGTTACAATTGCCTTTCACTGAGCGAACAGAAACAAAAAGGCAAGATTCTTGACAACATTGGAGGAAGCAGAGGATCCATGTGTCCAAAGAGCAAGGGTGGCAGTGGATGGGGGAAGGAAAGCCACCACACAAGAAAACATTAAGGGAGGCAAAAACTAGACTGAGGACAGAAAAGATAACTGGGATTCCCAACAGGGGGAGAGAGGGTTTGGGATTAAATCCCAAAAGATACGACAGCACCAGTTCCAAGAAAGGAGAACTATGGTGGTGGAGAAAGTGAGGGAGGCGGAAGAGGACAGGAGAAGGGAGAAAATGATGGCAATTATTAGAAAAGGAGGAGGAGGAGAGAGGAGTAGAGCCCTGAGGAGAATTGGAGAAGCAGCAGAAAAAGCAAGCAAAGCCATATGGACCTGGAGCTGCATACCAGTATGGGGGAAGGAGTGATTATCTGGTCTGGTGGCAATAGCTGCTGGCGGCGCCAGGCCCGGGGGTACCACCGGAAGCCGCCGAAACCCATACTTACTGAAGTAACCCGGCCTGGTCGGTGGCTGACGAGGACCAGAATCACTATCAGTCCATATCTGCCTTTGAAGAAACTGGGCCAACATGACAGCATTCGGTTGGCCCAGGTAGGTTAGGTCAACTAACTTTATTAATCCCTGTATGTCTGCATGTGTGGGGGTGTGGGTGTGTGCGAGTGAGTTTGTGTGTGTCTGTGAGAGACAATGTCTGTGTGTGGTAGTATGTGTGTGAGTGTGTGTATGTAAATATGTTTGTGTGTGTATCTGTTTGTGTGTGATTGTGTATGAGTGTGTTAATGTGCATGTGATTGAGGAAGTGTGTGTGTTTTAGACTGTGTGATGTGAGTTTGTGTGAGAGAATTAGTGTTTGTGTGTGTGAGCGTGTATGTGTGTGTGAGCGTGTATAAGTGTGTGTGGGTGTGTGAGCATCAATGTGTGTGTGTGTGTGTGTGTGTGTGTGTGTGTGTGTGTGTGTGTGTGAAAATGTATATGTGTGTGTGTGTGTGTATGATCATGAAGGAGTGTGCGTGATCATGTCCGAGTGTGCTATCGTGTATGAGTGTGTGCCTGTTAGAGTGAGTGTGTATTTGTGTGTCTGTGAGCGTGTATGAGTTTGTGTGTGTTTGTGAGCGTTTATGAGTCTGTGTGTGTGAGCGTGTATGAATGTGTTTGTGTGTGTGTGTGTGTGTGTGTGTGTGTGTGAGCAAGTGTGTGAGAGAGTGGGATTTAGTGTTTGTGTGTGTTATCACGTGTGAGAGTGTTCATGTAAGAAGTTGTGTGTGTGTCTGTGTGTGTGTGTGTGTGTGTGTGTGTGAGAGCATGTATGGTGTGTGTGTGTGTGTGTGGGTGTGTGTGTGTGTGTGTGTGTGTGTGTGTGTGAGCGTGTACGAGTGTGTGTGTGTCAGAGTGTGTAAGCATGTATGAGTGTGTGTGTGTGTGTGTGTGTGTGTGTGTGTGTGTGTGTGTGTGCATGTATGAGTGTGTGTGTTTGTATGTGAGTGTGTGAGTGTTTGTGTGTGTGTTTGTACTGTCTGTGCTCCAAAGGCTGATGGTGTGTGTGTGTGTGAGTGTGAGAGAGTGTGTATGGGAGTGTGTGTATGTTTTTGAGTGTGTGTGTGTGTGTGTGTGTCATCATGTATATGTGTGTGAGTGTGTGTGTGTGTGTGTGTGTGTGTGTGTGTGTGTGTGAGATTGTGTGTGTGTGTGTGTGTGTGTGTGTGTGTGTGTGT
>CM045739.1:41530000-41580000 GCA_024760905.1 Plotosus lineatus
AATTAAGGAAAAATTGAGGGGAGAAATTAAGGAAAATGCCGCAAAACAAAGCCAATTATGCAAAGGAAAAAACCCAAACAAACAAAAACAAAAAACAACCCCACCCCCCCCCCCCAAAAAAAAAAAAAAAAAAAAATTACTTGCATTTTATGTGAGGTGTGCATCTGAGTGTGTGCCCGTGCATCTGTGTGTGCATGTGCGTATCTGTATGTGTGAGTATTTATATTTTATTTACATCTCATGCTTTATTTTTGAATGTTTAATTGTTATTAGAAGCATCTATAGCATTGAATATGTATTTATTGATATTATATACACATATACATGTAAGTTTATGTCACTCAGGGGAGTCGATCCTACGTCGCAGAAATCATGGTCACTGGGGGGGTCTCGGTCCCCATTAACCGCTTAAAGTGAGGGATCCCTCGACATTTTAATTATTAATTACTGTATAACAATCTAAGGTGGCACAGTGGTTCGCACGTCTGCCTCACAGTCAGAAGGTTCTGGATTTTATTCCCAGTTCCGGTGTTTCTGTGTGGAGTTTGCATGTTCTCCCCCGGCTTGTGTGTGTGTGTGTGTTTTCCTCATTTTACTCCTGTTTCCTCCCACAGTCCAAAAACATGCACAGTAGGTTAATTTGCTGTTCCAAAGCACCCATACGTGTGAGTGTGAGTATGAATGGTTGTGTGAGTTTTGGCCCTGCGATGGCCTGGCGAGCTGTTCCTTGCTCTCACCCGGAGTCAGCGGAGATGTGTGCCAGCCTCCCTGTGACTCTAATTAGGATTAAGCGGTTCAGAAAATGGATGGATGGATGGATGCACATCATATTGAAAACTCGATGAAGTGTCCTTGTTACACATTTAGATGTCTATGGATACAGTACTATCCCTCGTGTATGTGTGTACTGTCATCTCCTAATATCCTTCCCTACTGAAACAAGGAACCCATAAAGATATTGTGGACCATTTCATATAACTCCAGCTTACAGTGCTCTTCAATACTAGGTCGAAGTCTTTACAACATTATCACACACAATCTTCCTGTTTAACTTGAATGGGGTGGGATCACAATAAGAAATAAACATAAAAATAAGTTTATTTTATTTTATTTATTTATTTATTTATTTATTTTAACATCAGAGAGTAGCACAAGTGATGGCACCCACTTCGGTGAGATTGGGACGTGGTGAGGCTGAGTGAAAGAATGAGCCAGAAAATACATTTTATAATGACTGGAACACCTTAATGTCACAAACAAATAGCAGTGTTATGTTATATTTCAGGTTGGGGGGACACGGGGATGGAGGTGGAGGGACACAGTGTGAGGGCTTCATAGAGCAGTGTGTTGTAGCTCATCAGAGTGTAAAGGATTTCATTCCATAAATCAGATCAGTGCCCAGAGACACACAGCAGGACCTGACAGAAACCATCACACACACTCTGATACACTCCCCCCCCTCTCTCCCTCCCTCCCTCCCTCCCTTCCTCTTTCCCCATGTCTCACTTTCTCTTTCACTCTCCCCTCCCTCCCTCCTTCCCTCAGACTGATCACTTTCTTTCAGACTTTGGATCTTTTTTCTTTCACTTTACTTTTCCTTGTATGTAGACACACACACACACACACACACACACACACACACACACACACACACACACACACACACACACACATATATATATATATATATATATATATATATATAGGATTAGGGATTTGGGATACAGTATGTATATGTTTTCATTTTGTATGTATAATATATTATCCAGTTAAGCTCTATGATGCCACTGAAACACCGACTAAGCGCGGTCTCCTCTGAAGAAATAAGATTTTCTCCTGAAGAAACGACAGTTTCCTCTGAAGTGCCTGAACTTGATTTATGTAATCTCATTCACTCCCTATAAACACAAACCGAACGATCACCTCAATTAAAGCCTGCTTCTTAAGTCCTTCCCCTTTGAATGTGAGGCGTTTGTTACAGGTGACACACAAAGCTTGATCTTGCACATTTAAAAGATCAGAAGTCCGGAGAAGCCGTGCTTCGTCTCACAAGCTCCATTTCTCACCTGCAAAAATGTGAGTTAATTCTCTCTCGCGGAGATAAGCATGCTTGTGTTTACTGAGAGTAGATAAGAATGAAATTTAAGTGTGAGCCACGGAGCAGGTCAGCCACACCCCTCAGCCAGAGCGGACAGTTAGAGTTACACAGCCGCCAAAATCAAAGTCCCCCAAAACACAGACCATAACTAAAAGAACATAAAAGAACATGAAATGTAATAAATTGGATAAACAAAACAAAATGATAAACATGCTACACCACAGGACATAAAATCACATTCACAAACATTCTAAACATTAACTTAGGTACTGCACTAGAATAATAATTGAAAAAGACTTTAATACTAGAGTGCTTTCAGATGATTTTTTTCTCTTCAGGCACTTCAGAGGAAACTGTCATTTCTTCAGAAGAGACATCCGATGTCATTACCTTTTCTCGCGCTTAGCCAGAGAAGATGCACAGCGTTTGAGTAGCATCATACAGCTTAACTGGTAATTAAAACACACTAAAAAAAGAGGCTTGAAAACTTATGTGCGACTTAGGAAAAAGGGGGTTACATCATCTCAACCAATCAGCAGGAAGGAGGACAGCCATTGGCTGAATTTGAGTGATGTGTCAGTTGCTTGGCAGTCCGCGAATACTCAAACTGTGAGTGCAAAACCACAAATAGTGAAGGGCCTACTGTATATCAATAAATACTCATTCAATGATATAAATGCTTATAATAACAATTAAACATTAAAACAATAACTCTTCTTCTTTTCCTTTTGGCTATCCCCTTCAGGGGTCACCACAGCAAATCGTCTGCCTCCATCTCACCCTGTCCTCTGCATCTTCTTCTCTTACGCCAACGACCTTCATGTCCTCCTTCACCACATTCATAAATCTCTTCTTTGGTCTTCCTTTTGGGCTTCTGCCTGGTAGTTCCAACTTCAGCATCCTACTACCAATATACTCACTACCCCTCCTCTGTCCATGTCCAAACCATCTCAATCTAGCTTCTCTGACTTTGTCTCCAAAACATTTTCCATGGGCTGTCCCTCTGGTGTATTCATTTCTGATCCTATCCATCCTCGTTACTCCCAAAGAGAACCCTCAACATTTTCATCTCTGCTACCTCCAGCTCTGCCTCCTGTCTTTTCCCCAAGGCCACTGTTTTTAAACCATACAACATCGCTGGCCTCATCACCATCTTGTACACTTTTTCATTCATTCTTGCCGATACCGTCCGATCACCATTCACACCAGACATTTTTCTCCAACCATTCCAACCTGCCTGCACATGCTTTTTCATCTCTTTTCCACATTCTCCATTGTTCTGGATTGTTGAGCTTAAGTACTTAAAATCCTCCACCTTCCTTATCTCTGCTCTCTATTTCCTCACTGTTTCTCTTGGGTCCTTCTCATTCACACACATGTATTCTGACTTACTGAGGCTAACCTTCATTCCTCTCCTCTCCAGGGCATACCTCCACCTCTCTTGAGTTTCCTGCACTTGTTCTCTGATCTCACTACAGATCACAATTTCATCTGCAATTGAATTGAAACATTTTATTCATTGAAGAAAGGGATTGGGCACAAGTTATCCAACTTAGTGAAGCCCTCTCCACAGATTATTTAGCCAATTAACCTACTGTGCATGTTTTTGACTGTGGGAGGAAATCGGAGTACCCAGAGGAAACCCACGCAAGCAAGGGAAGAACATGCAAACTCCACACAGAAACGCCCAGGCTTGAATTTGAACCCAGGCCTTCTTGCTGTGAGGCGGGTGTGCTAACCACTACACCACTGTGCTGCCCAAACATCATAGTCCATGGAGATTCTTGTCTAACCTCATCTGTCAGCCTGTCCATCATCATAGCAAACAAGAAGGGGCTCAGAGCTGATCCTTGATGCAGTCCGACCTCCACCTCGAACTCTTCTGTCACACCGACAGCACACCTCACCACTGTCTTACATCTCTCATACATGTCCTGCACCACTCTAGCATACTTCTCTGCCACTCCAGACTTTCTCATGCAATACCATAGTTCTTCTCTTGGCACCCTGTCATATGCTTTCTTCAGATCCACAAAGGCACAATGCAGCTCCCTCTGACCTTCTCTGTACTTCTCTATTAACATCCTGAAAGCAAACACTGTATCTGTGGTGCTCTTTCTTGGCATGAAACCAAACTGTTGTTCACAAATGCTGACCTCTGCCCTTAGTCTAGCTTCCAGTATTCTTCCTCATAACTGGCTCATCAAATTTATCCCTCTCTGGTTGCCACAATTCTGCACGTCTCCCTTGTTCTTAAAAATGGGCACCAGAACACTTCTCCTCCATTCTTCTGGCATCTGCTCACTCTCTAAAGCCTTGTTTAATGTTCTTGTCAGAAAATCTACTGACAAAATTATTAAAACAATAACAATAGGTGTAAATAAAATATAAACACACACACATACAGATGGTATTCCATGAGAAGAAGATGACATACAGATGCGCGTGCACACACAGATGCAACAATGTAAGTAGTCTTCATGGGAAATTTTGGGTTGGGTTGTTTTTTTTGTTTTTTTTGTTGGTTTGGGTTTTTTTTTTTTTTTTTTTTTTTTTTTTTTTGCATAATTGGCCCTGTTTTGTGGCATTTTCTTAACTTTTTACCCTATTCTTTCTTAATTTTCGTATTTTTTAATTTGATGATTTTTTTTTTTTTTAAATCGCGATGCAGTGAAGCCGCATGAATTGAAGCACGAAGTATCAAGGGATCCCTGTACACCACTCTTATACACCCCTCACACAAACATACCCCTCAAATATATGCATGCCCCTCACATGCATCCACACACATACATATCCCTCACATTCACCAGCATACACATATGTACTCCTAACATACACCCCTCATATACATACATATCCCTCACTTACACCTACACCAGTGCTTCTCAAATAGTGGGCCACGAACCCTTGAGGGGCACGATGTGATGCCAAGGGGGGGCACGTATGACCATAGGGACCTTGCTTTTTTCCTATACTGTACTAGAATTAAGTGTAATTGTGCATCCTCTACAGTAGGTGGCAGTGGTGCTGTACCTGTGTTCCCTATGGTGTATGGAAAATGCACAGCGCAAATGATATGAAGTGCAGGAAACACTATTTATAGTCGTTTGCGGGGTGCTGGGGGGCATGAAATGTATTTTTTCTTTCTATAGAGGGCATCACAGAAAATAATTGAGAAGCACTGACCTACACACACATACAACCACACACGCATAACCCTCACATACACCCCCACACACATACATACCTTTCACCTACACCCCTACACACATACCCCTTACATACAACCCCTTACACATAAATACTCATGATATACACCCTTTACACATGCATACCCCTCAAATACATACATAATCTTCACATGCGCCCACACACACATACATACCGTCAACATACCTCCACACACATAACCCTCACATACACCTGCATACACATACATATTCCTGATATACACCCCTCACACATACATACCCCTCACATACACCCTCCATACACATATATACCCATCACATACCCCCACACAATCTTGTCTCTTAGAGGAAAGCAAGTGTTAAGTTAAAAGTAGAGTAATGCAAAATAGCGCAGTTGCCATAGTAACCCAGACACTGAAACATTGCTGGGACAGTGTAATCCACATGACTTTTAACCTCTAACGTCTGACACAATCAATACAGCCTGAATGGAAGCGTGTTACTGTGAGTAAAGGTACACAGTGGAATGCACATGAACAGAACCTCCATTTTACACCATTAAACCCATCTTTCTCTGTCTCACTTATAGACACGCATATATATATATATATATATATATATATATATATATATATATATATATATATATATATATATATATATATATATATGTAGATTGTAATAACTCTCCGTGGAGGAAGCTCTTGGGGAAACCTGCACGACCTGGATTCCTGCATCTCAACGTCTAGGAGTACTCCGGGAGCAACAGACAACGAACCACACGAGTGAAATCAGTCTGGTTTATTCATCGGAAGCTCTTCGAACACATGCAGTGTCAGCTTATTTATACAGAGGAATGTGCGTGCAAAGCAATAATTGCGTGTTCACAAAGCATTTCCATATATATGGTATGTTGGCTAATTCCATTTCAAAGCAATTCCTCATTGTTACATTGTTACTTTCACTTTTCTGAATCCCACACCCTAACCGAAACTCGAAACAGGAACACCCACCCAACAGTTTCATGTGCCTAGCGCACATGTCACAATTACAAGAAGAACAGGAAGCTTTAGATACACAGAAGTTACATAACACACATAGTTGCATCTCATTTATCCTATCAATTTATTCCATCAATCCCCTCTTTTATACTATGAAATATGTATAAATTCTGTAGCGGCACGCCGGAGCCCTCTCTTTCTTGTGGCATTCCAGAGGTGGTTTTTTTCTTCGTGTGGAATGTTGGACACCATAGGGAAGAAACCAGGCCGTGGTTGCGCCGAGGCTGGTGCTTGAAGGGCAGGCAGAGCCCCATCGCCCTTCGCCCACGTACCTCGGGGCTCCGGTAGCCTTCCCGTCCGGATGTATCCAAGCATTACACACACGACGTATTCTTGGGTCCATACTCATCGCCGGATGTATCCACACGATGTACTCTTGGGTCCATAGTCATCGACAGAGGCGGAGAGCAGGCAGGTATATCGGGGTTTGCTGAAGGAGCTGGCCAGGGCCCAGATTCGATTCATCAAACACCTAAAAATACAGGGTCTAAACACGCAAACCAACAACAAACATATACATACAGGAACAAGCATGGTTAAATACGGGGTAAAAATGCCGAAAAGAGAGTGGAGGAATCCCCAGCCATAGTTTGGCCTTTCGTTGGATTAAATGTTGGTCCGCTACATCACGCATTTTTTTATAAGTGGTGTAATTGTCCCGTGCTGGGGTATATACATACGGGGTTCCTCCATCATGGGGAAAGAGAGCGCAAACAATACATTCTTCCTGGGTCACATCTCGTTTTACCGTGAAATTTAAATACTGCCAGAACATGTTATTTTCCGGATGACGGTAAGGTGTGCACCAACCCGGGACCACGTATAGTAGCTCGATTAAGAGCAGGGCATAAGAGGTATACATAACTTGGATTTTAAATGGCCGTTATCCAACCCGTGTGCGAGAGGATGTGGTGGTGATACTTAGGTATCTGCATCAGGTCCAGACGAGTAGTTCATTCACCCCAGAAGGGCTGGTATCTCGAGACCTGAAAGAGGGGTAATGAGGACAAAAATTTCACAAATACATAGTGCACTTAATACATCATTGCGGACTTTTCTTCAGTCTGGTAGCATGGATCCACTGCGGAAAGAGGTCAGTTAGTACGGCGGTACGAGTAACAGCGAGTATCTCCGTGGGCTCACTGTAAGGGGTGTCTCTCAAAGGGGAATTTAGTTTCGCAAATTTTTTGACCAGCACCTTGTCTCCTACCTTAAAGGCGTGAGTGCTTGTGTCTGCCGGGACCGAAGTACTCTAAATAGTGTGTTTCCAATAGTCGTTTAGGACCTTAACAAGGCCCACAGCATACTCGCTCATGTGTATATCTCAGTCTTCCGTCCCCAAAGCCTGCTTTCCCTTCCTCCAAGGAGCGGGAAAGGGTCTCCCCATTACCACTTCGTAAGGAGATAGATTCCCTAAGGCCACCTGCGAGGTCATTCGCAGATCCGCCAAAACCACGGGTAGTACTGAAACCCAATTCCTTGATCCAGTGGCGTGCATTGCCTTCCGTAATTTCCCTTTAATTGTTCTGTTTGTTCATTCCACAATTCCGGAGGACTGAGGGTGATATGGGACATGGAAACGCCAATTGATCTGTAGCTCTTGGCCCAACAGTTGAGTGACTTTTGAGGTGAATGGTGTGCCTTTGTCCGAATCAATTCCCAACGGGAGGCCATATCTGGGAATAATTTCCTGTGATAACTTTTGAACCACTACTCGGGCATTTTCGTTCCCACATCTGAAAGCTTCAACCCACCGGGAAAATTTATCCACGATGCCCAATAGATATTTAAAAGGGTCCTGCCGGGGCATGTGAGTAAAATCTATCTGCCACTCCTGGAAGGGAGTATCTGGTTTCGGCAGATGCTGATGTGATGCGTGTGGTTTGGACACATTGTTCTGAGCACAAATCAGGCATTTGTCCAGAATGCTGTGTACCGTAGAGGCTAGTTGTCGTATCAAAAATCTAACTATCTATCTAAGCATGTATGAGGTTGACACCAGCGCGGGCTGCAGGAACGGCGGCATGGAGCCAAGCAAGGCAGCCTGTTTAGCCGCGCGGTCAGCCAAAGAGTTACCCCGTGCCTCATCAGTGTGGTCAGAGGAATGACCGCGGGTCTTTACGATCGCTAATGGAGCGGGAGATTGCAGGACACAATAAGGTCCTGGACCAAGGTGGAATGTGAAATGGGCTTACTGCCAGAGGCAGTGAAACCACGAGATTGCCAGATACGGCTGAAATCGTGCACCACCCCGAAAGCGTAACGAGAGTCCGTGTATATAGTAACGTCCTGGTCGGAGGCGAGAGTGCATGCCTGAGTGAGCGCGTATAACTCCGCTGCTTGAGCGGAATTAAAGGGGAGCAAGTACGCTTCCAAAACTTGGTCCGGTAAGGAACATACCGCGTAGCCGCAGAGGAACACTCCGTCGGAGGGTTTCGAGCATAACCCATCTACAAACAGGGAGAGACCTGTGGAGAGAGGCGTGGATAATAAGTTGGACCTAATACTGGTGTCATGGACAATGGTGTCCATGCAGTCATGTCCCAACGGTTCGCAGTCATCTTGAGCATTAAGCAGGCACTGTAGGGCCTGGGCCACATTATCTAGGGAAGAGGAACAAGAGATGGTTAGATTATCAGTAGCACAAAGGATGGCCTCGTAACCTGAGCGACGTTGAGAAGACATGTGTTGTGTAGACAGAGTATTAAGGATATGCCTAACCTGATGGCTGGTGTGCAAAATGAGTGGATGGGAGAGCACTATTTTTTCTGCTTCGAGAACTAACACCGCACTGGCAGCGACAGCGCGAAGGCAAGCAGGTAAACCCTGAGCTACAGTATCTAAAGTTTTGGAGAGGAAAGCACAGGGTCTCAGTCCCCCCCCCCCGTGGTCCTGAGCCAAAACCCCAGAAGCCATGCCGGCCTGGTGCGCGACATAGATGTTAGGTGAAATGGTTTGGTGTAGTCCAGGAGCCCGAGAGCCGGCGCGGAGCATAGGGCTGACTTCAGAGCTTTGAATGCGTCCAGCATGTCCTCAGTCCAGAACAAGGGTTGGTGGAGAGGGTCAGTGTGAGCCACGGCAGAGCGTAAACGTTTGTCATGAAAGGAACAGTCCGGGATCCATTGGCGGCAGTAGTTAATGAGGCCCAGGAAAGCAAGGAGCGCCTGTTTCGTGGCAGGCTTCTGAGTGTCCACTATGATCTTGACGCGATCCTGAGTAAGGCGTTTTGTCCCGTGAGAGAGTTCGTAGCCCAGGTATATGACAGTCAGTCGGCAAAACTGTAGCTTGGGCTTTGAAACCTTGAAACCCTTCTTTTTCAGTAAGAGGAGCAGTTGAACGGTTGCATCAAGACAGTTCATAAGTTAGGCTGGACACCAGGAGGTCGTCGGCGTAGGAGTGGACACAGGAACCCACGGGAACGTCAAGAGACCCCAGTGCATCCCTAACCACAGCCGAGAAAACAGCAGGAGAGTCTATGAACCCTTGAGGTATTCTAGTCCATGTGTACTGTTGGGCTCAACAGGGATTCAAAAAAACGGCGAGCACAGGTCAATCACAGAGAAATGGGTATGGTCGCAAGGAATGGAAGCCATAATAGAGGGCACGTCCGGGATGACCGGCGAGACTGGGATGATGAGCTCATTAATTTTTCTGAGATCCTGGGTTAGGCGCCAAGAACCGTCCGGCTTGGGAACCGGGTTCACAGGAGCGTTATAAGGGCTTGTGCACGGCACGATGATACCCTGTTCCAGAAGAGAGGCCAAAATGGTGTCGATACCCAACATTTTTTGAGACGATAAAGGGTATTGTCGGATGTACACGGGCAAAATGTGCTTAACGGTAGCTTCATGCGGAACGCAGTCCACACAACCCACGTCATTCTTATGTTCTGCCCAAAGATTGGTGGGCAGCGTGTCAAGTACAGGGGTGAGGTGGAACTTGCCACGCACGCCGAATTAACGTTAAAGTGCAAGGGCTGCGCTTGCAATGACAACAGATAAACAGAGGAGGTGTCGCACGTTTGAATGGTCATGCTCGAGCCCTGGAAAGAGATTTGAAACCCCAGAATGCTCATGAGATCGCGGCTCAGCAAATTAAAAGGGCATTTGGACATATGTACAAAGGAGTAGGATATTTGCAATTTATCAAGCGTAGGGTCATCAGGAAAACATAAAAGAAGGGGCGGCCTATATGGGGAGGAGAAGGGGACCCCATCTATACCCACAGAGCTGGTAGACCTGGAGGAGACAGCACCCTGGTAGTCCCTGCCTAGGGAGGATAGGGTCGCACCGCTATCGATAACAAAAAGATATTCTACTCCAGTTAGTGACGTGGGAGAGATCACAAGCTCCTTCCCGTCGGGAGACGAGAGAAGCCATAAATTGTGCACTCAAGGTTTTTAACGCGTCGGGATTATCCCTCCAATAGAGCGAGGAATGATAACGAGTCTGACGACGCCCCTCTTCCCCCGTCCTCTTCTATTTTTTTTTTCTTTTCCTTACTCACTAATTTAGGTTTGGGGACACTCTGACTCACCCTCTTTGGTTCGAAGAGTTTCTTAAGTTGTAACCAGTATGAGCACATTTCATACCATTTTACATAAGCCTCCTTCATGTATTCATAATCCCAGGAGGGGTTGCCCAATCCATCATAAATCATGCGATGCGCGGATGTCAGGGATCCTGCATCAAAAGTCCCCATTCGAGGGAAGTTTGGCACTTGGTCGAGTCCATCCGGCTAGATTACTAAGCCATGGTTCAGTATAATAAGCAAGACCACATTTATTTATCCATTCCTTGGGGGTTTCCCCGGGATTAGGCTTTGGGTAGGAATTTCCCATTATTTACCCACCACCCGAAATACGTTGGCATGCAGAAATACACGTGCACCTTTTGTATAGCGCTCTTCCCAGTTATAGCAACTGAGGATTACCTCTCCCCATCCCTAGGATGGGGGAACAACCGTTCTGAATACTGCTGACCAGGCAAGGTATCAAAAAAAAAAGTCTCTTACCTGATCAGGAGTATCACGTCGGGATCACCAGATTGTAAGAACTCTCCGTGGAGGAAGCTCTTAGGGAAACCTGCACGACCTGGATTCCTGCATCTCAACATCTAGGAGTACTCCGGGAGCAACAGACAACGAACCACACGAGTGAAATCAGTCTGGTTTATTCATCGGAAGCTCATCGAACACATGCAGTGTCAGCTTATTTATACAGAGGGATGTGCGTGCAAAGCAATAATTGCGTGTTCACAAAGCATTTCCATATATATGGTATGTTGGCTAATTCCATTTCAAAGCAATTCCTCATTGTTACATTGTTACTTTCACTTTTCCGAATCCCACACCCTAACCGAAACTCGAAACAGGAATACCCACCCAACAGTTTCATGTGCCTAGCGCACATGTCACAATTACAAGAAGAACAAGAAGCTTTAGATACACAGAAGTTACATAACACACATAGTTGCATCTCATTTATCCTATCAATTTATTCCATCATATATATATATATATATATATATATATATATATATGTGTATATATATATATGCACACACAGTGGTAACTTGACTTACGAGTGTCTTTTAATAACAAATTTTCCATGATACGAGCTTCGATCCCACCAAAAATCTGTTCCATCCAAAGAGCAAAATTTTGATTCATGAGCTCTGCTGGGGAAATGGCTTTTCCGGGTTGATTAGCCTCATATTCTTCCACGTGTATTTCTCAACGCTCCAATAATGCCTTGTGCAGTGCTTCTCAATTATTTTCTGTGACACCCCCTCTAGGTAGAAAAAAAAACACATTTCACGCCCCCCAGCGCCCTGCACGTTACTATAAAGAGTGTTTACTGCACTTCATATCGCTTGATAGGTGCTTTTTCCTTACACCATAGCGCGACAATAAGAGCCCACGGAAAACTACTGTAGGGGTACACTTAATTCTACAGCATGGGTCAACAACGTTTTTATCACTGCGGACCGGTCAACGCTTGACAATTTTAGTCATAGATTGTTTATATTATATATATAATGTATTTGTATACAGTTGGCCCTCGTTATCCGCGGGGGTTCGGTTCTGGCCCATCCCGCGAATCAAGATAATCCTTGAGTTCTGTACCCGGAAGCAAAACCCCACGTATCATATTACATGCACAAATGATCAACTGGAAGTAAAACCCTATGTATCATATAACATGCCTAAAATATGCTTCTCAAACACATTGTATGGACAGTCTTACTCATTAATACAGTATTAATGTAATAAAATGTAGTAATTAAGTAAAACCTTTTTAATTTTGTACTGTGATAATTATTGATAAAATATATATACAGGGTGACCCAAAAAATACGGGAATTTTTGAATTGTGTATTGCTCGACACGAACAAGTGGCAACACTGCGAGACAGTGACCTTGAACAAGTACTTCGCCATGAAAGGTTAGTCATTAATTCTTAAATGGCATGTTTTAAGGTTTCTTCCATCACTCTTGGTTTTATAGTATTGTTAAAAAGTTCCCATTTTTTGGTTCACCCTATATATATATATATATATATATATATATATATACTAGTCCTTCTCAAAAAATTAGTATATTGTGATAAAGTTCATTATTTTCTGTAATGTACTGATAAACATTAGACTTTCATATATTTTAGATTCATTGCACACAACTGAAGTAGTACAAGCCTTTTATTGTTTTAATATTGATAATTTTGGCAAAAAAGTAAAGAAAAACCAAAAATCCCTATCTCAAAAAATTAGAACATTTCATCCGGCAAATTAAAAAAAGTGTTTTTAATACAAAAAAAAGTCAACCTTCAAACAATTATGTTCAGTTATGCACTCAATACTTGGTCGAGAATCCTTTTGCAGAAATGACTGCTTCAATGTGGCAGGTCAGGAGAGTTGGCAGCCAATTGAGCACAGTAATACCATGGTCAGTAACCCATTTACCAGTGGTTTTGGCAGTGTGAGTAGGTGCCAGGTCATGCTTAAAACTGAAAATCTTCATCTCCATCAGCCCCACCCCTCAGCCGGAGCGGGGAGAAAACAGTTAGAGTACACAGGAAAGCAGGGACGTGATGTGAGTTAATCCTCTGATGCAGAGGTGAGAGTACTTGTGTTTATTGGGAATAGATGAGAAGAGTGAATTCAGGTGTGAACTATTGCAATCAGCCCGAGCAGCTGGAGCAGGGAGATTTAGAGAATTCTCACACACAAACATTCTAAACATTAACTGAAGTACTGTACTGGAATGAGTTTTGAAAAAGGCAAATGATTACAGTATTCCTCTTCAGGCACTTCAGAGGAAACTGTCGTTTCTTCAGGAGAAAGTCTTATTTCTTCAGAAGAGACATCCAACGTCATTACCTTTTAGCCAGTGTTTGAGAGGCATCATATAGTTTAACTGGTAATTAAAACACACTTTAAAAAGGCTCATTGACAACTTGTGCACAAATGAGGAAAAAGGGGCATATACTTCATCTTTACCAATCAGCAGGAAGGAGGATAGCCATTGGCTGAATTTGAATCAGATGACAGTTGCTTGGCAATCCGCGAATATGCACAGACGCGAATGCAAAACTGCGAATAGTCAAGGGCCTACTGTTTATGTGTACAGGGGTGTATGTGAGAGGTATGTATGTGTATGGGAGCGTATGTGAGGTGTACGTATGTGTGAGAGGTGTATGTGAGGATTTCTGTGTATGGGGGTGTAAGGAGGAATATATGCAAAGTAACACAAGGCTAATCGGCATGGAGAAGCTATTTCCCCAGCAGAGCTTGTAAATCAAAATTTTGCTTGTTGGATGGGCAGATTTTTGGGGGATCGAAGCTCATATCATGGAAAATTCATTATTAAAAACACTCGTAAGTCAAGGTACCTATATATATATATATATATATATATATATATATATGGTGGCATAGTGGTTAGCACATCCGCTTAACAGCAAGAATGCCTGGGTTTGATTTCCAGCTGGCCTGGGCATTTCTGTGTGGAGTTTGTATGTTCTCCTCGTGCTTGCGTGGATTTCCTCCGGGTGCTCCGGTTTCCTCCCACAATCCAAAGACATGCACAGTAGGTTAATTGGCCGTTCTAAATTGCCCGTAGGTTCGCAAATGGCAAACCACTGCATTACTCCTGCCAAGAAAACCTCCATGAAGATGATAGCCAGGGTGTTATCCTTCATGGCGGGCTGCCAATGGTTGTCCTACAACTCAGGCACTATATATTATATATATATATATATATATATATATATATATATATATATATATAAGATAAAGTCTGTTGGGTTTTTTACACCCGAGCCAAGTGGCTCATCAGGCTGGTGCTTATCCCCGGTTTCTGTAGCATGAAGCAACCAGGAGTTCAATTCCTCCTGGATGGGACACTAGTCCATCCAGGTTACCTTACCAGTATATTTTTACTGGTACCCATTTATACTGCTGGGTGAACAGAGGCGCACTTGTAGTTAAGACCTTGTCCAGGGGTCTTAGCACAGTGGGGGTCTAACTGGGATTTAAACTCACAACCTCCCAATCATGATCCCAGCGCTCTAACCACTACGCCATCGCCCCAAAATATGGTGAGGGTGTATATGAGGTGTATGTATTTGAGAGGGGTGTATGTGGGTTGTATGTATGTGTGGGGGGGTGTATGTTTGAGGGGGTTATGTGAGGGCTATATATGTCAGTGGGGGCTGTATGTGAAGGGTATGTATGTGACAAGTATTTATTTGTATGAGGGTGTATGTGAGGGGTATGTATGTGTGGTGGTATGAGTGTGGGTGTATTTGAGGGTATTTGAGTGAGGGGCTTTATGTGAGGGGTATGTATGTGACGAGACTTTATATGTATGGGGCTGTATGTGAGGGGTATGTTTGTCTGTGGGGGTGTACGTGAGGACTATGTATATGAGAGAGGTGTATATCAAGAGTATGTATGTGTATGCGGGTGTATGTCTGTGTGGGGGTATGTGTGGGTAGGGTGGTATGTGAGGAGTATGCATGTATTTCACGAGTATGAGTAGTATGAAAGTTTATGGGGTGTATGTGAGGGGTATATCTGTGAGGCGGTATGTATGTGTGAGGGGTTAACGTGAGGGGTGTGTGTGTATATATATATATATATACATACACACTAGTCCTTCTCAAAAAATTCGCATATTGTGAGAAAGTTATTTTCTTTAATGTACTGATAAAAATTTAACATTCATATATTTTAGATTCAAATGCACACCAACTGAAATATTTCAGGTCTTTTTATTGTTTTAATACAGATGTTTTTGGCAGACAGCTCATGGAAACCTAAAATTCCTATCTCAAAAAATTAGCATATCATGAAAAGGTACTCTAAACGAGCTATTAACCTAATCATCTGAATCAACCAATTAACTCTAAACACCTGCAAAAGATTCCTGAGGCTTTTAAAAACTCCCAGCCTGGTTCATTACTCAAAACCGCAATCATGGGTAAGACTGCCGACCTGACTGCTGTCCAGAAGGCCATCATTGACACCCTCATGCAAGAGGGTAAGACACAGAAAGAAATCTCTGAGCGAATAGGCTGTTCCCAGAGTGCTGTATCAAGGCACCTCAGTGGGACATCTGTGAGAATGAATAAGTGTGGCAGAAAACGCTGCACAACCAGAAGAGGTGACCGGACCCTGAGGAAGATTGGGGAGAAGGGCCGATTCCAGACCTTGGGGGACCTGTTGAAGCAGTGGACTGGGCTACAGGTGCCACATTCCCCAGGTCAAGCCACTTTTGAAGCAGAAACAGTGGCAGAAGCGCCTGACCTGGGCTACAGAGAAGCAGCACTGGACTGTTGCTCAGTGGTCCAAAGTACTTTTTTCGGATGAAAGCAAATTTTGCATGTCATTCGAAAATCAAGGTGCCAGAGTCTGGAGGAAGACTGGGGAGAAGGAAATGCCAAAATGCCTGAAGTTCAGTGTCAAGAACCCACAGTCAGTGATGGTCTGGGGTGCAATGTCAGCTGCTGGTGTTGGTCCACTGTGTTTGATCAAGGGCAGGGTCAATGCCGGTAGCTATCAGGAGATTTTGGAGCACTTCTTGCTTCCATCTGCTGAAAAGCTTTATGGAGATGAAGATTTTCATTTTTCAGCACAACCTGGCACCTGCTCACAGTGCCAAAACCACTGGTAAATGGTTTACTGACCATGGTATTACTGTGCTCAATTGGCCTGCCAACTCTCCTGACCTGAACCCCATGGAGAATCTGTGGGATATTGTGAAGAGAAAGTTGAGAGACACCAGACCCAACACTGTGGATGAGCTTCAGGCCGCTATCAAAGCGTCCTGGGCCTCCGTAATACCTCAGCAGTGCCACAGGCTGATTGCCTCCATGCCACGCCACATTGAAGCAGTCATTTCTGCAAAAGGATTCCCGACCAAGTATTGAGTGCATAACTGAACATAATTAATTGAAAGGTTGACTTTTTTTGTATTAAAAACACATTTTTTATTGGTCAGATGAAATATGCTAATTTTTTGAGATATGAATTTTGTGTTTTCATGAGCTGTATGCCAAAATCATCAGTATTAAAACAATAAAAGACCTGAAATATTTCAGTTGGTGTGCACTGAATCTAAAATATATGAAAGTTAAATTTTTATCAGTACATTACAGAAAATAATGAACTTTATCACAATATGCTAATTTTTTGAGAAGGACTAGTGTGTGTGTGTGTGTGTATATATATATATATATATATATATATATATATATATATATATATATATATATATATACGTGTGTATGGGCAGCTGTGCGTGAGGGGTACATATGTGATGAGTATTTCTGTGTATTGGTGTAAATGTGATGGGTATGTATGTGTATGTGGTGTTCATGTGAGGAGTATGTATGTATTTCAGGGGTAATTTTGTGTGATTGGTGTGTGTGTGTATATATATATATATATATATATATATATATATATATATATATATATATATATATATATATACAGGGAGTCCTCGATTTACACCGGTCCCGACTTACACCGTTTCGTGGTTACAAACGTGCCCCCATAAAAATATAAAAAATAATATTACGCGTCATTGTCTTTTGCGGTTACGTAAACAAACGTGAACTAGTTTTGGGCGCGCGAGGTGGAAGAATACGCTGTGTTGTGGTTGTGGGCCAAGGAAGACGGCGTCGCTTCCCTTCGCTCAGTCTCGGTACTGTAATATTACACGTCATTACGTCTTACGCGGTTACGTAAACAAACGCGAACTAGTTTCAGGTGGGCAAGATGCAGCAAGAGTTGGCAACTTTTGAGGCTCAGGATCCCAACTTGGAAATGTTCACTAGGGTTTCCAGCGGCATCATGGATTTGATGCAATGCTCCAAGGAGATCTTGGATGAGAAGAGGTTGCTCTTTGTCCAGTCTAACCTGGAGCAGTATTTTAAGAAGGTAGAGGGGCCTGCAACAGATCCTGGACCCACTACCTCAGCTGCATCTACTACTCCAGGTTCACCTGCCCCAGCTTCTTCAGCACAATTAACGCGTCTCTCCCTCCCTTACTGTATTTCATTCTTTTGGTAAGGAATTGTTTTCTCTTTTTAAATACTTTTTTATGTAATTACTGTTACATTTTATTATAGCACTGTATGGTATGTGCAGTACTTTTCATATATTTTATGTTATGTTCCGACTTACACTGAAATTCTGGTTACATCGCGTCTGACAAACGGATCAGCGTCGTAAACCAAGGACTCCCTATATATATATGTAGAAATATACACAGGGATCCCTCATTTGGTTTCAGTGCATCACGTTTATTTTTTGTTTGTTTGTTTGTTTAAATATTCACTGAATTAAAAAATAAGGAAATTAAGGAAGAATAGGGAAAATGGTTAAAGAAAATGCCAGAAAAGCAAGGCCAATTATGCAAAAAAAAAAAAAAAAAAACCCTAAACAAACACAAAACATAAAACACCCAAAATCTCCCATCAAAACTACTTACATTTTTGTGAGGTGCATGTTCTTATGTGTGCGTATTTATATTTTATTTATATCTTATGCATTTTTAATGGCACCAGGACACCCTAGGTCGCAGTTCGATGATTGACTTTGTAGTCGTGTCATCGGACTTGCGACCATATGTTCTGGACACTCGGGTGAAGAGAGGAGCTGAGCTGTCTACCGATCACTACCTGGTGGTGAGTTGGCTTCGGTGGTGTGGGAGGTTGCCTTCCAGACCTGGCAGGCCCAAGCGTGTAATCAGGGTCTGCTGGGAACGTTTGGTGGAGCCCCCTGTCCGAGAGGCCTTTAACTCCCACCTCCGGCAGAGCTACAACCACGTTCGGAGGAGGCGGGGACATGGAATCGAATGGGCCATGTTTCGTGCCTCCATTGCTGAGGCGGCAGCCCATAGCTGTGGCCGTAAGGTCGTCGGTGCTTGTCGTGGCGGCAATCCCCGAACCCGGTGGTGGACACCTGCGGTGAAGGGGGCCGGCCAGCTGAAGAAGGAGGCCTATCGGGTTTTATTAGGCTGTGGGGCTCCCGAGGCAGCAAACGGGTACCGGCAGGCCAAAGCGTGCTGCACCCGAGGCTGTCGCAGATGCAAAATCTCGGGCGTGGGAGGAGTTCGGTGAGGGCCTAGAGAGTGATTATCGGTTGGCCTCAAAAAGGTTCTGGGCCACCATCCGACGCCTCAGGAGGGGGAAGCAGTTCTTCACAAACACTGTTTACGGTGGAGGTGGGGAGCTGCTTACCTTGACTGGGGATGTTGTTGAGAGGTGGAGGGAATACTTTGAGGACCTTCTCAATCCCACCAACACGCCCTCCGTGGAAGAGGACGACCCTGGGGGTTCGGGTGAGGGTCCGCCCATCACTGGAGTGGAGGTCACTGAGGTTGTCAAAAGCTCCTCGGTGGTCGAGCTCCGGGGTTGGACGAGATCCGCCGGAATATCTCAGGGCTCTGGATGTTGTAGGACTGTCTTGGCTGACACGTCTCTGCAACATCGCATGGTCATCGGGGCTGTACCTCTGGATTGGCAAACTGGGGTGGTGGTCCCAATTTTTAAGAAGGGGACCGGAGGGTGTGTTCCAATTATCGGGGAATTACACTCCTCAGCCTACCTGGGAAAGTCTATGCAGGGGTACTAGAGAGGAGGATCCGACCGATAGTCGAACCTCGGATTCAGGAGGAACAATGTGGTTTTCGTCCTGGCCACAGCACTCTTGACCAACTCTATACGCTCCACAGGATTCTGGAGGGGGCATGGGAGTTTGCCCAATCTGTCCACATGTGCTTTGTGGATTTGGAGAAGGCTTTCGACCGTGTCCCTCGAAAGATCTTGTGGGGCGTGCTCCGAGAATCTGGCGTTCGGATCCGTTGCTCTGAGCTATTCGGTCGCTGTATCACCGAGCCAGAGTTTGGTCCGTATTGGTAACAGCAGGTCGGATTCGTTTCCAGTGGGAGTTGGAGTCCGCCAAGGCTGTCCTTTGTCACCGATTCTGTTCATAATTTTTATGGACAGAATTTCTAGGCGCAGTCGAGGCGATGAGGGGTTCTGGTTTGGTGGCCATCGGATATCGTCTCTGCTTTTTGCGGATGATGTTGTCCTTTTGGCTTCATCAAGTCGGGCCCTCCAGCTCTCATTGGAGCGATTCACAGCTGAGTGCGAAGCAGCCGGGATGAAGATCAGTACCTCCAAGTCCGAGGCCATGGTTCTCAGTCGGACAATGGTGGAATGCACCCTCCGGGTCGGGAATGAGGTCCTGCCCCAAGTGGAGGAGTTTAAGTATCTTGGGGTCTTGTTTACGAGTGAGGAAAGGATGGAGCGAGAGATCGACAGACGGATCGCTGCAGCCTCTGCTGTTAAGCGGTGCCTGTACCGGTCCGTTGTGGTGAAGAAGGAGCTGAGCCGCAAGGCGAAGCTCTCAATTTACCAGTCGATCTACGTTCCAACCCTCACCTATGGTCACGAGCTTTGGGTAATGACCGAAAGAACAAGATCACGGATACAAGCGGCTGAAATGAGCTTTCTTCGCCGGGTGGCGGGTTCTCCCTTAGAGATAGGGTGAGAAGCTCCGCCATCCGGGAGAGCTCGAGTAGATCCGCTGCTCCTCCGCATTGAGAGGGGCCAGTTGAGGTGGCTCGGGCATCTGGTCAGAATGCCCCTGGACGCCTCCCTGGTGTGGTGTTTCGGGCATGTCCAACCGGGAAGAGACCCCGGGGTCGACCTAGAACACGCTGGAGGGACTATGTCTCTCGGCTTGTCTGGGACCGCCTCGGTGTCCCCCCGGGAGAGTTGGAGGAAGTAGCTCGGGAGAGGGATGTCTGGACCTCTTTGCTAAGGTTGCTGCCCCCGCGACCCGACCCTGGACTAAGCGGAAGAAGATGATGATGATGATGCATTTTTAATGTTTAATTGTTATTATCAGCATTTATAGCATTGAATATGTATTTATTGATATTGTAAACACAGAAACATGTTGTATACACATATACACATATACGTATACGTCAGTCGGGGGGGGGATCCTAATTCGCAGATTTCAGTGCTCGCGGGGGGATCTCTGTCCCAATTAACAGCGGAAAGTGAGGGATCCCTGTGTGTATAATATATGTGTGTGTGGGGGGGTGTCTGAAGGTGTATGTGAGGGGTATATGTGTGTGGGTGTATGTCAGGCGTATGTATGTGTATGCAAGTGTGTGTGAGGGTTCTGTGTGTGCAGAGGTATGTGCAAGGTATGCATATGTGTGTGGGCATAGTATGCATATGTATGTATTTGAGGGGTATGTATGTGTGAGGTGTGTGTGTCACGAGTATTTATGTGTATGGTGTTTTCGTGTTGTCAGTTCAGTACTGGGATTTACTCCTGAACCCTGAGAGTGTGACTATCAGCAGATGATGTGTGAATTTCCTCAAGTCCAACACTAAATTATTTATCACACCTGGATGCCTAACTCCATCTCAAAGCCAAGTTTTTGCAAACTTTACCAAAACACTTCACTAACAACCCCCCCCCCCCCCACACACACACACACACAAACATAGGCATTACCATTGAGCAACTCTGGTCCAGGAGGGGGATAATAAAACTTGTAAATAATGAGTTATTTGAGTGTGTGTGTGTGTGTGTGTGTGGGGGGTATGTGAGGTGTATGTATGTGTATTGGCGGTGTATGTGAGTGGTATGTATGTGTGGTTGTATGTGGGTGTATGTGAGGGGTATGTATGTGTGAAGGGTGTATATTAGTGCTATACTTTATGTGTATCTGGGGTGTATGTGAGGGGTATGCATGTGTTTGGGGTCTATGTGAGGGGTATGTATGTGTGTGTGGGTGCATGTGAGGGGTTTGTCTGTGTGGTTGTAGGTGTGTGGGTGTATCTGAGGTGTACATATGTAATTGAGGGCTGTGTGTGTGTGAGGGGTGTTTGTAAGTGTGTGTGTGTGTGTGTGTGTGTGTGTGTGTGTGTGTGTGTGTGTAAGATCCTCACAGTGTCCTCTGTCGCTCTTCTGATTATATCTGATCTTCATCTTTAATAATTTATTCCTTTTTGTTATGTTAAGGGAACAGCTCGTCCCTGCAAGACGTTCATGCCATGTTCCTGCAGTCTCTCTCTCTCTCTCTCTCTCTCTCTCTCTCTATTTGTGATTGACAAGGGCAAAAAGCACACACAAACTTTCTCTCTCTCTCTCTATCTCTCTCTCTCTCTCTCTCTGTCTCACAGACACACACACACACACACACACACACACACACACACACACACACACACACACACACACACAGTCTCTCTATTTGTGATTGACAAGGGCAAAAAAGCTCAGACATAGTCTCTCTCTCTCTCTCTCTCACTCACTCACACACACACACACACACACACACACACATTGGTGTTTTTGTGTTGTCAGTTCAGAACTAGGGTTTAATCCTGAACCCCAAGAGTGTGAGTTTCAATAGATGGTGTGTGAATTTCCTCTAGTCCAATACGAAATTATTTATCACATTTGGATGTCGAACTCTATGTCAAGGCCAAGTTTTTGCAAACTTTACTGAAACACTTCACTAACACATACCCACACATGTATGCGCAAGTTCACACACACACACACACACACACACACACCAACAAACAAAGGCATAACCATTAAAGAACTCCAGTCCATTAGGGGGCAATAAAACCTTTAAATAATGAGTTATTTGTGTGTGTGTGTGTGTGTGTGTGTGAGAGAGAGAGAGAGAGAGAGAGAGACCGATTACAGTAACACAATGCACAAACATAATCTTATTCTATGTCAGTACATGCAGTTCCACAACTTTTTATAAAACAAAACATGTGCCTCCACTATGATATCATGCCTAAGCTGCTCCTTATCTTGCAGGACATTAAGTGTGAAGCTTTGCATGTGTTTTTTACATAGGTAAAAAGGTGCAGTGCTAGATGGGACTCGAGGGAACTCATTAGTAGTGAGCCCCAGCGCACCTGTAATGATCCTAAAGGTGTCGTTGAGAATGATGTTCAACTTCTCTGCATGCAAGTTCTGGCACCAGGCAGGGATGGTGTATTCTGTACTGTGTGCAATGTGAAGCAGTTTGTAGGGTCTTCAGACTTCAGGCTGATTCTCCAGGAGGTACCAGCAAAATAGCGGAGTCGATCTTTTCTGGCAAAAACTTTTGCACATAGTGATGCATGATGTTGTAGTTCAGCAGGGCAGAGGAGTACACAGTGAGCTGGTGCTGAGACTCTCTGGTATCCTCTTCGATTATCAAGCACTTCAGTTGAATAGCATTGATAAAAGGAGAGACTGTTGGGTCATGTAATTATAAAGATTCCTAGAATGACTTGACTATCTGCTACTAGTGTTTCAGATACAGGTGTGAATTGCAAAGATGTTTGCAACAAAACAAATGATGTGAGGATCAGGGATTTCTGAAGAAGTTTCAGGATTAGATTCTGGTACCACACAGTTCCATATGCTGTGCTCAGGTCAAGTGGGATGGTGCCTGCCTTGTGTTCGTTAAGCTCTATGTCATTTATTTGCTTGACTCTCTGCTGGACAATACTTTGACCCTTGAGGAAGGCTGACTGTTCGTCCGTTACCTGAGGGTTGATAATTAGTTCCAGCTATGCAAGAAGGAGGCATTCAAAGAGCTTTAATGGAGCAAAAGCAGGTTCTTAAAATTGACTTGTTTGGTTTTGGATAGGTTGCTTTGTGGTTCATCTTCACTATTGACTGGTTGGCGAGGCAGGAGGAGAAGAACTTTTGGAGTCATACCTGACATCTACAGGAAGTCAGTCAGGATTTTATAAGACACCTGAACTTTCCATCTCTTGAGTTGGACTAATGTAGAGGTGAGATCATCCAATTAGAAAGGAATGGAGTGCTCAGCAAGAGCTTGGGCATCTTCATGATGAAGTGACCTATCATAACTGACTCTGGGCAAAGGGGGTGGTACACCCCGAATAGCTTTCCAGGCCATTTGCGGGCCAGCACATTCACACTCACACCTAGAGTAAATCTGGAGCAGCCAATTATCCTACTGTGCATGTCTTCGGACTGTGGAAGAAAACCAGAGTCCCTGGAGAAAACACACCCAAGTATGGGGTGAACATGTAAACTCCACATAGAAACAGCCTCACAACTATACAATATTCACAACTATACAATACTCACAGCTATACAATGCACACAACCATACAATACACACAAATAAGCAATACTCATAACTACACAATACACAACTATACAATGCTCACAACTATTCACTACTCATCTGTGCATTACACACAACTATGCAATGCACACTATACAATACACACAACTATACAGTACTCACAACTATACAATACACACAACCATACAACAGTCACAATTATACAATGCTCACAACCATACAATACTCAGAACTGTCATGGTCTGTGTTGGGAGAGGCTCTGAATTTGGCGACTTTTAACTGTCTCGCCCTCTCCTTATGTATTGTAGGCGCTGGCAAGGGACAGCCTTCAGTCCTTGTGGACAGCCTCCAGAGATTGACCACCAGCGTGGTGCAGCTCAACGGAAGGATGGATGCCATCGCCATCCAACTCACCGCCAAGACTCCGCCCACCAACCCTTTACTCTCCGCACTGGCAGCAGTACCAGCCCTGTTCACCACGCACTCAGAGCCGCTAATTCCCACGCCAGCAAGGTATTCAGGCACGATCGGCACATGTGCTCAGTTCTTCCACCAGTGCTCGCTCGTCTTCAGTCAGCAGCTGCTCACATACACCACCGACCAAGCCAAGACCGCGTTTGTGATGAGCCTGCTCACAGATCAAGCCTCATCTTGGGCGCTAGCAGTCGCCACCGATACAGGTGTTATGCCAAAGTTATGCTCGCTCTGCGATCAGTTCATGCTAGAGATGAAGAGTCTTTGATCATTCGGTGAAAAGGGAGGAAACGAGCAGCCAGCTGTTGTGGACCCCCTTCAGGGGTCTCCACAGCAAACCATCCGCCTCCATCTCGCCCTGTCCTCTGCATCTTCTTCTCTTACTCCAATGACCTTCATGTCTTCTTTCACCACATCCATAAATCTCTTCTTTCGTCTTCCTCTTGGCCTTCTGCCTGGTAGTTCCAACCTCAGCATCCTACTGCCAATATACTCACTATCCCGCCTCTGTCCAAACCATCTCAATCTAGCCTCTCTGACTTTGTCTCCAAAACATCTTACATGGGCTGTCCCTCTGATGTACTAATTTCTGATCCTATCCATCCTCATTACTCCCAGAGAGAACCTCAGCATTTTCATCTCTGCTACCTCCAGCTCTGCCTCCTGCTTTTTCCTCAGCGCCACTGTTTCTAGGCCAGACAACATCGCTGGTCTCACCACTGTCTTGTACACTTTTCCTTTCATTCTTGCTGACACTCTCCTATCGCCCATCACACCGGGCACTTTTCTCCAACCATTCCAGCCTGCCTGCACACGCTTCTTCGCCTCTTTTCCACACTCTCCATTGCTCTGGATTGTTGAGCCTAAGTACTTAAAATCCTCCACCATCCTTATCTCTGCTCCTTGTAACCTCACCGTTCCTCCTGGGTCCTTCTCATTCACACACATGTATTCTGGTTTTCTGAGGCTAACCTTCATTCCTCTCCTTTCCAGGGCATACCTCCACCTCTCTAGATTTTTCTCCACTTGTTCTCTGCTCTCACTAAAGATCACAATGTCATCTGCAAACATCATAGTTCATGGAGATTCTTGTCTAACCTCGTCTGTCAGCCTGTCCATCACCATCGCAAACAATAAGGGGCTCAGAGCTGATCCTTGATGCAGTCCCACCTCCACCTTGAATTCGTCGTCACGCCAACAGCACACCTCACCACTGTCTTACATCTCTCATACATGTCCTGCACCACTCTGACATACTTCTTGCCACTCCAGACTTCCTCATGCAATACCACAGTTCTTCTCTTGGCACCCTGTCCTATGCTTTTTCCAGATCCACAAAGGCACAGTGCAGTTCCCTCTGACCTTCTCTGTACTTCTCTATTAACATCCTGAAAGCAAACACTGCATCTGTGATACTCTTTCTTTGCATGAAACCAAACTGTTGTTCACAAATGCTGACCTCTGCCGTTATTCTTGCTTCCACTATTCTTTCCCATAACTTCATCGTATGGCTCATCAACTTTATCCCTCTATAGTTGCCACAACTCTATATGTCTCTCTTGTTCTTAAAAATGGGCACCATCACACTTCTCCTCCATTCCTCCGGCATCTGCTCACTCTCTAGGACCTTGTTGAATGTTCTTGTCAGAAAATCTACTGCTACCTCTCCCAGACACTTCCATACCTCCAGAGGTATATCATGAGGCCTTTCCATTTTTCATCCTCTTCAGTGCCCTCCTCACTTCACCCTTACTAATCTTTGCTACTTCCTGGTCCTTAATGGTCACCTCTTCTACTCTTTTTTTTTCTCTCTCATTTTCCTCATTCATCAGCTCTTCAACGTACTCTTTCCATCTTCCCAGCACACTTCTGTCATCAGTCAATACATTTCCATCTCTGTCCTTTATCAATCTAACTTGCTGCACGTCCTTTCCATCTCTAGCTCTCTGCTGTGCCAACCTGTATAGATCATTTTCTCCCTCCTTACTGTCCATCCTATCATACAAGTCATCATACGCCCTCTGTTTGGCCTTAGCCACTGCTACTTTCGCCTTATGCTGTGTCTCCCTGTACTCCTGTGTACTCCTGTTTGGTCCTCTCAATGTCCCACTTAGCTTCTTAGCTAACCTCTTCCTTTGTACACACTCCTGCACTTCCTCATTCCACCACCAAGTCTCCTTATCTACTTTCCTTCCAGAGGACACACCAAGTACTCTCCTACCTGTCTCCCTGATCACATTTGCTGTGGTTGTCCAGTCATCTGGAAGCACTTCCTGACCACCCAAAGCCTGTTTCAACTTCATCCAAAAGTCCAATAAGGCTCGCAGTCATTGTCCGAATATGCTATCAGATTCCACATCCTCACCATAGGAGCAGCTGGAACGACTCCGTGCTCCGGGGAGACTTCCAGCAGGGTCTAAATGAGAGACTGAAGGACAAGCTAGCGGCACGAGATGAGACAGCGACTCTTGAGGATCTGATCTCCTTGGCAAAGAGGCTGGACAACAGGCTGAGAGAGAGAGATCCTGGGAAGAGCGGTTTAGCCCCATCTTCACTCCCCCGAACGCCCCCGTGAGACCCAATGCTGCATCACCTCGAACCTCCTTGCACTTCTCCTCTCCAATGGAAGACAACTCCCACGAGCCCATGCAGCTGGGCTGCACCAGGCTGATGCCGGAGAAAAGGCATTGGCAGCTGGCTAATCGTCTCTGCATTTACTACGTGGAAAAGGGGCATTACCTCACCCAGTGCCCAGCGTGGCCAGATGCGACAGCCAGGACAGGATCAGCGGCGAGAGAACCTTCCAAGACGCTCGAGAAGCACCTGCAGGTTCAAGGTACTCTGCACAACATCCCCACTCAGTCAAAGTATTCATCAACTCGGGCGCCGACGCCAATTTCATTGACTCTCGGGTGGTTGAGTTCCATGACCTACCCGTACACGAAGTCAAAACCCCGAAGGAGGTGGTAGCCATTGATGGCCAACTCATCGCTCACGTTACTTACAAAATGAAGCCTGTAAAGCTAAGTTTGTCTGGGAATCATCATGAGTGTTTGGAGCTATATGTCCTCTCTGCCCCTCTCACCCTGTTGGGGTGGCCATGGCTGCAGACTCACAATCCCCACATTGACTGGTGCACATTCACCAATACGCAGCTGGAGTGACTACTGCCTCCAACACTGCCTCCTGGCTGCCGTACAACCCCAGACAAGTTTCACAAACCGCAGTCGAGCTGGTTATGGATTCGACTGGTGTCCCAAAAAATACCACAACTTAAAATAGGCATTCAGTAAGGACCGGGTCCATTCACTACCACCACACTGACCATATGATTGCGCCAATTAATTACTCCCAGGTTTCACGCTACCTTCCCAATGACTATATAATCTCTCGAAGCCTGAGAAGGAAGCCTTGGAGACTTACATAACCGAGTCACTGGCTGCAGGTCTCATCCGGCCTTCATCGTCCACAGAAGGCACCGGGTTTTTCTTTGAGGAGAAGGACAAAACCCTGAGACCCTGCATTGATTACACAGGCCTGAACAGTATCACGGTAAAGAATAGGTACCCCCTCCCTCGCATTAACTCGGCCTTCACCCCACTCCAAAACGCCACCATTTTCTCTGTTTGAATGGTTTTAATGAGGCTCCTATAAAACCGATTATTTGTCAAAGCTGAGAAGTGCAAGTTTCACGTCTCCTCAGTCTCCTTCCTAGGATACATCTTGGAGGAGAGGCGGATAAGACCAAATCTAGAGAAGGTAAAGGCAGTGGTGGACTGGCCAGCTCTGGAGACGCGGGAACAGCTGCAGAGGTTCCCGGGGTTCGCCATCTTCTATCAAAGATTCATATGGGACTATTGCTGCCTAGCAACCTCCTCATACAGCTGACATTGCTCAAGGCACCCTTCAAGTGGTCCCCAACTGTGCAGATGGTGTTTGACATGCTGAAGTCTAAATTCGTCTATGCATCCGTTCTGATCCATCCGGACGCCTTACTGCAGTTCGTGGCGGAGGTGGACGCCTCGGACTTGGGAGTGGGGGGCTGTCCTCTCCCAGTGCTCCTCAACAGATCACAAATTGCACCCGTGCGTATTCTCCTCCCGTCGTTTGTCCCTGGCGGAACGGAACTATGACATGGGGAACCGTGAGCTGCTGGCGGTGGTCCTGGCACTTCAAGAGTTGACGCACTGGCTGGAAGGGGCAGCCCATCCCTTCATTGTCTGGACTGACCACAAGAATTTGTCCAATTGCCGTAGGGCCAAGAGGTTGAACTCCCGTCAGGCACGATTGGCCCTCTACCTGGGGAGATTCAATTTTACCCTGTTGTACTGCCCCGGCTCCCTGAACATGAAACCCGATGCTCTCTCCAGGCAGTTCTCCATGGGGGAAGATGCCATCCTCCCTGCTTCCTGTGTACTTGGAGCTGCTCGATGGAAGGTGGAATGCCTGGTTCAGGATGCCCAGTAGGGGGAACCAGAGCCTGTCGGTTGCCCCCGAGGTCAGTTATATGGTCCTCTGCCAGCCAGAACCCCAGTGGTCCAGTGGGGTCACTCCTCCAAATTGGTCTGCCACTCCGGAGTCCACCAAACCCTCTATTTCCTCCAACAATGTTTCTGGTGGCCGACCATGACAGCCGACACTAGGGAGTTTGTCGGAGTTTGGTCCCTCTACCCAAGCTCCCCTCGGGGATGGAAACTGCTGGCCTGCTGGTCCAACACGTGTTCTATGGAATCCCCAAGGACGTTGTTTCGGACCGGGGCCCCCAGTTCACATCTGGAGTTTGGAAGGTGTTCTGCGACACCCTGGGAATTTCTTACAGTCTGATTTCCAGCTGCCACCCCCAATCTAATGGGCAAGCGAAGAGAACGAATCTGTGCCTTGAATCCTCCCTGCATTGCGTCGCCTCCTGCCCCCTGGTCCACACACCTCCCGTGGATCGAGTACTCACATAACTCCCTGGTCTGTGCCGCTGCAGGGATGTCCCCCTTCATGGTGATCAACAAGTTCCAGCCTCCCTTGTTCCCCTACCAGAAGGTTGAAGTGGCGGTCCCATCCATCCAGGTGGACTTTTGCAGAGCATGCCGAGTCTGGAGCGGTCATTAGCCGAAAACCAGCGACTGGCCGATCGCCACCGGACCTCGGCACCGCCCTACACAGTCAGGTAACAGGTTTGGCTCTCCTCCAGGAACCTGCCCCTGCAGATCAACTTCAGGAAGATGGCTCCCAGGTACATCAGGCCATATGTCATTGAGCGTATCATAAACGTCAGTGCCATCTGACTGAAGCTCCCACTCGCGCTTAAGGTGCACTCAGTGTTCCACGTATCCCTGGTAAAGCCCATTTTGGAAAGCCTCCTCCATCCCCCTACTGACCCCCACCCCCTCCTCCCCGGCTGGTTGATGGACATCTGGCATATATTGTCAATCGTATTCTCAATGTGTACAGGAGGAGGTCAAAGGTTCCAGTAACTGGTGGACTGGGAGGTGTAAGGGCCCGAGGAACGTTCTTTGATCACTCGGTCCCTAATCCTGGTCTTGGACTTGCTGGCAGATTTCTATCATCGATTCCCGGACAAGCCTGGCCCAGTGCCAGGTGGCGCCCCTTAGAAGGGGAGTACTGTTATGGTCTGTGTTGGGAGAGGCTCTGAATTTGATGGCTTTTAACTGTCTCTCCCCCTCTTTATGTACTGCAGGCGCTGGCAAGGGGCATGGCTGTCACAAGCGGGTGGAGTCCGGATCACATACCTGATTCTACTCAGCCATCACCAGGCTATGAAGATGAGCGGTGCATTTCTCCCAGTGCTAGATGATTGTCCCTCTTCGCGATCCCATTTCCCTGTGATCTCTCTGGCTCCTGGTTCTCAGCTCCGTGTTCGACCAGTTCCCGCTCTGAAGTTTGCCTTAGTAGTTTTTGGTTTTCGTGTTTCCCCTCATCTCTACGGTGACCACAATTTTCCCGTACTCTAGTGCCTTCCCTGTGTACAATAAACCTCATCCGTTTCATCATATTCTGTCTCCTGCATCTTTGGGTCCAACTGAATGTTCCTGGTATCACAAGAACTACAATACACACAAATGTGCAATGCACAAGTATACAATACTCACAGCCATATAATCCACACAACTATACAATACTCACAACAATACGATGCACACAAATATACAATACTCACTACTATATAATACACAAAAATATACATGACACACAAGTATAAAACATTCACAACTATACATTACGCACAGATTTACAGTACATACAGCTGTACCATACACACCACTTAAAAATACACAAAACTATACAATAGTCACAAGTATACAAACTATAGAATACTCACAGCTATATAATACAGAGAGATATAAATATCCACATAACTATACTACATGTTCTACACACTCAGGTGATCTTTAACATTTGTAGACACAGTGTACTGATACACACTTCCTGTGTGTCAGAGTTGGTAGCGTATAAGGATGATGATGAGTGCTGCCGGACTTGGCTTGCCTTTATTGCTGTGTGTGTGTGTGTGTGTGTGTGTGTGTGTGTGTGTGTGTGTGTGTGTGTGTGTGTGTGTGTGTGAACATGCGCATATGTGTGTGAGTGATAAATAGAGTTAAAAGCAGAATTACAGTCGAACTGGCAGTAGATATTTACTCAGCGTCTGCTTCATTAGCCATGATTCACTGTGGCAGTGTGTGTGTGTGTGTGTGTGTGTGTGTGTGTGTATTCAATACTATTGGGAGAAACTAGATAAAGCATCTGTGGGCAACATTTAGGTCGTTTATACCATGTGAGTGTGATGTGCTTCCTGTTCATTCCCTTTCAGGCTTAAATGTCACTATATATTAAAACACAAACATATACACACACACGTTTCAGTCAGTGAAGGTCACATTCTCAAAGTTTCCGATCTCACAGAATCTTAGAACTGTGTTACAACACAACACAACTTCAACTTCTACACATACCCCCTCTACACATACATATCTATCTATCTATCTATCTCTCTCTCTCTCTATATATATATATCTATATCTATATATATATATATATATATATATATATATATATATATACAGGGATCCCTCGCTATTTCGCGCTTCAATTTATGTGGCTTCAGTGCAATGCGATTTTTTTTTTTTGTAAATATTCATCGAAATAAAAAATAAGGAAGAAAAGGGGAAAGGTAAATGAAAATGGCACAAAAACAAGGCCAAATGCAAAAAAAAAAAAGAAAAAACACAAAACAAAAAACAATCCAGAATCTCCCATCAAAACTACTTACATCTATGTGCATGTGTGTATTTATATTTTATTTACATCTTATGTAATATTTTTTAATGTTTAATTGTTATTAGAAGCATTTATAGCATTGAATATGTATTTATTGATATTATATACACATATACATGGACTGACTGGTAGGGTCACCAATGGCAAACAGGTCCTGGGTGAAGGTCCAGATGAAGTGTGAATCAAAAGACCCTTATGACACAGAAACAGACGATGCAGTTTCCCTTGCTCGGATGTGGGTCACCGGGGTCCACCCTGGAGCCAGGCCCGGGGGAGGGGCTTGAAGGCAAGCGCCTGGTGGTCGGGCTTCTGTCCATGGAGCCTGGCTGGGCCTAGCCCAAAAAGGAGACATGGGTCCGCCCTCCCATGGACCCACCACCTGTGGGAGGAGTTTTACGGCTCAGGTGCAATGTGAGTTGGGTGGCAGCCGAAGGCATGGGTTCTGTCGGACCGATCCTCACCTACTGACTCTGATCTGTGGGACATGGAATGTCATCTCTCTGGCGGGAAAGGAGCCTGATCTGGTGTGTGAGGTGGAGAGATTTCGACTAGATATAGTCGGGCTCACCTCAACACATAGCTTGGGCTCTGGAACCACCCATCTCGAGAGAGGCTAGACCTTATTCCATTCTGGAGTTGCTCATGGGAAGAAACGGCGATCCGGTGTGGGCATTCTTGTTGCCCCCTGTCTCAGGGCCCGAATGTTGGGGTTCTCCCCGGTCGACCAAAGGGTAGCTTGCCTCTGTCTTCGGGTGGGGGGATGGGTCCTGACTGTTATTTGATGACCCACCGTTATTGGAGTCTTTAGGGTGTGTGTTGGAGAACACTCCCTCGGGAGACTCACTCGTTGTCTTGGGAGACTTCAACGCCCATGTGGGCAATGATCGTGTGACCTGGAAGGGTGTGATTGGTAGGTACGGCCTCTCCAGTATGAACCCGAATGGTGTTTCGTTGCTGGACTTCTGTGCTCGTCACAGCTTGTCTATCACGAACACCATGTTCAAACATAAGTGTGCCCATAAGTGTACTTGGCATTAGGACACCCTAGGTCGCAGTTTGATGATTGACTTTGTAGTCGTGTCATCGGACTTGCGGCCGTATGTTCTGGACACTCGGGTGAAGAGAGGAGCTGAGCTGTCTACCGATCACCACCTGGTGGTGAGCTGGCTTTGGTGGTGGGGGAGGCTGCCTTCCAGACCTGGCAGGCCCAAGCGTGCAATCAGGGTCTGCTGGGAACATTTGATGGAGTCCCCCGTCCGAGAGGCCTTTAATCCCACCTCCGGCAGAGCTACAACCATGTCTCGGAGGAGGCGGGTGACATGGAATCTGAATGGGCCATGTTTTGTGCCTCCATTGCTGAAGCGGCAGCCCATAGTTGTGGCCAGAAAGTCGTCGCTGTTTGTCGTGGCGGTAACCCCCAAACCTGGTGGTGGACACCTGTGGTGAAGGGGGCCGTCCAGCTGAAAAAGGAGGCCTATTGGGTTTTATTAGCCTGTGGGACTCCTGAGGCAGCAGACAGGTACCGGCAACCCAAACATGCTGCAGCCGAGGTGAGGGCCTGGAGCGTGATTATCAGTTGGCCTCAAAAAGGTTCTGAACCACCATCTGACGCCTCAGGAGAGGGAAGTAGTTCTCCACAAACACTGTTTACAGTGGGCGTGGGGAGCTGCTTACCTCGACTGGGGATGTCGTCGAGAGGTGGAGGGAATACTTTGAGGACCTCCTCAATCCCACCAACATGCCCTCTGTGGAGGAGGAAGACCCTGTGGGTTTGGGTGGGGGTCTGCCCATCACTGGAGTGGAGGTCACTAAGGTTGTCAAAAAGCTTCTCAGTGGTCAAGCTCCGGGGTTGGATGTGATCCACCCTGAATATCTCAGTCCTCTGGATGCTGTAGGACTGTCTTGGTTGACATGTCTCTGGAACATCGCGTGGTCATCGGGCCTTACACTATGGATTGGCAAACTGAGGTGGTGGTCCCGATTTTTAAGAAGGGGGACCTGAGGGTATGTTCCAATTATAGGGGAATTGCACTCCTCAGCCTACCCAGGAAAGTCTATGAAGGGGTACTGGAGTGGAGGATTTGACCGATAGTCGAACCTCGGATTCAGGAGGAAGAATGTGGTTTTCGTCCTGGCGGTAGCACTATTGACCAACTCTATACGCTCCACAGGCTTTTGGAAGGGGCATGGGAGTTTGCAAAATCTGTCCACATGTGTTTAGTGCATTTGGAGAAGGCTTTCGACCATGTTCCTCAAACAATCTTGTGGGGCGTGCTCCGGGAGTATGGCGTTCTGGACCCGTTGCTACGGGCCATTCGATTGCTGTATCACCGGAGCCAGAGTTTGGCCTGTATTGGTAACAACAGGTCGAATTCGTTTCCGGTAGGAGTTGGAGTCCACCAAGGCTGTCCTTTGTCACCGATTCTGTTCATAATTTTTATGGACAGAATTTATAGGCACAGTCAAGGCATTGAGGGGTTCTGGTTTGGTGGCCATTGGATCTTGTCTCTGCTTTTTGCGGACAATGTTGTTCTTTTGGCTTCATCAAGTCGGGACTTGCCACTCTCATTGCAGCAGTTTGCAGTCGAGTGTGAAGCAGCCGGGATGAAGATCAGTACCTCCAAGTCCGAGGCCATGGTTCTCAGTTGGACAAGGGTGGAATGCACCCTCCGGGTTGGAAATGAGGTCCTGCCCCAAGTGGAGGAGTTTAAGTATTTTGGAGTCTTGTGAGGGAGGGAGTGAGGGAAGGATGGAGCGGGAGACTGACAGATGGATCGCTGCAGCCTCTGCTGTTAAGCGGAGCCTGTACCGGTCCATCGTGGTGAAGAAGGAGCTGAGTCGCAAGGTGAAGCTCTCAATTTACCATTGATCTATGTTCCAATCCTCACATATGGTCACGAGCTTTGGGTAGTGACTGAAAGAACAAGATCGCGGATACAAGTGGCTGAAATGAGCTTCCTTCGCTGAGGGGCGGGGTTCTTCTTTAGAGATAAGGTGAGGAGCACTACCATCCGGGGGGAGCTCGGAGTAGATCCGCTGCTCCTCCACATTGAGAGGGGCCAGTTGAGGTGGCTCGGGCATCTGGTTAGAATGCCTCCCGGACGCCTCCCTGGTGTGGTGTTTCGGGCATGTCCAACCGGGAATAGACCCCGGGGTCGACCTAGAACACGCTGGAGGGACTATGTCTCTCGGCTTGTCTGGGACTGCCTCGGTGTCCTTTCAGAGGAGTTGGAGGAAGTGGCTGGGGAGAGGGACGTCTGGACGTCTTTGCTTAGGTTGCTGCCCCCGCGACCTGACCCTGGACTTAGGAGAGAATATATATATATATATATATATATATATATATATATATATATATATATATATATAAATGGGCTGGTGGTGTAATGGTTAGGGTGCTGCACTCATGATCGGGATGTTGTGTGTTTGAATCCCAGTTAGACCCCCACTGTGCTTAGACCCCCGGGCAAGTTCTTAACCACAAGTGTGCTTCTGTCCACCCAGCAGTATAAATGGGCACCAGTAAAAAGTATACTGGGAAAGTAACCTGTCATGGACTAGCGTCCCGTCCAAGACGAGTTGAACTCCTGGTTGCTTCACGCTATGGAAACTGGGGAAAAGCCTGATGAGCCACTAAGCTTGAGTGAAGAAAAAAAATACATGTGTGTGTGTGTGTGTGAGAGAGAGAGATACTGGATTCTGATTGGTCACTTTTGTTTTACTTGACTGTATAATCTGAGATGGGCGCCAGCTTCCCCACAACTCTAATAGGATTAAGTGGTTCAGAAAATGAATGAATGAATGAATGAATAATCTGGCGAATGTTAATTCCTATGATTAATGCTAATGATTACATATTAAAATTTCATACCACTGAAGGTTTCTGTCTCAAATTTTCAATATAATTCAATTTTGTATGAATAAAAAAGGAAATAAGTTAAATAAAACAAATAAAACAATAATATTTATAAACAAACCTAGCTGGGATTCTTATAGAAAGTATTATTGGAGTTATTATTCATTCATTCATTTTCTTCTTCTTTTCCTTTCGGCTTTTCCCTTCAGGGGTCGCCACAGCGAATCATCTGCCTCCATCTCACCCTATCCTTTGTATCTTCTTCTCTTACATTAACGAACTTCATGTCCTCCTTCACTACGTCCATGAATCGTCTCTTTGGTCTTCCTCTAGGCCTTCTGCCTGGTAGTTCCAACTTCAGCGTCCTACTACCAATAAACTCACTATCCCTCCTCTGTACATGTCCAAACCATCTCAATCTAGCCTCTCTGACTTTGTCTCCAAAACGTCTTACATGTGATGTCCCTCTGATGTGCTCATTCCTAATCCTATCCAGCCTCGTTACTCCCAAAGAGAACCTCAACATTTTCATCTCTGCAACCTCCAGCTCTGCCTCCTGTCTTTTCCCCAGGGCCACTGTTTCTAAAACATACAACATCGCTGTCCTCATCACCGTCTTGTACACTTTTCCCTTCATTCTTGCCGATACTCTCCTATCACACATCATACCGGACACTTTTCTCCAACCATTCCAACCAGCCTGCACACGCTTCTTCATCATTCTACCACACTCTCCATTGCTCTGGATTGTTGAGCCTAAGTACATAAATCCTCCACCATCCTTATCTCTGCTCCCTGTAACCTCACCGTTCCTCTTGGGTCCTTGTCATTCATGCACATGTATTCTGTCTTACTGAGGCTAACCTTCATTCCCCTCCTTTCCAGAGCATACCTCCACCTCTCTAGATTTTCCTGCACTTGTTCTCTGCTCTCACTACAAATCACAATGTCATCTGCAAACATCATCGTCCATGGAGATTCTTGTCTAACCTCGTCTGTCAGCCTGTCCATCACCATAGCAAACATGAAGGGGCTCAGAGCTGACCCTTGAACTCTTCTGTCACACCGACAGTAAACAAGAAGGGGCTCAGAGCTGATCCTTGATGCAGTCCCACCTCCACCTTGAATTCGTCGGTCACGCCGACAGCACACCTCACCACTGTCTTACATCTCTCATACATGTCCTGCACCACTCTGACATACTTATCTGCCACTCCAGACTTCCTCATGCACTACCACAGTTCCTCTCTCGGCACCCTGTCATATGTTTTCTCCAGATCCACAAAAGCACAATGCAGCTCCGTCTGACCTTCTCTGTACTTCTCCATTAACATCCTCAAGGCAAACACTGCATCTGTGGTGCTCTTTCTTGGTATGAAACCAAACTGTTATTCACAAATTCTGACCACTGCCCTTAGTCTAGCTTCCACTATTCTTTCCCATAACTTCATCGTATGGCTCATCAACTTTATCCCTCTATAGTTGCCACAACTCTGCACGTCTCCCTTGTTCTTAAAAATGGGCACCATCACACTTCTCCTCCAATCCTCTGGCATCCTCTCACTCTCTAAGACCTTGTTCTTGTCAGAAAATCTACTGCTACCTCTTCTAGACACCTCCATACCTCCACCGGTATGTCATCAGGACCAACTGCCTTTCCATTCTTCATCCTCTTCAATGCCCTCCTCACTTCACCCTTACTAATCTTTGCTTCTTCCTGGTCCTCAACAGCCACCTCTTCTGCTCTTTTTTCTCTCATTTTCCTCATTCATCAGCTCTTCAAAGTACTCGTTCCATCTTCCAAGCACACTTCTGTCATCAGTCAATACATTTCCGTCTGTCCTTAATCACTCTAACTTGCTGCACGTCCTTCCATCTCAATGTCCCACTTCTTCTTAGCGAACCTCTTCCTTTGTACACACTCCTGCACTTCCTCATTCCACCACCAAGTCTCCTTATCTACTTTCCTTCCAGATGAAACACAAAGTACTCTCCTACATGTCTCCCTGATCACATTAGCTGTAGTTGTCCAGTCATCTGGAAGCACTTCCTGACCACCCAAAGCCTGTTTCAACTCCTCCTTGAAGACAACTCGGCACTCTTCCTTTTTCAGCTTCCACCACTTTGTCTTCTGCTCTGCCTTTGCGTTCTTTACTTTCCTCACCATCAGCATCATCCTGCACACCACCATCCTATGCTGTTTGGCAACACTCTCACCAACTACTTCTTTGCAGTCACTGGATTCCTTCAAATTACATCGCCTGCACAAGATGTAGTCAACATGTGAGCTTCTACCTCCGCTTTTATTCATTCATTCATTTTCTGAACCGTTTAATTCTAATTAGGGTCAAGGGAGGCTGGCACCCATCTTAGCCGATTCTGAGCAAGATCAGAGTACACCCTGGACGACTCACCAGGCCATCACAGGGCACAAACACACTGACGGCTAATCAGCTCCTCTTTACAAAAGGCAGCAATAGTTCTCTTAAATAAAGTTCCACCACTGGCAGTGAGACACATGACAGGCCTTTGATAACCCAATTAATGCAGTGGGGGAACAGTAGTGACTACTCGGTGATAGTGGGGGTCTTTGGATCAATAAACCAGCACTCAACCACTGGACCACCACTGCCCCACCCCGGTAATGTTCGTATATAAAATACATTAATTTCCACACTGAAACTATCACTGTCCCTTATATCAATTCTTCTTCTAATAATAATATTAATAATTATTATTATTATTATACAGCAATATAAACTATTGTTTCTTTGCTTTTATTTTTATATTGAGGGCAGTAGTGGGCTGGTGTTCAGTTGCTGGATTACCAATTTTAAGGTTGGGGGTTCAAGCCTCACGGTCAACGGGTTCTCAACCCCCCCCCCCACCACCACCACCACCCCGCCACCACCACCACCACCACCCCACCCAGTTCAGTAATAGGCTTATCAAAGGCTGGCCATGTCTCTCACTGTCTGTGGTGGAGGTTCATGTAAAAGAACCATTGCTGACTTTCGTAGAGGAGCTGCGTGTTTCTGCAATGGTCTGGCGAGCTGTCCAGGGTGTACTCTGCCCTCGCCCAGATGGGCGCCAGCCTCCCCGTGACTCTAAAAAAATGAATCAACGAATGAATGTTTACAGTATGTTGGTGACACTGTCAGAATTGTGGCATTACTCCTCCTGCTGGTCATCTATAAAAATGTATGAAATGTCTGTTCCTCTTTCACCACAGCGATTATTATTATTGTTATAAACTATTTTTTTATTTTTCATATTAAAATGATCATCAGACTTTAATCTGTCAATAGTTTCATCAAAGTAATACTGCAATTTAAAGACAACTTGTTTGAGCCGGTATTTAAAAATGTTACTGTGCTGTAATGAAACTTATCAATGCTTATCAATTTTTTAAAAAAGTATATTTTTACTGTCCAGCATTTTTACTGGACTGAAATGTTAAGGTTTAGTGCACCATATCCTGGTTACAACCATCTCACTCCCTGCTGTGGTAGAGATAGGGGGTTTGGATCTTTGTGTCATTTTATCCACACAACACAGGGAGAACATGCAAAGTCCAGAGACACCAAGCCAAGTCCGGGACTTGAACCCAGGACCTTCTTGCTGAAAGATAATGTGCTAACCACTACTGCAGTGTGCTGCCCCCATTTTTATTAAAATCCATATTCACAATTATTCAGTGGGTGGAGTTACACTTAATGGGTTAGAGTTCCTGTTAAAGAGAGTTCCTGTTAGTAGTCAATTTCTGTTGTCAGTTCCTATTGTCACTGATGTTATAGCAGCTATGAACACTTGGTCTTTCTCTTCATGTTAATAAGATAAATACATAAGTTTGTTTGATCATGACTGAGAAACTGTAAAGAAGTGGAAACTCCTCTGTCCTGAAGATGTCAAGAAAGAGCAAATGATTAGCTGCTTTAGTCTACATGTCTGAATGGTAATAACTCGTTTATTACTACACCATAAACATAAAACTTGGAATTGTTTTTAAAAATATATAATTCAATTATAATTCAATTGTAATTGAATGTAAAATAAAAATGTTACAATAAATTAATATAGATTTAAACATATAGTACATGTGTATGAAGGCCAAGGACCCAACAGGAACGGTGAGGTGACAGGGAGCAGAGATAAGGAAGGTGGAGGATTTTAAGTACTTAGGCTCAACAATCCAGAGCAATGGAGAGTGTGGAAAAGAGGTGAAGAAGCGTGTGCAGGCTGGCTGGAATGGTTGGAGAAAAGTGTCCAGTGTGATGTGTGATAGGAAGGTATTGCAAAAATGAAAGGAAAAGTGGTGTTGAGGACAGCGATGTTGTATGGGTTAGAAACAGTGGCCCTGGGGAAAAGACAGGAGGCAGAGCTGGAGGTTGCAGAGATGAAAATGTTGAGGTTCTCTTTGGGAGTAACGAGGATGGATAGGATCAGGAATGAGCACATCAGAGGGACAGCACACGTAAGACGTTTTGGAGACAAAGTCAGAGAGGCTAGATTGAGATGGTTTGGACATGTACAGTGGAGGGATAGTGAGTATATTGGTAGTAGGATGCTGAGGTTGGAACTACCAGGCAGAAGGCCTAGAGGAAGACCAAAGAGACGATTCATGGATGTGGTGAAGGAGGACATGAAGGCAGTTGGTGTAAGAGAAAACGATGCGGAGGATAGGGTGAGATGGAGGCAGATGTTTCGCTGTGGCGACCCTTGAAGAGAAAAGCCAAAAGGCCAAGAAGAAGAAGATTTAAACATATAGCTTTGATATTTGAGACTACAAATTAAGTTATTACACTTTTTTGTCTCATTTTAGCACATTAAATTTTTGTTCCATTTATTTGTTTAGACTGACAACACGCACACCAGGAGACAAATAAAAACCTAAAGCCACATCCTTCACATTGGATTCTTAACAAGAAATATATAAATATAAAGAGAACGACTCAGCATTATTTACAAAGTGATTCAGAAACTAAACTGTTTATTTATGACAATAAGAAATTGGTGACTGTGTATACATTAATATAATAAAAGGAAAGTGTAATACTCATGTTAACCCTCTAACTCCACCTAGTGGACAAACTGAGTTCTGCTACGAAATGCATGACAATCCAGGCTCTGCTTTGGGCCCTTAAATTGTTCCAACTGTGTGTTCAAACTTCAGAGAAGTTTTAACACACACACACACACACACACACACACACACACACACACACACTCAGGTGCGTTTTGCAGGTTTGGCGATGAGTTGTCTTTCTCTCTCCAGCTCTCTCTCTCTCTGCTGCTCTCGCTCCAGCATCTCCTTCTGTTTCTGCTGCTGCAGCTTCAGTGCTCGCTTCTACACACACACACACACACACACACACACACACACACACACACACACACACACACACACAAAAACAGGAAGAAACTGATGGTTTCAGAAAGACATCATGGATCCGATTCCATTTTATTTCCAACACACACCTCTGTATTCTATCTTTAATCTTTATTTAATAACCTGGAACTGAATGATGAAGTTTCAAGACATAAATAAATATTTTGTTGCGTACCAGTGTTTTATTCATGTCACCACTGACGGAACAAACAAAGCTTCGCTCTGTGGATTCAGTGGATTGATTTCATGGAGGATTTTAAAGTCAAGTTGTTTTTCTTTTTTATGAATAATAACAGTACAAACTTTCACCACATAATGTCCTGAATGACAGAATCCAACTAAGATCCCCCTCTCAGTGTTTCTTTTAATAAATTGAAAGATTTGGTGAATAGTTTATTACATTTTCTCTCTCCCACATCCATCAATGAATGTTGGAAATTTCAACTGTCAGATGAAGTCATCATTCAGTTAATGCAGCTGACCAATCAGCTACTTAAATCTCATACAACAGGACCGCCCATTTATCTTTCTCTCTCTCTCTCTCTCTCTCTCTCTCTCTGTACATCTTTTATTTCCTTCTTTCACCTTTCATTCTTTTGCCAGTGCAGTTTGGTCTTTGATTCATAATTATATTTGTAGTCCATGTGTGTGAGTGCATGTATAATTTGTAAAAATGTTCTCATATACTTTTAGCTGTCATATCATGTTACTATATTTTTTCTTAAAAGAAGAAAAAACATTCAAATAACAGTATAGACCAAATTAGCATTACGACTGCGCATGTGCGGGGAACGTGACCCAACATCTGGTCCAAGGGTCACTGCTACCAAACGTTCTAGTAGCCACTTGCTTTTGTATGTAAACACATCCTAACTGCCACTTAAAGCATGCCTTAAGCCTTAAATTATTGATATGCCAGGTGCGCATTGTGCCGTAGTGAACTGTGGGAACGGCATTTATCATCTTGAGCGTTGGAAAAAGGAAATTTGCAGTATACATGCCTGCAAATTTGGGACTAATGCATGTACATGTCCTCCGCCATTCACATTATTTACCTTCCCTACCAAGCTGAAGGATCCGGAGGGACGCAAACGTTGGATTAAAGCAGTAAGTTTATAATTAAAGTGTTCTTTATTCAAATTCATAAACCCGATAGACTACAGTATCTTCTTCTTTTCCTTTCGGCTTTTCCCTTCAGGGGTCGCCACAGCGAATCATCTGCCTCCATCTCACCCTATCCTTTGCATCTTCTCTTACACCAACGACCTTCATGTCCTCCTTCACCACATCCATGAATCGTCTCTTTGGTCTTCCTCTAGGCCTTTTGCCTGGTAGTTCCAGCCTCAGCATCCTATTACCAATATACTCACTATCCCTCCTCTGTACATGTCCAAACCATCTCAATCTAGCCTCTCTGACTTTGTCTCCAAAACGTCTTACATGTGATGTCCCTCTGATGTGCTCATTCCTAATCCTATCCAGCCTCGTTACTCCCAAAGAGAACCTCAACATTTTCATCTCTGCTACCTCCAACTCTGCCTCCTGTCTTTTCCCCAGGGCCACTGTTTCTAACCCATACAACATCGTTGGCCTCAACACCGTCTTGTACACTTTTCCTTTCATTCTTGCCGATACCCTCCGATCACACATCACACTGGACACTTTTCTCCAACCATTCCAACCTGCCTGCACACGCTTCTTGACCTCTTTTCCGCACTCTCCATTGCTCTGGATTGTTGAGCCTAAGTACTTAAAATCCTCCACCTTCCTTATCTCTGCTCCCTGTAATCTCACCGTTCCTCTTTGGTCCGTGTCATTCATGCACATGTATTCTGTCTTACTGAGGCTAATCTTCATTCCCCTCCTTTCCAGGGCATACCTCCACCTCCCTAGATTTTCCTGCACTTGTTCTCTGCTCTCACTACAGATCACAATGTCATCTGCAAACATCATAGTCCATGGGGAATCTTGTCTAACCTCGTCTGTCAGCCTGTCCATCACCATAGCAAACAAGAAGGGGCTGAGAGCTGACCCTTGATGCAGTCCCAGCTCCACCTTGAACTCTTGTGTCACACCGACAGCACACCTCACCACTGTCTTACATCTCTCATACATGTCCTGCACCACTCTAACATACTTCTCTGCCACTCCAGACTTCCTCATGCAATACCACAGTTCTTCTCTCGGCACCCTGTCATATGCTTTCTCCAGATCCACAAAGGCACAATGCAGCTCCCTCTGACCTTCTCTGTACTTCTCCATTAACATCCTCAAGGCAAACACTGCATCTGTGGTGCTCTTTCTTGGCATGAAACCAAACTGTTGTTCACAAATACTGACTTCTGCCCTTAGTATAGCTTCCACTATTCTTTCCCATAACTTCACCGAATGGCTCATCAACTTTATCCCTCTGTAGTTGCCACAACTCTGCACGTCTCCCTTGTTCTTAAAAATGGGCACCAGCACACTTCTCCTCCATTCCTCTGGCATCCTCTCACTCTCTAAGACCTTGTTAAATGTTCTTGTCAGAAAATCTACTGCTACCTCTCCTAGACACTTCCATACCTCCACCGGTATGTCATCAGGACCAACTGCCTTTCCATTCTTCATCCTCTTCAATGCCCTCCTCACTTCACCCTTACTAATCTTTGCTACTTCCTGGTCCTCAACAGTCACCTCTTCTACTCTTTTTTCTCTCTCATTTTCCTCATTCATCAGCTCTTCAAAGTACTCTTTCCATCTTCCCAGCACACTTCTGTCATCAGTCAATACATTTCCCTCTCTGTCCTTTATCAATCTAACTTGCTGCACGTCCTTCCCATCTCTATTTCTCTGCTGTGCCAACCTATATAAATCATTTTCTCCTCCTTACTTTCCAACCGAGCATACAAGACATCAAACGCTCTGTTTGGCCTTTGACACTGCTACCTTTGCCTTACGCTGTGTCTCCCTGTACTCCTGTTTACTCTCTTCGGTTTTCTCAATGTCCCACTTCTTCTTAGCTAATCTCTTCCTTTGTACACACTCCTGCACTTCCTCATTCCACCACCAAGTCTCCTTATCTACTTTCCTTCCAGATGACACACCAAGTATTCTCCTACCTGTCTCCCTGATCACATTAGCTGTAGTTGTCCAGTCATCTGGAAGCACTTCGTGACCACCCAAAGCCTGTTTCAACTCCTCCTTGAAGACAACCTGACACTCTTCCTTTTTCAACTTCCACCACTTTGTCTTCTGCTCTGCCTTTGCCTTCTTCACCTTCCTCACCATCAGCATCATCCTGCACACCACCATCCTATGCTGTTTGGCAACACTCTCACCTGCTACTACTTTGCACTCAATGACTTCCTTTAAATTACATCGTCTGCACAAGATGTAGTCTACCTGTGTGCTCCTGCCTCCACTTTTATAAGTCACCCTATGCTCCTCTCTCTTCTGGAAGAAAGTATTCACCACAGCCATTTCCATCCTTTTTGCAAAATCTACCAACATCTGTCCTTCTGCGTTCCTGTCCTGGATACCAAACCTACCCATCACTTCCTCGTCCCCTCTGTTTCCTGAACCAACATGTCCATTGAAGTCTGCCCCAATGACCACTCTTTCACCTCTGGGGGTACTCTGCATCACTTCATCTAACTCCCTCCAGAATCTCTCCTTCTCTTCTCGCTCACATCCTGTCTGTGGGGCATAAGCACTAACAACATTGACCATCACACCTTTAATTTCTAACTTGAGACTCATCACTCTGTCTGACACTCTTTTCACTTCTAGAACATTCCTGGCAAACTCCTCCTTCAAGATGACTCCGACTCCATTTCTCTTCCCATCCACACCGTGATAAAACAGCTTAAACCCTGTTCCTATGCTTCTAGCCTTGCGACCTTTCCACCTGGTCTCCTGAACACACAGTATGTCCACCTTCCTCCTCTGCATCATGTCAGCCAGCTCTCTACCTTTTCCTGTCATAGTTCCAACATTCAAAGTCCCTACTTTCAGTCCTAGACTCATGCCTTTCCTCTTCTCTCTCTGGCAACGGACACGCCTCCCACCTCTCCTTCCTCGACGTCTTCGACCAACAGTAGTCCAATTTCCATCAGCACCCTGTTGGTTGACGGCACTGATGGCGGTCGTTGTTAACCCGGGCCTCGACCGATCCGGTATGTGGTTCTTTCTTGTGATTCGCATAGTTTATTTGGCATTTGTTTTACGCCGGATGCCCTTCCTGACGCAACCCTCTGCATTTATCCGGGCTTGGGACCGGCGTGAGAGAGAGACACTGGTTTGTGCCCCCCCTCACGGCTGCATTCCTATAGACTACAGTATATTACCTTTTATTTACCTGTTAAATTACCATAACAATCGGCGATGCCATATTTATGTATCTATTTATTTATTTACTTATATATGTATGTGTGTATGTTCGTACTTGTATCTATTTTTGCACCCCCTACTGATAGTACCTCAAGAGCCTGTAACAGTGAATTTCTCCATTGTGAGATTAATAAAGCTGTATCTTATCTTATCTTATCTTATAATCATTAAATATAATAGACTTAGATCTTGAAAATTACTGTTATGTTAATTTGTAAAATAGACAAACAAGAGCTGTCAAATCACTCGGTGATAGCTGTCAAACTTGTATTTACCTTCTTTGTAGTCATTACGAAGTTGCGCTACAGGGTTATGAAAAAGTATCTGAACCTTTTGGAATTTCTCACATTTCTGCATAAAATCACCATCAAATGTGATCTGATCTTTGTCAAAATCACACAGATGAAAAAGCAGTGTCTGCTTTAACTACAACCACCCAAACATTTACAGGTTTTCATATTTTAATGCGGATAGCATGCAAACAATGACAGAAGGGGGAGGAATAAGTAACTGAACCATCACATTTAATATTTTGTGCCCCCCCCCCCCCTTGGCAGCAATAACTTCAACCAGACGATTCCTGTTCCCCCTTTTGGCAGCAATAACTTCAACCAGACGATTCCTGTAGCTGCAGATCAGTCTGGCACATCAATCAAGACTAATCTTGGCCCATTCTTCTTTACAAAACTGCTGTAGTTCAGTCAGATTCCTGGGGTGTCTGGCATGAATCGCTGTCTTGAGGTCATGTCACAGCATCTCAATGGGGTTCAAGTCTGGACTTTGACTTGGCCACTCCAGAACGTGTATTTTGTTCTACTGAAACCATTCTGAAGTTGATTTACTTCTGTATTATGGATCATTGTCTTGTTGCAGCATCCATCCTCTTTTTAGATTCAACTGTCTGACAGACGGCCTCAGGTTTTACTGCAAAACATCCTGATAAACTTTTGAATTCATTTTTCCATTATTGATTGCAAGTTGTTCAGGCCCCGAGGCAGCAAAACAGCCCCAAACTATGATGCACCCTCCAGCATGCTTCAAGGTGGGGATGAGGTGTTGATGTTGGTGAGCTGTTCCATTTTACCTCCACACATGACGTTGTGTGTTCCTCCCAAACAATTCAACTTTGGTTTCATCAGTCCACAAAATATTTTGCCAAAGCTTCTGTGGAGTGTCCAAGTGCCTTTTTGCGAACATTAAACGAGCAACAATGTTTTTTTTAGATAGCAGTGACTTCCTCCTTGGAGTCCTCCCATGAAACACCATTCTTGGCCATTGTTTTACATATAGTTGATGTGTGCACAGAGATATTGGACTGTGCCAGTGATTTCTGTAAGTCTTTAGCAGACACTCTAGGGTTTTTTTGACCTCTCTGAGTATTCTGTGCTGAACTCTTGTCATCTTTGGTGGACGGCCACTCCTTGGGAGAGAAGCAACAGTGCCAAACTCTCTCCATTTGTAGACAACTTCTCTGACTGTCTATTGATTCATATCCAGACTTTTAGAGATGGTTTTGTATCCTTTCCCAGCTTTATACAAATCAACAATTCTTGATCGAAGGTCTTCAGACAGCTCTTTTGAGCTTGCATGTTGCACATCAGACAATGCTTCTCATCAAGACAATTCTTACCAGGTGTGTGTTTTATAGTGGGCAGAGCAGCTTTAAGCCACTCATCAGTGATTGGGCACACACCTGACTTAAATTGTTTGGTAAAAATTGGTTTCAATTGCTCTTTAAGTCTCCTTAGGCAGAGGGTTCAGTTACTTATTCCTCCCCCTTCTGTCATTGTTTGCATGCTATCCTCATTAAAATATGAAAACCTATAAATGTTTGGGTGGTTTTACTTAAAGCAGACACTGTTTTTTCATCTGTGTGATTTTGACAAACATCAGATCACATTTGATGGTGATTTTATGCAGAAATGTGAGAAATTCCAAAAGGTTCAGATACTTTTTCATACCACTGTAGTAGGGGTGCCTGGTCCTTCATTCACAAAAAAATCCGCTATGTCAGCCTCCATCCACGGGGGCCACTTCGATAAGGCGTCTTTTTCTGTCTCCCAGCCGTCTTCAAGTCCCAAGGGGTTGGGAATTGTCACTCTTTCCTCATCCACTTCAAATGTCAAGAAGCTGGCATAGTCATGTTGGATTTGTTTAGATTCCTCGGCCTTTGACAAAACTATAAGTAGTTTTTGTAACGTCGCCACAAATGCAAGTGCAGCAAGTCCATCTTTATGCTTGTGGGAGCAACTGGGAAGACGCCTACGTATACAATACGCTCGAAGGTCGGTAACTTTCCATAAATTGAACGTATCGATAGTGTAGTTCTCATCCACATCAAGGTTTATTGCTGCCATATGGCTAGTATGGTAGTCACGATCCCATGATGCCGTGCGCAAGCCGAGATGCGAATTTATCTATTGATGTGTGTGTGTGTGTGTGTGTGTGTGTGTGTGTGTGTGTGTGTGTGTGTGTGAGAGAGAGAGAGAGAGAGAGAGAGAGAGAGAAGTGTGTTTGTAAGAGTAAATATCTGACCTTCAGTTTGGATGTTTTGTCATGCAGGTTGATCATCTCTCTGCGTATATTCACCAGTTTACTGTGATACACTTTCGCCTCTGTGAACTACACACAAACAAAACCATAACATCTATGAATGAAAGTGCATGTGTGTGTGTGTGTGTGTGTGTGTGTGTGCGCGTGTGAGTGCATGTGTGTATATATGCGTGTTCATGGGTATATTCAGGAGCAACAATGTGGTTTTTGTCCTGGCGGCAACCACCTCTATAAGCTCTACAGGAACCTGGAAAGGAGTTTTCCCAATCTGTCCAAATGTATTTTGTGGATTTGGAGGAGGCTTTCGACCATGTAACTCGAGTTATCTTGTGGCATGTACTCTGGGAGTATGGCGTTCCTGACCCATTAATACTGGCCATTCGGTCAACGTATCACTGGAGCCAGTATTTTGTTTGCATTGGTAAGAACAGGCCGAATTTGTTTCCGGTGAGGGTTGGAGTCCGCCAAGGCTGCACTTCATGACTGATTCTGTTCATAATTTTTATGGACAGAATTTCTAGGCGCAGCCGAGGTGTCAGGAGTTTTGGTTTGGTGGCCATTGGATGCATCGGACCTGCATTTAGAGGGATGTCGTCCTTTTGGCTTCATCAATCCAGGACCTCCAGCTCTCATTGGAGCAATAAGCAGTCGAGTGTGAAGTGGCTGGGATGAGAATCAGCACCTCCATGTCCAAAGCCATAGTTCTGAGTCAGAAAAGGGTGGAATGCCTCCTCGGGTCTGGAATGATGTCCTGTCCCAAGTGGAGGAGTTCAAGTATCTCGGGGTCTTGGGGGGGGGAAGGATGGAGTGAGAGATCGACAGGCAGATCACTGCAGCCTCTCCTGTAAAGCAGAGATTGTACAGGTCCATTGTGGTGGAGATGGAGCTGAGCTGCAAGGCAAAGCTAATTTACCAGTTGATCTACGTTCCAACCCTCACCTATGGTCATGAGCTTTGTGTACTGACCGAAAGAACAAGATCGCGGATTCAAGCGGCTGAAATGAGCTTTCTTTACAGGGTGACGAGGCTCTTCTATAAAGATCGGCTGAGAAGATCAGATATCCGGGAGGAGCTCTGGGTATAACCGCTGCTTCTCTGCATCGAGAGGAGCCAGTTACAGTGGCTCGAGGATCTGGTTAGAATGCCTTCCAAACTACCCCACTGGTGCGGTATTTTGGGCATGTCCAACTGGGAAGAGACTGTTGAGGACCAGGAAGTAGCAAAGATTAGTAAGGGTGAAGTGAGGAGGGCACTGAAGAGGATGAAGAATGGAAAGGCAGTTGGCCCTGATGATATACTTGTGGAGGTATGGAAGTGTCTAGGAGAGGTAGCAGTAGATTGTCTGACAAGAACATCCATCAAGGTCTTAGAGAGTGAGCAGATGCCGGAGGAATGGAGGAGAAGTGTGCTGGTGCCCATTTTTAAGAACAAGGGAGACGTGCAGAGTTGCGGCAACTACAGAGGGATAAAGTTGATGAGCCATACGATAAAGTTATGGGAAAGAACAAATTAAAACGAACAAAGAAACAATTCGACTCTGAAAACTCCACGAGGTTGCTCTCTAGGCAGCGCCATCTTGGACACGTCCTCCAAGACGTCACTCCAAGTTCAATGTAAAAGGACATGAAGCATAATAAAGTTTATCCTTTTGGTATCATTGGTTAAACATGCTACAGAAAAAAATCTCACGCACAAACATTCGAAGAATTAACTGAGGTACTGTACTGGAATAATAATTGAAAAAGACTTTAAAACGAGTGCTTTACAACAGTACATGCTGTATAATGTTTATATATTTTATTACTAAATATCACAGTGCAAAATTAAAAAAGTTTTTCTTAATCATGACTACATTTTACTACATTAATACTGTATTAATGAGTAAGACTGTCTATAGAATGTGTTTAAGAAGCATGTTTTTGCCGGCTGCTCATTCGTGCATGTGACGTCATACATGGGGTTTTACTTCCGCGTACAGAAGTCGCGGATTATCTTGATTCGCGGGAGGGCTCGGAACTGTACCCCCGCGAATGTCAAGGGCCCA
>CM045739.1:41585000-41607500 GCA_024760905.1 Plotosus lineatus
GCGGCTGTCCGGCGAAGCCCAGATGTGTGACATCATGTGAAAAGGGTCTATATAACTGATTATATATATATATATATATATATATATATATATACATACAGTGATACCTCTGCTCACGAACATAATTGGTTCCCAGAAAGTGTGTGTGAAGCGAAAAGTTCGTCTTCCGAACATTTATTTCCCATAAGAAACTATTAAAATGAGAATAATCCGTTCCCAGGTCCCCATAAAACATAACTTTCTACTAAATAAGCCTTAAAACTACACAAAAATATACCTTATTTTATGTATAATAAATGTGCTATTGTATTGTAATTAAAGAAATAAACTGTACTGTATAATAAAGTCGTTTTATTTACCTTTGTGATGGTAGTTGACGGCTTGATGGAATGGAGTGGGAGGAGGAGGGAGGGAGGGACTTACTGTTTGGAAGGAGTGTTTGGAAACGCCTACTGTTTGGAAACACCCTTAGCCACACACGCACCCTTAATAGCTTCCTTGTTCTTAAGGATGGTGGTAGACTTAGCGTACTGGTACTGGGACGCTGAGTCACACAAACGCACACCTCGTTCGTGTTTTTCAATGATCTCCGCCTGTGGTGGGGTCTTTTTCGGTCCCATAAGAGCAAAAGTACACTCAATATGGTCCAAAATGTCTATCAAACACAAACCACTTCCGCATTCAAAGAAAGGGGTGTGACGAACTGTGACACCGTGAGCGTGCGTCAGCTTCTCGTGGCCGCCACCGTGGCGCTGTTCGACCGCGTGGTTTGATTCGTCCGCCGAAAACTAGTTCGTCAGCAGAGACAATATGCTCGCAAATGTAATGTTCTTGAGGCGAAAAGTTCGTGAGCTTAAGCGTTCGTCAGCGGAGGTTTTACTGTATATAAAACTGAACTGGGAAGGAGGGGCACGTTCAGTCTGTCGTGTGGCGTCATTATGTCATTAAGTCAGCATACTACGGAGGCATGTCTTAACTCAAAATTTGACTTTATTTTTTGGGGAAAAAAAACAAACAAAAAACATAATATCGAAAAAACGTAAAACGGATGAACGTAAGTCGGGGAGCGCCTGTAGATATATATATATATATATATATATATATATATATATATATATATATATATACACACACACACACACACACACACACACAGGTATACCTCACTCAACATCGTTGATTGCTTCCAGGAGAGACGACTTAAATCGAATTAGCTTGTCTCTATGCTAGCCTAGGCTAGGCTACGCCAAATTTACTTGGCTAGACTAAACAGAAAATAACCATTCCTAGTTCTGTACTTTATTCATGAATGCAATTTTCACTAATGGTTAATAATGTTACGCCTGAATCATATGCGTCGGACCCAAAGATGCAGGAGACCATGTAAGAAGATTCAACGATTTTAGATATCAGGGAAATAAAATCACTGGGAAGGACAATCTTCTGACGTCGGAGGGAAGCGCGCCGCTCCTATTTTTTGCTCGCTGATTGCTGATTGCGCAATGGAATCAGGTGCGCGCTCTGGAGCTCGTCTGCAGGTAGCAGCCACGCCCCTCGGCAGCGCTTGCAATGAATGAAGAGAGTTAACGCCTCCAGCCAGCATAGACCATAACAAATAAGATCTATTTTATTAAACTCCATTTATTTTAAACTTTATTTATTAAACTTTATTTTATTTTTTTAATTTTTCAATATTTTTTTGAAAACCGACATATAATCAAGAACGACTTAACTCTAAACGACTTAAGCCAAGGTATACGTGTATTAATCTGTGTGTGTGTGTGTGTGTGTGTGTGTGTGTGTAGTGATGTACCAGAGTGTTGAGATCGATCGTGGAGTTACAGTCTCTAAACTTGGTTATTTCCTGATCCAGTGTGTCGAGCAGAATCACCTGATTTTGTCTAACAGAGAGAACATGAGCAGCATGTTACATTCTGAACCTCTGTGTGTGTGTGTGTGTGTGTGTGTGTGTGTGTGTGTGTGTGTGAGAGAGAGAGAGAGAGAGAGAGAGAGAGAGAGAGAGAAAGAAAATGGGGGAGAGAGAATTACACAAGTTCATCCAGTGTATCTCTGTTGCGTTGTAGATCTGGCAGGTAGTGTGAGATTAAACCCTCACTGAGTTTCTCCACGCACTCCTCATTCACCAACACTAAATAATCATCACACACACACACACACACACACACACACACACACACACACACAAACAATTACAAAATACTAATACAGAGTTCTGTGTGTGTGTGTATATGTATGTACAGACGCTCCCCGACTTACGTTTTTAATTGGTTCCGGACGGCCGAACGTAAATTAATACAATGACGTATGACGTGTAATGCTCATACTGTACTATACATCCATAAATACCATTACCATATCTCATAAAACACGCCTAAATCAATTATTATAAACATAATATTGTAAAATAATAGCAAATATATCAAATAATATCAACATTAATTTCAAATAAATTATATTCAAGCAAAATAATTTCAAATTGATAAATTTTAATCTCATCACTCATCAAATATGAATTACAGTATCAAATATAACCTTTAACATTATCTATGATGCGATTTTTCTGCTTGTAAGTGGTTCCGATGGTCGACGGATGGTCACATGACAAGAAGCTGAACCGACTCACTTTACATGAAGCTTAAAACAGCCAATCAACGCTTACAATATGTGAGGCGCGCAATACCGAAAGTAGTGCACTATTTTAATTCAGTAAATGGTCAAGCAGGAAATGTGCTTTGAATTGACGTCTTGTGGGTGTGGCCCACACCACCATGAGAGAGAGACAGAGCAAGAGAGAGAGAGAAGGAATAACACTTTAGTTTTTAGTTTAGTTTTTAAAGTTGTTTTAATTCAGTAAATGGTCAAGCAGGGAATGCGCTTTGAATTCATGTCTTGTGGGCGTGGCCCGTAGCGCGCGCAAAAGAGACAGACAGAGAGAGAGAGAGAGAGAGAGAGAGAAGGAATAACGCTTTACTTTTTAGTTTAGTTTTTAAAGTTGTTTAATTCAGTAAATGTTTAATAAATGTGGGCACATCCCTCAAGGAATCAAATTAAAGTTGAGTCTGTCAAGCAGGGAATGCGCTTTGAATTCCATGTCTTGTGGGCGTGAGAGAGGGGTGTGTGTGTGTGTGTGTTTGTGTGTGTGTGTGTGTTAATAAAAATGTTTAATAATGGTTTAATTAATAAATATGTTCATAAAATGGTTTAATATGTTAATAAAATGTTTAAATGGTTTAATAAATAATTTTCTTGTACTTTTAACACATATTTCATACAAAATTGGTGTACTTTTATCATTTTTAAATGGTTTATGGGGTTTATCCAATCCAAAGACTGGCACCTTGGAACGAATTGGGTGTTTAACATGTAAGATGCGACCTCTACTTACGAAATCTCCGCCATACGAAAAGGGCTCTGGAACGGATACATTGCGTAAGCTGGGGGCCGACTGTATATATATATATATAACTGAATAACTAATATATATATATATATATATATATATATATATATATATATATATATATATATATATATATAAAACTGAACTGGGAAGAAGGAGAGGCACGTTTGTAAACAATGGACACAGTGTCATTACGTCAGCATACAATGTAGGTACGTCTAAACTCAAAATTTGACTTTTTTTTTTTTAAATGTAAAAGCAAAAAAACGTAAAATGGATGAATGTAAGTCAGGGAGCGTCTGTATGTGTACACATATGTATATATGCTTCTTTTCCTTTCGGCTGTTTCCCTTTTTCAGGATTCACCACAACTAATCATCTGAATCGCATGTTTGATGTGGCCTAGGTTTTTACATCGGATGCCTTTCCTGACAAAACCCTTTTAGCAAAGGGTAGAAACACCCTGGCAGCTATGCAGCTACTCTTAACGAAAGTCATCAATGGTTCTTTTACATGAACCTCTCACCATAGACCAGTGGTTCTTAACCTTGTTGGCGGTAATGAACCCCACCAGTTTCATATGCTTATTCACCGAACCCTCCTTTATTGAAAAATAAACTATGATTTTTTTTTTCAAATTCAGGACACAGGTATATGTTTTTACTGGGGCACCAAAATGAACCGTGCATTAACAGCACTGTGTTCAAAGAACAAACCAATAGAATGCATGAACTCCCCCATCACAACTACTTACATTTGTATGTGAGGTGCGCATAAGAGTGCATGCACGTGCATCAGTGTGTGTGTGTGTGTGTGTGTGTGTGCGCGTGTCTGTATGTGTGTGTAGGTGTTTTATTTACATCTTATGCATTATTTTTGAATGTTTAATTGTTATTATAAGCATTTATAGCATTGAAAATGTATTCATTGATATTACATACACATATACAGTACATGTACGTATATGTCAGTAAGCGGGGGATGATCCTACTTCGCAAATCATGCAGATCGGACGCTGACTAGCATCACGTTCCGTTATATATGTGAATCCATGTTGTACATATTCGTCCGACCACTTTCTTTTTTGCTCAATATAGTATGGATTAAAACATTAAGAAAGAAATCACACGACGTACCATTTCAACAGTCACAAGTTCACTACTGAGCGCACCAAATTTCCTGCAGCACAGATTCACCGAGCAATGTAGCGTGACCACCTGCAGCCGATGATGGCCCAGTGGGGCCGAGTGAGGTCATCATGAATATGAGTCGGGTATGTGTCTTGACCTCCGCCGAACCCCTGAGACACTCACCGAACCCCTAGGGTTCGATCGAACCCAGGTTAAGAACCACTGCTATAGACAGTGAGAGACATGGCCGGCCTTTGATAACCCAGTTAGCTGCACTGGGGGGACAGTGACGACCTTGTGGAGAGTGGGACTCGAACCCCCAACCTTAGGATCAGCGATCCAGCACCTTTTACCACCAGGCCACCACTACCCTATACATACATACATACATACATATACATACATACACACATACACACACATATACGTACATACAACAACTCGTGCCATACAGTGGCGACTGGTACCAGGAGCGCAGGGAGCGCATTGAGCATAGGCATGTATGAAATTGCGCCATCTTAGCATCCACAATAATAATAATAATAATAATAATAATAATAATAATAATAAGTCTATATGCAAGTATTTGTGTGTGTAAGACCTTTATCAGGTGAAGACTCTCTGGAGGACAGATCCATATCTCCAACTCCTTCTGACTCCATTTTGTTTCAAATTTCCTCTGTCTCAGCATTAACTGCTGAAAGTAATCACAGTTCAGCTACCTGCTGTAATACCCCGCCATGTTAAGCTATTATATAAATGTATGAGTTTCTGGTAAACATCGCCGTGTTTATTTATGCACGCAGCATCTCTCTACTCTTTATTTAAACTTCTCGAAATATCTTTCACGTTTAAATAAACCGCAATGTTTTAATTTTTTTTCGCAAATATGCTTTAAGAATTTAAGCATGTCCTTGTTTATATTAAACGTTATTTTTTTTAATTAAAAAATCTTACCTTCCCGTATATCAGCCCGAAACAGCCCGTAACCAAAAATCATGTGATTTGAAAACCGGAAGTGCAGGCCCCATTTTGCGCTAATTTCCAAATAAAGAACGGCGCAAATACGAGGGAGAAATGATATCTATATCTAAAGCGAAGTCCTGTGTAGGTCATGTGACGAGGATGGCACAAGCACTGTCCTCCGAACAAATTGTAAAATTAAAACTTACACCCACACACACACACACATACACATATATATATATATATATATATATATATATATATATATGTATGTATATATATATATATATGTGCAAAACTCATACTCATACATAATGTGCATCACTTGCAGAGAGAGCCACTTCGAAAATATGAACAACACTGACCAATCAGCGGAGGAGAATGGATCCCATGTGCCAATTAAAAGAAGGAGGCAGGAAATTGACAGCCAATCGTTTGATCAGAGGGCGGGGTTTTAATGAAAAAAAAAAAAAAAGGTGGACCTCGTGACTTTTTGTGACGTACCAAGCGGCCCAAACGAGAGCTCTCAACAACTTTGTACATTTCGTTTCTGTAACAGCGTTTTGTTCAAAAACGAGCTACACCATGGCGGCGTTTTCTTTCATTTAGCGTCACCAGAAGATGGGTTGCTTTAAGCTGCAGGAATGAGGCGGTGAGTGTTATATGTGTGTTTGGTTTCATTTCTGTCAACATAGCGATACTGAATTTCCTTCACTTCCGCCCAAATTCTCACAGGACGCTTCCAGAGAGGTTCTCGCACACAACTTATTCTGCTGAATAAACCTCAGCCACGAACATAACGGGTCTTACCTCAGTCATGTCATATGATTGGTCTTTTGGTCTTTTCGAAGTATTGCGACACGACACAGCTGGCTCTGAAGCTCACTGCACCTCGAATATCGCGATACTATGAGAAATTTGGTATGGTGTGATCTATTTCTGGGGGAGTGTTAGGGACCACTTGGTGTGAATAATATCCGCCTTGTTGAAAAGTACTCGTACTAGTGTGTGAAGTACGTTCAGCGTGATATTTGTGGAGTATTGGCGTGTGTGTGGAGTACTGTATTGGCGCGTGAGCGCGCCCGGAGTATTTGTGTGCGTGTGTGGAGTACTGTATTTTCGTGCCTGTGCGTGGAGTACTTTATTGGCCTGTGCGTGGAGTACTTTATTGGCGTGTGTGCTCGCGTGTCGGAGTATCAGCTTTTTTGTGTGTGTGGAGTATTGTATCAGCGTGAGTGCGTGCGTGGAGTATTTGCAAACTTATATCGTTGGGTACACAACATATTTTATTCTCACAATACCAGAGGTGCTACTATAAAACACATTTCACATCCTCAACACTCAGCAGCACCCCCCACACACATGCTACTTCTAAGGACCCTAGTGATCCTGATCCTTCTGCTCTCGGACTCCTGTGATCGGTCCTGATGTGCTACAGTTTGTTGCAGTGCTGATCTCAAAAGCCCCTCCCTTCTGCTGATGATGGTACCCACACAGACTTCAATATCCACTCAGATGCTGAGATGACTTTTCAGTGTTGGTGACTCCTACACTGAAATATTTAAGGATTACAAATTCATTACGGTTATAAAAGAACTCACTAGACTTCATGCTAAAATGTAGTTAAGTTTCTGCTGCATGGTATGTACTTTTATTTTGTTACACCCAAATGAGGACGGGTTTTGCTTCCGAGTCTGGCTCCTCTCAAGGTTTCCTCCTCGTGTCGTCTGAGGGAGTTTTTTCCTTCCACTGTCACTGCAGGCGTGTTCATTATTAAAGTTCGTGTTTATGGTGTAAATCTGCTTTCGCACAATGTTAATTATAAAAAGCACAAATAAAATAAACCCGAGTTGAATTAAATTGGAGAATCACAGTCCACATCTGTTCGCAGTCGTTCAACCTACCGATTGAACCGATGGGTTCACTTTTTCCCGTAGCTGTGAAACTACGCGATGTGTTCATGCCGAAGACGTGTTCCACGTCTGTGACCTGCTTTCTTCTCATGTGTTATTTTTGATTGTGATCAGGTCTCAGGTTCATGCCGAAATATGTGAATAAACAAGCACACAGACCGGAAGAGTGAAAAACCATGCGGGAAGATGAAACCCAACAGCGCCCTGAGGTTACAGAGGGTACTCATCAGATAGTGGATATCTTCCACACTGATTCTGTTCTGTGAAAACAAATGCGAGTTTAACACTTCACTGCCTCAGATACCTCACTCAACACACCGATAAACAACTGAGCATCACGCCACATGACCAGGACGTGTGCCAATACTCTACGCGCGCCGATACAGTACTCTACGCGCGCGCCGATACTCCACACACAAACGCACATACTCCGCAGAAGTACGCCACACACACCCCAATACTCCTACACACACACACGCCAACATTCCACGCACAGACAAACACACACTCCACGGGCGCGCGCCGATACAGTACTCCACGCGCGCGCCGATACAGTACTCCAGGCACGCAAACAAATACTCCTACACACGCCCCAATACTCCTACACACACGCCAATACTTCTACACACATGCGAATACTAAACACACAAACGCCAATACTCCACGCGCAGACAAACACACACACACTCCACGGGCGCGCGCGCCAATACAGTACTCCACGGGCGCGCGCGCCAATACAATACTCCACGGGCGCGCGCGCCAATACAATACTCCACGGGCGCGCGCGCCAATACAATACTCCACGGGCGCGCGCGCCAATACAGTACTCAATACAGTACTCCACACACACACACACACACACCCAAACACACGCGACAAACCAGTGCTCCACACGCGCGCGCGCCAATGCTCCACACACAAACGTAAATACTCCGCAGAAGTACTCCACACACACACACACCCCAATACTCCACACACACACACCCCCCCAATACTCCTACACACACGCGAATACTAAACACACACACACCAATACTCCTACACACGTGAATACTAAACACACAAACACACACACGCCAATACTAAACACACACACTCCACACACGCGCCATGCTCCACGCACACAAGGCCTAATGCTCCACACGCGCGCCAATGCTCCACACACAAACGTAAATACTCCGCAGAAGTACTCCACACACACCCCAATACTCCACACACACACACACACCAATACTCCTACACACACGCGAATACTAAACACACACACGCCAATACTAAACACACACACTCCACGGTACTCCACGGGCGCGTGCCAATCCGGTACTCCACGGGCGCGCGCCAATCCGGTACTCCACGGGCGCGTGCCAATCCGGTACTCCACGGGCGCACACAAATACTCCACACACACGCCCCAATACTCCTACAAACACACACACACCAATACTCCTACACACATGCGAATACTAAACACACATACGCCAATACTCCACGCGCAGACAAACACACACACACTCTCCACGGGCGCGCGTGCCAATACAGTACTCCACGGGTGCGTGCGCCAATACAGTACTCCACGCTCGCACCAATACTCCACACACACAAACACACGCGCGCGCGCCAATGCTCCACACGCGCGCGCTCACACAAGTACTCCACACAAACGTACATACTCTGCAGAAGTACTCCACACACACACACCCCAATACTCACACACACACACCCCAATACTCCACACACACACCCCAATACTCCACACACACACCCCAATACTCCACACACACACACCCCAATACTCCACACACACACACACCCCAATACTCCACACACACACACCTCAATACTCCACACACACACACACCCCAATACTCCACACACACCCCCAATACTCCACACACACACACACACACCCCAATACTCCTACAAACACACACACCCCAATACTCCTACACACATGCGAATACTAAACACACAAACACACACACGCCAATACTCCACGCGCAGACACACACACACACACTCTCTCCACGGGCGCGCGTGCCAATACAGTACTCCACGGGTGCGCGCGCCAATACAGTACTCCACGCTCGCGCCAATACTCCACACACACAAACGCATGCGCCAGTGCTCCACACGCGCGCGCTCACACAAGTACTCCACACAAACGTACGTACTCCGCAGAAGTACTCCACACACACCCCAATACTCCACACACACACACACACACACACACACACACACACCCCAATACTCCACACACACCCCAATACTCCACACACACACCCCAATACTCCACACACACCCCAATACTCCACACACACCCCAATACTCCACACACACCCCAATACTCCACACACACACCCCAATACTCCACACACACACACACACCCCAATACTCCACACACACACACACACACACACACCCCAATACTCCACACACACACACACACACACGCCAATGCTCCTACACACACGCGAATACTAAACACACACACACCAATACTAAACACACACACACACACTCCACGGGCGCGCGCCAATCCAGTACTCCACGGGCGCGCGCCAATCCAGTACTCCACGGGCGCGCGCCAATCCAGTACTCCACGGGCGCGCACCAATCCAGTACTCCACGGGCGCGCGCCAATCCTGTACTCCACACACACCCAACAAACGAAAAATACAAGTTACGAAAAACATTTACCTAAAATTTTTGTTTCAGGATATGAAAAAAATTCGTTACGAAACGTGACATCTCAAAAATTCAAACAATGCGCGCTCGGCTTTTGTTTTGAAATTGGCACGATAGAGTTGCTCTCCCATTGGCTAGCTCCCACACCCTGCACCACTGGCCTTCCCTTGGCTAGGAGGGAGCTGCATCTTCATGATACCCATGATGCTTTTCGTGTGCCTTCGACCCATTGTTGGTTACTTAGTTCTAACACGCGTAAAGGACAGAGTTACTGTTGTTTCGTGAGTTTTTCGAGTGTGCTCATTGCAACTTTATTTTTCATCATTCATCATGGGCCCCAAGAAAGCGATTCCCTGTGCGAGTGAAAAGAAGCAGGCTCATGGTATGCAGTTGAGTGATATTGCAAAGGAATATGGCCGAAAACTTCTACCATCGGTACGATATCGAAGCAGAAGTTGGCCTTAAAAGGTATACTTTTATAATTTTTAAAGGGTTTAGGGGGTAGCATTGGGGGCCTTGGAAAGAATCAGGCCTTTTACATGTAAAATGCAGCTCAACTTATGAAAAAAATCAGGCTACGAAACCACTTCTGGAACGGATTAATTTCGTAAGGTGAGGTGCCAGGGTACTTTGCTTGTATGCCGTAGCAGGTCTCGGCTTTTCTTCTGAACCCAATTTGGCCAACAACCACAAGATGATAATGAGGTCCTCTTGCTGAGCATGAAGCAAATCATGGATGCATTCTGATATTATTACCGAGTTCAATGCTATAATTTTAGTTTCGGAGGGCCCCGCTAAAGACCTCGATAATAAGGTAAATGATCTGCTAGTTAAGGTTAGCAGACTAACTGCTCTTGGTGGAATAACATCCACCTCATCGGCCGACCAAAGGGCTCTGGAGGAGTGAGTTTATGGCGCAGCTTCGACAAGATGTGCTCAGGCTGGAAGATGTACCTGTCTTGGACTGCCCCAGACACGGGGATAGAGAGCCTCCGCGTCCACTTATTATCCACGTGACTCTTTTCTAGGTTCAGAACCAGACCCTTTTAGGATACAGTGAAGCTTCTCCCGTTTCTTCTAAGGGTAATAGGATCTTGATTTACCCGGACATTACTCCTCTGATCCCCAAGAAATGGCTCACGTTTGCTAAAGTGTAGCATGAACTCCACTCAAGTTCTCACATTAAGTTCGATCTTCTCTATCTAGCGACATTATGAATTACTTTATCAGGTGGACAAATCCACAGGTTTGAGGATCCTGCTGCCGCAGCAGTTTTTATTGATGAACAAGCCAAAGTTGTTAATCTCGACACAGTTTAATCTTTTTTTTTATTTGGTTAACGAGCTGTTAATGTTGCTGCTGGGCATAGAAACTTTATTTTTATTCTATCATGACACAGGGACTATGTCTGTTGCACAAGCCTGTGACATGATTGCATATTCACATTATACTCCCAACCACTTATTTATATATGTATATATCTACAGTTCTAAATTTATTTTATTTTCGAACTTTATTCTGTGTTTTTGGCTTTTTTCAAAATTGTTGATTGTTGTCTGTTGGAAGTGTAGAATCTGTGCCTTCGAGATCTTGAGTTGAGACGGTTTGTACGCTTTCTTCACATCTATAGTCTTCACATTTTATATTCAAGTTTTAAAGTTTACATATTGTCACATTCCAGTAGTTTTAATAAAGTGACTAATCTCAGGTTAGACTTGAAACAGGAGCCAAGTAGTGGCAGTATGGTTGGTTTGATATTTTTTGGGGGTACAGGGTTTTTTTTTTTCCCAACACGTCTCCTTTTGGGAGATGCTTCTATCAGGGTTTGGGAATGGATGGTGTGGGCTTCTTCTTAAGCCAGTTGTTCCAAAACAGACTACAGCAGACCTCTACTTTTTCACATAATGTCTCTCTCCTTTGCCATTTCCTCCAGCTTTTTTGGAGGGACACTGAGAAGTTCCCAGACCAGGCAGTGGTGGTCTCGTGGATAGGGCGCAGGATCGCTGATCCTAAGGTTGGGGGTTCGAGTCCCCACAGGGTTGTCACTGTCCCCCCAGTACAGCTAACTGGGTTATCAAAGGCGGGCCATGTCTCTCACTGTCTATGGCAAGAGGCATGTAAAAGTACCATTGCTGACTTTCGTAAAGAGTAGCTGCAAAGCCATCAGTGTGTTTCTGTCCCTTGCTAAAGGGTTGTGACAGGAAGGGCATCCGATGTAAAAACCTCTGCCAAATCAAATGTGCGAATCAAATGATTCGCTGTGGCGACTCCCGAGAATGGGAAAAAGCCGAAAGGAAAAGAAGCAGATTGAAGTTCCCAGACCAGCCGAGACACATAATCCCTTCAGCATGTTCTAGGTGGACCCAGGGCTTAATGAAGAGTTTATTAGTTCTGACTGCAAACAGGGACTCTTGCATTACTGACTATGACATCATAACTAAATGGAGAGAACCAGAAGGACTCGTCTTCCTCTTCACCACCACCTGCGCTCTCCATTAGTCTCTTTTCTTGGACCCCAGGAATCGCTGCTTGCAGCTATATTTCTGTGCTTGGTCTTACTCTGAAATATGGGACACTTGGTTTGTTTATGTCCATGTATTTCGGCATGGAAGTGAATGGTGGTAAATAAAGAAGTTCTTCAGCATGTGAGTCGTGTCTGTCTCTGCGCTCATTGCTGTTTTATATTAAAAGCAGGATGTGAAGATTTCATTTTATTTCTTTGAAAAGTCTGTGGTGTGTATTTCACTGTAAAGTTGAGTACGATTGATGTTTGGAAATCCACGCCACGATTTCATAAACACAGTCATACGATGAAACTCCACCCCACAGGAAAAACATCAGATATGGGTTTTCCTGAAATCATCTTGCGCTCATCAGACTGACACATTGTTCAGAAAGACAGATAACTTAGATTTAGAATGTTTGTTATCTGTCTTTTTGAGTAATGTGTCAGTCTGATGAAAGAATGTGTTGTCCACAGACAAATAACTTACATTTTTGAACGATCGACCACCATCATGCTGATGAAATAATACTGGGTGAACATGATGACATTTTGTGTTGGCTGCATTGTGATAAACGGTGTGGCTCAGAATCACTGGTTTCATTTCACTACTTCAGATGTTTTGGTTGAAAAGTATAAGGTGACTCAGATTACTGTTCTTCCTCTTGAGGTTTTCTTTTCCTTTCGTAATTAATGGTGAAAGGCATCCAGTTCACCGATGTTCATACTGCCAGTTCTATAGCAAAGCTGGGTTCACCTCTCACCCCTGCTAAATCTGCTGTCAATTATTGGTACATACAAAGAATTTAAACTTATGTCAAACATGTCTCCATAAATGTTGTATATCCCAAATGAAAAAAAAAAAACGCCCGGTGAAGGCAAGGACATTCTTTCTTACACTCATTCTACATTTTGTAGCGGGTTTTATTTATTTTTTTAGGTGCTCTTATCCCGAGCAACTCACAATTTTCCTTTAAAGGTCTTTGGCAAGTAATTGTTCCATGATAATTCTCAAGTCCCTAAAGTGCAAAATATGAGAACAAAAAGGGGTCATCGTTCGCTGGTGTTTCTTATAAAATCAATCGCAGATTGACTGATGCTGAAAGTAAATATCTCGTAAATTTCCATGCCTACTCAGTGCATGACGTAATTTTGGTCTCACGCTGGTGCAGCAGACTATTTTCAGTTCACTTTTTAACACACTTGAGCAGATTTGTCCTGACTTTATCGTTATTATAATCATACCTGTGCTGTGCCGTGTGCTGGATCAGGTAAAAGTTTTTCTCTGTTTCTAAGTGAAGAGAAGAAAGGAACGGAATATTCACCTAAAGCAAGCTGTAGGAGATAGACTAGCAAGACGTTAATATTTGTACTTTTGTTTCGGTCATTTCAGCCTTGTGTTGTGAAATTTATGGGGATGCGCTTGTGGAACAATAGACTGGGGAAGGATGCCGTATCGATGGTATTTTACAGCTCATGAAAACCCACAATTCTGTATTCCAAAATCATCAGTAATAAAACACCTGAAATATTTCAGTTGGTGTGCAATGAATCTGAAATATATAAGTTTAATTTTTATCAGTACATTACAGAAATTAATGAACTTTATCACAATATGCTAATTTTTTGAGAAGTACTAGTATGAAGACTTATTTTAAGAAGGAGCCTGCTCAACATTCTTTTAAATAATATTAATGCTTAATGCTGCACTGACAGACCCATTCTCAGAGTGGACACTGAACCACACCCAGTCTTTTATTTTGTCACTGTGTGGACAGTTATTTAATTCGGAGATTGCTGTGTATCAACAAATCTCATCCAACGTCTTACTTCAGCAGTGATTTCCGTTCCTGGATTACAAACCCCGGCGGCAGAAAAAAAATCTCTCGCTCGCCGTGCTGCTGCTTGCCATGAGCTCTTTTGGGGCTCTTTTATATTTATTTGGTGTGGGCGGGGTTATTTTGTGTGTTCTCTTGTGCTCTTGTGGACACGCACACACAATCACCCCGCAAACACCCGTGACTCTTAATTTTCCTCTATGTAATTTTCAACCGTAAAAGAGCATTGGAAGGGTACTCCGATCATTCAGGTGAAAAAAAACCTAGATTGGACATTACTGTTTCAATTCTGAAGTGGGGCCATCTTGGTGAGATCACATTACTGTTTAAGACTGAAAGCAAGGTGATCTCACCAAGATGGCTCCACTTCAGAATTGAAACAGTAATGTCCAATCTAGGTTTTTTTTCATTTTTTTTTGATGATCAGTGATTGGTGGAAACAGGTGGAAGGTGTGGCTATTGTTTGGTTGAAGTGAAAACCTGCCCCCACACCGGCCCTTTGCCATGTGAGTAAATAAGCACCTTGTGGTGTACCCGTCGGCCACCATAAAGTACAACATTATTTTGAAAAGCCATGGAGCCGCACCAGAAAGGTGAAAGAGCCGCATGCGGCTCCTGAGCCTCGGGTTGCTGACCCCTGATCTAGACCTACAGCAGAGCCAAAGAGAGATGTAGTGCTCTGCAGAGAAAAGCACCTGTACTGATTTTGATAATCTACATGTTTCACTGTTGGTTAATCATAAGTTAAGGCTGAATGGAGGTAACAGTCTCTGGATTTTGATACAGAAACTTTACGATGGTGCAGTCACAAACTATCAGTGCCTGAGTGTTCACATTTACTGTATATAGGCAGTATAGAAGTATGATCACAATTCTACATACTGTCAAATCATTGGCGAGTTAACTGAAGAAAACATTCATACACAATCCCATTGCAATTCTGTCTTGGAGTTGGGTTAGGTTGTGCCAACATTCGTGCTCTTACTTCATCGGAAAGACCCTCTTACCTCGATGATTCCCTTGATTTTGTTTCTCATCTTCAATGTCAGATTGCCTTGATTCATACATACTATAATATGTGTTGCAGTAATATAAATCCACCTTTTGGAGTCCCTTTACATTCACTTATAATTGACATATGGAGAAGTGATGAAGTCGTTGTTTGGCCAAAATGACATCACACGCAGTGCCTCCGGGTGGTATGGTTGATATTCTGACTAACTTGATCCAATTCAATACTTGAATGATGAGAGTATACAATTAAAAGCAACAACTCAAGAAAACTGCAAACTTGCTTGGATTTTGTCCATGATCTTAACTTCCTTTATATAACCAACTCATGGGTTTTGTATCTGTTACTCACCTGCTCTATGTCTCTTTTGATTCTGTATGTTCACAATAACAATAACGTGACGGCGTGACTGGTGTAACAATCTAGTGTGTGCGATAACTTGGCGATGGAAAAGTGGTCGGTAGGAGTGGAAAAGTGTGAGATCAAGTGACAAGAAACAGGAGAGAAACTATTTCAAGAGAAATAATAAAGATTGTGCTGCTGTTAGTATCACGGCGGCCGGTGCAGGGCTCATTAACACTCATGTACAGGAGGGAACTAATGGTTTTAGAAAGACGATTTGGATCCAATTCCATTTTATTTCAATCAGACACCACGGTATTCCATCTTTATTTAATAACCTGTAACTGAATGGGAAACTTAATCACTGAAGTGTGAACGATAGTGTGAATATTCTGTAATCTAAAATCAGAATAAAGGAAGCTGGTTAAACAATTAATGTTGTTGGAGTTCAGACTTCAAAGAACATCATAATAACCTGTAACTGTTCACACATGTCCCTTTTGCGGGGCAGAGCTCCGTCTCCAGATACAACCAGTAACATTGTAAAATGGATTATACATAATTTAAAAAACTCAGAATGGACTTCCTGATGATCTTTGCACAAAACTTTACCTACAGGAACGTTGTCTCCGTCTGTAGGAACTCGAGATGAGTTCTCATCTGGGTCTGGTTCTTCCTGAGGTTTCCTCATGTCGTCTGAGGGAGTTTTGCCCACCACTGGCTTTTTCATTAAAGATTGAAAAGTTGTTCAAGGTGTACCCCAAATTTGATCAGGGTCAGCTTAGATAGAATTCAGCATTCTCATGACCCTAATAGGATTGTGTTAAAAGACCTGAAGTTTGTAACCAGATCAAATTTTATGAAACATGTTTATATTTCTGCTGCCCATGGAGCCTGGCCAGGTCTAGCCCGAAAAGGAGACATAAGTCAGCCCTCCCGTGGACCCACCACCCATGGGAGGAGGTTTAGGGGTCGGGTGCAATGTGAGTTGGGTGGCAGCTGAAGGCTTGGCTGTCGGACCGATCCTCGGCTACTGACTCTGACCCTCAGGACATTGAATGTCACCTCTCTGGCGGGTAAGGAGCCTGATCTGGTGCGTGAGGTGGAGAGATACCGACTAGATATACTAGTCCTTCTCAAAAAATTAGCATATTGTGATGAAGTTCATTATTTTCTGTAATGTACTGATAAAAATTCAACTTTCATATATTTTAGATTCATTGCACACCAACTGAAATATTTCAGGTCTTTTATTGTTTTAATATTGATGATTTTGGCATACAGCTCACGAAAACCCAAAATTCCTATCTAAAAAAATTAGCATATTTCATCCGACCAATAAAAAAGTGTTTTTAATACAAAACAAAAGTGAACCTTCAAATAATTATGTTCAGTTATGCACTCAATACTTGGTTGGGAATCCTTTTGCAGAAATGACTGCTTCAATGCGGCATGGCATGGAGGCAATCAGCCTGTGGCACTGCTGAGGTGTTATGGAGGCCCAGGATGCTTCCATAGCGGCCTTAAGGTCATCCACAGTGTTGGGTCTGGTGTCTCTCAACTTTCTCTTCACAATATCCCACATATTCTCTATGGGGTTCAGGTCAGGACAGTTGGCAGGCCAATTGAGCACAGTAATACCATGGTCAGTAAACCATTTAGCAGTGGTTTTGGTACTGTGAGCAGGTGCCAGGTCGTGCTGAAAAATGAAATCTTCATCTCCATCAAGCTTGTCAGCAGATGGAAGCATGAAGTGCTCCAAAATCTCCTGATTGCTAGCTGCATTGACCCTGCCCTTGATAAAACACAGTGGACCAGCACCAGCAGCTGACATGGCACCCCAGACCATCACTGACTGTGGGCACTTGACACTGGACTTCAGGCATTTTGGCATTTCCTTTTCCCCAGTCTTCCTCCAGACTCTGGCACCTTGATTTCCGAATGACATGCAAAATTTGCTTTCATCCGAAAAAAAGTACTTTGGACCACTGAGCAACAGTCCAGTGCTGCTTCTCTGTAGCCCAGGTCAGGCGCTTCTGCCGCCGTTTCTGGTTCAAATGTGGCTTGACCTGGGGAATGCGGCACCTGTAGCCCATTTCCTGCACACGCCTGTGCACGGTGGCTCTGGATGTTTCTACTCCAAACTCAGTCCACTGCTTCCACAGGTCCCCCAAGGTCTGCAATCGGCTCATCTTTCACTTTTTCCTTCCCACAAAGGTCCCACTGAGGTGCCTTGATACAGCACTCTGGGAACAGCCTATTTGCTCAGAGATTTCTTTCTGTGTCTTACCCTCTTGCTTGAGGGTGTCAATCATGGCCTTCTGGACAGCAGTCAGGTCGGCAGTCTTACCCATGATTGCGGTTTTGAGTAATGAACCAGGCTGGGAGTTTTTAAAAGCCTCAGGAATCTTTTGCAGGTGTTTAGAGTTAATTGGTTGATTCAGATGATTAGGTTAATAGCTCGTTTAGACTACTTTTTCATGATATGCTAATTTTTTGAGATAGGAATTTTGGGTTTTCGTGAGCTGTATGCCAAAATCATCAGTATTAAAACAATAAAAGACCTGAAATATTTCAGTTGGTGTGCAATGAATCTAAAATATATGAAAGTTGAATTTTTATCAGTACATTACAGAAAATAATGAACTTTATCACAATATGCTAATTTTTTGAGAAGGACTAGTAGTCGGGCTCACCTCACAACGCATAGTTTTGGTTCTGGAACCACCCATCTCGAGAGAGGCTGGACTTTATTCAATTCTGGAGTTACTCATGGGGAGAGGTGGCGATCCGGTGCGAAAGGGTAGCTTCCCTCCGTCTTTGGGTGGGGGGATGGGTCCTGACTGTTATTTGTGCTGATGCACCAAATGACAGTTTATAGTACCCACCCTTCTTGGAGTCTTTAGGGGGTGTGTTGGAGAATGCTCCCTCGGGAGACTCACTCGTCTTGTGAGACTTCAACACCCATGTGGGCAACATTAGTGTGATCTGGAAAGCTCTGATCGGTAGGTACGGCCTCTCCAGTATGAACCCGAATGGTGTTTCGTTGTTGGACTTATGTGCTCGTCACTGTGTTCATCACAGTTTGTCTATCACGAACGCCATGTGCGAACATAAGTGTGCCCATAAGTGCACTTGGCACCAGGACACCCTAGGTTGCAGTTCGATGATTGGCTTTGTAGTCGTGTCACCGTCTTGTGGCCGTATGTTCTGGACTCTCAGGTGAAGAGACGAGCTGAGCTGTCTACCGATCACCACCTGGTGGTGAGTTGGCTTCGGTGGTGGGGAAGGCTGCCTTCCAGACCTGGCAGGCCCAAGCGTGTCATCAGGGTCTGCTGGGAACATTCGGTGGAGTCCCCTGTCCGAAAGACCTTAACTTGTCCCAAGTGGAGGAGTTTAAGTATCTTGGGGTCTTGTTCATGAGTGAGGGAAGGATGGAGTGGGAGATCAACAGACGGATCGCTGTAGCTTCTACTGTTAAATGGAGACTGTACCGGTTCGTCGTGGTGAAGAAGGAGCTGATTCGCAAAGCGAAGCTCTCAATTTACCAGTTGATCTACGTTCCAACCCTCACCTCTGGTCACGAGCTTTGGGTAGTGACCGAAAGAACAAGATCAAGGATACAAGCAGCTAAAATTAACTTCCTTTGCCGGGTGACGGGGTTCTCACTTGAAATAAGGTGAAAAGTTCTGCCATCCGGGGAGAGCTCGGAGTAGATCCGCTGCTCCTCCACATTGAGAGGAGCCAGTTGAGGTGGCTCGGGCATCTGGTCAGAATGCCTCCCGGACGCCCCCCTGGTGTGGTGTTTTGGGGAAGTGACTCCGGGGTCGACCTAGAACACGCTGGAGGGACTATGTCTCTTGGCTTGTCTGGGACCGCCTCAGTGTCTCCCCGGAAGAGTTGGAAGAAGTGCCTGGGGAGAGGGACGTCTGGACCTCTTTGCTTAGGTTGCTGCCCCCGCGACCCGACCCCGGACTTGGTGGAAGATGATGATGAGCTAAGATGTTTATATTTAATGTGCCTGTTAATATGCCTCATTGTGTTTGTGTGTGTTGTTCTCCAGGCGGTTTGGGGCAGGATGTGTTGAACCATGAAAAGGGAACCAGAAGACCCCTGTTTAGCTGTCGGTCACAGCACACAGCTAACCTCTCTGCGGACCGGGTGATCTTGAATATTGTGATTGCTTGTTCTCTTTGTCTCGCTCTCTCTCTGTGTGTGTATGTGATGTCGGGGGCAGACCTACTGTCTCGCGTGAGCTCGATGTTTCTCAGGCAACGTACAGACTGGGACCTCAGCGACACGGCCACCTTTGATTTCTCTGAAGATCTGGCTGAGGACGAGATGCCTCGCTTCAATAAGCTCAAGGTGGTGGTATCGGCCGAAATGGACGAGTACACGGGTTCATCGCCGAACGGTGCTGCCATCAGTACCTTCATCAGGGCAGGTGAGGACGACGATGACTCGCTGCTCGGCTCCTCCTCCGGACTGGGTGTGGAGCCTTGTGAGAACTGCGTAAAGAGGAAGGAGGATGTAAAACGGCGCAAAGTAATGAAGAAGCTTGCGGTTGCGGCTACACTTTATTTCCTGTTCATGATTGGAGAACTCGCAGGTAAAAAATAAACTGCAGCAAAGTAACAACCTAAACTTGAAACAATAAGCTTAGTGTGTGTGTGTGTGTGTGTGTTCTCCAGGTGGCTACATTGCTAACAGTTTAGCGATTATGACTGACGCACTGCACATGCTGACAGATCTGGTTGGGATCGTCATATCATTACTTGCCCTGTGGCTGTCAGCAAAACCACCAACACACACTTACAACTTCGGCCTGCAGAGACTCGGTACACACACACACACCACTTCAACCTCGGACTGCACAGACTCGGCACACGCACACCTTCAGCAATGGCCTTCACAGATTTGGTGTATACACGCACACACACACACGCACATTTTCAGCCTTGACCTGCACAGAATCGGAACACAAACACACCTTCAGCCTCAGCCTGCAGAGACTCGGTACACACATATTCACAAGCAAATACCCACACAGACATGCACACTCACACACACCTTTAGCCTCGGCCTGCACAGACTCCATGGGCACACTCACATGCAACATCAGCTTCGATTTGCACAGACGAGCACATACACCCACCCACAAACACCAATTTAGCCTTGGCCTGCATGGACAAGTATACACAGACATGCCTATTTCTGCACGGATTCGGTATATATGCACACACGCACCTATATGTCCACACAGACTTTCATCCTCTGCCTACACAGACTCGGTGCACACACACACACACACGTAGACACATACAGACACACACACTAGAAACGCTCCCCAACTTGCGTTTTAGCTGGGTTCCGGACGACCGAACGTAAGGTGGAAAATAAACATAAGTTGTTACTGTATGTTCCAGTGACGTATGACGTTCATACATCCATAAATAGCATTACCGTATCCCATAAAACACTCCTAAATCAATTATTATAAACATAACCTTGTAAAATATATCAAATAATATCAACATTAATTTCAAATAAATTAAATTCAAGCAAAATAATTTCAAATAGATAAATTTTAATCAAATTCACTCATCAAATATGAAGTACAGTATCAAATATAACCTGTAACATGCTCTGTGGTGCGATCTTTCTGCTTGTAAATGGTGCCAATGGTCGACGGAGCTATTTGGAAGAAACGTGCAACAGTCGCATGTTTACCACCAGCATCAATTTTCTTGATAATAGCCATCTTCGTTTCTAACGAGATGGCTTGCCGCTTTTTCTGATTATTTGAGTAGCCTTGCGCTTCTGACCAACCATGTTTGCTTAGGGTTACAAAAGTCCGCAAAACAGTGTAAACACAAAGATCAGAGACGATGTCTTAACACAACGGTAACATGCAGTGAGGAAGAAGGAGGGGCACGTTCAGTGTGTCGTTTGTAAACAATGGACGCAGCGTCATTACGTCATTGCATCATTACGTCAGCGTACTACATAGGTACGTTTTGTACTACAGAGAGCACGCTAAACTCAAAATTTGACTATTTTTTTTTTTTCTTTTTCTTTTTTTTTTTAAACGTTAAATTGAAAAAATACGTAAAACGAATGAATGTAAGTCGAGGACCGTCTGTACTTATGCCCTGGCCTACACAGACTCGGTGCGCACACACACCTTCAGCCTTCTCCTGCACAGATTCGGTACAGAAACACACACACACACAAACACACCTTCAGCGTTGGTCTGCACAGACTTGGTGTATACAGTTTTGAATATCGCTAATGTAGACCGCGATATTCGAAAAACCGTGGAGTAGGAACGCCCCTTTCATTTCTACCATGTTGTCTCATTTCTATATGTTTTCACGTCTATACAATATCAAGAAGTGTATATTAAACGTTCCAGTTATATGCATATGTAAATACTGTAATGTATTAATATTTAAATGGAATTTATGTGTAAACACTTAAAGTACTGTACTCACTTCTGACAATAGCTCTTTTCCGAGGTGCATGACATTCACAAACACTAAGATAACAAAATCACAAAAAATCCCACGGGAATGTGCGAGGCAACAGCGTCACGCGTCTAAGCCAATCAACTTGCGAGGCTGGGTTGAGTGGGCGGTCCCTGGCTGAACTGGGGAGGAGGGGCACTTCAGTCTGTCGTTTGGAAACAA
>CM045739.1:41610000-41685000 GCA_024760905.1 Plotosus lineatus
CAGCCTGCACTGATGCAGTCTCTCAGCAAAGCAGAGAGCTTTTTCTTTTGTGTAAGTAAGTAAATAAACTTTATTCAAGAGATGTATACACTCTTAGGATTCTGCTAAAAGATAATAAATAGAAAGATTGTGCCGATCTGAGCAGATAGTTAATTCATCTGTGTATGAGACTTGCACCCATGCTAGTAGGCTTATGCTTCTGACCAACCATATTTGCTTCGGGTTACAAAAGTCAGCAAACCAGTGTAAACACAAAGATCACAGAGACAACGTCTTAACATAAGGGTAACACGCTATATAACTGAGATATATATATATATATAATATATATACTCCTCAAAAAATTAAGCTGTTGTGTTAAAGTTCATTATTTTCTGGAATGTACTGATAAAAATTGTCTGTCTTCCTTTCAGCTTTTTCCCTTTTACTCAGGAGTCGGCACAGCGAATCATCTGATTGCCAAATAAAATGTGTGAGAGGTTTTTACATCGGATGCCCTTCCTGTCACAACCCTTTTTAGCAAGGGACAGAAACATGCTGACAAATTTGCAGCCTACTCTTTACGAAAGTCAGCAATGGTTCTTTTACATGCCTCTCACCATAGACAGTGAGAGACATGGCCCGCCTGTGATAACCCAGTTAGCTGCACTTGGGGGGGGGGGCACACCAGTGACATCCTTGTGGAGATGGGACTCGAGCCCGCATCCTTTGGATCAGCGATCCAGCGGCCTATAATGTATTGATAAAAATTAAACTTTCGTATATTTTAGATTCATTGCACCCCAACTGAAATATTTTTAATACTGATTTTTTGATACTGATGATTTTGGCAGACAGCTCATGAAAACCCAAAATTCCTCTCTCAAAAAATTAGCATGTCATGAAAAGGTACTCGAAACAAGCTATTAACCTAATCATCTGAATCAACCAATTAACTCTAAACACCTGCAAAAGATTGCTGAGGCTTTTAAAAACTCCCAGCCTGGTTCATTACTCAAAACCGCAATCATGGATAAAACTGCCGGCCTGACTGCTGTCCAGAAGGCTATTATTGACACCCTCAAGCAAGAGGGTAAGACACAGAAAGAAATCTCTGAGCGAATAGGCTGTTCCCAGAGTGCTGTATCAAGGCACCTCAGTGGGATGGCTGTGGGAAGGAAAAAGTGTGGCAGAAAACGCTGCACAACCAGAAGACGTGACCGGACCCTGAGGAAGATTGTGGAGAAGGGCCATTTCCAGACCTGTGATTCCAGACCCCATGAAAGTTCAATTTTTATCAGTACATTCCAGAAAATAATGAACTTTATCACAATATGCTAATTTTTTGAGAAGGACGAGTGTGGATATGTGTACGTGTCTGTGTGTATGTGTGTGTGTGTGTGTGTGTGTGTGTGTGTATATATATATATATATATATATATGTGTGTGTGTATATATATATATATATATATATATATATATGTATGTATGTATATGTATACAGTAAAACCTCCGCTGACGAACGCTTAAGCTCACGAAGTTTTCGCCTCAAGAACATTAAATTTGCGAGCATATTGTCTCTGCTGACGAACTAGTTTTCGGCGGACGAATCAAACCACGCGGTCGAACAGCGTCACGGTGGCGGCCACGAGAAGCTGACGCACGCTCACGGCGTCACACTTTGTCACCCCCTTTCTTTGAGTGCGGAAGTGGTTTGTGTTTGCTAGACATTTTGGACCATATTGAGTGTACTTTTGCTATTATGGGACCGAAAAAGACCCCACCACAGGCGGAGATCATTGAAAAACACGAACGAGGTGTGCGTTTGTGTGACTTAGCGTCCCAGTACCAGTATGCTAAGTCTACCACCATCCTTAAGAACAAGGAAGCTATTAAGGGTGTGTGTGTGGCTAAGGGTGTTTCCAAACAGTAGGCGTTTCCAAACTCTCCTTCCAAACAGTAAGTCTCTCCCTCCCTCCTCCTCCCACTCCATTCCATCAAGCCATCAACTGCCATCACAAAGGTAAATAAAATGACTTTATTATACAGTACAGTTTATTTCTTTAATTACAATACAATAGCACATTTATACATAAAATAAGGTATATTTTTGTGTAGTTTTAAGGCTTATTTAGTAGAAAATTATGTTTTATGGGGACCTGGGAACAGATTATTCTCATTTTAATGGTTTCTTGTGGGAAATAAATGTTCGGAAGACGAACTTTTCGCCTTACACACACTTTCTGGGAACCAATTATGTTCGTGAGCAGAGGTATCACTGTGTGTGTATATATATACACACACATATATATATATATATATATATATATATATATATATATATATATATATATATATATATATATATATATATATATATATATATACACAAAAATAAAAGGACAGGACAAAGACTTTCTATTGAAACTCCATTTATCACTACAGATCTGTTTCGAGGGGTGGTGTTTTATTTGCTCTACCAAAAAGTATTGAGCACTCTCCTACGGAAGGCTCTACTCAGAAAATCCTCTATATATATATATATATATATATATATATATATATATATATAAAATGTGTGTGTAATATAAATATATATATATATATATATATATATATATATATATATATATATATATATATATATGTGTGTGTGTGTGTGTAATATAAATATAAGAGGTCGTTTTGTATACAGAGGACAAATGTTTTTCGTATAGTGGATTTTTCATATTCTCGGTGTTTTCGTATTTCGGGGCCGACTGTGTGTCTGCAGATGAATATATGTGTGTGTGTGTGTGTGTATATATATATAGAGCGTAATAGTATGACGTGAGCGTAATAGTATGACGTTATGAACTTTTAGCCGGCCCCAGAATGCAGGAGAATATGAGATGGCACAGAGTGGATTTATTATTCAAAGGGTCAGCATTTAAGCAGAGTGCACACACAATAAACATCAAGAACTGGGAAACCAGGAGCCAGAGAGAACACAGCGAAGCAGAGACGTGATGTGAGACAATCTTCTGGCACAGAGTTCAGCATGCGGTTTGTGTTTGTAGGGAGTAGATGTGAGGAGTAAATTCAGGTGTGAGCTACTGCAATCAGCCAGAGCAGCTCAGCCATGCCCCTCAGCCGGAGCGGAGAGAAAACAGAGTTCGAGGCACAGCTGCCAAAATCAAAGTCCCCCAAAAACATAGATCAGAACATACAATGTAATAAATTGGTTAAACAAAACATATGGATAAACATGCTACAGCACAGTACATAAAATTACACATACAAACATTCTAAACATTAACTTGGCTACTGTACTGGAATAATAATTGAAAAAGACTTTAATACTGCAGTGCTTTACAATAGTTTAGATGATTATTCCTCTTCAGGCACTTCAGAGGAAACTCATTTCTTCAGGAGAAAGTTATTTCTTCAGAAGAGACATCCAACGTTATTACCTTTTTCTGGCACTTAAGGACGTTTGAGTGGCATCATAGAGCTTAACTGGTAATTAAAACACACTAAAAAAATGCACATTAACAACTTGTGTGCGAATGAGAAAAAAAGGGGCATATACATCATCCCAACAAATCAGCAGGAGGGAGAAGAGCCCTTGGCTGAATTTGAATCACGTGACGGTTACTTAGCAATCTGCGAATATGCAGGGGCGCGAGTGCAAAACCAGGAATAGTCAAGCGCCTCTCTCTCTCTCACTTACACACACTTTCAGCCTTGGCCTGCATACACTAGATAGTTACACACACGTCCATACAGACCTTCAGCCTCTGCCTACACACACACACACACACACACACCTTCGCCTCCACAGACTCATTACAAACACATACAGACCTTCAGCCTCTGTCTGCACAGTCTCAGTCCACACATGTACACCCACACACACCTGTAGCCTCGGCCAGCACTGACACACACACACACACACACACACTCTCTCACTAACACACACACCCCTTCAGCCTCTGCCTGCACACATTCAGTATGTACACATGCACATCCACACAGACCTTCAGCCTCTGCCTGCACTGACTCGATGCACACACACACTCACACGCACAACTTCTGATTCAGCTTGCACAGACTTGGTGCACACGTACGTATGTACACATACGCACACAAAACTTGGCTTCCACAGATTCGGTACATACACACATTTCCAGCCTCGGTCTGTACTGACGAGTACACACACACTCTCACACATACACACAGACCTTTAGCCTTGGCCTGCCCAGATGAGCACACACACACCTTTAGCCTCGGCCTACATACACCTTCAGCCTCGGACACACACACGTTCACACAAACCTTCTGCCTCGGCCTGCACACACTCGGTACATGTACAGTGGGGCCAATAAGTATTGGGCAACGTAAAAATGTGCAAGTTCACCCATTTAAAAAGATGAGAGGTTTGTAATTTTCATCATAGGTATACATCAAGCTTGAGAGACAGAATGCAAAAAATAAAATCCAGGAAATCACATTGTATGTTTTTTTTTTTTTTTTTTTTTTTTTTTTAATAAACAATTTATTTGTGAAAATGGGAGGCCAATAAGTATTGGGCAGCCAGCAAAAGTTACTTTTAATACTTTGCAATGTAGCCTTGGTTGGCAATGACAGAGGTCAAACGGTTCCTGTAGTTCTTGACCAGGTCTCCACACACTTTAGTTGCTATTTTGGCCCACTCCTCTGCACAGATCTTCCCTAGAGCTGTGATGTTTGAGGGTTGTCACTTGGCAACTCGAAGTTTTAACTCCCTCCACAGGTTTTTGATTGGGTTAAGGTCTGGAGACTGACTAGGCCACTCCAGAACCTTGATATGCTAATTACGGAGCCACTCCTTGGTTTTCTTGGCTGTGTGCTTTGGATCGTTATCATGCTGGAAGACCCAGCCATGTTTCATCTTTAATGCTCTAACCGAGGGAAGGAGGTTTTTACCCAAAATGTCACAATACATGGTCCCATTCATGTTGCCATTGATACGGTGCAGTCTTCCTGTCCCTTTTGCAGAAAAGCATCCCCAAAGCATGATGTGTCCACCTCCATGCTTCACATTAGGTATGGTGTTCTTGGGATGCAACTCAGCATTCTTCTTCCTCCAAACACGGCGAGTGCTGTTTAAACCAAAAAGTTCAATTTTGGTCGCATCTGACCACCTCACATTCTCCCAATCCTCCTCTGGATCATCCAGATGGTCTTTAGCATATTTCAGACCGGCCTTTACATGTTTTTTGTTTAGTAGGGGAACCTTTCGGACAATGCAGGATTTCATCTCATGACGACGTAGTGTGTTAGTTATTGTCATCTTTGTGACGGTGGTTCCTGCCGTGTAGTTCTGGGCTGAATACTCACTGTTCTCAGGATCCTTTGAACCTCAGGAGGTGAGATCTTGCATGGAGCGCCACTCCTAGGGAGGTTGTCAGTGATGTTATACTTCTTCCATTTTCTAATAATGTTTCCAACTGTTGATCTTTTCTCACAAAGTTGTTTACCAATTGCAGTTTGACTCATCCCAGCTTTGTGCAGTTGTACAATTTTATCTCTGGTGTCTTTGGGAAACTCTCTGGTCTTGGTCATGATGAAGACTGCAGTCTGACAGTTTGAAGGTGTGTGCAGGTGTCTCTTATGCATCTAATCGGTTCAAACAGGTGTCATTCATACGGTTAACGAGTGGGGGCCGAAATAATGTTTGTTTTCTAGCTGTCCAATACTTATTGGCCTCCCATTTTCACAAATAAATTGTTTAAAAATCATACAATGTGATTTCCTGGATTTTTTTTTTTTACATTTGTCTCTCAAGCTTGATGTGTACCTATGATGAAAATTACAAACCTCTCATCTTTTTAAATAGGTGAACTTGCACATTTTTACATTGCCCTATACTTATTGGCCCCACTGTACACACACGTCCACTCAAACCTTCAGCCTGCACAAACTCAATGTACATACACACACACACACACACACACTTTTAGCCTAAACCTGCACAGACTGTGTGTTCAAATACACACATGCACCTTTAGCCTCTGCCTGCACAGAGGAGTACACACACACACACACACACACACACACACACATACACCACACATACCACATACACACACGCTATCAGCCACTGTTTACACAGACTCGGTACAGAAACACGCACACACCTTCAGCCTCGCCCTGCACAGACTTGGGACATGTGCACTCTCACACACACACACACCTTCAGCCTCTGTTTGGACAGATAACACGCACACCTTCAGCCTCGGCTTTCACAGACTGTGTGTTCACAATCACACACGCACCTTTAGCCTTGGTCTGCACAGATGAGTATACACAAATGCACACACGGAACCTCTTCCAGTACAGACTCCGTATACACATGCATGCTCCTTCAGCCTCGGTTTGCACAGATGATAACACACACATCTTCAGCCTCGGCCTGCACACACTCGGTACAGACGTACAGACAGACCTACCTACCTACCTTTATTGATCTCACAATGGAGAAATTCACTGTTACAGGCTCTCGAAGTACAATCAGTAGGGAGTGCAAAAAGATTAGAAAGGTGCATCATTGATAGTCATAGATATTAAAACAGAATAATAGTAAAAAAAAAAAAGAATATAAAAATTATAGAATAAAACTTTGTAGACCTGGCTATATACAAATGTACAAGTATTTTTGAGGGCAGAGTAGCTAGATGGATATGGTTCACAGTCACAGAAGGTTACTTCACAGACAATTACAAAGAGGCCTTGTACAGTCTGACAGCGGTGGGGAGGAAAGACCTTTGGTTGCACTCCTTTCTGCACTGAGGATGTCTCAGTCATCCACTGAAGTAGCTGCTCAGCTCCTCTACAATTTGGTGCAGTGGGTGAGAGCTGTTGTCCATGATGGATGTGAGCTTGGCTACCATCCTCTCACCCACCTGCTCCACAGAGTCCAGTGGGCAGCCCAGGACAGCACTGGCCCTCCTGACCAGCTTGTTCAGTCTCTTTCTGTCCCACTCTGTGCTGCTTGGGGCCCAGCAGACAGCAGCGTAGAGGCTACCACAGAGTCATAAAATGTCCTGAGCAGAGGTCTGCACACTCCGAAGGACCCAAGTCTCCTCAGAAAGTGGAGGCGACTCTGGCCCTTCTTGTACAGGGCGTTGGTGTTGTGGGACCAGTCCAGTTTATTGTTGAGGTGCACACCCAGGTACTTGAAACTGTCCACTGTCTCAATGTCCTGTCCATGGATGGTCAACAGTGAGTGTGTTGATGTCCTTCTCCTGAAGTCGACCACCATCTCCTTCATCTTACTAGTGTTCAAGCACAGGTGGTTTTGCTCACACCAGTCCACAAATTCAATGATGACCAACCGGTACTCCAGCTCGTTTCCCTCTTATGTATGATCCACGATGGCGGAGTCATCAGAGAACTTCTGGAGGTGGCAGCTGTCCGTGTTGTCGGTGAAGTCCGAGGTGTAGATGGTGAAGAGGAAAGGTGAGAGAGGATGGTGCCCTGGGGTGCCCCCGTGCTGCAGACTGCCACCTCTGACTCACAGCCACGCAGCCGCATGTACTGTAGACGGTCAGTGAGGTAGTTGATGGTCCAGGCAGCAAGGTGCCCATCCACTCCCGCATCCTCCAGCTTCCCCCACAGAAGCGCTGGCCTGATCGTGTTGAAGGCACTGGAGAAGTCAAAGAACATGACCCTCACAGCGCTGCTGGCGGTCTCCAGGTGGGTGAGCGCCCACTGCAGCAGGTAGATGACAGTGTCTTCTACCCTGATGTTGGGCCTGTGGGCAAACTGCAGCAGCTCAAGGGTGTTGCTCACCACAGAGCTGAGGTGGTCGAGGAGGAGCCTCTCCATGGTCTTCATGTGGTGGGAGGTCAGGGCGACAGGTCTATAGTGGACTGGTTTTGGGTGGTCAGGAAGTGCTTCCAGATGACTGGACAGCTACAGCTAATGTAATCAGGGAGACAGGTAGGAGACTACTTGGCGTGTCCTCTAGAAGGACAGTAGATAAGGAGACATGGTGGTGGAATGAGGAAGTGCAGGAGTGTGTACAAAAGAAGAGGTTAGCTCAGAAGAAATGGGACATAGAGAGGACCGAAGAGAGTAAACAGGAGTACAGGGAGACACGGCGTAAGGCGAAGGTAGCGGTGTCAAAGGCCAAACAGAGGGTGTATGATGACTTGCATGCTAGGTTGGACAGTAAGGAGGGAGAAAATGATTTATACAGGTTGGCACAGCAGAGAAATGGAGATGGGAAAGACGTGCAGCAAGTTAGAGTGATTAAGGACAGAGAAAGAAATGTATTGACTGATGACAGAAGTGTGCTGGGAAGATGGAAATAGTACTTTGAAGAGCTGATGAATGAGGAAAATTAGAGGAAAAAAAAAAAAGAGTACAAGAGGTGACTGTTGAGGACCAGGAAGTAGCAAAGATTGGTAAGGATGAAGTGTGGAAAGGCAGTTGGTCCTGATGACATACCGGTGGAGGTATGGAAGTGTTTAGGAGAGGTAGCAGTAGATTTCCTGAGAAGAATATTCAACAAGGTCTTAGAAAGTGAGCAGATACCGGAGGAATGGAGAAGTGTGCTTGTGCCCATTTTTAAGAACAAGGGAGATGTGCAGAGTTGTGGCAACTACAGAGGGATAAAGTTGATGAGCCATACGATGAAGTTATGGGAAAGAATAGTGGAAGCTAGACTCGGGGCAGAGGTCAGCATTTGTGAACAACAGTTTGGTTTCATGCCAAGAAAGAGCACCACATACGCAGTGTTTGCTTTGAGGATGTTAATAGAGAAGTACATAGAAAGTCAAAGAGGGAGCTGCATTGTGCCTTTGTGGGTCTGGAGAAAGCATATGGCAGGGTGTCGAGAGCGGAAGTGTGGTATTGTATGAGGAAGTCTGGAGTGGTAGAGAAGTATGTTAGAGTGGTGCAGGACATGTATGAGAGATGTAAGACAGTGGTGAGGTGTGCTTGTCAGTGGGACAGAAGAGTTCAAGGTGGAGGTGGGACTGCAGCAAGGGTCAGTTCTGAGCCCCTTCTTGTTTGCTATGGTGATGGACAGGCTGACAGACGAGGTTAGACAAGATTCCCCATGGACTATGATGTTTGCAGATTACATTGTGATCTGTAGTGAAAGCAGAGAACAAGTGCAGGAAAATCTAGATAGGTGAAGGTATGCTCCTGGAAAGGAGAGGAATGAAGGTTAGCCTTACTAAGACTGAATACATGTGTGTGAATGACAATGACCCAAGAGGAATGGTGAGGTTCCAGGAAGCAGAGATAAGGAAGGTGGAGGATTTTAAAAGAGTTAAGTTGTTTAATTCAGTAAATGTTTAATAAATGTGGCGCATGTGAGCTAAACGCAATTCATCTGGACCGCCGATCCCTCAAGGAATCAAGTTAAACTTGAGTTTGGACCGCCGATCTGTCAAGCAGGGAATGCGCTTTGAGTTCCACGTCTTAAAATGCTCCCGCAGTGCCACAATAAACAGTTAATGTGTGTTCAATACACATTTAATGCATGTACTGTATTGTGTGTGTGTGTGTGTGTGTGTGTGTGTGTATGTGTGTGAGTGTATGTGTGTGAGAGAGATAGAGAGACACAGGTGTGTGTGTTTTAATAAAATATGTTTAATAATGGTTTAATTAATACATTGGTATGAAAAAGTATCTGAACCTTTTGGAATTTCTGCATAAAATCACCATCAAATGTGATCTGATGTTTGTCAAAATCACACAGATAAAGTGTCTGCTTTAACTAAACCACCCAAACATTTATAGGTTTTCATATTTTAATGAGGATAGCATGCAAACAATGACAGAAGAGGAAGGAATAAGTAACTGAACCAACACATTTAATATTTTATGCCACCCCCCCGGCAGCAATAACTTCAACCAGACGCTTCGTGTAGCTGCAGATCAGTCTGGCACATCAATCAGGACTAATCTTGGCTCATTCTTCTTTACAAAACTGCTGTAGTTCAGTCAGATTCCTGGGATGTCTGGCATGACTCGCTGTCTTGAGGTCATGTCACAGCATCTCAATGGGGTTCAAGTCTGGACTTGGCCACTCCAGAACGTGTATTTTGTTCTTCTGAAACCATTCTGAAGTTGATTAACTTCTGTTTTGGATCATTGTCTTGTTGCAGCATCCATCCTCTTTTTAGCTTCAACTGTCTGACAGACGGCCTCAGGTTTTCCTGCAAAACATCATGATAAACTTTTGAATTCATTTTTCCATTAATGATTGCAAGTGTTCCTCCCAAACAATTCAACTTTGGTTTTATCAGTCCACAAAATATTTTGCCAAAACTTCTGTGGAGTGTCCAAGTGCCTTTTTGCGAACATTAAACGAGCAACAATGTTTTTTTTAGACAGCAGTGGCTTCCTCCTTGGAGTCCTCCCATGAACACCATTCTTGGCCATTGTTTTACATATACAGTGATACCTCAGCTCACGAACATAATTGGTTCCCAGAAAGTGTGTGTAAGGCGAAAAGTTCGTCTTCCGAACATTTATTTCCCATAAGAAACCATTAAAATGAGAATAATCCGTTCCCAGGTCCCCATAAAACATAATTTTCTACTAAATAAGCCTTAAAACTACACAAAAATATACCTTATTTTATATATAATAAATGTGCTATTGTATTGTAATTAAAGAAATAAACTGTACTGTATAATAGTCGTTTTATTTACCTTTGTGATGGTAGTTGATGGCTTGATGGAATAGAGTGGGAGGAGGAGGGAGGGAGGGAGTTACTGTTTGGAAGGAGAGTTTGGAAACGCCTACTGTTTGGAAACACCCTTAGCCACACACGCACCCTTAATAGCTTCCTTGTTCTTAAGGATGGTAGCAATGGTAGACTTAGCGTACTGGTACTGGGACGCTAAGTCACACAAACGCACACCTCGTTCGTGTTTTTCAATGATCTCCGCCTGTGGTGGGGTCTTTTTCGGTCCCATAATAGCAAAAGTACACTCAATATGGTCCAAAATGTCTATCAAACACAAGCCACTTCCGCACTCAAAGAAAGGGGTGATTTAACTGTGACGCCCGTGAGCGTCGTCAACTTCTCGTGGCCGCCACCGTGGCGCTGTTCGACCGCGTGGTTTGGTTCGTCCGCCGAAAACTAGTTCGTCAGCAGAGACTATATGCTCGCAAATTTAATGTTCTTGAGGCGAAAAGTTCGTGATCTTAAGCGTTCGTCAGCGGAGGTTTTACTGTAGTTAATGTGTGCACAGAGATATTGGACTGTGCCAGTGATTTTTGTCAGTCTTCAGCAGGCACTCTAGGTTTTTTTTCCCTCTCTGAGTATTCTGCGCTGAACTCTTGGCGTCATCTTTGCTGGACGGTCATTCCTTGGGAGAGAAGCAACAATGCCAAACTCTCTCCATTTGTAGACAATAACTCTGACTGTCTATTGATGAACATCCAGACTTTGAGAGATGGTTTTGTATCCTTTCCCAGCTTTATACAAATCAACAATTCTTGATCGCAGGTCTTCAGACAGCTCTTTTGAGCAAGCCATGGTGCACATCAGACAATGCTTCTCATCAAGACAATTCTTACCAGGTGTGTGTTTTATAGTGGGCAGGGCAGCTTTAAGCCACTCATCAGTGATTGGGCACACACCTGACTTAAATTGTTTGGTAAAAATTGGTTTCAATTGCTCTTTAAGTCTCCTTAGGCAGAGGGTTCAGTTACTTATCCCTCCCCCTTCTGTCATTGTTTGCATGCTATCCTCATTAAAATATGAAAACCTATAAATGTTTGGGTGGTTTTAGTCAAAGCAGACACTGTTTTTTTATCTATGTGATTTTGACAAAGATCAGATTCACATTTGGTGCTTTTATGCAGAAATATGAGAAATTCCAAAAGGTTCAGATACTTTTTCATACCACTGTAAATATGTTAATAAAATGGTTTAATATGTTATTAAAATGTTTAAATTAATTTTCTTTTACTTTGAACACACATTTCATTCAAAATTTATGTACTTTTATCATTTTTGAAGGGTTTATGTCATGGGTTGGGAACCTGTGGCTCTTGATAACTGTATCTGGCTCTCAGATTAATCAGGTGGGCTTTCTTAACAGAATAACGAATACTAGTCCTTCTGAAAAAATTAGCATATTTTGATAAAGTTCTTTATTTTCTGTAATGCACTGATAAAAATTAAACTTTCATATATTTTAGATTCATTGCACCCCAACTGAAATATTTCAGGTCTTTTATTGTTTTCATGCTGATGATTTTGGCATACAGCTTATGAAAACCCAAAATTCCTATCTCAAAAAATTAGCATATCATGAAAAGGTACTCGAAACGAGCTATTAACCTGATCATCTGAATCAACGAATTAATTCTCAACACCTGCAAAAGATTCCTAAGGCTTTTCAAAACGCCAAGCCTGGTTCATTACTCAAAGCCACAATCATATGCAAGACTGCCGATCTGACTGCTGTCCAGAAGGCCATCATTGACACCCTCAAGCAAGAGCGTAAGACACAGAAAGAAATCTCTGAGCGAATAGGCTGTTCCCAGAGTGCTGTATCAAGCCACCTCAGTGGGACATTTGTGGGAAGAAAAAAGTGTGGCAGAATACGCCGCACAACAAGAAGAGGTAACTGGAGCCTGAAGAAGATTGTGGAGAAGGGCCGATTCCAGACCTTGGGGGACCTGTGGAAGCAGTGGGCTGGGCTACAGGTGCCGCATTCCCCAGGTCAAGCCACTTTTGAAGCAGAAATGGCGGCAGAAGCGCCTGACCTGGGCTACAGAGAAGCAGCACTGGACTGTTGCTCAGTGGTCCAAAGTACTTTTTTCGGATGAAAGCAAATTTTGCATGTCATTCGGAAATCAAGGTGCCAGAGTCTGGAGGAAGACTGGGGAGAAGGAAATTCCAAAATGCCTGAAGTCCAGTGTCAAGTACCCACAGTCAGTGATGGTCTGGGGTGCCATGTCAGCTGCTGGTGTTGGTCCACTGTGTTTTATCAAGGGCAGGGTCAATGCAGCTAGCTATCAGGAAATTTTGGAGTACTTCATGCTTCCATCTGCTGAAAAGCTTTATGGAGATGAAGATTTTCATTTTTCAGCACGACCTGGCACCTGCTCACAGTGCCAAAACCACTGGTAAATGGTTTACTGATCATGGTGTTACTGTGCTCAATTGGCCTGCCAACTCTCCTGACCTGAACCCCATGGAGAATCTGTGGGATATTGTGAAGAGAAAGTTGAGAGACACCAGACCCAACGCTGTGGATGAGCTTAAGGCCACTATCGAAGCATCCTGGGCCTCCATAACACCTCAGCAGTGCCACAGGCCGATTGCCTCCATGCCATGCCGCATTGAAGCAGTGATTTCTGCAAAAGGATTTCCGACCAAGTATTGAGTGCATAACTGAACATAATTATTTGAAGGTTGATTTTTTTTTTTTTTTTTTGTATGAAAAGCACTTTTTTTATTGGTCGGATGAAATATGCTAATTTTTTGAGATAGGGATTTTTGGTTTTTCCTTACTTTTTTGCCAAAATGAACAGTATTAAAACAATAAAAGGCTTGAACTACTTCAGTTGTGTGTAATAAATCTAAAATATATTAAAGTCTTACGTTTATCAGTACATTACAGAAAATAATGAACTTCATCACAATATGCTAATTTTGAATAACTCTAATTTTGAGAAGGACTAGTACATAATTTCACTGTCATTATAAATAAAAGAGAATCAAATAAAACAAAAACAGATGAATAAATCTCCTGCATTTAAATCGATTCATCTATTTTCAATGCCACGTCACTGTGGCACGTAGCGGAGAGCCAATCCTTTCTGTGTGGTCGTGTCAGATACCTTGAAACTCTAATTTTATTGAACTCACACGCTACAGTGTTTATGTGACAGGAAGCACGTCCCAAGTTTTGGCAATCAGCTAGTCTGCGGGTTGAAGTTTTTCCATGTCTGTCCATTTGTGTTTGCTTGCCAGCTATGCTTGGCTTCGTGGAAATGAGCTGATCAAAACGAGGGAAATTTACCTTTTTACCCAAAAACACCACGTGCAGTCTGTGGCTGTTGTTATAATCCTATAAAATTAGAGTTTGAAGGTATCGAACTCGCCCACATGCTGACGTACAGAAAGGATTGGCTCTCCGCTACACGAAACAGCGACATGACATTAAAAATAGATGTACATATAGATTTAAATGTGCGAGATTTAGTCATGTTTTTGTTTTACTTCATGGCTTTTTTTGTATTTTTATTTAAATGACAGTGAAATTATTTATTCGTTATTCTGTTACGAAAGGCCACCTGATTTATCTGTGAGCCAAATAGTCATCAAAACGGCCACATCTGGCTCGCAAGCCATAGGTATCTGACCCCTGATATATATATATATGGCTCTCAGAGGATTAGCTTTTAAGATGTCTTTTTTTTTTTTTGACTCTCTTTGTCAAAAAGGTTCCCGATCCCTGGTTTATGGGGTTGTCTTGGGAGCCTTGGAAAGAATCAGGCACCCCCTACTTGTGAAACTTCTGTATTACGAAAAAGGCTCTGGAACTGATTAATTTCATAAGTAGGGGGCCAACTGTATACTTCTTTTCCTTTCAGCTGTTCCCTTTAGGGGTCACCAAAGCGAATCATCTGCCTCCATCTCACCCTATCCTCTGTGTCATCTTCTCTTACACCAACTTCCTTCATGTCCTCCTTTACCACATTCATAAATCTTCTCTTTGGTCTTCCTCTAGGCCTTCTGCCTGGTAGTGCCAACCTCAGCATCCTACGACCAATATAGTCACTATCCCTTTTCTGTACATGTCCAAACCATCTCAATCTCGCCGCTCTGATTTTGTCTCCAAAACCTCTTACATGTGCTGTCCTTTTGATGTATTCATTCCTGATCCTATCCATCATCGTTACTCCCAAAGAGAACCTCAACATTTTCATCTCTGCTACCTCCAGCTCTGCCTCCTGTCTTTTCCTCGGTGCCACTGTTTCTAAACCATACAACATTGCTGGCCTCATCACCGTTTTGTACACTTTTCCTTTCATTCTTGATGATATCCGCATATCACACTAGACACTGTGCTCCAACCATTCCAACCTGCCTGCACACTGTCTTCACCTTTTTCACACTCTCCATTGCTCTGGATTGTTGAGCCGAGGTACTAAATATCCTCCACCTTCTTTATCGCTGCAGCTTGTAATCTCACTGTTCCTCTTGGGTCCTTATCGTTCACACGCATGTATTCTGTCTTAGTGAAGCTAACCTTCATTCCTCTCCTTTCCAGGGCATACCTCCACTTCTCTAGATTTCCCTCCACTTGTTCTCTGCTTTCACTACAGATCACAATGTCATCTGCAAACATCATTGTCCTTAGTCTTGTCTAACCTCGTCTGTCAGCCTGTCCATCACCATAGTAAACAAGAAGGGGCTCAGAGCTGAACCGTGATGCAGCCCCACCTCCACCTTCAACTCTTCTGTCACACCGACAGCACACCTCACCACTGTCTAACATCTCTCATACATGTCCTTCACCACTCTAACTTCTCTGCCATTCCAGACTTTCTTATGCAATACCACAGTTGCTCTCTTGGCACCTTGTCATATGCTTTCTCCAGATCCACAAAGGCACAATGCAGCTCCCTCTGACTTTCTCTGTACTTCTCTATTAACATCCTCAAACTAAACACTGCATCTGTTGTGCTCTTTCTTGGCATGAAACCAAACTGTTGTTCACAAATGCTGACCTCTGCCCTTAGTCTAGCTTCCACTACTCTTTCCCATAACTTCATTGTATGGCTCATCACCTTTATCCATCTGTAGTTGCCACAGCTCTGCACATCTCCCTTATTCTTAAAAAATGAGCACCAGCACACTTCTCCTCCATTCCGTCGACATCCTTTCACTCTCTAAGACCTTGTTGAATGTGCTTGAAAATCTACTGCGACCTCTCCTAGACACTTCCATACCTCCACAGGTACGTCATCAGGACCAACTGCTTTTCCACTCTTTATCCTCTTCAGTGCCTTCCTCACTTCACCCTTACTAACCTTTGCTACTTCCTGGTCCTCAACGGTCACCTCTTTTTCACTCTTTTTTTTCTCTCTCTCATTTCCCTCATTCATCAGCTCTTCAAAGTACTCTTTCTATCTTCCCAGAACACTTCTGTCATCAGTCAATACATTTCCTTCTCTGTCCTTGATCACTTTTAACTTGCTGCACATTCTTCCCATCTCTATTTTTCTGCTTAGCCAACCTGTATAAATCATTTTCTCCCTCCTTACTGTCTAAACTAGCATACAAATCATCATACGCCCTCTGTTTGGCGTTTGACACGTTACCTTCACTTTACGCGGTGTCTCCCTGTACTCCTGTTTACCCTGTTCAGTCCTCTCAATGTCCCACTCCTTCTTAGCTAACCTCTTCCTTTGTGCACACTCCTGCACTTCCTCATTCCACCACCAAGTCTCCTTATCTACTTTCCTTCCAGATGACCAGAATTATTCTCCTACCTGTCTTCCTTAGCTGTTGTTCTCCAGTCATCCAGAAGCACTTCCTGACCACCCAAAGCCTGTTTCAACTCCTCCTTGAAGACAATATGACACTCTTCCTTTTTCAGCTTCCACCACTTTGTCTTCGGTTCTGCCTTTGCCTTCTTCACCTTCCTCACCATCAGCATCATCCTGCACACCACCATCCTATTCTGTTTGGCAACACTCTCACCCATTACTACTTTGAAGTCACTGACTTCCTTCAAATTGCATCATCTACACAAGATGTAGTCCACCTGTATGCTGCTACCACCGTGTTTATAAGTCACCCTATGCTCCTCTCTCTTCTGGAAGAAAGGATTCATCACAGCCATTTCCATCCTTTTTGCAAAATCTGACATCTGTCCTTCTGTGTTACTGTTCTGGATACCAAACCTGTCCATTACTTCCTCGTCCCATCTGTTGCCTGCACCAACATGTCCATTGAATCTGCCCCAATGACCACTCTTTCACCTCTGGGGGGTACTCTGCATCACTTCATCTTACTCATTCCAGAATCTCTTTTTCTCTTCTAGCCCACATTCTGCCTATTGGGCATAAGCACTAACAACATTGAACATTATACCTTCAATTTCTAACTTGAGTCTCATCACTCTGTCTGACACTCTTCACTTCTAAAACATTCCTGATCAACCCCTCCTTCAAGATGACTCCTACTCCATTTCTCTTCCCATCCACATCATGAAAACAGCTTAAACCCTGCTCCTAAGCTTCTCGCCTTGCTATCTTTCCATCTGGTCTCCTAAACACACAGTATGTCCACCTTCCTCCTCTGCCTCATGTCAGCCAGCTCTCTACCTTTTCCTGCTATACTTCCAACATTCAAAGTCCCTACTCTCAGTCCTAGACTCATGCATTTCCTTTTCTCTATTTGCCTACGGACACGACTCCCGCCTCTCCTGCGACCAAGAGTTCCACCAGCCACTGTTTCCACCAGCACCCTGTTAGTTATCAGCATTGATGGCGGTCGTTGTTAACCCGGGCATCGACCAATCCGGTATGGAGGTAATATCGATGCTTTGCATAATAAATCGGGCACAGGTTTTACTGCTTTTTCTGACACAACCCTCTACATTTATCTGGGCTTGGGAATGGCGTAATAGAAAACCCTGGCTTCTGCCCCCTCCCTCACGGCTGCATTAGGCTAGCGCACACACACACACACACACACACACACACACACGTGTATGTGTGTGTATACAATATTCAACGTGATAAGCACCCAGGGCACTTAAAAAATTGGAGTCGGTGGGCACTTATTAAAATAATAACCAGCGAAGTGGAACAGTAAGTGTTTTATTAGAATCAAGGTTGAAAACCAGAATAATAACAGAACAATAAAATAGTTTTACTGGAATTTGTGTTCATTTTGTGGTATCAACCACTTACATGAAAGCTCAAAATAAACAGGAAAAAAGCATAATTCATTAAAAAAAGACCCTTTAATTTTCCCTCTCAGTGCTATATAGCCAGATATGGACCTATCAGAAAGTGATGAATATTTTTCACCACTTTCTGATAGGTCCATATCTGGCTATTCGCTCCATTTCTTCAGAGCATCCCATAGTTTTGCTGTTGCCGTTTCTAATGGTTCATCGCTTGTTGGAGATTTACCAAGAGAAAACAGCAAAATATTTTCCTGTTTTTTAAAGCATGAAAGAACAATTAAATGTGTTGTTACTGATGAACATTATAGACATTCCCCAGTGGCGGGGGTCTTGAAATACCATTTAAACTCACTTTTATAGGCAGTGAACACTTCATTTACCGTTACAGAGATTGATTGAATAAAATTGATAAGTTTGATATACGATTTTGCTCTCAATTCACATGGGGGGGGGGTGTTATTTGATGTAAAATCAAAACACTGGGGGTGGGGTGGGGGCTTATTGGAGCAGAGTGCTTATTACGTGGAATACAGTGTGTGTGTGTGTGTGTGTGTGTGTGTGTGTGTGTTTATAATATACAGGGATCCCTCACTTTTCGCGGTTAATTGGGACCGAAACCCCCCCGCGACCACCGAATTAGGGTCACCCCCCCCGAATGCCATATACTTGTATGTATATGTGTATAATATCAATAAGTACACATTTAACACTATAAATGCTTATAGTTACAATTAAACATTAAAATTAATGCATAACATGTAAATAAAATTTCAATACACAAAAAAGATGGGCATGCACTGCACTCAAATGCACACCTCACATAAAATTCCTTAACTTTTCCCCCTATTTTTCCTTAATTTCCTTATTTTTTTAATTCGATGAATGTTTAAAAAAATGCGGTGCACTGAAGCCGCATGAATTGAAGCTTGAACTAGCGAAGGATCCCTGTTTGGATGTGTGTGTGTGTGTGTGTGTGTGTGTGTGTGTGTGTGTGGCACAGTCAGCCCCCAACTTACGAAATTAATCTGTTCCAGAGCCCTTTTCGTATAGCGGGGATTTCGTAAGTAGGAGTCGCATCTTACATGTTAAATGCCTAATTCGTTCCAAGTCTCCAGTCTTTGGACTGGATAAACCCCATAAACCCTTTATAAAGGATAAAAGTACACCAATTTTGTATGAAATCTGTGTTAAAAGTAAAAGAAAGCTATTTACTAAACCATTTTATTAACATATTAAACCATTTTATTAATATTTATTAATTAAACACTTTTTATTAACACACATCTCTCTCTCTCTCTGTCTCTCGCGTGTGCTCTGGGCCACGCCCACAAGACATGGAATTCAAAGCGCATTCCCTGCTTGACCATTTACTGAATTAAAACAACTTAAAAAAACTAAACTAAAAACTAAAGCGTTATTCCTTCTCTCTCTCTCTCTCTCGCACGCTCTGCAGGCCACGCTTACAAGATGTGGAATTCAAAGCGCATTTCCTGCTTGACAAACTCAACTTTAATTTGATTCCTTGAGTGATCGGAAATTCAGATAAGTGCAAATGCACCCACATTTATTCAACATTTACTGAATTAAAACAACTTTAAAAACTAAACTAAAGAGTGAAGCTTCCTTCTGTCTATCTGGGAGGCCAGCGGGGCGGGATGTTGAGAGACAGCCAGTGAGAGAGCAACTCGCGCGTCGTGTGATTTTGATTGGCGCGTTTGAATTTTGAATTTCTTTTCGTCAGAGGGGTTGTTTCGTATCTCGGGGACGGAAAAGCAGGAAAATGTTTTGCGTAACCCGGGGATTTTGTACACAGGGGCCTTCATAAGTTGGGGGCCGACTGTGTGTGTGTGTGTGTGTGTGTGTGTGTGTGTGAGATATATATATATAATATATATGTTGGGCCTCTACTTATGAAATTAATCTGTTCCAGAACCTTTTTTGTAGCCTGGAGTTTTCGTAAGTCGAGGCGCATTTTCCATGTAAAGCGTGTGATTCTTTCCAAGGCTCCCAAGACTACCCCATAAACCCTTTAAAAATGATAAAAGTACACCAATTTTATATGAAATATGTGTTAAAAGTAAAAGAATATTATTTATTAAACCATTTAAACATTGTATTAACAAACATTGTATTAACATATTAAACCATTTTATTAACATATTTATTAATTAAACCATCATTAAACACAACTCTCTCTCTCTCTCTCTCTCTCTCTCTCTCTGGTGTGTTTTCCCAAAAGTGGGCTCCTCCCACACGCAGCACGGAGCTGACGGAGCAATTGTCTTTAAATGTTTAAATGGACTGGATGTTTTACTTAAAGCGGAATTACAGTACCTGTTTGAAAGATCAGAGGTCCTTATTCAATATTAACTTCGGAGATCGGCGGTCTTGTCCCATGGAACACTCTGTTTTCCTTCTGCTTCAATATCGTTCCGACATAATCGCCTCCGTAACTGTATTTCCGCTTTTCTGTATTTTCCGGGTCCATGATGGATAACGAAATGTAACACTGCAATGATCAATCTCAAAATAAACTCACGAGACAACATTCCTGTTCAATTCTTCTCTCTCACGCGTGTGACAAACAGGAAGTATGGGTACAGTTCAGCTGCCTCTTGTGCCTCTTTTAAAACCCGATGTATGATATTACATACCTTAAAATGTGCTTCTTAAATTCGATAGACAGTGTTTCTCATTAATGCAGTAATAATTTGGTAAAATGTAGTAATGATTAAGTAAAAACTTTTTAATTTTGTACTGTGATAATATTTATGAATAAAAAGCACTTGGGCTCCCTACCAGAAGCTCGAGAAGATGCAGTGTGTTGAGTGGCATCATGGGGCTTAAATAATAATTAAAAATGCACAAAAAACTTGAATTCACAATTCAAACAATCATGTTGATTACATGTGTGTGAAGGAGAAAATAAAGAGGTGTAACATATCATCTGCAACCGATCAGCAAGATGGAGAAACAAAAGCTCTGTCATTGGCTAATCACGTGCCAGTAATGTCACGATGATGCATATGTATAATTCAGTGCTTCTCAAATAGTGGGGCATGATTACTAGTCCTTCTCAAAAAATTAGCATATTGTGATAAAGTTCATTATTTTCTGTAATGTACTGATAAAAATTAAACTTTCATATATTTTAGATTCATTGCACCCCAACTGAAATATTTCAGGTCTTTTATTGTTTTAATACTGATGATTTTGGCATACAGCTCATGAAAACCCAAAATTCCTATCTCAAAAAATTAGCATATTTCATCCGACCAATTAAAAAAGTGTTTTTAATACAAACAAAAGTCAACCTTCAAATAATTATGTTCAGTTATGCACTCAATACTTGGTCGGGAATCCTTTTGCAGAAATGACTGCTTCAATGCGGCGTGGCATGGAGGCAATCAGCCTGTGGCACTGCTGAGGTGTTATGAAGGCCCAGGATGCTTCGATGGCGGCCTTAAGCTCATCCACAGTGTTGGGTCTGGTGTCTCTCAACTTTCTCTTCACAATATCCCACAGATTCTCTATGGGGTTCAGGTCAGGACAGTTGGCAGGCCAATTGAGCACAGTAATACCATGGTCAGTAAACCATTTAGCAGTGGTTTTGGCACTGTGAGCAGGTGCCAGGTCGTGCTGAAAAATGAAATCTTCAGCTCCATCAAGCTTGTCAGCAGATGGAAGCATGAAGTGCTCCAAAATCTCCTGATTGCTAGCTGCATTGACCCTGCCCTTGATACAACACAGTGGACTAACACCAGCAGCTGACATGGCACCCCAGACCATCACTGACTGTGGGTACTTGACACTGGACTTCAGGCATTTTGGCATTTCCTTCTCCCCAGTCTTCCTCCAGACTCTGGCACCTTGATTTCCGAATGACATGCAAAATTTGCTTTCATTCGAAAAAAGTACTTTGGACCACTGAGCAACAGTCTAGTGCTTCTTCTCTGTAGCCCAGGTCAGGCGCTTCTGCCGCTGTTTCTGGTTCAATAGTGGCTTGACCTGGGGAATGCGGCAGCTGTTGCCCAGTCCACTGCTGCCACAGGTCCCCCAAGGTCTGGAATCGGCCCTTCTCCACAATCTTCCTCGGGGTCCGGTCACCTCTTCTGGTTGTGCAGCGTTTTCTGCCACACTTTTTCCTTCCCACAGATGTCCCACTGAGGTGCCTTGATACAGCACTCTGAGAACAGCCTATTCCCTCAGAGGAATTTCTTTCCGTGTCTTACCCTCTTGCTTGAGGGTGTCAATGATGGCCTTCTGGACAGCAGTCAGGTCGGCAGTCTTACCCATGATTGCGGTTTTGAGTAATGAACCAGGCTGGGAGTTTTTAAAAGCCTCAGGAATCTTTTGCAGGTGTTTAGAGTTAATTGGTTGATTCAGATGATTAGGTTAATAGCTCGTTTAGACTACCTGAACATGATATGCTAATTTTTTGAGATAGGAATTTTGTGTTTTCATGAGCTGTATGCCAAAATCATCAGTATTAAAATAATAAAAGACCTGAAATATTTCAGTTGGTGTGCAATGAATCTAAAATATATGAAAGTTGAATTTTTATCAGTACATTACAGAAAATAATGAACTTTATCACAATATGCTAATTTTTTGAGATGGACTAGTATAATGACTTGATTTTTTTTTCCATATATTTTTTGAAAACCGATGTATAATCAAAAACAATTTCACTCGAAACAACTTAAGTCAAGGTATGTATATGCGTGTGTGTGTGTGTGTGTATATATATATATATATATATATATATATATATATATATACACAAAAGGACAGGACAAAGGCTTTCTATTTAAACTCCATTTATCACTACAGATCTGTAAATGGAGTTTAAATAGAAAGCCTTTGTCCTGTCCTTTTGTTTATTTGCTCTACCAAAAAGTATTGAGCACTCTCCTACGGAAGGATCTACTCAGAAAATCCTCTATATATATATATATATATATATAATTATACACACACACACACCTCATAAACTTCAGCCTGCACTGACTGAGTTTGCACACACACCCATATGTGTGCATTTATACACAGAAAGGCATGCACTTCACTTCACATTTCCCCCATGGTCTTCTTTCTGGTCTAACCATCAGTTCTGTTCTCTGTGTGTGTGTGTGTGTGTGTGTGTGTGTGTGTGTGTGTGTATAGAGGTGATGTCTGCAGGAATCAGTGTGTTATTAATCTATATCTTGACTGGTGTCCTGCTAAATGAAGCAGTGCAAAGAACCATCCGACCCGACTTCGCCATCGACGGTGACATCATGCTCATCACAGCTGCAGTGGGCGTGGCTGTCAACCTTTTGTGTGTACCATTTTCTGATTGGCTAATGAGGTATTAAATAATTTACATTGTTTAAACTGTGTGTGTGTGTGTGTGTGTGTGTGTGTGTATAGAATGGGTTTTCTCCTCAACCAATCAGGTCACCTTCACTCCCACTCTCATTCCCACTCCCACTCCGCTAGCCCTGCCCAATCTCAGAGGAGGGACCAAGAAAGGCAGCAGCCCAACAGTAGCTTGGCAGTACGAGCAGCATTTATTCACGCACTGGGTGATCTGGTGCAGAGCATCGGGGTTCTCATCGCCGCTTACATCGTCAGGTTTAAGGTCATTTTCATTTCTTTCTCCCTCTCTCAAGACTACATCCTAAACATTAACTCATTACGTTATACTTTGCACTAGTTGATATTTGGGTGTTTTCCATATTATCGTGTGTGTGTGTGTGTGTTTTTTTTTAGCCGGAGTATAAATTGGCTGATCCAGTGTGTACATATATATTTTCTGTTTTGGTGCTGGTCACCACAGTGCGCATCATCAGAGACACCGGACTAATCCTGCTGGAGGGTAACACACTCTCTTGCTCTCTTTCTCTCTCACACACACTCTCACTCTCTCGGTCTCTCTCACACACCATATTAACTCTCTTTCTATCACTCTCTCTCTCTCCCTTCTCTCTCTCTCACACACACACGCACTCTCTCACTCTCTGTCTCTCTCACACACAGTAACTCTCGCTCTCCCTCACACACACACTATCACACACATTAACTCTCTCTATTACACTGTCTTTCCCACACACACACACTCTCTCTCTATCTCTCTCGTACACACATTAACCCTCTATCACATTCTGTCTCTCACATACACTAACTCTGTCTGACACTCTCACTCTCACCCAATTCATCCTCTCTCTCTCTCTCTCTCTCTCTCTCTCTCTCTCTGTAACTTACACACACACACACACACACACACACACACACACTGTCTCTGTTTCTCTCTCTCTCTATCACTCTCTCTCACACACATTAACTTTGTTTTTCTACCACACTCTCTCTCACACAAACATTGTCTGTCACACACAGGAACTCTCTCTCACTCACTCTCTCTTTCACTCCCACTCCCACTCCCTCACACACACACTGACACACAAACTCTCCCTCACTCTCTCACACACACATTGACACACACGCTCTCTTTCTCACTCTCATACACTGTCTCTCTCTCTCTCTCACACACACACACACACACACACACACAAACATTGACGTGCTCTTACTCTGACTCACACATACAAGCACACTCCTCTCTGAGACTCGTAGGAAAGTGTAATGAGAGCAGTAATGCTGAGCTCTGAGAGGAAGCTAAGTGCAGTCATCGCACACTTCTCTCTCTTCCTCCTGTTTGATTCTTATCTTACTTTCTCTTTTCAAATTCTTTTATTTTTTTCATCTGTCTCTGTTTAATTTGAGTCGCTGCTGAAACTTCACTTACTTTCACATGTACTCGATACAGTTTATGGTTGTCAGGATGCAGATGCAGTAGCTCGTTCTGGTTCCTGTTAGTTCTTGTTTGGGATCTAGTGAGGGCACACACACACAAAGTTTTCCTCACAAAAAAGACTTAACACACTGGTTTGTGTTACAGAGCTTAAACGCTTTTACTGAAATCACTGGGGTTTGAAAGTAAAATCTGTTTAATTTCTTCATCATGCTGGTACTTGTGCTGAACACTGAGCAAACTACTGCGGAAAAAAGGTTCAGTTCATTTCATTTTCTGTAACCGCTTAATCCTAATTTGGGTCGCGGGGAGGCTGGCGCCCATCCCAGCCAACTTTGGGCGAGGGCAGAGTACACCCTGGACAGCTCGCCAGGCCATCGCAGGGCGGAAACACACCAACGGCTTTGCAGCCTACTCTTGACGAAAGTCAGCAATGGTTCTTTTACATGCCTCACACCATAGACAGTGAGAGACATGGCCGGCCTTTGATAACCCAGTTAGCTGCACTGGGGAGGACAGTGACAACCTTGTGGAGAGTGGGACTCGAACCCCCAACCTTTGGATCAGCGAACCAGCGCCCTATACCACTCGACCACCACTGCCCTCGCGGAAAAAAGGTGATGGGGAGAAAATAGACAGGACAGCATTAAAATTGTAGATGTAATGCATACGAGTGAACAGGAGGAGGAAGCAGAGCCATTCAACTCACCTTGTCAAACCATTGATACTCCGTCTATACCAGGGGTCGGCAACCTGCGGCTCCGGAACAGCATGCGGCTTTTTCAGCTCTCTGATGCTGCTCCATGGATTTTCAAAATAATTAATGTGTACTTTCCGGTGGCCGACGGGTGCAAATGTGCTGCATTTGCAAAAACCACTGCATCACCAAAAACAACTGCAAAAACTGCGGCTTATTTACTCACAACGGAAGCATTTCAGGCTACGAGGGGTAGTGAGTTAAACCAGCTTTCACCTGAATGATAGGAGAATCTGACTAAGCCAGAGTCCTACAACAGTTGGGTACTCACGGGTACCCAGCGGGTAACCTTGCAAAAATGTTCTTCTTCTTCTTTTCCTTTCGGCTGCTCACTTCAGGGATCACCACAGCAAATCATCCATTTCCATCTCACCCTGTCCTCTGCATCTTCTTTTTTGACTCCAACGACCTTCATGTCTTCCTTTACCACATCCATAAATCTCTTCTTTAGTCTTCCTCTAGGCCAGGGGTGTCAAACTCATGCCAGAAAGGGCCATGTGGCTGCAGGTTTTTGTTTCAACCAAGCAGCAGCACACCTGATTTTGCTCATTTAATCAACTGAGTTGAGTGTTCAGGCAGTTGATTGGTCAGTCTCTGTACTGAGCACACAGATTGACCAATCAGCGGCCTGAAGACTCAGATGAGTTGATTAAATGAGCAAAGTCAGGTGTGCTGCTGCTTGGTTGAAACAAAAACCTGCAGCCACATGGCCCTTTGTGGCATGAGTTTGACACCCCTGCTCTAGGCCTTCTGCCTGGTAGTTCCAACCTCAGCATCCTAATGCCAATATACTCACTATCCCTCCTCTGTATAGCTCCTTCAGTGGACGACTGAGACATCCTCAGTGCAGGAAGGAGCGCTACCACAGGTCGTTCATTCCCACCGCTGTCAGACTGTACAACGCCACTTTGTAACTGTCTGTGAAAATACCGGTTATGTGCAATAAAAACCCCGTGCACTTTAATCAACCACATCTACCCCACTGACTGTGAACCATATCAACCCATCTACTCTGCCCTCAGATACATTTACACTTTAATATAGGCCAGTCTACAAAGTCATTCCCTTCTTTGCTTTTATTGTTTATTAATTTATACTATTTATGTATCTATTTATTTATTTACTTATATAATATATATGTATGTGTGTATGTTTGTATTTGTATCTATTTTTGCACCCCTACTGATGATACCTCAAGAGCCTGTAACAGTGAATTTCTCCATTGTGAGATTAATAAAGCTGTATCTCATCTTATCTTATCTTATGTCCAAACCATCTCAATCTAGCCTCTCTGACTTTGTCTCCAAAATATCTTACATGGGCTGTCCCTCTGATATACTCATTTCTGATCCTATCCATCCTCGTTACTCCCAGAGAGAACCTCAACATTTTCATCTCCACTACCTCCAGCTCTGCCTCCTGTTTTTTCCTCAGCTGACACTCTCCTATCGCACATCACAGCGGACACTTTTCTCCAACCATTCCAGCCTGCCTGCACACGCTTCTTCACCTCTTTTCCACACTCTCCATTGCTCTGGATTGTTGAACCTAAGTACTTAAAATCCTCTACCTTCGTTATCTCTGTTCCCTGTAACATCACCGTTCCTCCTGGGTCCTTTTCATTCACACACATGTATTCTGATTTTCTGAGCTTCATTCCTCTCCTTTCCAGGGCATATCTCCACCTCTCTAGATTTTCCTGCACTTGTTCTCTGCTCTCACTACAGATCACAATGTCATCTGCAAACATCATAGTCCATGGAGATTCTTGTCTCACCTCATCTGTCAGCCTGTCCATCATCATAGCAAACAAGAAGGGGCTCAGAGCTGACCCTTGATGCAGTCCCACCTCCACCTTGAATTCGTCGGTCACGCCGACAGCACAGCTCACCACTGTCTTACATCTCTCATACATGTCCTGCACCACTCTAACATACTTCTCTGCCACTCCAGACTTCCTCATGCAATACCACAGTTCTTCTCTTGGCACCCTGCCATATGCTTTTTCCACATCCACAAAGGCACAATGCAGTTCCGTCTGACCTTCTCTGTACTTCTCTATTAACATCCTCAAAGCAAACATTGCATCTGTGGTGCTCTTTCTTGGCATGAAACCAAACTGTTGTTCACAAATGCTGACCTCTGCCCTAAGTCTAGCTTCCACTATTCTTTCCCATAACTTCATCGTATGGCTCATCAACTTTATCCCTCTGTAGTTGCCGCAACTCTGCATGTCTCCCTTGTTCTTAAAAATGGGCACCAGCACACTTCTCCTCCACTACTCCGGCATCTGCTCACTGACTAGTACCTTGTTGAATGTTCTTGTCAGAAAAGCTACTGCTACCTCTCCAAGACACTTCCATACCTCAACTGGTATGTCATCAGGACCAACTGCCTTTCCATTCTTCATCCTCTTCAATGCCCTCCTCACTTCACCCTTACTAATCTTTGCTACATCCTGCTCCTCAATGGTCACCTCTTCTACTCTTTTTTCTCTCTCTCATTTTCCTCATTCATCAGCTCTTCAAAGTACTCTTTCCATCTTCCCAGCACACTTCTGTCATCAGTCCATACATTTCCCTCTCTGTTCTTTATCAATCTAACTTGCTGCACATCCTTCCCATCTCTATGTCTTTGCTGTGCCAACCTGTATAGATCATTTTCTCCCTCCTTACTGTCCAACCTGTCATACAAGTCATCATACGCCCTCTGTTTGGCCTTAGCCACTGCTACTTTCGCCTTACGCTGTGTCTCCCTGTACTCCTGTTTACTCTCTTCAGTCCTCTCAATGTCCCACTTCTTCTTAGCTAACCTCTTACTTTGTACACACTCCTGCACTTCCTCATTCCACCACCTAGTCTCCTTATCTATTTTCCTTCCAGAGGACACACCAAGTACTCTCCTGCCTGTGTCCCTGATCACATTTGCTGTGGTTGTCCAGTCATTTGGAAGCACTTCCTGGCCACCCAAAGCCTGTTTCAACTCCTCCTTGAAGACAACACGACACTCTTCCTTTTTCAGCTTCCACCACTTTGTCTTCTGCTCTGCCTTTGCCTTCTTCACCTTCCTCACCATCAGCGTCATCCTGCATACCACCATCCTATGCTGTTTGGCCACACTCTCGCCCACTACTACTTTGCAGTCACTGACTTCCTTCAAATTACATCGCCTGCACAAGATGTATTCTACCTGTGTGCTCCTACCGCCGCTTTTATAAGTCACCCTATGCTCCTGTTTCTTCTGGAAGAAAGTATTTACCACAGCCATTTCCATCCTTTTTGCAAAATCTACCAACATCTATCCTTTTGTGTTCCTGTCCTGGATACCAAACCTGCCCATCACTTCCTTGTCCCCTCTGTTGCCTGCACCATGTCCATTGAAGTCTGCACCACTGACCACTCTTTCACCTCTGGGGGTACTCTGCATCACTTCATGGATGTCACTCTGGAATCTCTTCTTCTCTTTGAGCTCACATCCTGCCTGTGGGGCATAAGCACTAACAACATTGAGCATCACACCTTCAATTTCTAACTTGAGACTCATCACTCTGTCTGACACACTTTTCACTTCTAGAACATTCCTGACAAACCCCTCCTTCAAGATGACTCCGACTCCATTTCTCTTCCCATCCACACCATTATAAAACAGCTTAAACCCTGCTCCTAAGCGTCTAGCCTTGCTACCTTTCCACCTGGTCTCCTGAACACACAGTATGTCCACCTTCCTCCTCTGCATCATGTCAGCCAGCTCTCTACCTTTTCTTTGCATAGTTCCAACATTCAAAGTCCTCACTCTCAGTCCTAGACTCATGCCTTTCCTCTTCTCTCTCTTCCCCGTCCCTCGCTTCGTGGGATAGCTGTACTTTTTCTTTATAAAAATACAAGGACTCTAACACATTCATTCATTTTCTGTAACCACTTAGTAATCCTAATTAGTGTCACGGGGAGGCTGGCGCCCATTCCAGTTGACTCTGAGCGAGGGCAGAGTGCACCCTGGACAGCTCGCCAGGCCATCGCAGGGCAGGAACACGCTGACAGATATGCAGCTCATCTTGACGAAAGTCATCAATAGTTCTTTTACATGAACCTCTCACCATCGACAGTGAGAGACATTGCCGGCCTTTGGTAACCCAGTTTGCTCCTCGGGGGGCGACGACCCGTGAAGAGTGGGGCTTGAACCCCCAACCTTAGGATCATTGATTCAGAACCTTTACCACCAGGCCACCACTTCCTCAGGACTCAAATAGACTTTGGGAATTTTCATTGAAAGTAAATTTTTATTTAACGTCGTTTTTTTGTTTTTTGTTTTTTTTAATCTAAATGTTTTTGTTGCAAGCAGAATTGTAATTTAATTATCTTTACAGTTGTTCAGATCAAGATGGGGGGGGGGACATCTGCAGTGTTCTTTGATTTTATATGTCAAAAAGGATTTGTGACTCCCAGTGTTTTCTTTACTGTGGAAAACGAGTCCAAATGGCTTTTTGAATGGCAAAGGTTGCCGACGCCTGGTTTATACTGTCGACAGTTTATATTCGTGTGTGTGTGTGTGTGTGTGTGTGTGTGTGTGTAGGTGCTCCCAGACATCTAAATGTGAGTGTGATTAAGGAAGATTTGTTAAAGTTGGAAGGTGTGGAGTCGGTAGAGGATCTGAAACTCTGGGCTTTAACCGCTGATCGCACTGTGGCTCTCGCTCATCTCCAGCTTGGTGAGACACACAAAGACTATTTACACAGTCAGTGTGCTTTTGCTAAACTGCACTGTAATAAAAGTATGCGTGTAAACTAGTGGCTAGTCTGTATGCTTTAACCATATAAGGGTGTGTTTATTATAAGGTTGCGGCAGCAATGGTCATTTTACTCTGTTCTTAAATCTGTATCACTTTTATCATGTAAAGAAATCCATGTTTCAGAAGGAATATTTGACTAAAAACTGCCCCACCCCTTTTTTGCACCTCTCCCACTGTTCAGTCAAGATGCATACTTTGTGAAATCAGGTTTGAAAGGTAAACTGTGTGTGTGTGTGTGTGTGTGTGTTTTTTTCCAGCATCGGGCAGTGTCGGTAACTGGGAGAAGGTGCAATCTAAGGCTCGTCACCTGTTGATGACATCGCACGGCGTGTCACATTGCACAGTGCAGCTACAGAGCCACACAAACCAAGGCACACACTCCTGCTCCAATTGTTTGTTAACCAGTGCCTGAACACACACACACACACACACACACACACACACACACACATACCGGTGCATCTGTAAAATGGTTTCTATGCAACAGTAAAAGTCACCACACCGAGAGTATTTGACGTTTAGAGAATCCATCAGATGGCTTTCATTCATTACACACTTGTACCCGCCCCCCATCCGCACGTGCACACACAGTAAATAAACATCTGGTGAATAAATCCCAGCTGCACTACTCGCCTGAAGCTTTTTATTGGCAGTTAATTCATAACAAACACACCATGTTTTGTTAATGTTTAATTAATGGATTAATTTATCCTGAGTCAAATTTATCTTTTGTTTGTTTTCTTTTTCAGATAAATAATGTTTCTGTGATTGTGACAATTTTTTTCAGTGTATCAGACAACCCCCCCCCCCACACACACACACACACACACACACTCACATAATCTAGAAATTATATTGCTTTAATTTTTTTCATTATTAAATTGAATTGATTTAACTTGTCAAAGTTTTGCACACCCCAGCAACTTGAACAGCGTATAATAATTTTCCTTTTTTGCAGTATTTGTGTTGAATTATGTTCTTGGCTCTGTGAGAGTGGAATTGATCATTCTCATATAAACCTATTTTCAAATCCAGCTGAAGAAACATGTTGTACACACATGATGTCACTTACTGCTGCTAATTAAAACTGAAATGAAAATAATAAAATGAACTCTAGTTAAAGTATAACTACTTTTTTCTAATAGAGCTGTGCTTTCAGATCTTCGCCTCAGAAAAGGAGGAGCTTGTAGACCTTGGGATCAGAGGAGGAGTTAAAGACCTCAGGATTTTGGTTTTTGGCTGGTGTAAACAGAGCACTTACCTTGTTTCTAAATAACATGCATTAGATTTTTGTGCTTTTTGGCAGAAATCCACTTTTTCAGACCCCAAGGGGCCATTTTTTTTTTTATATGATTCCAAATCCTTTTTTTTTTTCGGCGGCCCTCCGAACGTGAAGAAGTTGTGTGGTACAATGTTCTGACGAACATGTACATTTCATTAGAGGCTTAGGGTTAAACAGGGAGTTCTCACAGTGAAGTGTCATCTTCTGCGTGACTGAAATCATCATCCTACTGTGCTCTTGAAAATGGTTTGATTCACAGTTAAACCGTATTCACTTTATGCAAAATGCAGAATATCGTTTCATGATACGATTCGAAAGTGTGGGGGATTGATGCAGGTATAAAAAACAAATTCAGATGGGACTGACTCAACAGGAAAGTTTCGATCTGTATTGGCAAAGGAGAACCGATCTTGGTCATTGTTGGGAACTTTGTTAAGAAAGTTGGCGTCCCAGGAAAGGTAATTTGTACAATCTGTGATGAAATTTCCTTTCGTTTTTTCTCCCTATCAGGGGTCGCCACAGCGAATGATTCGCACGTTTGATTTGGCTTAGGTTTTTACGTCAGATGCTTTTCCTAACACAACCCTTTTAGCAAGGGACAGAAACACGCTGACAACATTTCAGCCTATTCTTTTACGAAGTCGGCAATGGTTCTTTTACATGCCTATCACCATATAGAGTGTGAGACATGGCCCGCCTTTGATAACCCAGTTAGCACTGGGAGAGACAGTGACAACCTTGTGGAGAGTGGGACTCGAACCCCCAACCTTAGGATCAGGGATCCAGCACCCCATACCACTAGACTGCCCCTCCCTAACAGGGCGTAGAAAAACACCTTATATGCATCAAGGAGCCATATGGTGCTCATCGCAACGTCGTACACTGACAGCCATCTTCTTTCTTCTTTTCCTTTTGACTTTTCCCTTCAGGGGTCGCCACAGTGAATCATCTGCCTCCATCTCACCCTATCCTTTGCATCTTCTTCTCTTACACCAACGACCTTCATGTCCTCCTTCACCACATCCATGAATCGTCTCTTTGGTCTTCCTCTAGGCCTTTTGCCTGGTAGTTCCAGCCTCAGCATCCTACTACCAATATGCTCACCATCCCTCCTCTGTCCATGTCCAAACCATCTCAATCCAGCCTCTCTGACTTTGTCTCCAAAATGTCTTACATGCGCTGTCCCTCTGATGTGCTCATTCCTGATACTATCCAGCCCCGTGACTCCCAAAGAGAACCTCAACATTTTCATCTCTGCTACCTACAGCTCTGCCTCCTGTCTTTTCCCCAGGACCACTGTTTCTAAACCATACAACATTGATGGCTTCAACACCGTCTTGTACACTTTTCCTTTCATTCTTGCCGATACACTCCTATCACACATCACTCCGGACACTTTTCTCCAACCATTCCAATCTGCCTGTACACGCTTCTTCACCACTTTTCCACACTCTCCACTGCTCTGGATTGTTGACCCTAAGTACTTAAAATCCTCCACCTTCCTTATCTCTGCTCCCTGTCACCTCACCGTTCCTGTTGGGTCCTTGTCATTCACACACATGTATTCTGTTTTACTGAGGCTAACCTTCATTCCCCTCCTTTCCAGGGCATACCTCCACCTCTCTAGATTTTCCTGCACTTGTTCTCTGCTCTCACTACAGATCACAATGTCATCTGCAAACATCATAGTCCATGGAGATTCTTGTATAACCTCGTCTGTCAGTCTGTCCATCACCATAACAAACAAGAAGGGGCTCAGATCGGACCCTTGATGCAGTCCTACCACCACCTTGAACTCTTCTGTTACACCGACAGCACACGTCACCACTGTCTTACATCTCTCATACATGTCCTGCACCACTCAAACATACTTCTCTGCCACTCCAGACTTCCTCATGCAATACCACAGTTCCTCTCTCGGCACCCTGTCATATGCTTTCTCCAGATCCACAAAGGCACACTGCAGTTCCGTCTGACCTTCTCTGTACTTCTCTATTAACATTCTCAAGCAAACACTGCATCTGTGGTACTCTTTCTTGGCATGAAACCAAACTGTTGTTCACAAATGCTGACCTCTGCCCGTAGTCTCGCTTCCACTATTCGTTCCCATAACTTCATCGTATGGCTCATCAACTTTATCCCTCTGTAGTTACCACAACTCCGCACATCTCCCTTGTTCTTAAAAATGGGCACCAACACACTTCTCCTCCATTCCTCTGGCGTCCTCTCACTCTCTAAGACCTTGTTGAATGTTCTTGTCAGGAAATCTACTGCTACCTCTCCTCGACACTTCCATACCTCCACCGGTATGTCATCAGGGCTAACTGCCTTTCCATTCTTCATGCTCTTCAATGCCCTCCTCACTTCACCCTTACTAATCTTTGCTACTTCCTGGTCCTCAACGGTCACCTCTTTTACTCTTTTTTTTTCTCTCTCTCATTTTCCTCATTCATCAGCTCTTCAAAGTACTCTTTCCATCTTCTCAGCACACTTCTGTCATCAGTCAATACATTTCCCTCTCTGTCCTTAATCACGCTAACTTGCTGCACGTCATTCCCATCTATGTTTCTCTGCTGTGCCAACCTGTATAAATCATTTTCTCCCTCTTTACTATCCAACCAAGCATACAAGTCATCATCTGCCCTCTGTTTGGCTTTTGGCACCGCTACCTTCGCCTTATGCTGTGTCTCCCTGTACTCCTGTTTACTTTCTTGGTTCTCTCAATGTTCCACTTCTTCTTAGCTAACCTCTTCCGTTGTACACACTCGTGCACTTCCTCATTCCACCACTAAGTCTCCTTATCTACTCTCCTTCCAGATGACACACCAAGTACTTTCCTACCTGTCTCCCTGATCACATCTATGTAGTTGTCCAGTCATCTGGAAGCACTTCCTGGCCACCCAAAGCCTGTTTCAACTCCTCCTTGAAGACAACACGACACTCTTCCTTTTTCAGCTTCCACCACTTTGTCCTCTGCTCTGCCTTTGCCGCCTTCACCTTTCTTACAATCAGCATCAGCCTGCACACCACCATCCTATGCTGTTTGGCAACACTCTCACCCGCTACAACTTTGCAGTTACTGACTTCCTTCAAAAGTATTCACCACAGCCATTTCCATCCTTTTTGCAAAATCTACCAACATCTGTCCTTCTGCATTCCTGTCCTGGATACCAAACCTGCCCATCACTCCTCGACCCCTCTGTTGCCTGCACCATGTCCATTGAAGTCTGCACCACTTCATCTAACTCACTCCAGAATCTCTCCTTTTCTTGCTCGCATCCTGCCTGTGGGGCATAAGCACTAACAACATTGAACATCACGCCTTCAATTTCTAACTTGAGACTCATCACTGTCTGACACTCTTTTCACTTCTAGAACATTCCTGACAAACTCCTCCTTCAAGATGACTCCTATTCCATTTCTCTTCCCATCCACACCATGAAAAAACAGCTTAAATCCTGCTCCTAAGCTTCTAGCCTTGCTACCTTTCCACCTGGTCTCCTGAACACACAGTATGTCCACCTTCCTCCTCTGCATCATGTCAGCCAGCTCTCTCCCTTTTCCTGCCATAGTTCCAACATTCAAAGTCCCGACTTTCGGTCCTAGACTCATGCCTTTCCTCTTCTCTCTCTGCCTACGGACACGCCTCCCGCCTCTCATTCTTCGACGTCTTCGACCAACAGTCGTCCAATTTCCACCAGCACCCTGTTGGTTGACAGCACTGATGGTGGTCGTTGTTAACCCGGGCCTCGACCGATCCGGTATGACATTATTTGTAGTGACTCGCATATATTATTTGGGATTTGTATTACGCTGGATGCCCTTCCTGACGCAACCCTCTCCATTTATCCGGGCTTGGGACTGGCGTGAGGGAGAGACACTGGTTTGTGTGTGTGTGTGTGTGTGTGTGTCCCCTTCACGGCTGCATTACACTGACAGCCATCTGTGAGGTACAAAATGCTCCGGCATAGTGAATTTGATGCCAAGCAGCTTACAGGTGCTGCCGAGGGCTGCCCTTAAAGCCACAGACCACTTGAACTCAGAATGCAGGTCACTGAATAACTGTCTACCCAACATTGAAAAGGTTTCAGAAATAATTTAGCTGCATTGTGAATGTGGTAGCATGAATCACCATCTATTAGTCCTTTTCAAAAAATTTGCATATTGTGATAAAGTTCATTATTTTCTGGAATGTACTGATAAAAATTTAACATTCATATATTTTAGATTCATTGCACACCAACTGAAATATTCCAGGTCTTTTATTGTTTTAATACTGATGATTTTGGCATACAGCTCATTAAAACACAAAATTCCTATCTAAAAAAATTTGCATATCATGAAAAGGTACTCTAAACGAGCTATTAACCTAATCATCTGAATCAACCAATTAACTCTAAACACCTGCAAAAGATTCCTGAGGCTTTTAAAAACTCCCAGCCTGGTTCATTACTCAAAACCGCAATCATGGGTAAGACTACCGACCTGACTGCTGTCCAGAAGGACATCATTGACACTCTCAAGCAAGAGGGTAAGACACAGAAAGAAATCTCTGAGCGAATAGGCTGTTCCCAGAGTGCTGTATCAAGGAACCTCAGTGGGACATCTGTGGGAAGGAAAAATGTGGAAGAAAACGCTGCACAACCAGAAGAGGTGACCTTCTGAGGAAGATTGTGGAGAAGGGCCGATTCCAGACCTTGGGGGACCTGTGGAAGCAGTGGACTGGGCTACAGGTGTCGCATTCCACAGGTCAAGCCACGTTTGAACCAGAAACAGCGGCAGAAGCGCCTGACCTGGGCTACAGAGAGGCAGCACTGGACTGTTGCACAGTGGTCCAAAGTACTTTTTTCGAATGAAAGCAAATTTTGCATGTCATTCGGAAATCAAGGTGCCAGAGCCTGGAGGAAGACTGGGGAGAAGGAAATGCCAAAATGCCTGAAGTCCAGTGTCAAGTACCCACAGTCAGTGATGGTCTGGGGTGCCATGTCAGCTGTTGGTGTTGGTCCACTGTGTTTTATCAAGGGCTGGGTCAATGCAGCTAGCTATCAGGAGATTTTGGAGCACTTCATGCTTCCATCTGCTGAAAAGCTTTATGGCGATGAAGATTTTCATTTTTCAGCACGACCTGGCACCTGCTCACAATGCCAAAACCACTGCTAAATGTTTTACATGGTGTTTACTGTGCTCAATTGGCCTGCCAACTGTCCTGACCTGAACCCCATAGAGAATCTGTGGGATATTGTGAAGAGAAAGTTGAGAGACCCCAAACCCAACACTGTTGATGAGCTTAAGGCCGCTATCGAAGGATCCTGGGCCTCCATAACCCTCCGCAGTGCCACAGGCTGATTGCCTCCATGCCACACCGCATTGAAGCAGTCATTTCTGCAAAAGGATTCCCGACCAAGTATTGAGTGCATAACTGAACATTAATTATTTGAAGGTTGACTTTTTTGTATTAAAAACACCTTTTTTATTGGTCGGATGGAATATGCTAATTTTTTTGAGATGGGAATTTTGGATTCTCATAAGCTGTATGCCAAAATCATCAGTATTAAAACAATAAAAGACTTGAAATATTTCAGTTGTTGTGCAATGAATCTAAAATATATGAACGTTTAATTTTTATCAATACATTATAGAAAATAATAAACTTTATTACAATATGCTAATTTTTTGAGAAGGACTAGTATATCAAGAAGGTGAGAGGCTTGATGAATGTGAATGAGTGCTTCTAAACCACCTTTGGATCCTCTCATTACTGCACATGAATCCATTAAAATTGACATAAGGTTTCTCCATGGGATTTCATTCTCTGAAAATATCTTGACAACATACACAGATTTGGCAGTAACTGTTTCAACGCTGATAGATGTCAGGTACTCCACAGTATTTTCTTTCACAGTAGGATTGTAGAAACTAACAAGAACTGCTAAAACTCTGAAGATTATTATTTGTTGATTCATCAATATTCAGGGAAAGTAGCCATTTTTAAGAATGTTAACTGTTCTTGAGTGGATCGTCTTAGCCAGTCCCAGCCTCATTTTAATGGATGCACTGGTTCTATCCATAGAATTAGCACTTAAAGCCTTTGGGTCTTTTGCTAGTTCATGTGCGACATCAAAAACCATGGGGGAAACGAAGAGAATGACTTGCGATGGTAGCAAGAACCAATCCCTGAAAAAAAAAATATAGAGATAAATGAAAAATAAGGCATCCGATGTAAAAACCTATGCCAAATCAAACGTGCGAATCATTCGCTGTGGCGATCCCTGATTAAAGGGAAAAGCCAAAAGGAAGTCAGTCTCTACATCCTGTTAGGGAAGGATAAACCGCTGTACACAGCCCATGTTGTACAAATATATCACAGAAGGGCTGTGAGCAAAGAAGCGCAAGCAGAAATTCACAACGGACAGAAGATAATTTCTGTCAAGCCAAGGACCGGCCAGGGACATTAGAGAAAAATGAGAATCTTCAAAAGACTGTTCATAAAGAGCAAAGAAAACAAAACTCATCATCATCTTTGTGGCAGCTTTGCCTCTGCTCAAAGAGTATGTTTGCCTACTTGAGATGAAGGCTCCACTGATCCACAAGTTGCATGATAAATAGTTTGAACGATACAAGTCTTTTCTGTCTTGCTTCATGAAAGTTGAAGTCAATAAGACCAGAGTTGATCACGATTCATCCATCATCGATGATGAGAACAACAGAGTCGCCGGGAAAGACATGTTTATTGGGACAGTTGGATCAGGTATAGCAAAGAAAAGCCATAAAAGTGATTCCACCATTTATGGAAATGGTGGAATTGGCGTATGTCAAGTGTGAAAACTATTTGAATAAAAAGTTGCCAGTGAACAATAAATTGTTGAGATGTCTCAGCTATAGATCCTGTGGCACATGGGCACTCCATTACATCGAAGCAACTCCTCCAACTGCCGGGAATGGTGACTAATGTACTTCAGCGTCATGAGAAAGATGCATTTGAACTGGAAGTAAGAAAATTTCAGGTCGATTCAAACCTGCCGCAAATCCTTCCAGACATGTGGATTAACCACTGGTGGGTAGATCAGCACATCATTACTACCCAGCATTATCCAAGATGGTTAAGGCCTTGTTAAGCTGCTTTCATGGTGCACAAGTCAAGAGATCTTTCACCATCACAGGTGATGTTCCAGATCAGAAGTCTGGTCGAATGAAATAATCACACTGAGTGCTATCCAAACTGTCAGCTACCACTTACAAGCTACAAAGAAAAGCCCAGTGCAGTATTTCAAATGAGAAAACATCTCACATTCTCCAGTTGATCGTCTCTTTATACGTGATATGAAATCATCATATATGAGCCACCGCAGAGAACTATCAGAAAAGAGAGATGATGAAGCAACAAGCGAGGCATTGACATTGCCGACACCAGAAAAGACAGCAAAAGAAAAGCAAATGATGAGTGTGATCGAGAGGAAAAAAGAGCACGATTTGACCATCAGAAGGAACAGGAAGAGAAAGCACAGCGATTGCAAAGAAGGAAAGAACAGCCAGGCTCCAGCCGTTTGCAAAGAAGATTAAGCTTAAGAAGTAAAACAACAAGAACGAGATTTGTACATAATGTACATAATATTGAACATAGAACTTAATGTAAATAGTGTGTTTTTCTCAAAGACACAAATTTTAAGATAGGTCCCTTCATCTTGAAAGTTTAGAAGGTAAGATGATTGAATATTTGTGATAAATACATATAATCTATTGTATGGCTTTAAAAACACTGTAGGAATATCTAACATAATATGCATATCTGCTTTTTCTACATATATGTGATACAGCAATGCCATTCCTTTTTCAACTACTTTAACCTTTCAAGCCCTCCAAAAGTTATGCAATTACTCATATTATGCAGAGATAATTATTATATATGTTACAGTGGTATCTCACCTTACTAAAGTCTCACCAAACAAAAAAAATGCAGGTTACGAAAAGCATTTTCCTAAAAATTTTGTCTCAGGATACGAAACAAGTTCACGTTACGAAAGCGCCATCTTAAAAATTCAAACACCATTCAAACATCAAAACGGGCCATTCAAACAATGCACGAGCTGCTCTCCCATCATTTATTATTATTCAATAATATTATAAATGTTTCAAAGCTTATTTTAAAATGCATGTAATACCACAATTTAGTATTCCATTTTTCAAAAAAAAATTTTCACCACCACCCCCCGCCATGCACAATTGACCGTATAAAAAAAGTTCAGCTTTTTATCCATGGCCAATCTCATGCCTGAAAGAACTGACATTAAACTGCCATGAAAATAAAGGTCTGTTTGTGTGTTTGTGCAGGTATATTTATGCTACATTTTCAGTCCAAAGTCTGATAGTAGTAAAGCTGCCTTTGTCCTGTCATTTATCCGGAAGTGCCATCAGGGTCAGTCGGGCGGAACTGCAGTTATATTGGTTTAAGGTGTTGTACACGTACATCATTGTAAAGCATACACCTGAATCACCAAATACTGATCTGCATATGAGTAATGAAATAAGTAAAGTTGTAAAATAAAGAGTAAAGTTGTAAAAATAAAATCGAGAAAGTTCAGCAAGCAGGGATGGGAATTGTCCGCCTTTTTGTAAGTCAAATGGGTCATTTTTTGCGATTGATGCAAATCCGGTCTAAAAATCTGGGGGGGGGGGGTAGTGCTGTCATCACTGGTCATCTGGTCATATTATATCCAAATCCTCTTTTGATGACTGTATCTGGCTCTTAGATAAATCAGGTGGCTTCTTTACAGAATAACGAATACATAATTTCACTGTCATTTAAATAAAAATACAAAAAAGCCATCAAATAAAACAAAAACCAATGAATAAATCTCACGCATTTAAATCTATTCATCTATTTTCAATGCCACGTCACTGTGGCGCAAAGCGGAGAGCCAATCCTTTCTGTATGTGGGCGTGTCCGCCACCTTGAAACTCTAATTTTATTGGATTATAACAAAACAGCCACAGACTGCGTGTGTTGTTTTTGAGTAAAGAGATAAATTTCCCTCGTTTGTGATCGGCTCATTTGCACGAAGGTGGCAAGCAAACACAAATGGACAGACATGGAAAAACTTCAATCCGCAAACCGACTGATTGCCAAAACTTGGGACGCGCTTCCTGTCACATAAACACTGTGTGAGTCGTGTCGAGTCCTCACCCCGTATCAATCAGACTATAAAGCCATCAGCAAACTCATGCAGCACCAGAAGTCACATTAATAGTAAGCAGTGCTCCAGTGGCGTGTAACGGTGTGTACCCACTTGTTTTAGTGGCTGAGTCGCGTGTACTGACTTAATTTGGTCTACTTTAGAATTGATCAACCTAAATTGATGAATAGTTTCAAAGCCGAACCCTCCCCACACTCCATGCACCTCAGCGCGCCTCAGTCGCTCCGCTGCCATAATGTACTCACTTATATTTTGACCACTACAGCACTGATAGTAAGAAGTACTTTTATTATTAATAAATAACTTCATTATGACAGTTCCTTTCAAATAAAGTCAGAGTCTTACTTACTTTAATTAAGTAAGTAATGTCGTTTAAAATAAATTCAGAGTCCTATTATACTCTAAAATTGTTGGTCATCTTTTTCAATTTAGTTGTATTCAGTGTGTATATATATGTGTGTGGTATGTGTGTGTGTGTGTGTGTGTGTGTGTGTGTGTGTGTGTGTGTGTGTATATATATAGCTGTCAGAGGATTAAATTTTAAAATGTCTTTTTTTTTTTTGGCTCTCTTAGTCTGTTGCATATCCTATGATATGTTGGGTTTTTACACCTGAGCCTAGTGGCTCATCAGGCCGGTGCTTATCCCTGGTTTCCGTAGCATGAAGCGACCAGGAGTTCAACTCCTTCTAGATGGAACGCTAGTCCATTGCAGGTTGCCTTCCCAGTATATTTTACTGGTACCCATTTATACTGCAATTTTAGTCTGCCAGTTGGACGGCTTCCAAGAGCAAGTTCTCCATAGAGAAGGTACTTTGGGATCCGTCCGTTTTCTATGCGCACCACATGTCCAAGCCATCGCATTCATCTCAGCTTCAGTAGGCTATACATGCTTTGAATTTGGGCTCTTCCCAAAACACTGGTATTTCTGACTTTATCCTGCCAGTCAATGTTCAGGATTCGGCGAAGACAGCGCATGTGGAAGGTGTTGAATTTGTGCTCCTGTTTCGCATGCAGTCCATGCTTCGCTTCCATAAAGGAGGTTTCTTACGATGCTGGCTTTGTATACTAGGACCTTTGTGCGCTCTGTCAGTTTGCTATTGGTCCAAACTCTCTTATTCAGTCTGGCCATTGTAGTTGCTGCTTTGCCAATGCGCTTGTCCAACTCTGTGTCCAGGGACAATGAGTCTGAGATGGTTGGACCCAGATCGACAAAGTCGTGGACAGCATCCAACTCTTGGTCGCCGAGTCTTATCTCAGGTGGTTTGTCCAAGCCCTGCCCCATGATCTGTGTCTTCTTCTGACTAACTGTGAGACCGAAGTCTTGGCATGCCCTGTTGAAGCAGTCCATGAGGTGCTGGAGTTCTTCCTCGGTGTGGGTGGTAATTGCAGCATCATCGACAAAGAGGAAGTCATGGAAAGCTCGCATTTGGACTTTAGTCTTGGCTCTGAGTCTTGACAAGTTCACCGTCTGACCTGGTTCGGATGTAGCTGCCCTCTGTGGTGGAACTAAAGACATGTTTAAGCAGGACAGCAAAGAAGATGCCAAACAATGTTGGGGCAAGGACACAACCCTGTTTTTCTCCACTGTTGATGTTAAAGCTCTCTGATGTTGACCCATCAAAGACCACTGTACCTTGCATGTTGTTGTGGAAGGACTTGATGATGTTCAGTAGCTTTGGTGGACATCTTATCTTTGAGAGAACCTTGAAGAGACCATCTCTGCTAACAGTGTCAAAAGCCTTTGTCAGATCTACGAAGGCAATGTAGAGCGGGAGTCTTTGTTCTCTACACTTTTCCTAGAGTTGTCTGAGGGAGAAGACCATGTAGAAGAAGACCATGATGAAAAATGAAAATCTTCATCTCCATAAAGCTTTTCAGCAGATTGAAGCATGAAGTGCTCCAAAATCTCCTGATTGCTAGCTGCATTGACCCTGCCCTTGATACAACACAGTGGACCAACAGCTGACATGGCACCCCAGACCATCACTGACTGTGGGTACTTGACACTGGACTTCAGGCATTTTGGCATTTCCTTCTTCCCAGTCTTCCTCCAGACTCTGGCACCTTGATTTCCGAATGACATGCAAAATTTGCTTTCATCCGAAAAAAGTACTTTGGACCACTGAGCAACAGTCCAGTGCTGCTTCTCTGTAGCCCAGGTCAGGCGCTTCTGCCGCTGTTTCTGGTTCAAAAGTGGCTTGACCTGGGGAATGCAGCACCTGTAGCCCAGTCCACTGCTTCCACAGGTCCCCCAAGGTCTGGAATCGGCCCTTCTCCACAATCTTCCTCAGGGTCCGGTAACCTCTTCTGGTTGTGCAGCGTTTTCTGCCACACTTTTTCCTTCCCACAGACGTCCCACTGAGGTGCCTTGATACAGCACTCTGGGAACAGCCTATACGCTCAGAGATTTCTTTCTGTGTCTTACGCACTTGCTTGAGGGTGTCAATGATGTCATGTACAGATGATGTATGTGTACAGATCTGAGTATAGGTATGGATGGAGGCTTTCTGTGTCAAGGTGAGAGTATAAGTATGAATGCAGGTGTGTGTGTGTGTGTGTGTCTGTGTGTGTCTGTGTTTAGAGATGTGAGTATAGGTATGAATGCAGGTGTGCATAATTGTGTAAAGGTGTGAGTACAGGTATGAATGCAGGTCTGAGTATTGTTATGATTGCAGATGAGTATGTGTTTGTGTGTAGAGATGTGAGTATAGGTATGAGTGCAGGTGTGTATAGGTATGAGTGCAGGTGTGTGTATGTGTGTGTGTGTGTGTATGTGTATAGAGGTGTAAGTTTAGGTATAAATGCAAGTGTGTGTATCAGCACTGTTGAACAAGGCCTTTGGCTCTCAGTTGCTCAGTTGTATTAAAAACCGAAAAGAGGAAATGTATATATATATGTGTATATATATATATATATATATATATATATATATATATATATATATATATATATATATATATATATACAAAAACAAAAATAAAAGGACAGGACAAAGACTTTCTATTGAAACTCCATTTATCACTACAGATCTGTTTCGAGGGGTGGTGAAACCATCCTCTCTCTTCAGGTGATTATAGAAGAATTCTTTTATAGAAAATTGAAGGTGTAATGCTCAATGTTGTTAGTGCTTATGCCCCACAGGCAGGATGTGAGCTAGAAGAGAAGGAGAGATTCTGGAGTGACTTAGATGAAGTGATGCAGAGTACCACCAGAGGTGAAAGAGTGGTCATTCAATGACTTCAATGGACATGTTGGTGCAGGCAACAGAGGGGACGAGGAAGTGATGGACAGGTTTGGTATCCAGGACAGGAACGCAGAAGGACAGATGTTGATAGATTTTGCAAAAAGGATGGAAATGGCTGTGGTGAATACTTTCTTTGAGAAGAAACAGGAGCATAGGGTGACTTATAAAAGCGGAGGTAGGAGCACACAGGTAGACTACATCTTGTGTAGGCGATGTAATTTGAAGGAAGTCAGTGACTGCAAAGTCATCGTGGGTGAGAGTGTTGCCAAACAGCATAGGATGGTGGTGTGCAGGATGACTCTGATGGTGAGAAAGGTGAAAAAGGCAAAGGCAGAGCAGAAGACAAAGTGGTGGAAGCTGAAAAAGGAAGAGTGTCGTGTTGTCTTCAAGGAGGAGTTGAAACAGGCTTTGGGTGGCCAGGAAGTGCTTCCAAATGACTGGACAACCACAGCAAATGTGATCAGGGACACAGGTAGGAGAGTACTTGGTGTGTCCTCTGGAAGGAAAGTAGATAAGGAGACTTGGTGGTGGAATGAGGAAGTGCAGGAGTGTGTACAAAGGAAAAGGTTAGCCAAGAAGAAGTGGGACATTGAGAGGACCGAAGAGAGTAAACAGGAGTACAGGGAGACACAGCGTAAGGCGAAAGTAGCAGTGGCTAAGGCCAAACAGAGGGCGTATGATGACTTGTATGATAGGTTGGATAGTAAAGAGGGAGAAAATGATCTATACAGGTTGGCACAGCAGAGAAATAGAGATGGGAAGGACGTGCAGCAAGTTAGATTGATAAAGGACAGAGAGGGAACTGTATTGACTAATGACAGAAGTGTGCTGGGAAGATGGAAAGAGTACTTTGAAGAGCTGATGAATGAGGAAAATGAGAGAGAAAAAAGAGTAGAAGAGGTAACCATTGAGGAGCAGGATGTCGCAAAGATCAGTAAGGGTGAAGTGAGAAGAGCATTGAAGAGGATAAAGAATGGAAAGGCAGTTGGTCCTGATAATATACCTGTGGAGGTATGGAAGTGTCTAGGAGAAGTAGCAGTAGATTTTCTGACAAGAACATTCAACAAGGTACTAGAGAGTGAGCAGATGCCGGAGGAGTGGAGGAGAAGTGTGCTGGTGCCCATTTTTAAGAACAAGGGAGACGTGCAGAGTTGCAGCAACTACAGAGGGATAAAGTTGATGAGCCATACGATGAAGTTATGGGAAAGAATAGTGGAAGCTAGACTAAGGGCAGAGGTCAGCATTTGTGAACAACAGTTTGGTTTCATGCCAAGAAAGAGCACCACAGATGCAATGTTTGCCTTGAGGATGTTAATAGAGAAGTACAGAGAAGGTCAGAGGGAGCTACATTGTGCCTTTGTGGATCTGGAAAAAGCATATGACAGGGTGCCAAGAGAAGAACTGTGGTATTGCATGAGGAAGTCTGGAGTGGCAGAGAAGTATGTTAGAGTGGTGCAGGACATGTATGAGAGATGTAAGACAGTGGTGAGGTGTGCTGTCGGTGTGACCAACGAATTCAAGGTGGAGGTGGGACTGCATCAAGGGTCAGCTCTGAGCCCCTTCTTGTTTGCTATGGTGATGGACAGGCTGACAGACGAGGTGAGACAAGAATCTCCATGGACTATGATGTTTGCAGATGACATCGTGATCTGTAGTGAGAGCAGAGAACAAGTGCAGGAAAATCTCGAGAGGTGGAGGTATGCCCTGGAAAGGAGAGGAATGAAGGTTAGCCTCAGAAAATCAGAATACATGTGTGTGAATGAGAAGGACCCAGGAGGAACGGTGATGTTACAGGGAGCAGAGATAACGAAGGTGGAGGATTTTAAGTACTTAGGCTCAACAATCCAGAGCAATGGAGAGTGTGGAAAAGAGGTGAAGAAGCGTGTGCAGGCAGGCTGGAATGGTTGGAGAAAAGTATCCGGTGTGATGTGCAATAGGAGAGTGTCAGCAAGAATGAAGGGAAAAGTGTACAAGATGGTGGTGAGGCCAGCGATGTTGTATGGCTTAGAAACAGTGGCGCTGAGGAAAAGGCAGGAGGCAGAGCTGGAGGTAGCGGAGATGAAAATGTTGAGGTTCTCCCTGGGAGTAACGAGGATGGATAGGATCAGAAATGAGTATATCAGAGGGACAGCCCACGTAAGAGATTTTGGAGACAAAGTCAGAGAGGCTAGATTGAGATGGTTTGGACATGTCCAGAGGAGGGATAGTGAGTATATTGGCAGTAGGATGCTGAGGTTGGAACTACCAGGCAGAAGGCCTCAAGGAAGACCGAAGAAGAGATTTATGGATGTGGTGAAGGAAGACATGAAGGTCGTTGGAGTCAGAAAAGAAGATGCGGAGGACAGGGTGAGGTGGAGGCGGATGATTTGCTGTGGCGACCCCTGAAGAGAGCAGCCGAAAGTAAAAGAAGAAGATATACAGTGGTGCCAATAAGTATTGGGCAATGTAAAAATGTGCAAGTTCACCCATTTAAAAAGATGAGTGGTTTGTAATTTTCATCATAGGTACACATCAAGCTTGAGCGACAGAATGTCAGAACCCCCAACCTTTGGATCAGCGATCCAGTGCCCTATACCACTAGACCACCACTGCCCCTCTGTACCACCTGAACCAGAAAATTCTAAACACTTATTAATGTCTTTTTATTAGGTGCTACCGATGTTAGTTTTGCTTAGCTCGAAAATGTAAATAAGTGGCTAATGCTTATAGATTAGCACTGGTAGGCAGATATGGCGTCACACATCTCCTACCATGACTGTTTGATTCAATATAATATGAGAGAGCTAGCAGGTAGGAGTTAAGCTCATGATGGCTAGCAGTCGCAAGGTTTGATTACTGTTTGCAGATGTAACATGATGTGCACAGAGGGATTTAGTACAGAGGAACAGAGTTAGCAGCACTTCTGGGGAAAGATCATATGAAGGGTTCAATCAGATGATGTGATTTTACATACACACACACCCCGCTATGACAACCCTGCATACACTCCTCAACTTCAGTTTAACACAGTATCAGATCTGATGAATGAGAGTTCCTTTCGGCTTTTTTCCCTTTATCAGGGGTCGCCACAGCGAATGATACGCACGTTTGATTTGTCATAGGTTTTTACATCGGATTCCCTTCCTGACATAACCCTTTAGCAAGGGACAGAAACATGTTGACGGCTTTGCAGCTCCTCTTTACGAAAGTCAGAAATGGTTCTTTTACATGAACCACCATAGACAGTGAGAGACATGGCTGGCCATTGATAACCCAGTTAGCTGCACTGGGGGGGGGGGACTCAAACCCCCAACCTTAGGATCAGCGATCCAGCGCCCTATACCACTGTCCCCATTATTTAAATATTCAAATTAGTTTACATGTGCCACTTTCTCCTGAGTGCGTCTCTCCCTCTCTGTCAGTTTCACGTTCCCTGTGTCTTTTTCTTTTTCCCTGTGTGCGTCTCTCCTGCTCTGTTTGTCTGTTTTTCTTTCCATGTCTGTCTTTCTCGCTCTCTCTCTTTCCCTGCCTGTCTTTCCTGCTCTGTCTGTCTCAGTCTCTTTTTCTGTCCCTGTCTGTGTGTGTCTCTGTCTCTTTTTCTCTGTCTGTTACACACACACACACACACACACACACACACACGCATGGGTAAGTAATGTCTTGACTACTGAGTTGGTCGAGCTCAGAGGGTGTGTCTGGAAATGTTGCAGCCCACTTCTGTGGGTTTAGTTTATGGTTCAATTTTTTAAATATTGTGCATACATAAAAGGTGGTGTTGGTTATTTATGAAGTTTCAGTGTTGGTATTAATCATAAACACTACAAAAAAGGTTTGTTATTAAAAAATAACCCGTCTCCAGTGGACACACCCACTATTGCATGTCTGAAGGATTACAACATAGGAGGACAAGTACATCATGAGTCACACAAACACCACTTCCTCATAATGACAATGGCAGGATGTGTGTTTCAGTCACGTACACACACACACTGTGCAGTAATTGGTTAACTCGTGCCTGTTATGTTGTGCATATATAGTTTTAACCTTGAAACATCAGTGTGGTAAAACAAGAATAGCATACACACTGCACCAGCACACTTCCTGATAAAAAGAAATAAAACACTGCTGACACAGGTGAGATGGATGGAGGTTAATATTTACCCTTTTGCATTATCACACACCTTCTAGAGTTCAAAGCAGTTCTTTATTTTCAAATTAAAAATGTATTTACACCACACACAAGCATTACATTGCTAAATATTTTATTGTTTTTTTTTTCCATCACTGTTTGTAAAAGTAGTTTTGTTCCCAACAGCCGAGGAACCGGTTATTTGGAAGATTTGAGCCAAATGATTGTTTTAAAAACATCAAGTAAAAAAATCAAACTTCCCATCTAACATGCCTCGTTCTCATTAACATGTCAGATGGGCTTCATTACAGGGTCTCAATCCTCTCTCAGAATAACAGAGATAGACTATATCATAATAAAAGTCAACAAAAATCATAATAAACATCATAAATAATATAATAAATATAATAATATAATAAATATAATAGTATAATAAATATAAGAAATCATATCATCATCTTTTTCCTCCGCTCAATCCGGGGTTTGGTCGCAGGGGCAGCAGCACAAGCAATGAGGTCCAGACGTCTCTCAATGAGGTCCAGCCACTTCCTTCAGCTCTTCCAGGGGACACCAAGGCATTCCCCAACCCGCCGAGAGACTCTTGGTCCCTCTTGCTTTTTCTAGGTCGACTCCAGGGTCTCTTCCCGGTTGGACATGCACAAAAAACTACACTAGGGAGACATTCAGGCCAGATCCCCAAGCCATCTCCACTGACTCTTCTCAATGCGGAGGAGCAGTGGTTCTACTTCAAGCTCCCTCTGGATGGCTGAGCTTCTCCCCCTATCTTTGAGGGAGACCCCTCCACCCTGTGAAGGAAGCCCATCTCAGCCGCTTGTTTCTGGGATCTTGTTCTTTTGGTTATTACCCCAAGCTTGTGACCATAGGTGAGGGTTGGAACATAGATTGACTGGTAAATTGAGAGCTTTACCTTTCAGCTCAGCTCTCTCTTCACCACAATGGACTGGTACAGGCTCCGCTTTATAGCAGAGGCTGCAGTGATCCGCGTGTCGATCTCTTGCTCCATTCTTCCTTCACTCATGAACAAAACTCCTAGATACTTGAACTCCATTTGGAGCAGGACCTCATTTCAGACCCAGAGAGTTTTTCAGCTGAGAACCATGACTTCCGACTCAGGTGCTGAGTCTCATTCCGGCTGCTTCACACTCGACTGAGAATTGCCCCACTGGGAGCTGGAGGTCGGGCAGTGGTGGCCTAGTGGTATAGGGCGCAGGATCGCTGATCCAAAGGTTGGGGGTTCGAGTCCCACTCTCCACAAGGTTGTCACTGTCCCTCCCATTGCAGCTAACTGGATTATCAAAGACCGGCCATGTGTCTCACATGGTGTGAGGCATGTAAAAGAACCATTGCTGACGTTCAACAACAGTAGGCTGCAAAGCCGTCAGCGTGTTTCCGCCCTGTGATGACCTGGTGAGCTGTCCAGGGTGTACTCTGCCCTCGCCCGGAGTCGGCTGGGATGGCACCAGGAGCAGTTCGGTGGTAGTGGTATATAGACTGTGTTGCAGTACATACAACAGGCATGTGTATATAGTGTGGATATAACGTCAATAGTAGGTAACACGTTTGACCAAATAGACAACCATGGCCTTTGTCTTCGACAAGTGCATCATGAGAGGTCAACGTCTTGGACTCAAGGGACCAGGGCTGCAGCAGTATGTGCAGAAGCAGGAAGCAGCTGCTATAGAGTGACATGAGCGATACCTGCAGAGAGATAAAGACAAAGTGTACTATCTGCAGCGTGAAATAGAAGCAGATGGAAGTGAGAGGATGAAACTAACTTAAGGGCCAGCATGAGGTAGAAATAGCCAAGATACAGGCCCAACAACAAGCTGACGCAACGGCAGCAGCATTGGCCAAGAGTGGGCGAGGGCAGAGTACACCCTGGATAGCTGGTCAGGCCATCGCAGAGCCAAAACACGGTGACGGCTTTGTAGCCTACTCTTGTCAAAAGTCCGCAATATTTCTTTTACATGAACCTCACACCATGGACAGTGAGAGACATGGTCGGCTTTTCTTAAGCTTAAGCTGCACTGGGGGGACAGTGACAACTTTGTGGACAGTGGGACTCGAACCCCCAACCAGCGATCCAGCACTCTTTACCACCAGGCACATTGTCCACATAATAAATATTCTTCTTCATAATGAATATAAGTAATATAATCGTATCTGTGATAGTTTGTGCCATTGTGTGAAACTGGAACCATAAAGTGTGATATTCAAAATCCCCATATTTCAGTGGCGTTCGGTGTCTCTTCCTCGATATTCACTGTTAGCTCCTGAACCGTAGTTCCAGATAATAGTAAGAGAAACTACTTCATGTACACAACTGCACTTTTATTACTAACAAATAGGGAATAAACCCGAACACAACAAATTCATCCTGTTTGGTTTTTGGTGATTAAATTAATTGCTATGTGTGAAATTAATCTCCTTTAGGAGGAACTCAACATTACAGTGAACATCATCACATGAAACCCTCACCCCCACAGGAGAAATGGGTCAGTTTTTTTATATTAGTGGCATGGACACCACTGGTTACCCTATGCACGAAACTGCAAGTTTGTTTTGCTTCCCAAACCTGACACATACCCACCCATCAACCCCAACCTTTCTCAATCCCAGCTCCCCTTGATGCACAGTCAGGTTGTGCTGTCCTCCTACACCGGTATTACCTGTCCTACAGGTACACCACACCACACACTTTATTCCTCTCACCCTTTCCTGCTGGTAGGTATGCTTGTCTGTGAACTGTGCTTATCACACACACACACAAGCACACACACACTTCACTACATTTCACACTGTTACAACCATTAGAACAGGTGTGTGTTGAGTTTTCTCACCAATTCTGTCCTTTGCTGTATGTTCCTGGGGTCTGATATCTCATTCGTTTCCTGTGAAATGTCCAATCCACCACTTCTTTGCTATTGGCTCGGCAGCGCTGTTAGTTATCGGACTGGTCCTGATTCTAGTTTACGAACAGCTGTATGGAGTCTCCACATTCAATCCAAATATCACATCAAATATTTACTCATTTTTAGTACTAAGGGAACTAGTACTTATGGAACTATTTTAATCACTCTGTTCAGTCTTCATCATTTTTTATTATTATTTCCTCATTCTCAACCCCTATTTTTCTTGTCTTCCACACACACACCCATGAATAAAACTTCATGATTTATGTGCATACACTTGTGTCATGTCAACAGTGTGGGAGGAGCTTCTCAGTGTTGATGTACAACTGATTTCACTGAGTATTATATTGTTTTACTAAACACACTCACACAATTTACACAATTAACTTTTTTATTAAACATGGTGACACCTTCACCCTCACACTTACCTTCATCCTTACCTTTACACTTACCCTCACCCTCACTTTTACCTGTACCTTACCCTTAACTTGACCTTTCCTTTACCGTTACCCTTCCATTTACTACCTTTATGTTGGACCAAAAATCCAAAAAGGCAGATTTTCCTCAAATCTACATAATAGATATGGAAGATGGAACTGAACACATTATGTCTTCACACTGACTTTCTTCAGCTGCATCGTGTTGCTGTGACAGAGAACACCAGCTTGCCCTTATCAGCTGCACTGGTCTCTGGTTCTTTTATGATGATGGAACAATTCTTGATCTTCTCTTTGTTGAGGTCTTGTATGTGGCCACGTGGATCCTCATGATCTCCATCTCTGTAGAGCAGACCACTGAAATTACACACCTCCTGTGTTTGAAACATCACTGCTCTCAGTTTTCTGCCTTCTATTCAGATACTCAGTGATGTCGTTGAAATCTTTTCAGGATATTTCTGTGAGAGTAGCTGTATGAAGGCAGTTCTATTCATATGAACTTCCTATAATAAACATCACATGGTTCCATGTCAGATATCTTAGTGTGCACACTTCAGATATCACTAATATATTAAATATCGCAGGGCAGCATGCTGGTGTCGAGGTTCGCACATCTGCCTCACAGCGGTCCTGGGTTCAGCAAGGGTGTGTCTGTGTGGAGTTGGCATGTTCTCTCTATACTTGTGTGGATTGCAAAGACATGCACATTAGGTTAATTGGATATCCTCAACTACACCTTAATGTGAATGGTTGAGTGCTTTGGACTGTGCTGGAATGGCAAACTCTTTGGGATGTAACTTGTTTTTACCCCAGAGTCAGCAGAGACTGGCTGCAGCCTCCTGGTGACACTTATAAAGTATGGAGTTCAGTTCAGTTCATTTTCTGTAACCGCTTAATCCTAATTAGGGTCATAAGGAGGCTGGCGCCCATCTCAGCCGACTCCGACTGAGGGCAGAGTACACCCTGGACAGCTCACCAGGCCATTGCAGGGCGGAAACACACTGACGGCTTTGCAGCTACTCCTGTCAAAAGTCAGCAATGGTCATTTTGCATGCCTTACACCATTGACAGTGAGAGACATGGCCGGCCTTTGATAACCCAGCTGCACTGGGAGGGACAGTGACAACTTTGTGGAGAGTGGGACTCGAACCACCAACCTTCAGATCAGTGATCCAGTGCCCTACACCACTAGACCACCACTGCCCCAAAGTATAAAGTGATTCAGCAAATGAAATGATAAAATGATTTAAGCTAACATGATGGTTTCTAATGTCTTAAATGTTATGGCTGACTGCTGTCTGTGTGAAAGGGAACTTGAACCCAAAAAGTAAAAGTGAACACTGTTTCGAGCATGTACATATTTGTGTGAATGTCAATATCAAAATACTTATATAATATATGTTTGCTGTATCTACTCGCTGGTACACATTGGTGAGTCAGGGCTATTGACAGTTTCACACAGAGATGCAATATGTTTAAGAACATATGTACTTTAAGGTAGTAGTAGTGTGAGACCTGGGTGCACGTGTACTGGTGGTATTGTACAATGCTTTGGGGGTGGCAAAATCACAGGGGAGTGCTGCATCCTATAGAAAAGAGTGTAAAGGACTGGAGTTGCACAATCCAATGGAGGGGAGGAGCAACACAGACATGTTGGGGCTTGTCTGGGCTTGCCTGGGCTTGTTCAGGCTTGTACCAGAGAGAAAACAACTTGTTGGGGGAATCTACATTAAGGACCTGTTGCCAATTGGCTAGTCTTACAGTCTCCTCCAGGCTCTTCCAGTCTCCTCGTGTCTCTTCTGGTGGATCATGGATCAACTCATCTCAGATGAACCATTGAATCCAATGTTCACCTATGTTTCGTTGTTCGGGACTTCATTGACACAGTCCAGCATCCACGTCCACGCACAGCCCATGCGAGGATGGTCATCAGTGGTTTCGTCTGACATGCGGGATATCCGGCAAACCTTTCCCTGCCAGCACATACACCATCACTAAATTTACCCTGCTGCAGGAGCTTGATGACTATGGGACCCTTGGGTAATTTGTATATGGTTAAGTCTAAGTTGTACATAATGTGAATTTTGTCTTATTTTGTTCATATTATCAGTGTATATAGTTTATGTCGTGGTTTGTCGTGCTTTGCTGGTTTCACAGTGCAATTTAAATCCTCTAAATTTTCCTATTCATCACAAGTGGGGCTCGTCCGATAGAATCCATTAGGCATACATAATAAACACATTGTACACATCTTCACAAATAAATACGAAAAGTTGAATTTCATTCACGTATATGACGGTAAATGCAGAAATAATTTGCATATGAATTATGGAACCATTTATTCATATTCTGAATTGCTTAATTCTAATTAGGGTTGCAGGGAGGCTGGTACCCAGTTCAGCCAACTCTGGGTCAGGGCAGAGTACACCCTCTTTAGCCTTTGAACCTCTCACCTTCAGATCAGTAATCCAGCATCCTGAACAGAACGGAAGTGTGTAGAATTTGGATTTGTGTCGAGTTTTATTTTGAATAGAATTTCACTATTTTTTTATTTGATTTTTAAAAATGAATATCTGTATACACTTGTTATTGCCATTAAAGTGCCTTTTTGGAACCGAAGAATACATGTATTTTCATGAGAGTGAAAGAGCAGCCTTTTCAAAGAGGCTGATGCAATCTATCAAATGGATTTTAACAGAATGTAACCTTAAAACTGTAAATAAAAACCACTTGATAAAGTATATATCCATATGGTCAAGTGAGTTTGACCATCTGATTATCTGATTTAATAGTATTATAGTACAATGCTGGACCTCAGATATCAGAGAGTGAATATCACACCTGTGCTGATGTATTAGTCTTCACTTCCCAAATCTATGGTGTGAATCTGAAGAAACTCAGTGAAGGTCTGTTTTTAACTCAAAACATCAGAAAAGCTTTGGAAGGAGACAAATATTTTGTAGGCCTGAATGTTTTGATTTGCTGGTTTACTTTGATTTACACACCAAAACCTAACCTCTAAACACTGAAGTTTAATCTTTTCTCCACCTTCTGATGCGTCGGTTTCCGGAAGCTCACACTCAGTTTAATTCTGTTTAGCTTTATTCACATTTGTCGCAGAGCAGTGAGATGGTTTAATCATCAGATCCAGGAATCACAAGATAAGTTGAGCAGCACTAGAGTTCAGTGTTGTGATTACAAATGAATGTAATATGAGATTATGTAGAATTAATAAATATATAAATCCTGACTGTGGCTCTGATGCACAATCAGTGTAAGGACTTATTATCAGTCGCCCAAGAGCTAATACATATTTTTTTAATACACTTGTGCACACACATTATACATACACACACGAGATATATATATATATATATATATATATATATATATATATATATATATATATATAAAATCACGTGACGATTGTTTTATTTGGTCATTTTCTTCACAATCTCCAGCTCCTCCACAGGCTTCCACTGCTGCTTAATAGTGATGAGCTACACACACACACAATTAATAAATATAAACTCAAACATTATCATTAAACGGACTGAAATATTTTAAAAGACAAAATAACAAAAAAAAAGATTATGAATAGATTAAAAATAAGTGTAGAATTTAAATGCCCTTCTAAAAGACTTAAATAAACCTGTTACAGGGTCATCTTGTACCTTCTGAGGTTTAGTCAGGTCGAGTCTCTCCCAGGGCTCGGGATTTGAGGTTTTGTTCAATCTACAGAATATATTTGAAATTTTATTTTATTTACAACATTGTTTTTTTGTATTTACACATCAATAATTACAAACAAACAAACAACAAAAAAAAACTACATTGGAAATTCTTACATAACATCTGTTTTGTTGAACAGGAAGTAGATGCAGGCTGATGTAGCTCCAATCGCTGCAAAAGCAGTGAAACCGATGAGTGGGATGAGCTGCAGAGGAAACATCAGAAATATCAGAAACATCACAAAACATCTGGAACATCAGAAAAGCTGCAAACATCTGGAGCACTGAAAATAAGAAAACAATAAAGTTATAAACACCAAATGGAAAAACTACAGACTGCATTCATAGTAAACATCAGAAATATCCTCCTCCTCCAAATAATCATCATCACAGCTGGCAGATGAGTTCCAATACAGTATTACTGAAATATTTCTGTGAGTGCAGAGCTGAGTATTTTTTTTTTTTTATCTCCAGTTCTTTTATTCCTTTGTGATCTTATTATTCTAATTTAAATGAAGATGAAATGCGACTATGGCAGCACGGTGGAGTACTGGTTTGCACATCTGCGTCACAGCAAGAAGGTCCTGAATTTGAGTCCCAGCTGGGACGTTTCAGTGTGGCCGTTTACATGTTCTCCCCATGCTTGTGTGTTTCCTAATTGTACTCCAGTTTCTTCCCACAGTCCAAAAACATACAAAGTGGGTTAATTTAATGTTCCAACTTGCCCCAGGCTGTGAGTGAGAATAAATGGTTGTGTGTGTTGGTCCTGAGATGGCCTGGTGAGCTGTCCAGGGTGTACCCCGCCTGCGCCTGGAGTTGTCTGAGATGGTCACCAAGGTGTACCCCGCCCTCGCCAGGAGTTGTCCGAGATGGGCACCAGCCCATTAGGATGAAACGGTTCAGAAAATAAATGAATGAAAAGCTACAAGCAGATACCATGCTTTTCCTAAACCCACCGCATTTTCATGCAAGCTTTGACTTTGTACTTTAAGCTCCACCAACTTCACGATCACACCGCCATCAATAACCCTCATTTCCTCTTTAAGCTCAGTATAATTTGTGGGTGTGATTTAGAGTTTTATTTCCTTTATTGCTCATCGAGCATCGATCCAAACATCATCCGTCTCGAAAAATTACTTTTTCAATTGCAATTTTCAAATTATTGATTTAAAACATTTCCAAAGGAAATTATATATATATATATATATATATATATATATATATATATAGGGATCCCATGCTACTTTGTGTTTCAATTCGTGCAGCCTCAGTGCATTGTGTTTTTTTTTTAAAAAAAAATAATAATCATTGAATTAAAAAAATGAGGAAATTAAGGAATAGGGGAAACAAGTTAAGAAAAATGCCACAAAAACAAGGCCAATTATAAAAAAACAACAACAACAAAAAAACCCTAAACCAACACAAAACCCAAAATCTTCCATCAAAACTACTTACATTTTTGCATCTGTGTGTGCACATGCATCTGAGCACATGCGTCTGTCATCTTCTTCTCATGCAATACCATCTGTATGTGTGTATTTATATTTTATTTACTTCTTGTTGTTTTTTTAAACATTAGTTGTTATAAGCATTTATAGCTTTGAATATTATATATATATATATATATATATATATAAAATTTTGATTATTATTAAATCATTTTTGGAACAATTTTATTTGTGAAGTTTGTTATAAATTATATTAACAGATTGTTGACTTTTGTTGGATTTTGTTTTGTTCAATAAAATATCTATTTTTTTTAAACTGCAGGTAATTTTAATTCCTTGATAGAATTTTTAATTAAAATGTATTCATATTAGATTGAACTTTTATATAATTAAATGGAATTTGAAATATTCTGCTGACATTTCTACACCATGGTGAAACAGGTCTATTTCCAAACAGTAGTTGTTAACATTAAAGTAGTTGTAGTTGTAGTAGTTGTTTATCTTATGTTAAACACACACACACACACACACACACACACACACACACACACACACACACACACACACACACACACTAAAGACTCACCTCCTTTCTCTTCCTGAGCATCTGTATAAACCCCCTGGTCACCATTTTCTACAAGCATTAAAAAGTCATGACACTGATGAAAACTATAGATGATGATGATAACGTAATGTCAAGGCTTGTGCAGACTTACCTGAGGTGGAGTCGAGTTCAAGCTGAGATGGGGGGAGCAAGTTTGTGTACAAGCGTACTGTCAGAGCTTAGACTTAAAGTGTAACTGATACGAGGACGGTGGCACGTACACACACTCACACACACACACACCCCGTCTATCAGGAAGCTCTTTCACCATAGCAACCGCCATCCTCCATACTATCTCTGGCTCCCCTTGCTGGTCACATGGATAGCAACAACATTGCAAAAGTTGGTGTGTGTGTGTGCAGATGAGTGTATATATGTATGTGTGGATTTGTGTGTGTATGTGTGTGTGGGGGGTACGTTTTTAAATTAAAAAATTACACATACATAACCCAAGTATTAAATAAAATCACAACAGGAAAACTGCATTTGTTGAAGAGAAAAATCCAATCCAAACCCACATGAACCTCTGTGAAAAAGTAATCGTCCCCCATGTTAAAAGGTGAGGTAATTGTGGTTGATCCTATTATTGGGGAAAACTGAGTTTAATTTCATGGCCACACCCAGGCCTGATTGCTGCCAGACATTTCCAATCAGAAGATCACTTACATAAAACTTGTCTTAAAAGGTGAGGTTGGCCATACTGAACAGTGCTGTGAAAATGTTTTTGCCCCTGACCAATTTCTGTCATTTTTTTCATGTTTGTCACATTTCAGACCACGCAAACCTAAATATTATACAAAGATAAAAAACAAGTACACACAAAATGCAGTTTTCAGTGCCAATTGTAGTTAAGAGGGAAAAAACACTGAACCTACAAAGGTGTGAATAAGTAATTGCCCCCTAAACCTAATAGCTAAAACCTAATAGAATCACCTTTTGCAGCAATAACTGCAGTCAAGCATTTGCAATAAGAGGCGATGAGTCTTTCACATCACTGTGATGGGAATTTGGCCTACTCGTCTCTGCAGAATTGTTTGAGATCAACCAGACTGAATAGCTTTTGGGCATGAACAGACTTTTTAAGGTCATGCCACAGCATCTAAGTAGGGTTCAGGTCAGAACGTTGACTTGGCCACTCCAAAACCCTCATTTTGTTCTTTTTCAGCCATTCAGAAGTGGACTGCTGGTGTGCCCCTTTGTTGATCATTGTTTTGCTGCAGAACCCTGGTGCACTTTAGCTTGAGGTCTCGAACTGATGGACGAACATTCTTCGCCAGGTTTTCTTGGTAGTGAGCAGAATTTATAGTTCCATTAATCATGACAAGTCACCCAGGTCCTGAAGCAGCAAAGCAGGCTGAGATCATCACACTTACACCACCATGTTTCACTGTTGGCACAATGTTCTATTTAATAAATGTAGTGTTCCTTTTATTCTCGATGAAACGAGATGCATTCCTCCCAAAATTTTCAACTTTACTTTCATCAGTCCAGAGGACATTTTTCCAAAAGCTTTGGCGATGATCAAGATGATTCTTGGCAAAAGTGAGTTGAGCCTTGATATGCTCACAATTTAAAATTTCAGACACGCAGACGACACAACGCTGCTCTGCAAAACTAAAGATCTCATGGAGTTACTAGCTAAGGTACAGCAAATAAGCAAAAAGAAAGGCCTTATTCTAAATGCAAAAAATACAAAGATAATGGGGATGGACAAGAATAAAAGGAAAACTGAATTCATACTGAATGGAGAGCCTCTAGAAGAGGTAGAAAGTGTTGTATATCTGGGATCAACGATTACCATAGAAGGAATCTGTATGGATTGAAGTGAACAGAAGACTATGCATGGCTAGAACAACAGTACAGAATATGCTGACACTCTTGAAGAGCTCAGAAATTAGCAAGCACCTCAAACTACACATTATCAGAGCTACTGCATTCTCTATAGCAGCATATGGATGTGAATCTTGGTAAGGAAGAAAATCGAATCATGGCAAGAACACAAGACCAACAAGTGGGTCTTAGACCAACTGAATGCCAGGCCCATGCTCATACAACAGTTTGCAGAAAACCATCCTGCAAGGCATCACTGCAAAGAAGTAGAGAGTGACCAGCAAGAACATAACAAAAAGACAGAAGAATGGACCGGAGAGAACATTGGGAGATCGATGAGAATCACTAAGGATCAAGAGCTGCGGTGCAATATCATCTCAGTCACAGCAGCTCAGAACAGAGCCACCTGACAGAGAAAGAGAGTCTTTCTGATGGTGGAGTCATGAACATTGACATCAACTGAGGCAAGTGAGGCTTGTAGTTGTTTACAAGTGGCTTTTGGATCCTCTGTGCCGTGCTCTTGGAGTAATTTTGGTAGGTCGGCCACTTCTGGGAAGCGTTACCACTGTGCCATGCCTTCTACATTTATGGATAATGGCTCTGACGGTGGTCCGCTCCCCCAGTGCAACTAACTGGGTTATCAAAGGCAGGCCATGTCTCTCACTGTCTAAGGTGAGAGGCATGTAAAAGAACTATTACTGACTTTCGTAAAGAGTAGATTGCAAAGCCGGCAGCGTGTTTCTACGACCTGGAGAGGGATGGGCGCCGTGTTGGATGTGTGTGTTTGGGGGGCCTGGGTGTGTGTCTGTGTGGATGTTTTTGTGTGCATGGATGTATGTCAATGTATGTGTGTTTGTGCGGGGGGAGTTGTGTGGATTTGTGTGTGTTGATGTGTGTGGATGTGTGCGCGTGTGTTTGTAAGTGCATGTAGATGTGGATGTGTGTGTGGATGCATGTGTCTCTGTGTAGATTTGTGTGCTTGTGTGTGTGTGTGTGTGTGTGTGTGTGTGTGTGTGTATGTGTAGGTTTGTGTGTGTTGGTGCATGTGTGAATGCATGTTTGTATAGATTTGTCTTTGTGAGGGTATATGTTTAGGTGTCTGTATGTGTGAATTTGTGTGTGTGTGTGTGTGTGTGTGTGTGTGTGTGGATTTGTGTGTATGTGTCTGTGGATGAGTGTGTGTGTGTGTGGAGGAGTGTGTGGATTTGGTTGTGTATATGTGTGGATGCGAGTGTGTCAATATGCATGTATTTGTGCGTGGAGGTGAGTGTGTGTGTGTGTGTATCGATGTGTGTGCGGAAGGGTGTGTGGATTCGAGTGTGTATGTATGTGTCTGTGTGTATGTGGCTGCGCATGTGTCTGTGGATGTGTGTATGTGGATGTCTGCGTATGAGGATGCGTGTGTTTGTGTGCGTATGAGGATGTTTGTGTGGCTGTGGATGTGTGTGTCTGTGTGTGTGGAGGTGTCTGTATGTGTGGATTTGATGGTGTACGTGTGTGGATGCGGGTGTGTCAACATGAGTGTATTTGTGTGTGTGTTAACGTGTCTGTATGTGTTAATGCATGTGTGTGAGGATTTGTGTAGGTGTGTATGTCTGGGTTTGTGTGGATTAGTGTTGTTGGTGCGTGTGTGGATGTGTGTTTGTTTAGATGTGTGTGTGTGGGGAATGTGTATGTTTATGTGTCTGTATGTGTGTGTGTGTGTGTGTGTGTGAATGTGTGGGTGCATGGGTCGATATGTGTGTGGGGGTGTGTTTATGTGTCTCTATATGTGAATTTGTGTGTGTGTGTGTGTGTGTGTGTGTGTGTGTGTGTGGATGCATGTGTGAGTGTATGTGTCTGTGGATTTGTGCATATGAGGGTGTGTGTGTGTGTGTGTGTGTGTGTGTATTTGTGAGTGTTGGTGACTGTGTGTATGTGTGTGTGTGCATGTGTGAACATGTGTGTGGATGTGTGTGTGTGTGGATAGGTGTGATTATGTGTCTATGTGTTTGTGTGTGTAAGTGTGGATGTAAGTGTGTGGATGTGTGTGTGACAGACAGACAGACAGACATTTTATTCAATAAAAGGCCATTAGCCCAAAATACAGACAAAATGAATAAATTAAAGCATGAACTATTGTTGTAGACCGGTTGAATTTCTGATTTTCTTAACATGGATAAGAAATATGCATAGGTTACGGATTGCATTAACATCAGTTGATGACATAATATTAATAAAACTGTGTTGTGATAAGGGGTACTTCAAATATTTACTTAATAATGTATTTCTTATACCCGTGTAGCCTTTGCAATAAAGTATTACATGGATTTCATCTTCAATTTCATAGATATTGTTTTTCTCACATAAAGGCCAAAATCTTAAATTATAAGGAACATTTCTATATCTACCAGTCTCAGTGCAAAGTTTTAAAGTACCACATCGAAAATTTGCTAAATAGATTCTCAAATAAAGTGCTATATCTGAGTTAATGTATGTTTCAACATTTAGAAGGGACTTGAACAGTAAATAACTAGAGGACTTAGATGTGTTTTGTAGTAATGAATGCTAATTTTGGAAGAGATTATCAGATAACCTCTGCTTAAAAACTGAAATAACAATATCAACATCACCAATATCCTGTGATACCCAAGTGAAACCAAACCCCAGTCTAAACAAAATATTTTTAATATACGATGCCCATGTTGTGCGTCCAGACTCATTTAATGCCTTCAACGTTAAATAGAACTGGTGAGGTAATCTAGAACTTGGAAGTCTTAAAAGTCTACACCAAAATTTAACGGCCCTTGTCATATACAGGTCCTTCTCAAATGATAAAGTTCATTATTTTCTGTAATGTACTGATAAACATTAGACTTTCATATATTTTAGATTCATTACACACAACTGAAGTAGTTCAAGCCTTTTATTGTTTTAATATTGATAATTTTGGCAAAAAAATAGCAAAGTTCATCCGACCAATTAAAAAAAGTGCTTTTAGTACAAAAACGTCAACCTTCAAATAATGATGTTCAGTTATGCACTCAATACTTGGTCGGGAATCCTTTTGCAGAAATGGCTGCTTCAATGAGGCGTGTCATGGAGGCAATCAGCCCGTGGCACTGCTGAGGTGTTACGGAGGCCCAGGATGCTTCGATGGCGGCCTTAAGCTCATCCACAGTGTTGGGTCTGGTGTCTCTCAACTTTCTCTTCACAATATCCCACAGATTCTCTATGGGGTTCAGGTCAGGAGAGTTGGCAGGCCAATTGAGCACAGTAATACCATGGTCAGTAAACCATTTAGCAGTGGTTTTGGCACTGTGAGCAGGTGTCAGGTCGTGCTGAAAAATGAAATCTTCATCTCCATAAAGCTTTTCAGCAGATAGAAGCATGAAGTGCTCCAAAATCTCCTGATAGCTAGTTGCATTGACCCTGCCCTTGATAAAACACAGTGGACCAGCACCAGCAGCTGACATGGCATCCCAGGCCATCATTGACTGTGGGTACTTGACACTAGTCGTCAGGCATTTTGGCATTTCCTTCTCCCCAGTCTTCCTCGAGACTCTGGCACCTTGATTTCCGAATGACAAAATTTGCTTTCATCCGAAAAAAGTACTTTGGACCACTGAGCAACAGTCCAGTGCTGCTTCTTTGAAGCCCAGGTCAGGCGCTTCTGCCGCTGTTTCTGGTTCAAAAGTGGCTTGACCTGGGGAATGCGGCACCTGTAGCCCATTTCCTGCACAGGCCTGTGCACGGTGGCTCTAGATTCTACTCCAGACTCAGTCCACTGCTTCCACAGGTCCCCCAAGGTCTGGAATCGGCCCTTATCCACACTTATTCCTTCCCACAGACGTCCCACTGAGGTGCCTTGATACAGCACTCTGGGAACAGCCTATACCCTCAGAGATGACTTTCTGTGTCTTACGCACTTGCTTGAGGGTGTCAATGATGGCCTTCTGGACTTATCCAGTCAGGTCGGCAGTCTTACCCATGATTGTGGTTTTGAGTAATGAACCAGGCTGGGAGTTTTTAAAAGCCTCAGGATTCTTTTGCAGGCGTTGCAAGTTAATTGGTTGATTCAGATGATTTCGTTAATAGCTCGTTTCGAGTACCTTTTCATGATATGCTAATTTTTTGAGATAGTAATTTTGTGTTTTCATGATCTGTATGCCAAAATCGTCAGTATTAAAACAATAAAAGACCTGAAATATTTCAGTTGGTGTGCAATGAATCTAAAATATACGAACGTTTAATTTTTATCAGTACATTACAGAAAATAATGAACTTTATGACAATATGCTAATTTTTTGAAGGACCTGTAAGTAATTTGTAGGGGGAACCTACCACATTCACCTAAAACCATATTATTACAACAATTTTTGCCAACTTTCAAGAAATATTTACAAGTTTTTATTTGTATTTGCTCAATAATTTTACAATAAGTGGTACCACAAATTTCTGAACCATAACACAATATAGGTTTAACCATAGCATCAAATATTTTAAAAAGATCTCCAAAAGCCAAAACCCCTGCTCTCTTTTGATATCTATGGAGCCATGAGAACTTTATTAGCTTGAGAGGCTAGAGTAGTCTGAGTCTTAGTACAAACTAGCCTAGGTGTGAACACAATTCTCAGATGCCTATAATGAGAAACAACCTCTAGCCTCTGACCACACAAAAACCATTTTTCATAATATCTCAGAGGACCACTATTCCTAAAAAGCATAACCTTTGTCTTTGCAATATTCACTTTCATTTCAGTGAGTTGACAAAATTTTTCTAAACCATGAATTTTCTTCTGCAGCTGGAGAGCACTATCCGAGACTGATGACATCATCATCCGCAAACATTAGAACATACAAATTACTAACATCAGGAGAAATATATAAACCTCGACCACCAAACTGTTCCATACACTCTACGAGTTGATTTATCAAAATTATGAACAATTGGGGACTAAGGATGCACCCTTGTCTTGTGCCTATGCTACAATCAAAATATTGAGAGAGACCATGGGATGTTCTAACACAAGCTGATAGATTACTCTACATAGATTCGAGAATGTTATAAAATCTGCCACAAATACCAACTTTCTGCAAACTCCACAATAAACTGTTATGGTTAACCGTATCAAAGGCCTTGGAGAAATCTATAAATAGACAATAAAACCTCCCTTTCTTCTTACATGAATATTTCTGCACCATGACCTGGAGTGAAAATATGTGATCAATAGTAGAGTAGTTAGCTCTAAAACCTGCCTGAGATTCATCAATAATATTCTTATTCTCACACCAAACCTTTAAACTGCTATTGAGAATAGAAGTAAAAATCTTACAAACTGAGTCAATAAGAGATATTCCTCTATAATTACTGGGATTACCTTTCACACCTGATTTATAAAAAGGACAAATAATGCTTTTCCCCCATAAAACTGGAAAAGTACCTGCATAGAAAATCTTATTGAACAGCACTTTTAAATATTTGCTGACACAATTCTTTGAAGCCTTAATAAATTAATTTGCAATTCCATCTGGTCCTGGTGACTTATTATTGGAAAGTTTATCAATGTGATACAAAACTTCATTTTCAGTAAAGTCAGTATTCAGGGTTTCCAGCTCTTCATCCTGTTGTATAGTCTCTGGGTTCATATCATGTATGTATGTATTATCAACATTTTCTCTAAGGAGGCGAGAAAAGTGAGCAAAACAGTCTTCACAACTAATATCTTTAGAGAAGTCACAAATTCGAATAGAGCCAGTGTGCTTTAGTGTTTTCCAGAATTCCTTTGGGTTATCTCTTGTAGATACTAGCTTTTCTTTCTGTGCAGTATAGTAGTCTCTTCATTTTGAATTGAAGTTTGTTTTGAAAGATTTACGTAATGATTTATACACTGTTATATCTAAGCCATTATCTCTGTGATCCCGGAGTGCTTTATATTTTATATGCTTCAAGTGATCCAGTTCATGGTCCCACCATGGGGGCTGTGATTTCACATTAATGTCATAGTAACCTGAAAATATCCTTTTGTTGTGGTTGGCAGCCTGGTGGTACAGTTTTGTAAAAACCTTTAGTGAATCTTCGATATTCGTGTCTATATACTGAAACAATTTGCTGCGAAAATGATTGAATAGTCCATGAAAATTAGAAATAAATAAGTCACATTGCTCTTTATCCCATATATGTTTGGTCCATTCTCTGGTTGGGTGGGGACCAGGTTGGGAATGTGTTGGGAAATATAGTTCTGGTGTATCATGTTCAGTACAATTCATACCAAGTTGCTCGATATTCAAGGAACAATGTATAGGAAAATGGTCAGAGACATCACAAGTGCCAATTCCAAAATCCTTAACTCGTGGAAACAACGAGGTTGATGCTATCATATAGTCGACTAAACTTGCTCCGTTATGTGTAACACAAGTAAACTGGCCCTCTCTATCCCTGAATAACCTGCCATTCATGATATGGATTCCAAAAGTCCAACATAATTCTACTAACTTTTTTCCAAAACTATTATGGTTAAGATTATCTTGACTTGAACGAGGCATTTCAAAATTATCTAAAGGATAGTTATCAATATCGTTTGGGATAAAATCCATATTATTATCAGGAATAAAATCTAGAAAGTCTTTAGTCCTTGCATTTAGGTCACCAGCTAAGAGTAATTGTTTATCTGGGTGATCAGCAACTATAATGTTAATATAATGTACTAGGGTGTCAATACCATCATCACCACTCTCATTGCGGTCATAAACTGGGGACCCCTCTGGTGAAATATAGGTAAACACAAGTATGGTGTCTTTATCCCAGTCAAAATATTTGGATCTCAGCAATAAACCAACCGTGTTTTGAAAATATTCATACAGTCTGACAAGAATATTATTCTGCATCCACATCTCTTTTATAAAAAGTCACTGTATCGACCTAGCTGCTTTATTTTATCCCTGACTGAATTAAGTGATCGAAAACCAGACATGAACGTCGAGAATTCATTCTGAGCTCAGAAAAATGATTCACTAAAACACACAATATCAAATTTGCAGCTCAAACGCTTCACCTGTGAAAATTCATTGTCATGTTTATGTAGACCGCCAATATTCCATGTCAAGATGTCAAACGTAGGGCTGTGGCCACATCTTCAGTCCCCAGTTTGTTTACTCTCTCCGTGTGTTTGTCCTTGACCTTGCTTGTCAGTTTCAGTTCCGGGTCCAAACAAACCAGCCCATGTGGGTATGTTTATGTTGAGTGATGACTGTTCTACGTGCGATACTTTTTCTCTTGCAATACTTTTGGAGTCTCTTTCTTTTTTCTTTTTTTCCCTTCAGCTTTTCCCTTCAGGGGTCGCCACAGCGAATCATCTGCCTCCATCTCACCCTATCCTTTGCATCTTCTTCTCTTACACCAACGACCTTCATATCCTCCTTCACCACATCCATGAATCGTCTCTTTGGTCTTCTTCTAGGCCTTCTGCCTGGTAGTTCCAGCCTCAGCATCCTATTACCAATATACTCACTATCCCTCCTCTGTACATGTCCAAACCATCTCAATCTAGCCTCTCTGACTTTGTCTCCAAAACATCTTATATGTGATGTCCCTCTGATGTGCTCATTCCTAATCCTATCCATCCTCATTACTCCCAAAGAGAACCTCAACATTTTCATCTCTGCTACCTCCAGCTCTGCCTCCTGTCTTTTCCCCAGGGCCACCGTTTCTAAACCATACAACATCGCTGGCCTCAACACCGTCTTGTACACTTTTCTTTTCATTCTTGCCGATACTCTCCTATCACACATCACACCGGACACTTTTCTCCAACCATTCCAACCTGCCTGCACACACTTCTTCACCTCTTTTCCACACTCTCCATTGCTCTGGATTGTTGAGCCTAAGTACTTAAAATCCTCCACCTTTCTTATCTCTGCTCCCTGTAACCTCACCGTTCCTCTTGGGTCCTTGTCATTTATGCACATGTATTCTGCCTTACTGAGGCTAATCTTCATTCCCCTCCTTTCCAGGGCATACCTCCACCTCTCTAGATTTTCCTGCACTTGTTCTCTGCTCTCACTACAGATCACAATGTCATCTTCAAACATCATCGTCCATGGGGAATCTTGTTTAACCTCGTCTGTCAGCCTGTCCATCACCATAGCAAACAAGAAGGGGCTGAGAGCTGACCCTTGATGCAGTCCCACCTCCACCTTCTCAACTCTTCTGTCACACCGACAAGCACAGCTCACCACTGTCTTACATCTCTCATACATGTCCTGCACCACTCTAACATACTTCTCTGCCACTCCAGACTTCCTCATGCAATATAACAGTTCTTCTCTCGACACCCTGTCATATGCTTTCTCCAGGTCCACAAAGGCACAATGCAGCTCCATCTGACTTTCTCTGTACTTCTCCATTAACATCCTCAAGGCAAACACTACATCTGTGGTGCTCTTTCTTGGCATGAAACCAAACTGTTGTTCACAAATGCTGACCTCTGTCCTTAGTCTAGCTTCCACTATTCTTTCCCATAACTTCATCGTATGGCTCATCAACTTTATCCCTCTGTAGTTGCTATAACTCTGCACATCTCCCTTGTTCTTTAAAATGGGCACCAGCACACTTCTCCTCCATTCCTCTGGCATCCTCTCACTTTGTAAGACCTTGTTGAATGTTCTTGTCAGGAAATCTACTGATTCCTCCCCTAGACACTTCCATACCTCCACCGGTATGTCATCAGGACCAACTGCCTTTCCATTCTTCATCCTCTTCAATGCCCTCCTCACTTCACCCTTACTAATCTTTGCTACTTCCTGGTCCTCAACAGTCACCTCTTCTACTCTTTGTTCTCTCTCATTTTCCTCATTCATCAGCTCTTCAAAGTACTCTTTCCATCTTCCCAGCACACTTCTGTCATCAGTCAATAAATACTTTTGGAGTCTCTATCGTACACAAACACTTGGCCTTTCACAATCAACTTGTTTTGACGCATCTTCGGGTTGTGTCCTACATCTCGGGCCCTGACAAACCAGGGGGAGAGCACCCGTCTGTACTCTCATATCTTCAGGGGAAAGTCTTCAGTGACAGCTTCTGTTGTGATCCTTGCGTTCTATCAGCATGTGAAGCCATGTAGATATCACTCTTGTCCTTAGATGCAAGCAATTTAACGATGATTGGGGAGCCTGCATTCTTTGGATTTAGTCAGTGAGCCCTTACAATGACAACTGATTCTGTGTTTTGCATTTTCAAGTCTTGAGACAAAAACTCACGAACTTTCCCCGCCGATGTCTCCCAGGTCTCGCCTTTCTCACCCGGCATACCATGAAAGATGAGATTTTGTGTGTGTGTGTGTGTGTGTGTGTGTGTGTGAGTGGGTCTGTGTGTGTGTGTATATGTGTCTGTGTATGTGGATTTGTACATATGAGGTGTGTGTGTGTGTGTGTGTGTGTGTGTTGTGTGTATTTGTGAGTGTTGGTGACTGTGTGTATGTGTGTGTGCGGATTTCTATGTGTTGGTGAGTGTGTGCATGTGTGGACATGTGTGTGGATTGGTGTGGTTATGTGTCTGTGTGTGTGGATGTATATATGTTTGTGTGTGTGTGAACATGTTTGTGTGTGTAAGTGTGGATGTAAGTGTGTGGATGTGTATGAATGTATGTTTCTATGTGTAGATTTGTGTGTGTGTGTGTGTGTGTGTGTGTGTGTGTGTGTGTGTGTGACTGTGTGTGTGGAGGTGTGTGTGTGTGTGTGTGTGTGTTTAGGTGTCTGTAAGTGCGGATTTTGGTGTATGTGTGTGTGGATGTGAGTGTGTCAATATGTGTCTATTTGTGTGTGGTTGCGTGTATCGATGTGTGTGTGGATGTGTGTGTGCGCGAGACGGTGTATGTGTGTGTGTCAGCATGGATTTTTGGTGTGTATATTTGTGGATGTTTGTGGATGTGTGTGAATGTGGATATGTGTGTGTTGGTGAATGTGTGCATGTGTGTATGGGTGTGTGTGTATGCATTTGTGTGTATGTGAGTGTGTGCATGTGTGTATGTTTGAAGGTGTGTGTGTGCGTGCATGAGTGTGGGTGTATGTGTGGGTTTGTGTGCTTGGAGTGCGTGCATGTTTCGATGTATGTGGAGGGTGTGTGTGTGTGTCTGTGTGGATGTGTTTAGTGTGGGTGTGTGTATGTGTGGATTTCTGTGTGTGTTATGTAGATTTGTGTGTTGGTGTGTGCATGTGTGAGTGCCTGTGTGAGTGTTGACATGTGTGTGTGAGAAGGCTGTGTGTGTGGGGACTATTTGTGTGTGTGTGGATGTGTGGGTGTGTGTGGCGGGATGTGTGTGTGGCTGTGTGGATGCGTATGCGTTTAGATCTGTGTGTGTTGGTGAGTGTGTGGATGTGTGTTTGTGTAGATGTGTGTGGGGTGTGTTTATGTGTTTGTGTGTAGAGCTTCATGTTTGGCTATATGGACATGTGTGAGTCTATGTATAGAATTGGTGCATGTGTGGATGTGTGTTTATGTGTGTGGGGGTGTTTAGGTGTCTTTATGTGTGGATTTGTGTTTGTGTGTTTGTGTGTGGATGTGAGTGTGTGGATAGGTGTGGTTATGTGTCTATGTGTTTGTATGTGTGTGTGTGTGTGTGTGTGTGTGCACATTTTTGTGTGCACATGTTTGTGTGTGGAAGTGTGGATGTAAGTGTATGGATGTGTGTGTGGATGTGTATGAATGTATGTGTCTATGTGTACATTTGTGTGTGTTTAGATGTGTGTAGGAAGTGTATGTATGTGGATGTGTGTGACTGTGTGTGTTTATCTTTAAGTGTGGATTTTGGTGTATGTCTGTGTGGAAGTGAGTATGTCGACATACGTGTATTTGAGTGTGGGTGGGTGTGCCCACGGTGGCGTAGTGGTTAGCACGTCCGCCTCACAGCAAGAAGGCCCGGGTTCGATTCCCAGCCTGGGCGTTTCTGTGTGGAGTTTGCATGTTCTCCCCGTGCTTGTGCGGGTTTCCTCCGGGTGCTCCGGTTTCCCCCGCAATCCAAAGACGTGCACTGTAGGTTAATTGGCCGTTCTAAATTGACCGTAGATTCTCTCCTGCAGCGGCACTGGAACCCAGTCGTATCGGCACTTGCCTTTCCATTGGATCCTTCCGGTGGCACCGAGACAGGGGGGGACTTGCTGCTTGGGTAACAACCTGTCCCTCATTACTCCCTACCCAGGCTCTGTGCACTGGGGAGTATCACCAGTCGGGATACTGGCCGGAGCGCAGCCATCGTCCTTCGGGACTGACGGAGGCCTACGCACGCACGGGTGTGCCGATTTGTGTGTGGGAGGGTGTGTGTATATTTGTGGATTTGTGTGTGTTTGTGTGTCTGTGTGTGTGTGTATGTGTGGATTTGTGTGTAAGGGTGCATGTGCAGATTTGTATGGATGTGTGTGTGAATAAGTGGATTTGTTTGTGGGTGCATGTTTCGATGTATGGAGGAGTGCGTGTCTATATGTGTGGATTTGTGTGTGTTTGTGGTTGTTTGTGTGTGTGTGTGTGTGTGGATGTGTTTGCATATGTGAGTGTGGATGCGTGTGGGTGTGTTTATGTCTCTTTATGTGTGTATTTATGTGTGTCAGAGGTGTGTATTTGTGTGTATATGTGTGTGTGTGTGTGTGTGTGTCAGCATGGATGTTTTGGTGTGTATATTTGTGGATGTTTGTGGATGTGTGTGCATGTGGATATGTGTGTGTGTGTGTGTGTGTGTCTGTGGATTTTTGTGTGTTGGTGAATGTGTGCATGTGCGTGTGTGTGTGTGTGTGTGTGTGCGTGCATGAGTGTGGGTGTATGTGTGGATTTGTGTGCTTGGGTGCGTGCATGTTTCGATGTATGTGGAGGGTGTGTGTGTGTGTCTGTGTGGATGTGTTTAGTGTGGATGTGTGTATGTGTGGATTTCTGTGTGTGATATGTAGATTTGTGTGATGGTGTGTGCATGTGTGAGTGCCTGTGTGAGTGTTGACATGTGTGTGAGGAGGCTGTGTGTGTGGGGACTATTTGTGTGTGTGTGGATGTGTGTGGCGGGATGTGTGTGTGGCTGTGTGGATGCGTATGCGTTTAGATCTGTGTGTGTTGGTGAGTGTGTGGATGTGTGTTTGTGTAGATGTGTGTGGGGGTGTTTATGTGTTTGTGTGTAGAGCTTCATGTTTGGCTATATAGACATGTGTGAGTCTATGTATAGAATTGGTGCATGTGTGGATGTGTGTTTATGTGTGTGGGGGTGTTTAGGTGTCTTTATGTGTGGATTTGTGTTTGTGTGTTTGTGTGTGGATGTGAGTGTGTGGATAGGTGTGGTTATGTGTCTATGTGTTTGTATGTGTGTGTGTGTGTGTGTGTGCACATTTTTGTGTGCACATGTTTGTGTGTGTAAGTGTGGATGTAAGTGTATGGATGTGTGTGTGGATGTGTATGAATGTATGTGTCTATGTGTACATTTGTGTGTCTTTAGATGTGTGTAGGAAGTGTATGTATGTGGATGTGTGTGACTGTGTGTGTTTATCTTTAAGTGTGGATTTTGGTGTATGTGTGTGTGGAAGTGAGTATGTCGACATACGTGTATTTGAGTGTGGGTGGGTGTGCCCACGGTGGCGTAGTGGTTAGCACGTCCGCCTCACAGCAAGAAGGCCCGGGTTCGATTCCCAGCCTGGGCGTTTCTGTGTGGAGTTTGCATGTTCTCCCCGTGCTTGTGCGGGTTTCCTCCGGTGCTCCGGTTTCCCCATAATCCAAAGACGTGCACTGTAGGTTAATTGGCCGTTCTAAATTGACCGTAGATTCTCTCCTGCAGCGGCACTGGAACCCAGTCGTGACGGCACTTGCCTTTCCATTGATCCTTCCGTGGCGCCCGAGACAGGGGGACTTGCTGCTTGGGTAACAACCTGTCCCTCATTACTCCCTACCCAGGCTCTGTGCACTGGGGAGTATCACCAGTCGGGATACTGGCCGGAGCGCAGCCATAGTCCTTCGACTGACGGAGGCCTCACGACGCACGGGTGTGCCGATTTGTGTGTGGGAGGGTGTGTGTATATTTGTGGATTTGTGTGTGTTTGTGTGTCTGTGTGTGTGTGTATGTGTGGATTTGTGTGTAAGGGTGCATGTGCAGATTTGTATGGATGTGTGTGTGAATAAGTGGATTTGTTTGTGGGTGCATGTTTCGATGTATGGAGGAGTGCGTGTCTATATGTGTGGATTTGTGTGTGTTTGTGGTTGTTTGTGTGTGTGTGTGTGTGTGTGGATGTGTTTGCATATGTGAGTGTGGATGCGTGTGGGTGTGTTTATGTCTCTTTATGTGTGTATTTATGTGTGTCAGAGGTGTGTATTTGTGTGTATATGTGTGTGTGTGTGTGTGTGTGTGTGTGTCAGCATGGATGTTTTGGTGTGTATATTTGTGTATGTTTGTGGATGTGTGTGCATGTGGATATGTGTGTGTGTGTGTGTGTGTGTGTGTGTCTGTGGATTTTTGTGTGTTGGTGAATGTGTGCATGTGCGTGTGTGTGTGTGTGTGTGTGTGTGTGTGTGCATGAGTGTGGGTGTATGTGTGGGTTTGTGTGCTTGGGTGCGTGCATGTTTCGATGTATGTGGAGGTGTGTGTGTGTGTGTCTGTGTGGATGTGTTTAGTGTGGGTGTGTGTATGTGTGGATTTCTGTGTGTGATATGTAGATTTGTGTGATGGTGTGTGCATGTGTGTGTGCCTGTGTGAGTGTTGACATGTGTGTGAGGACGCTGTGTGTGTGGGGACTATTTGTGTGTGTGTGGATGAGTGTGGCGGGATGTGTGTGTGGCTGTGTGGATGCGTATGCGTTTAGATCTGTGTGTGTTGGTGAGTGTGTGGATTTGTGTTTGTGTAGATGGGTGTGGGGGGGGTGTTTATGTGTTTGTGTGTAGAGCTTCATGTTTGGCTATATAGACATGTGTGAGTCTATGTATAGAATTGGTGCATGTGTGGATGTGTGTTTATGTGTGTGGGGGTGTTTAGGTGTCTTTATGTGTGGATTTGTTGTTTGTGTGTGTTTGTGTGTGGATGTGAGTGTGTGGATAGGTGTGGTTATGTGTCTATGTGTTTGTATCTGTGTGTGTGTGTGTGTGTGTGTGTACATTTTCGTGTGCACATGTTTGTGTGTGTAAGTGTGGATGTAAGTGTATGGATGTGTGTGTGGATGTGTATGAATGTATGTGTCTATGTGTACATTTGTGTGTGTTTAGATGTGTGTAGGAAGTGTATGTATGTGGATGTGTGTGACTGTGTGTGTTTATCTTTAAGTGTGGATTTTGGTGTATGTGTGTGTGGAAGTGAGTATGTCGACATACGTGTATTTGAGTGTGGGTGGGTGTGCCGATGTGTGTGTGGATTTGTGTGTGGGAGGGTGTGTGTATGTATAAGAGTGGATGTGTTAATGTGTATATTTGTGGCTGTATGTGGATGTGTGTGTGCATGTGGATGTGGACATGTGTGTGTGTCTGTGTGTGTGTGTTTGGGTGTGGGTGTATGTGTGGATTTGTGTGTGAGGGTGCATGTGCAGATTTGTATGGATGTGTGTGTGAATAAGTGGATTTGTTTGTGGGTGCATGTTTCGATGTATGGAGGAGTGCGTGTCTGTGTGTGTGTGTGTGGATGTGTTTGCATATGTGAGTGTGTGTATGTGTGGATTTCTGTGTGTGTTGTTGAGTGCGTGTGTGTAAGTGCCTGTGTGAGTGTGGATGTGTGTGGGTGTGTTTATGTCTCTTTATGTGTTCTTATGTGTGTCAGAGGTGTGTATTTGTGTGTATGTGTGTGTGTGTGTGTGTATGTGTGTGTGTGTGTGTGTGTGGATGTGTTTAGTGTGGGTGTGTGTGGATTTCTGTGTGTGTTATGTAGATTTGTGTGTTGGTGTGTGCATGTGTGAGTGCCTGTGTGAGTGTTGACATGTGTGTGAGGAGGCTGTGTGTGTGGGGACTATTTGTGTGTGTGTGGATGTGTGTGTGGCTGTGTGGATGCATATGCGTTTAAATCTGTGTGTGTTGGTGAGTGTGTGGATGTGTTTGTGTAGATGTGTGTGGGGGTGTGTTTATGTGTTTGTGTGTAGAGCTTCATGTTTGTCTATATGGACATGTGTGAGTCTATGTATAGAATTGGTACATGTGTGGATGTGTGTTTATGTGTGTGGGGGTGTTTAGGTGTCTGTATGTGTGGATTTGTGTTTGTGTGTGTTTGTGTGTGGATGTGAGTGTGTCAATATGTGTCTATTTGTGTGTGGTTGTGTGTGTCGATGTGTGTGTGGATTTGTGTGTGCGAGACGGTGTATGTGTGTGTGTCAGCATGGATGTTTTGGTGTGTATATTTGTGGATGTTTGTGGATGTGTGTGCATGTGGATATGTGTGTGTGTCTGTGTGCGTGTGTGTCTGTGGATTTGTGTGTGTTGGTGAATGTGTGCATGTGTGTATGGGTGTGTGTGTATGCATTTGTGTGAGTGTGTCTGTTGGTGCGTGTGTAGATGTGTGTATGTGGATGTCAGTGGATGTGTGTGTTTGTGTTGAATTGTGTGTGGGGCATATTCAGATGTGTGTGGATGTGTGTGTGTGTGTGTGTGTGCGCAAGTGCAGAATTGTGTGAGAGTGCATGTGGATGTTTGTGAGTGTGTGTGGATAGAGATTTTTGTGTGCATGTATGTAGGCATCTGGAAGTGTGTGTGTGTGTAAGTGTGGATTTGTGTATGGGTGTATGTTTTGATGTATGTGAAATTATGTTTATGTGTCTGTATGTGTGTATATGTGTCTGTGTATGCGTGTGTATAAGGGTGTGTGGATGTGTTTGTGTGTATGTGTGGATATGCGTCTATACGTGCGTGTGCGTGTGTTGGTGGGTGGTAATGTGTCTGTATGTATGTGTTTGTGTGTGCATGTGCGGTTGAGTGTGTGGTTGTGTGCATGTGTATGTGGAGGTGTGTGAGTGCATGTTTTTGTGTGTGTGTGT
>CM045739.1:41702500-41740000 GCA_024760905.1 Plotosus lineatus
AGAGAGTGAGCAGATGCCGGAGGAATGGAGGAGAAGTGTGCTGGTGCCCATTTTTAAGAACAAGGGAGATGTGCAGAGTTGTGGCAACTACAGAGGGATAAAGTTGACGAGCCATACGATGAAGTTATGGGAAAGAATGGTGGAAGCAAGACTAAGGGCAGAGGTAAGCATTTGTGAACAACAGTTTGGTTTCATGCCAAGAAAGAGCACCACAGATGCAGTGTTTGCCTTGAGGACGTTAATAGAGAAGTACAGAGAAGGTCAGAAGGAGCTACATTGTGCCTTTGTGGATCCGGAGAAAGCATATGACAGGGTGCCGAGAGAGGAACTGTGGTATTGCATGAGAAAGTCTGGAGTGGCAGAGAAGTATGTTAGAGTGGTGCAGGACATATATGAGAAATGTAAGACAGTGGTGAGGTGTGCTGTCGGTGTGACAGAAGAGTTCAAAGTGGAGGTGGGACTGCATCAAGGGTCAGCTCTCAGCCCCTTCTTGTTTGCTATGGTGATGGACAGGCTGACAGATGAGGTTAGGCAAGAATCTCCATGGACTATAATGTTTGCCGATGACATTGTGATCTGTAGTGAGAGCAGAGAACAAGTGCAGGAAAATCTAGAGAGGTGGAGGTATGCCCTGGAAATGAGAGGAATGAAGGTTAGCTTCAGTAAGACAGAATACGTGTGTGAATGAGAAGGACCCAAGAGGAAAAGTGAGGTTACAGCAAGCAGAGATAAAGAAGGTGGAGGATATAAAGTACCTAGGTTCAATTATCCAGAGCAATGGAGAGTGTGGAAAAGAGGTGAAAAAGCGTGTGCAGGCAGGTTGGAATGGTTGGAGAAAAATGTCCCGTGTGATTTGTGATAGGAAGTTATCGACAAGAATGAAAGAAAAAGTGTACAAGATGGTGATGAGGCCAGTGATGTTGTATGGTTTAGAAACAGTGGCACTGAGGAAAAGACAGGAGGTTGAGCTGGAGGTAGCAGAAATGAAAATGTTGAGGTATTCTTTGGGAGTAACGAAGATGAATAGGATCAGGAATGAGTACATTAGAGGGACAGCACATGTAAGAGATTTTGGAGACAAAGCCAGAGAGGCTAGATTGAGATGGTTTGGACATGTACAGAGGAGACATAGTGAATATATTGGTAGTAGGATACTGAGGCTGGAACTACCAGGCAGAAGGCCTAGAGGAAGACCAAAAAAGTGATATATGGATGTGGTGAAAGAGGACATGAAGGTCGTTGGCGTAAGAGAAGAAGATGCAGAGGATAGGGTGAGATGGAGGCAGATGATTTGCTGTGGTGACCCCTGAAGGGAATAGCTGAAAGGAAAAGACGACGAGACACTCTCTCACAGTTCCATCTCTCACTCACACACACACACACACACACACTCTGCCACACTTACACATTCTCACATACACTCTCTCACACTTAGTTTCTCTCTCACACAGTCTATCACAAACACTTCCTCTTTCACACACGCTCACACATGCACTCGTTCTCTTCCTCTCTATCACACACTGTCTCTGGCACACACACCCTCACACACAAACACTCTCACACACTGTCATACACACACTCACACACTGACCCTCACACTCTCACACACACACACGCACTCGTTCTCTCCCTCTCCATCACACACTTTCTTACACATACTGTCATACACACACGCACACCATTCAATCTCTCTCACACACAAACACACTCTCACCCATTCTCATACACACTGTGAGGTGTGTGAGAGAGAGAGAGAGAGAGAGAGAGAGAGAGTGGGTGTGAGTGTGTGTGTGTGTGAGAACATCTGTGAGTGTGAGTGAGAGAGCATGTGTGAGAGTGTGTGTTGGTATGTGTTAGTGTGCGAAAGAGCATACGAGCGTGTGTGAGTGTATGTGTGACTGTATGTGAGAGAGAGACAGTGAGTAAGTGCATGACAGACTGCGTGAGGGAGGGAGGGAGAGAGTGTGTATGTGTGGGAGAGTGTGAGAGAGACAGCGTATGGGTGTGTGTGTGTGTATGAGAGAGAAAGAGAGAGAGCATGCGTGAGAGTGTGAATAATGGAGAGTGTGAGGGCGAGTGTGTGCGTGTGTGAGAGAGTGTGAGAGTTTGTGTTTGAGAGACTGTGTGGGTCACAGAGTGTATGTGAGATGGAGTGTGTGAGAGTGTATGCATGTGTGTGCGTGAGATAGGGAATGTCTGTGTGAGAGTTTGTGTGTGTCAGAGAGCAGGAATGTGTGTGTATGTGACAATGTATGTGTGAGAGTGTGTGAGAGTGAATGTGTGAGCAAGAGAGAGAGAGAGAGAGAGAGAGAGAGTGTCAGTGAGATAAAGTGTGTGTGCAATTTTTTGCTGGATAGCATTGTTCTGTTGCTTTGGAGAGAAAAAGAAAAAAACAAGAGAAGACTGTTAAAGTTTGTGCATGTGAGAGATTGTGTGTGAGAGATGGAGTGTGTGAGAGAGAATGTGAGGGTGAGTGTGTGCGTGTGTGTATGACAGTATGTGTGAGAGTGTTTGTGTGTGAGGGTGTAAGTGTGTGAGAGTGTGTGTCAGAGAGAGAGTGTGTGATAGAGCAGGAGAGAACTAGTGCAAGTGTACGAGAGAGTGTGAAGGCGAGCGTGTGTGAAAGAATGAGTGTGTGTGATAGTTTCTCTCTCACACACACAGTCACACACCACTCACACACAGACAGTCTGACATTCTCTCTCTCTCTCTCTCTCTCTCTCTCTCTTACAGAAACACATTTTCCCATTTTTTGCATTTTATTGAAACTACATTTTCAATTAACAGTTCACACAAAACAATGTTATAAATATTAGCAAAATGAGAACCATCTTAACCACAGCTAACATTGGTGCGCTAACAGCCACATGCTAACTGTGGAGTGCGAACTGTAGTGTGTGTGAAAAGCTGTCGGTACTGCAGGAGCTGCTGTGAGCTGAGTGATGGTTGAAAATTCTGTAGAACCTCCTGGAAGTGTCTGTGCTGCACTTCTGAGACACTCATACCTTCTTCATGAAGAGATAACAGAGCTGCCTAGACGCACACACGCGTATACACACACACACACACAAAACATCTAATTGACTACAATTGACTGATCGCTACAATCTCCACAAGATTGAGGATGTTGTAATAATAATAATAATAATAATAATAACAATAATAATAATAATAATAACAACCTCCTTGCAGAGGTTTTCCAGATCTGCTCCAGAGAACATGTGCGTGTGAGCTGCCATATCCACCAAACACACATCAGAGTTCAATGGCATTTTCTCTGTATGGAGCTGCAGGATGGCCAGACGACCCTGATCAAACACATGCACACACATACAGACAGCACATACACACGCACACACTTTGACTGTACCTATCAATCAAGGAATGTATAAGTAGGAGGAACTAAATGTCACCTACATTTTTCTCAATGATGTAGTCATATCCAATTCCCAACCCTCAGGTATTGCCTTCCCTATCCACCGCCACAGAACAGGGAGTGGCAAAAGCTTGCACACCCATGCAATGCTAGCCATCCACCTCTTTTTGAACTGCAAGCGCGTATGTATTTGTGGGCGGGCCTAACATATTCGGAGGGAAAGCATATCCCACCCCTCAGACCAATGAGCTCATGGACACCTGTGATTGGTTGACGATCACTGTGAGTGACAGGAAAGAAAGTGTATGCAGTCCCTCCCTCTCACGAGAGCTCGTCTAATTAGCTCCTGTGGACTCCTGGTCACGGACGACTGTGGCATTAAACTGGATTCGAACTTGCGATCTCCAGGTTAATCGTCATGCCCCTTGTGGTTGCGCCGCTCGGGAGATGGTAGCTAAATGTTTATCTGTAGCGTCAGTAGTTTGTGAGAGGAGACAAAAAACCCATCAAGGTCAGACTTTACAGGTGAAGCGCATTGGTTACCTGTAGGTCAGGTGGGGGGACGTATATGATGTGGTCGAATCGGCCTGGGCGAAGTAGAGCACTGTCCAACATGTCTGGTCTATTAGTAGCAGCAACAATCATGACGTCCTGATTACACACTTCCTGTAACACATGCACAACTTCTATTTTTACTGTTACTGTTGTTATTGTTATTATTACATTTACATTTACAATGTTTTACAGATTCTCTTATCCAGAGCGACTTACTATTATCATTGTTTTTTATACAACTTGAGCAATTGTGGGCTAAGGGCCTTGCTCAAGGGCCCGGTAGTGGGGCTTGAACCGCTGACCTTCAGATTAGTAACCCATCACATTAACCACTAAGCCACCACTACCTTAGAATTGCTGTTGTTATTGTTGCTGTTATTGCAGTATTGGTGCTGTTTTTAGTATTGCTGTTGTTAAGCTTGTCTTATTGTTATTGCTGTTTTCTATTATTATTATTATTATTATTATTATTATTATTATTATTGCTGCTACTCTTGTTGCAATAATACCAACAAGACTAACAATAATAATATAATATATAATATAAAAAAAGGTGGAGCCGGTGGTGTAGTGGTTAGAGTGTTGGGCTCATGATCTGGAAGTTGTGAGTTCAAATCCCACTGAGACCCTCACTGTGCTAAGACCCCAGGGCAAGGTCTCAACCACAAGTGTGCCTCTGTTCACCCAGCAGTATAAATGGGTACCAGTAAAAATATACTGGGAAGGTAACCTGCGATGGACTAGCGTCCCATCCAGGAGGAGTTCAACTCCTGATTGCTTCACGCTACGGAAACCGGGGATAAGCACTGGCCTGATGAGCCACTAGGCTCGGGTGTAAAAACCCAAACAGTTAATCAATCAAAAAATATAATACAAATAATATTCAATATAATGTATAATACATAGTTTATTATTCTTGTTATTGTTAATTTTATTATTTTTGTCGTTATTATTATTGTTACTGACCCATTGGTCTCTGTGTGTCCTCTGTTTGTTTGTGTTACTCCATCCTGTCCCTCGTCTCTCAGTGGTTTTAAGGCCCACACCGTCTAACTCATTCATCAAAACCGACAACACCTGAGCTTGTACACTGCTTCCACGGCAACTGCCTCCATCATCACGGCAACCCATCAAGCTATCTATCTCATCCAGAAACACGATGGAGGGAGCACATGCCCGTGCCTGCTGGAACAGCTGAAAAACCAGGAATATTACAGTCATCAACATATTACAAAGCAGAGTGTGTATGTGTGTGTGTGTGTGTGTACCTGAATAAGTGCCCTCGCCGAGTCTCCTACATAGGGAGAGTAAATCTCCGCCCCACTCAGGGTGAGGAAGCTACAGTGGCATGAAGATGCTGCTGCTTTCACCAGCGTGGTTTTTGCACAGCCTGGCGGCCCATACAGTAACACACCTCTCGCATGACACACACCCATACGCAAAAATTCCTCGGGGAACTTCATCGGCCACTCTACAGTCTACACCACACACATGCACGCGCACACACACACACACACACACACACACACAACTGTAATACCATTGTGTTCTGAATTTCTTACACCAAAGTGCATTAATAACATCCACCATCAAACCAATTTGAATGTACTGTAACGTCATTTACTGTCTTTGAACAAAGTGTGTGTGTGTGTGTGTGTGTGTGTGTGTTCGTGAAAGAGAGCGAGAAAGAGAGAGGATTGTGTGTGAGTGTGTGTTTGTGTGAGAGAGAGAGGACTGTGTGTGTGTATGCATGTGTGGGTGAGAGAGAGACAGACAAAAAGAGAGAGAATGTGCATGTGTGTGCGTGTGAGAGAGAGAGAGTCAGAGAATGAGTGTGTGTGTGTGTGTGTGTGTGTGTGTGTGTGCGTGCAAGAGAGAGAAAGGGAGGATGTGTGTGTTTGTGTGTGAGGAGAGACACGAACTATGCATACATGAGTGTGAGAAAGAGAGGGAAACAGTATGTATATCAGAGAGAGAGAGAGAGAGAGAGAGAGACAGAGAGAGAGAGAGTGAGAGTGTGTGTGTGTGTGTGAGAGAGAGAAAGGATGTGTGTGTGTGCGTATGTAAAAGAGGAGAGAGTGTGTGAGTGTGAGAAAAAGAGTAAGTGTGTGTGTGTATGAGAGAGCGGGCGAGAGAAAGAGGGTGTGTGTCAGTGTGTGTTTGTGTGAGACAGAGATAGGGTGTGTGTGTATGAGAGAAAAGAGGGTGTGTGTCAGTGTGAGTGTGTGTGTATGAGAGAGAGAGAGAGAGAGAGAGAAGGGATGTTTGTGTGTGTGTGTGTGTGTGTGTGTGTGAGACAGAAAGAATGTGTGTAAGAGAGAGAAATGGAGAAAGACAGAGTGAGACAGAGGGTGAGAGAGAGAGAGAGAGAGAGACATGTGTGTGTGATAGAAAGAACGTGTGAGGAGAGACAGGGAAGATGAGTGTTAAGAGTCTGTGTGTAAAAAAAAGATGGACAGAGTGTGTGAGTGTGAGAAAAAGAGAGTAAGTGTGTGTGTTTGTATGAGAGAGAGAGGGCGAGAGAAAGAGGGTGTGTGTGTGTGTGTGTGTGTAAGAGAGAAAGAGAGAGAGACACGTGTGTGTGTGTGTATGATAGAAAGAACGTGTGAGGAGAGACAGGGAAGATGAGTGTTAAGTGTGAGAGAGCGAGACGGAGAAAAAGAGAGAGTGAGACAGGGTGTGTGAGAGAGAGAGGATTGTGTGTGTGTGTGTGTGAGAGAGAGAGACAGTATGTGTGTCAGAGAGAGAGAGAGAGAGGGAGGATGTGTGTATGTGTGTGTGAAAAAGAGAGCGACAGAGCGAGAGAGGGGGTCTGTGTGAGAGAAAGGATGTGTGTATTATGTGAGTGAGAGAAAGAGAGTGCGCGTATGTGATACAGAAAGTGTGTGAGATTGTGTGTGTGTGTGTGTGTGTGAGAGAGAGTGAGACAGAGAGAGGATTGTGTGTGTATGCATGTGTGGGTGAGTGAGAGACAGACAAAAAGAGAGATTATGTGCTTGTGTGTGAGAGAGCTCAGAGTCAGAGAATGTGTGTAAGTGTGTGTGTGCGAGAGAGAGAAAGGGAGGATGTGTGTATGATAGAGAGAATGTGTGTGTTTGTGTGTGAGGAGAGACACGGACAATGCATGCATGAGTGTGAGAAAGAGAGGGAGACAGTGAGAGTGAGAGAGTGTGTGTGTGAGAGAGAAAGGATATGTGTCTGTGTGTAAAAAAAAGATGGACAGAGTGTGTGAGTGTGAGAAAAGAGAGTAAGTGTGTGTGTTTGTATGAGAGAGAGGGCGAGAGAAAGAGGGTGTGTGTGTGAAAGAGAGAAAGAGAGAGAGACACGTGTGTGCGTGTATGATAGAAAGAACGTGTGAGGAGAGACAGGGAAGATGAGTGTTAAGTGTGAGAGAGCGAGATGGAGAAAAAGAGAGAGTGAGACAGGGTGTGTGTGTGTGTGAGAGAGAGAGAGGATTGTGTGTGTGTGTGTGTGTGTGTGAGAGAGAGAGAGACAGTATGTGTGTCAGAGAGCGAGTGAAAGAGAGAGAGAGAGACACAGTATGTGTGTCAGAGAGCGAGCGAGAGAGAGAGAGAGAGACAGTATATGTGTCAGAGAGAGAGAGAGAGAGAGAGAGAGAGAGACAGTATGTGTGTCAGAGAGAGAGAGAGAGAGAGAGAGAGAGAGAGAGTATCTGTGTCAGAGAGAGAGACAGTATGTGTGTCAGATTGAGAGAGAGAGTATGTGTGTCAGAGAGAGAGAGAGTGTGTGTGTGAGAAAGAGAGCGACAGAGCGAGAGAGGGGTGTGTGTGTGAGAGAAAGGATGTGTGTATTATGTGAGCGAGAGAGAGTGTGTGTGTGCGTATGTGATACAGAAAGTGTGTGAGATTGTGTGTGTGTGTGTGTGAGAAAAAGTGAGACAGAGAGAGGATTGTGTGTGTGTGTTTGTGTGTGAGAGAGAGAGAGAGAGAGACAGAGAGAGGATTGTGTGTGTATGCATGTGTGGGTGAGTGAGAGACAGACAAAAAGAGAGATTACGTGTGTGTGTGTGTGTGTGTGTGTGTGAGAGAGAGAGAGAGAGAGAGAGAGAGAGAGAGAGAGAGAGAGAGGGTCAGAGAATGTGTGCAAGTGTGTGCACGCGCGAGAGAAAGGGAGGATGTGTGTATGATAGAGAGAACGTGTGTGTTTGTGTGTGAGGAGAGACACGGGCTATGCATACGTGAGTGTGAGAAAGAGGGGGAGACAGTATGTATGTCAGAGAGAGAAAGAGAGAGAGAGAGTGTGTGTGTGTGTGTAAAAAAAAGAGGGACAGAGTGTGTGAGTGTGAGAAAAGAGAGTAAGTGTGTGTTTGTATGAGAGAGAGGGTGAGAGAAAGAGGGTGTGTGTCAGTGTGAGAGTGTGTGTGTGTGTAAGACAGAGATAGGATGTGTGTGTGTGTGTGTTGGTGTGTATAAGAGAGCGCGAGAGAAAGAGGGTGTGTGTCAGTGTGAGAGTGTGTGTGTGTGTGTGTGAGAGAGAGAGAGAGAGAGAAAGAGAGAGAGCGCGAGAGAGAGAGAGAGGGATGTGTGTGAGTGGATATATGTGTGAGTGAGAGAGAGATAGGAAATGGTGTGCATGCATGAGAGAGAGAAAGAAGAGAGAGAGAATTCTGTGTGTGTGTGAGACAGAGCTATAGAGAGAGAAAGAGATGTGTACCGAAGAGAGAGAAAGAGAGAGAGAGAGAGAGGGTGTGAGTGAGAGAGAGAGGGTGCAAGTATGTAAAAGAGAAAGAGTGGATCTATGTGTGTGTGTGTGTGTGAGAGAGAGAAATTGAAAATTTATAAGGTACTTTATTTTAACACACACACAAAAAACAGACACGAGTTCTTAAAGCATAAACAGAAAGGGTACATTAAATGAATTGATGTTGAAATTACACCCATTACACACAAAAATAAATAAATAAAAAGTAAAATAAATAAATAAATAAATAACAAAAAACACCCCAACAGATTTAACCCCCTCGATCTCAACAGAAAAAGTATTTCCATAATCAGAGTCAGTTCCTTTAACCCAATATTGTTGAAAACAGCAGCTTCTCCTCCTTCACAGAACACAAACCATCATTTACACACCACACTTTCTCAAAGGACTCCAAATCTTTCATCAAACTATAATAATTGAAATCAATCATCAACCTGCTCTTTACCGTTTTTTATTAAAATTGTTTTAACATCACAGTCCAGTGAGCCCTCTATTTTTCTCCTCCTGCTCAGGTAGACGGCCATTTTTGATTGGCCCAGGAGGAAGTTCAGAAGTTGACACTTGGCCTTCTTTTTTTGTTGGTATCCAAAACCCAGAATAAAAATGTGTTTCGTAAAAAAAACACGCCAAAAGTACTGAACAGCCTCGACAACCACATAAACAGGGACTGCAGCCTGCTGCAGTCCAGGAAACAATGAAACACCGTCTCTCTGAGGGAACAGAATGAACACCTTCAACACCCGGATTTAAAAATTTTTCAACACCCGGATTTAAAATGTTCACAAAACTATTGACTGCAACAGCACCATGCATTCGCCACTGTAAGTCTCCAATCCTTTTTGGCAATAGACGTTTGTGCAGTGCTCCCTATGAGGGGTCCACTTCTGGTTTCAAACCCAGGTGGACCCTCCATGGTGTGTCAGTCCGACCCCTTAGTTTCTCTTTATTTAGTACCTTTACCATCAGTCTGTACATTATTTTACCTGAAGTGTTACACAAATTTTATAGGCCCTGACACACCATGTTCTAAAAACCAACCAGAGCAGTCCTTAAAATCCGGGTTGAGGCTGTCGACAGGAAAGGGGTCCGTGTCTCTGCAGGGTAAAACGCTGTCGGTTCCAGAGACGATGCTGGAGTGTTCGGCTGGGGAGAGCTGGTCCTTCCAGAGTTTCAGCATGCTTTCCAGTCGTCTCACCGAAGACACCCCGACAGCAGCAGAGAGCGCAGTGGCATACTCTAGCTGCGGCCCACACAGGTCAAGCACGTGACCCAGTGTGGTGACATGTGCCGCCGCAAACTTCTCTGCGACAGACGGCCCCACAGACTGTCGCACGTTAAAACGAGTTCCACAGACCACAGGTTCCTTTAAAGTCCAGAAGCATGAGCCGTGTGCCTGTGTTCTGTTCTTTTTAAAAAGTCCCCAGATTTTAAAAAGGCTTTGATAAAACTCTGGAAATACTTTTAGGTCGTATTTGCTTAAATCCATTAAAAAGAGAGAGTCCTGCAGTCCCGGCTCCCAGCACTGGGCTAGAACTGCTCATGCTGCGGGCCTCCACCAAGTCTCTTGGTCCGGTCAGCAGTCTCTGGATGAATTGGAGCCTGAAAATTGCTCCTCTGCTGGCCAGATGTATAAGACCATGTCCCCCTTCCTCTTTGGGGAGGAAGAAGACACTCTGCGGGACCCAGTGCAGCTTGTCCCAGAAACAACTGACGATCTTGGCCTGGACTTTCGCGAGAAGGGTCAAAGGGGGGGTCCATGCAGGAGAGACGGTGCAACAGCATGGAAGCCACCAGATTATGAATAATTAAAACACGACCTTTAAAAGATATTTTCGGTAAAATCCATTTCCACTTTTTGAGCCTCCCTTGCACTTTCTCTAGAACATTTTCCCAATTTTTATTTAAATTATTTCCATCGCCAAGGTAGATTCCCAGGTACTTGATCCCACCCTTTTTCCAGGTGAGACCGCCCGGCAGGACGAGACCTCGCGGCTCGTCCCCCACCCACAGAGCTTCACTTTTCCCCCAGTTTACCTTGGCTGATGAAATGGCACAAAAATATTCGACAGTTTTGGTTAAAAACTTAATGTCTCTCTGGTTATTGACAGCAATGCTAAGATCGTCCGCATATGCGGACAGTTTAAAAGTCGAAACGCATTTCGGGATATTAAAACCAGAAAGACCCGTTCTGAGTCAGTGCAGGGAGAGGCTATATTGCAAAGGAGTACAGCATGCCTGACAGGGGGCAACCCCTGATACCCCTCTGCACTTTAAAAGGAGCAGTCAAATCACCGTTGATTTTTAATATACTCTCAATGTCTCCATACAGGGTCCAAATCTAGGCATTGAGACCAGGGCTGAACCCAAAACCATCTAGCGTATGCCATAGGTATGCGTGCTCAACCCGATCAAATGCCTTTTTTTAGTCTAGCAAAATGAGACCAAGTTTCATTCCCAATGAATTGGAGAGGTCCAAAACGTCCAGAATTTAAAAGACATTGTCTGTTATCTGCCTGCCCGGTACACAGTAGGTCTGGTCTACATGAACGACCTGCTCCATCACTTTCCTCAACCTGTTCACCAGGACTTTAGAAAGGAGTTTGTAGTCGGTACAGAGGAAGGACACTGTTCGCCAGTTTTTGAGTTCTTGCAGATCCCCCTTCTTTGGCAGGAGGGTGAGGCCTGCTCTCCTGTAACTCAGTGGTAGCTGGCCTTTCAGCAGACTGTCCCTGAGAAGGGCCAGCAGGTCCTCACCGATCACTGCCCAGAAGGTTTTATAGAAGTCGACCGGCAGGCCATCTATACCCGGGGCTTTCCCTGATTTGAGGCTCTGCAGTGCCACCAACAATTCGTTCGGGAGATGTCAGCCTCCAGATGCCTGTTGGCATCTGCTGACACCTGTGGCAGACCAGTGAGGAAAAAATCCAACAAGTCCGGTTTCTCAGACTATTCACACTGATATAGTCCATCATAGAAACCTGCTGCGTACCGGCGTATGTCTTCAGTGTCCTGGATTAGCCGTCCATCTCCAGAATGCAGACAGTGTATCAGCCTCCTCTGCTCGTTTTTCCTTTCCAGTCCAAAGAAAAAGTGAGAGGGAGCATCCACAAGAGTGACATTTTGAAACCTACTGCGTACCACAGCGCCCCTGGTGGGTACGCCTAGCAATTCAGCTAACATGCGTTTTTTTGGCTTTGAAGACTTCAAAATGTCTTCTTTCTCCTGTAGAGTCTGCCAGAGTTTACAGCTCCACCATTTCCCTCTCCAAATCCTTAATGGATTTGACCAAGTTCCCAGAGAGAGACATTGCAAGTATACTGCAGGCACAAAGATTTGATTTTGTTCTTCCCAACGTCTCACCACTGCTGCAAAGAACTAAAACCACTCTTTGTTTGTCTAAAACTTTCCCAAAAAACATTAAAAGCTTTCTTAAAACTGTGGTCAGATAAGAGTGCTGTGTTGAAGTGCCAGTACGCACTTCCACATCTGATGTTATTGATTAGAACAAAGCACTCGACCAAAGAATGGACCAAGAAACCCAGTGGCAAAATCGAGCGGTTCTTAAAACCATTAAAATGTTGTTTAAATCAATAGAACCTGTCGAGCCTGGCCATGGACAGTAGTTCATACCTTGAGTGGAGCAAGGTGTACTGTCGGCTGTTGCCATAAAAATTTCTCCAGACGTCTAAAAGTTCGTGTGTCTCAACATGTTTTCTTAACGTCCTTTGCGAGCCAGGGTGTGGCTCGGGGTGGTTCCGATCTTAAAGATGATTTTCAGTACAGTTAAAATCCTCCCCTATAAACAGGTATTCATCCTGACCGCACCTCTGGATCACATCATCCAGGGCGCTTAAAAACAGGAGTCTCTCTGTGCCTGCGGTTGGAGCGTAAACGTTTAAAAACAAAACCTTGATTTTTTCCCAGCTCTGCTGTAACTTTTAAAATATTGCCCGCCATCACATCTTCAGTGTGTACAGAAACCGGGTTAAAATCTCGGGAGAATAAAATCCCAACTCCCCCACTATTGGCACTTTTGTGACTAAAAAACACCTGTCCGTTCCATTCCCTCCTCCAGTCACCTTCATTGTCTACGGTGCTGTGTCTCCTGAATAAAAACAACATTTAGTTTCTTTACATGAATCAAGCTAAAAATCGAGGCTCTTTTTAAGTCCTGTCTCGCTTCGTTTATATTGAGCGTGGCAATTTTAAAAGTCTCCATGTTGAAAATAAAAGTGGGGAGAGAGTGAACCGTGAGGGGTGAAAGCAGGTTGAGTAAAAAGAAAAAAACAGATGAAAGAAAGAACATTAGTCCTCCTCAGTGAGTTGTTTTTTACACTTTAAAACCAGTTTCCTCAATCTATAAATCTCCTGTTTGGTGAAACCTGGCTGTCTGGGCTCGCCTCGCTTTCTTAAATGGAGACAGACAGAGTCAATAAATAGTCTGAGGTCTGGAAAAAAGTTTTTGGCTTTAATTCTAGCCCCTTTATTTTCATGTAGGAATTTTTGTATTTTTTCTCCTGTGTATGCCGTGTCTGTGTCCATTTTTTCTGTGTTCTCGTCCTCGCTCTCAGACAAGCCCTGGGACAGACAGGTTTCCGCTTTTGAGGCTTTTTTTTTTTTATTTTGTTCGAAATGCTGTTTTCTGTGTTTGTGAACTCTCTTTTAGTTACTGTTTTTAACTCGTGAACCATTAATTCTTCATCCTCCTCACCTAATTCCCCCAGAACTGACTCTGCCACCCTAGCTGCTATCTGCTCCAGGCTTTCCTTCTGTGTCCCCAACTCCATCTGATCAACACCATGTAAATGTTCTGCACACCCATTACCCTTCACCTGTGAGTTATTTACCTATGCGACCACCGTGGTGCCTGTGCTGGCCTGCACACCGTCTGTCTGTGTCTCCGGGCTGGGAGAAACCATTTTCCTAGTCTCCGAAACGGTTGTTGTTGCTGTCTCGTGCAAATTGGAAGGGCTTCCCAACAGTTTGGTTATCGGTTTCCCCACCGCCACCACTGCCGCCACCGCTGCGGCTGTCGCCGCAGGCTCAGGCGTGGCTGCCGCAGCCAGTCCCGCTCCCTGCTCTGTCAGAGCACGGGAGGCGGCAGCTGACCGCTTTGCTTCATCCCCCTCCGGATATGAGCGGATAAGATGTCCTTCCATGCCGCACCTGAAACACTTCATGTTCCCTGACGTGAAGTGAATGATGTAGTCAAAGTTATCAGCTTTAAATTTCAAAGCTAAGTTCAGCTCCTCGGGGCTTTTAAGAATCATCGTTTATCGTCTGAAGGAAACGACATGTTTCAGGTGCGGGGACTTAGAATTGAAGGAGATCATTCGAATCGGTGACAAAATCTGGCCGTATCGGGACAACTCCAGCTGCAGAACCTCATTTCGTACAAACGGCGGCACGTTCGAAATAGTAATGCGTTTGGCGGGATTAACCAGCGAGAGAACGGCAGTGAAACTTCCCTGAAGCACAACCCCGCTCTCTACAACATGGTTTACTTTCTCCACGCTGTCCAAAAACATCACCACTGCGCTGTTCATCCTGGAAGCGGATCTCACGCTTTCAAAACTTACTAGTTCCCCGACAGCTAGAACACAGTCCTTCACCACGCAACCGACTGTCGGGACCAATTTAATGGTGTGCCGGCGAGTCAGCTTCTCCAGCCCGGAGCCAGCCGACATTTTCCCGGTGTGCTGAGCACAAGTGCTCACCTCCACCTGTGTCGCCACCACACCCACCACAGAAAAACTAAAGAGGAAAAATAAACAAAACAGAAATAAAAGAGAAAAAGGCACTCTCTGCACACACGCACGCGCCCAGCATGCACCGAGAGAGAGAGGGGGTTGTGCATATGTGATATAAAAAGTGAGCGAGAAGGTGTGTGTGTGTGAGAGAGAGAGAGAGAAAGAGAGAGATGATGGGTGTGTGTGTGTGTGTGTGTGTGTGTGTGTGTGTGTGTGTGTGAGAGAGAGAGCGAGACAGAGAGAGAGAGAGTGTGAGAGTGTGTGTGTGGGCGGGGTGTGAGAGAGAGAGAGTGTGAGTGTGTGGGGGTGTGTGGGTCTCTCCTCACCTGTCTGAGTTTGACTTTCACTTCCTCCAGTCCCCCTATTCGCTCCCAGCTAACAGGTTTAAACTCTGCCATGCCCGCACTGTTCCTCAGACAAGAAGGAGGGACCAATCGCAATGCTTTCAGAAAATGTTCCATCGCCACTTCAGTGTCCTTACCTCCTGAATGACCAGAATTCCTCGCTACACTCTGAAAAAAAACATCAGACTCAAAACTCTGTGTATGTGTGTGTGTGTGTGTGTTTGTTTGTTTTTTTTTACCTGTGTACACTGTAAAATGGCCTGCAGCACTGCCTCTCGACTGAGTGCTCTCAAATCCGCCCCCACGTATCCGCTCGTCATCTCAGCGATCGAGTGGAGATCCACATCTGGGGAAAGAGGAACACTGCGACACACACACTGCAGGATCCGATACCTCTGCTGCAGAGTGGGAACACCCATCACTATCTGTAACACACACCACAAAAGATCTACTATTGTCCCTGTGTTTCAGAACAATATGGCAAAAGATGTCATGTCCACACTCTGAGATGCCTCTTTAGGTCCTGTAATTACTGGTGACTGAACTCGCTATCACCAGCACCATGGACCTCAACACACAAGATCCACAAAGGTAAATTGAGCTCACTGATAAATTCCATCTGGAGTGCATGTCCAGGTTAGCCCTGCCAACGGGAAAAGCAGATTCAAAGCAAAAAAAAAAAAAAAAACAGGAGAAACTTCAGCTTGCTGAGCAAAACACTGAGACTAGATATTATGCATCATGTAACTTTGACACGCCCCATTTCACACTTAAACTTTGACCAGAATAATCTTGCCTATCATCTCTCACTGGAACAGCAACGACCCTCAGCAGTTCTGCAGACGTCTGTTTTACTGACACAGTACATTTATTCAGGTTTCACTGCATGTTGTACTCTATCACCGTTCATACCACATGTTTGTGGATCTGTTGGTTCCATACCTCTCTATCAAAGCGGCCTGGTCTTCTGAGCGCCGGGTCGAGGGCATCTGGGCGGTTGGTGGCTCCAATGATGACGAAGCCTTCATCGCTGCCAATTCCATCCATGAGGGTAAGGAGCTGAGCGACAAGTCGGTTCTCTGGCGTTCCACCACTAGAGCCCCGTTTCGGACATAATGCGTCAACCTCATCTATGAAGAGCACACAGGGTTCCTCTTGAGCTGCTGCTGAGGCTCGAGTAAATGCAGCACGAAGGTTTTCCTCACTCTCTCCGGGTCGCGATCCCACAACTACCGACCCACTCACTGTTACCAATGCCGCTTGCACATCCCGTGCCACGCTGCGCACCAGTTGCGTCTTCCCCACACCTGGAGGTCCCACCAACAAGGCACCACGCCACACTGCGGCACCCACACACTGCATGCTGTTTGGATATCGCAACGGGAGGGTTAGCATCTCCTTCAGCGAGGCTTGAACATCTTCCAATCCTCCCAAAGTCTCAGTGGTACCTTCTCGTGCCCAGTGCCGCTGTGTTTCCACCATCCTAACCGACACCACATCTACACGAGTCTCAGAAGTCACGCGTCCTGCTTTGTGAGAACCAAAGTTCACGCTGTCCACCTGCAGGAACTGTATCGGTGTTCCAGCATGTGAGATATTCACCAAGTGCTTCTCGTAGACATACATTCCTCTCAGCAGCTCCGCAGCCAGTGCTCCGAGCGTCTGTACGGACGTCCTGCGTCTACACTCACTGCTCTGCATCAGCACAGTCACACACAGACGCTTCACACAGGGACAGCTCAGAGCTTCCAGCTGCTCCAGCCGGAGGGAGAGTCGACGGAGGGTATTCGGGTGGAGGGTCGGCGAGGAGCAGGTGGTGTCCAGCTGCATGTAGGCATCAGCCCGGCCTGGCCGTGGCCACGCTGTACAGAGACAGGAAACCCCACCTGGCAGTGTTACGAGGACCGGGGTGCCAAGACACAAACCGAGATCCTCCATCACCACTGAGGTGAGACGACATCGCTGAGATCCAACATCTGAGGGGTCCTGAGGGAGAACTATGAGATCTAAAGGCATTGCTCATCGACCTGAAACACACACAAAAACAAAAAACAAACAAAAAAAACGTGCACACAAAAGTAGAAAGAGATGATTGTCACTGTGACTTATTGGATTAAATCAAAATACATTTAACACCATGACAATCAACTAATTTAAGTCGGAAACATGTATTGGAATACAAATGTATCATTATCATCATACTTTAAAGAAAATTTCATTTACTGTTTTAAAAATCTTTAGCATTAGCACAAAATTAGCTGTAGCTATAATGAGCACAAACTCTTACCGTCAGCACACTGCGCCTTATTTTATTAATTTTATTGTTTATACTCTTTATTATATCTATGACATATGTACGTATACATTTCCTGTGTGTATATATATAATTATAATATATATATATTAGTGTGTGTGTGTGTGTGTGTGTGTGTGAGCGAGAGACGGAGAAACACAACATGGACAGAAATGGCACTGCAACCAGCCCCACTCTCCTGCTCGCTGATTGGTTACAAGTTTCCGCTTACAACAATAAAGCCAATTAGAGAAGGTCTCATCGCTGTATTGTCCAATCCCAGCGCAGGGGGATAAAAAAAAAAACCCAGGCTGTTTGTCATGAGGAAAGAACGAGCGTGAGCACGTGACCGACAAGATTAACACATGATCGCCCTCTGGCGGTCTTTCTTTCTCTTTCTCGTCCTCTCGTCCTCTCTCTCTCTCTCTCTCTCTCTCTCTCACACACACACACACACACACACACATTTCGTTGTCGTAATAAATATAGCAAAAATGTAGAAATAAAGTTTAAAGATGAGAGTGGAGCAGTGGTGGTCTGGTGGTATAGGGCGCTGGATCGCTGATCCAAATGTTGGGGGTTCGAGTCCCACTCTCCACAAGGTTGTCACTGTCCCCCCAGTGCAGCTAACTGGGTTATCAAAGGCGGGCCATGTCTCTCACTGTCTATGGTGAGAGACATGTAAAAGAACCATTGCTGACTTTCGTAAAGAGTAGCTGCAAAGTCGTCAGTGTGTTTCTGTCCCTTGCTAAAAAAGGGTTGTGACAGGAAGGACATCCGACGTAAAAACCTCTGCCAAATCAAACATGCAAATCAGATGATTTGCTGTGGTGACTCCCAAGTAAAAGGGAAAAGACAGACAGACAAAGTTTAAGATGAGTATACTATAATATTATTATCAAAGGTTTATTTTTTTACATCATCCATATCATGGCAAACAACCCGTGTCACATGCTGCACGATCGGTGATACACACACAATGATCTGCTGAGTTTCTCTCTAGAATAGGATTGCAGTGATGATGATAACGATGATGATGATGATGATAAAGAAACAGTTCATCTCCATCAAAGCACACTTGGTACTCTCAATAAACACTTCATTCCGTCATTCATTTTCTGAACCGCTTAATCCTAATTAGGGTCGTAGGGAAGTTGGCACTCAGCTGGCTCTCAGCTGACTCTGGGCGAGGACAGAGTTCACCGTGGATGGCTCGCCAGGCCCTCACAGGGCAGAAACACGCTGACGGCTCTGCAGCTCCTCTTTAGTAAAGTCAGTAATAATTTGTTTACATGAACCTCTCATCACAGACAGTGAGAGACACGGCCGACTTTTGATAACCCAGTTAGTGAACTGGGGGACAGAAATGACAACCAGATGATAGTGTACCATGAACTCCTGACCATGGGATTGGTAATCCAGCACCTTACCACCGGGTCACTATTACCCTGCACTTCAAAATACAATCATATATAAATAAATAAACAAAAGTAATAATATGAAAGTACAATAAAAAATCATCTAAAATGAAAAGTGAGTAATATGTATATAAACAGATGGAGAATGAATGGTGTCATTGAGGGATATGTACAGTTTTATCAATATAAAAAAAATTGAATGATTTGAAGTGGTACATTTTGGTGGTATCAGTGCAGCTAACTGTGTTATCAAAGGCACAGTTATCATGTCTCTCACTGTCTATGGTAAGAGGTATGTAAAAGAACTAATGCAGATATTTGACAAGAGTAGCTGCATAGCTGAAGGCGTATTTCAAGAAAGAAGATTTCAGTGGTATCAGTCTCACTGAACGGTTCCATTGACTAATCAGGTTGATGCGGGTCAGAGGTATTGTTCAGTATCATCTTTATTTTGGACAACATTCTCCTCTCCGACACCACCATCAGAGAGTCCAGTTCCATCCCCTCAATGGTACCGGCCTTTGCGAATCAGTTCGTTCAGTATGTTTGTGTCTGTGACCCTCATTGTACTGCCCCAGCATGCAACAGCATAAAAGACAGCGCTGGTCACAACAGACCCTTAGAACATCCTGAGTAGTGTCTGACATATTAAACCTCCTTAACCTCCTCAAAAATAGAGACAGCTCTGGCCCTTCTTGTAAAGGGCGGTTCTGTTCTGAACCCGGTCCAGTTTATTCTCAATATGAACTCCAAGGTATATGTAATCCTCCACCATGTCCACATTCAGGTCAGGTCAGGTATGAGGGCATGTGCCGGGACGGCACTTCGCTGCATCTACCAGCCGCCTCCACTCATCCAGCCGTATCGATCGACCAGGCCTGTGCAGGGTCCATACCCCACGGCAGGGCAGCCCTCAGCTGCGACAACCACGTCGCACACGGTCGTCCCCGTGATCGGCTCCAACCCCTAGGATCCCGAACGGACAGGACAATTCTGGACCAGCCGCCAGCAACTACCTACGAGAACATGGTCGATCTCCTTCCTAGTGATGCCGTCATTGGAGTACCAAGTCCAGCGTCGCGGAGCCGATGTCTGGAACCACGAGCCAGCAATCCTTAAACCCCAACTCTTTGCAAAGTCAAGAAGCATTAAGGCGCTTTCATCGCGGCGTCCAGAGCCGTGGGGACCGATACATGCTTCGTAGCCATCCCGGTTAGTGCCAGTGGTCGCATTGAAGTCCCCCAGTATGATCAGGGTGTCCCTTCCCGGAACCCCCGACACCACCGAGTTGAGCTGGTCGTAGAAGGTTTCCTTCAAAGATCGATCACTTACCCCAGTCGGAGTGTACACTGCGACGATAGAGAGCGTCCCCACTGTGTGAGTCACCCTCAGTCGCATAACACGCTCGTTGACCGGGACCACCTCCAATACCAAAGGAGCCAATCGATCAGCGATGGCGACGGCAACTCCTTGAGTATGAAGACCGTCGGCCCAGCCAGACCAGTAGTAGGTGTACCCACCGACACCTGTCTCGCCGGACCCAGGCCTCCGCACCTCAGAGAGGGCCGCAATGCCGACGCCAAGCAGACTAAGCTCCCTTGATACCAGAGGCAGGTGAGAGTCGTCCCGCAGAGAAGTCACGTTCCATACGCCGACCCGGACCGACCGCCTCAGATTCAACCGAGGCGACTGAAAGCAGCTGGTGTCCGACACTTTTGCACCGCCCGCGTCACTCACTTCACATCACGCCCGACTTGGTTGCTTCAGGATTTCACCCCCATCATGGAGTGGGGGTCCCAGAGGCTTTTCCCCACCCCCCTCATACGCCGCCGCCTAAGGCAGGCGTTGGGGTTACTCCCCCGGAGCAAACTCCAGTGTTTAGTAGTTTGTTTTGTCCACATTGCCGCCCTGGAAGGAAATGGGTCGCCGGTGTTTTGGATCTTAAAATCCACCATCAGCTCCTTGGTTTTTGTCACATTACTGCAGATGATTCTGCTCATACTATGTAACGAAGGAATCTACCACAGCAAGATATTCCTCACCTCCATCGATACATACAACTACAGAGTCATCAGAAAACTTCTGAAGTTTTTTTTTAATTCACTTTTCATTTCCAGAACCACATTCCTATTTTACAAACAGCACACTATCATTGACAAAGATTTAGTAGATTCAGTTTGCCAGTGTTACAAAAATATCAGAACTGTATATACCTTCAAATTATGTTACAAAACACATAATTTATTCAATAAACCTGCCGATTTACCATAGAACATATCAGCTTTGTTGTTTGTAATTGCAATGATTTTTTTTCTTTTTCCATGACATATTTTAAGTATGCTTATAATGGTGAAATTAGGGGTGTTAATGGTCTTCTCTTACTAAGTTTGCATCTGTATATTACAAATTTAGAGATTAATATAGTATACTTTAAAATTACATCTTTATCAAGCTTACCAAATATAATGTCTGAAGGTTGAAGATCAATATTTGTATAGCCGCAGGAGATCAACCACTGCTGAAAATCGAACCATAATTGGGATACAGCGAAGTACAGATTCTGTAATAGCTCCACAGACTGAGCAGCCATTAGAATCTTTAATTCTTATTCAGGCAAGAAGTTTGTTGGTGGGCAGGATACAATGTAATATCTTATGTTGAAAGTATCTCAAACATGTGTCAAGCATGACCAAAAAAGGTAATTTATAATTTTTCCTAATTGATACTACTGTATCACAATCATGAAAATTGAGGTCCATCCTTCATTTGTTTTGAGCAGATGGTGCAATCTCATTTTAGCGTGGAAAAAAAGCTAAAATATGCTTCACAACCCTTTTTGACAGTGAGAATGGCTTGCAATTGTGATGGAATGAACGGAAAATGTCGTATGTTTCGGGTGGAGATCCGAGTGAGCCATGTTATGCAGCTGTGAGGGGGGCACAAGCCAGTGTTCTTTCTCATGCCAGTCCAAAGCCCAGATAAGTGCAGAGGGTTGTGTCAGGAAAGGCACCCGACGTAAAACCTGCGTCAGATTTCATATACAAAGCATCAATATTACCTTCACACCGGATCGGTTGAGGCCCGAGTTAACAACGACCGCAATCAGTGCTGTTAACCAACAGGGTGCTGGTGGAAACTGGACTACTGTTGGTCAAAGAAGGAGAGGCAGGAGGCTTGTCCATACGCTGAGAGAGAAGATGAAAGGCATAAGTCTAGAACTGAGAGTAGGGACTTTGAATGTTGGATCTATGACAGGAAGAGATAGAAAGCTGGCTGACATGATGCAGAGAAGGAAGATGAAGATACTGTGTGTTCAAGTGACCAGGTGGAAAGGTAGCAAGGCTAGAAGCTTAGAAGCAGGGTTTAAGCTGTTTTATCATGGTGTGGATGAAAAGGGAAATGGAGTAGGAGTCATCTTGAAAGAGTTTGTTAGGAATGTTCTAGAAGTGAAAAGAGTGTCAGACAGAGTGATGAGTGTCAAGTTAGAAATTGAAGGCGTGATATTCAATGTTGTTCGTGCTCATGCCCCACAGGCAGGATGTGAGCTAAAAGAGAAGGCGAGATTCTGAAGTGAGTTAGATGAAATGATGCAGAGTACCCCCAGAGGCGAAAGAGTGGTCATTGGTGCAGACTTCAATGGACATGTTGGTGCAGGCAACAGAGGGGTCAAGGGGTGATGGGCAGGTTTGGTATCCAGGACAGGAACACAGGACAGATGTTGATTGATTTTGCGAAAAGGATGGAAATGGCTGTGGTGAATGCTTTCATATGGCAGTGGTGGTCTAGTGGTTAAGGTGCAGGATTGCCGATCCTAAGGTTGGGGGTTCGAGTTCGCACAAAGTCAGTGCAGCTAACTGGGTTATCAAAAAGAGTTGGACCAATCCAGATTATTTTTTCAGCAAAACCACATGAAGCGGGGCCTAGAAAAGGTGGCCTAAACAAAGCTTGTCTCTCATCCCCCAGTTGGCTTGCCGCGGTCAATGGACATCTTCTCAAGCAGTCAACAAATTCAAAGAAAGGAAGGTACTCACCCACCTCTAAGGGTGCAAAAACTTTAAAGCTTGCAGTAACCGCCCTGAACGTCGCTCCACTTTGATAACGCATGAACTGTCCAGGCTAAATGTCAATATTGCTGCCCTTAGCGAAGTCCACTTCTCGGAAGAAGGCCACCTCCGTGAGCATGATGCCGGATACACCCTCTTCTGGTCAGGGAAACCTGTAACAGAAAGGCATCTCTCGGGTGTTGGCTTCATGGTCAGAACCTCCATTGCTTCCAAGCTGGAAAACCTGCCAACTGGTCACTCTGACCGCATAATGTCCACGTTTTTCAGCATATACGCACCGACTCTTGAAGCTGAGCCTGTAGAAAAAGACAAGTTCTACTTGGAACTCCGCAGTTACCTACAAAGCACCCCTATAGAGGACAAGGTGATAATCCTTCGTGACTTCAATGCCAGATTGGGCCAAGATGGTAACACCTGGAAAGGAGTACTTAGCAGACACGACGCTGGTAACAGCAATGACAACGGATGTCTCCTGCTGGAGTTTTGCACTGAGCAGCAATTTGTCTTGACCAATACCATCTTTCAGCAAAAGGACAGTCTCAAAACAACTTGTATGCATCCTCGGTTGAAACATTGGCATCTTATAGATTACATTCTAGTGCGCCAGCGAGACCTCAGTGATGTCCTACACAGCAGAGTGATGCCCAGCGCAGAATTTCACACTGACCATCGCCTAGTGCACTGCAAACTTAGGTTGCACTTCAAACCCAAACCAAGGAGGGAGGGGGGCAGAAAAGAAAACATTCAACCTCAGCAAGCTTCTGTCGACTGAAGTGAAAGACGACTTTCAAGTAAGCTTACAATCAAATCTTGTAAACAACAGCTGCCCAGAAGAGCCCTCTCCTGAGACGCTCTGGAGTCGACTAAAGACTGCCATCCTGCAGACATCTGAAGCAGTTATGGGGTTCACCACAAGGAAGAACAAAGACTGGTTTGATGAAAACAATCAGGAGATCCAGGAACTTCTGGCGAGGAAGAGACAATCCCACCAGGTCCACCTAGTTCAACTGTCTTGTTCTGAGAAGAATGCTTCCTTCCGTCACATCTGCAGCAATCTCTAGCCCAAGCTTCGTGAGATCCAGAACGATTAGTGGACAAACCTTGCAGAGAAAACTCAGCAATGTGCGGATGCTGGTGACTATAGAGGCTTTTATGAAGCAATCAAAGCTGTGTATGGCCCTACCCACCAGGTTCAGAGTCCCTTGTGCAGTGCAGATGGCCAAGCACTCTTGACAGACAGGGCTTCCATCCTGAGCCTTTGGTCTGAGCACTTCCAGGCTCTCTTCAGCACTGACAGAGTCATCCAGAACTCAGCAATCCCGCGCATTCCTCAGCAATCAGTCAAAGTGGAACTGGATTATCTACCCTCCATGGAAGAACTCACTAAAGCCATAGAGCAGCTGAAAAATGGCAAAGCGGCAGGGGTTGACTGTATTACATCAGAGATCTGGAAAGATGGTGGACCAGCATTACACAGCAAGCTCCATGAGCTCCTTGTCTGTTGCTGGGAACAGGGCAAACCTCCAAGCGACCTTCGTGATGCAGTCATCATTACCTTGTACAAAAAAAAGGGAGAAAAGCCAGACTGCTCCAACTACTCGGGGATAACCCTGCTCTCCATTGCAGAAAAATCCTTGCTCGTGTGCTCCTAACCAGATGAATACCTACCAGTGTTGAAGATAACCTCCCAGAAACCCAATTCGGCTTCAGAGCCAACAGAAGCACCACAGACATGGCGTTCGTCCTCAGGAAGCTACAAGAGAAGTGTCGGGAGCAGAACAAAGGACTGTGTGTCACATTTGTGGACCTGTCCAAAGTGTTTGACACAGTAAGCAGGAAAGGAGTCGCGGGTAACCTACCGTCACCATCTTTGACTGCTTGAGCTCTTCCACCGACACTTCTCCATACTACCCTCAATATCCACTGGAGCGACTACGTTACCAACATCAAGGTTCTTGAACAGGCAGAGATCACCATCATCGAGGCCATGCTGCTCAAGTCGCAGCTGTGCTGGGCAGGGCATATCTCCAGAATGGAGGACCATCATCTACCCAAGATAGTCCTGTACAGTGAACTTTCCACTGGCCACCATGACAGAGGGGCACCAAAGAAACGCTACACGGACTCCCTCAAGAAGTCTCAGAACCTGTAACATTGACTGCCGCCAGTGGTCAATGCTTGCTGCTGACCGACAGGCCTGGCACTACGTCATGCACCAGGCCATCTCCTCTTTTGAGGACTTTCGCAGGGCCAACATGAAGGAGAAACAGCGCAGGAGTATGAACCGAGAAGCATCAACCAATATACCAGACCAGACTTTGAACTGCAGCCACTGCAGTCGGATTTGTCTGTCCCGCATCGGCCTTGTCAGCCACCAGCGTGCCTGCAGTCTACATGGAAAGCTCCCTCTATAAATCTTCATTCGCGAAGCCAGCCAAAGGAAAGGAAGGATCCTTAAGTGGGGAGTTGTTAAATTTCCTATAGCCTCTTCCACGTTCTTCTGGAAGCGTACTTATAACAGCAGTGACTGGAGCGTGGTCTGATTTATATTTAGGAAAAATATATGAATCTGAAAAAAATGAAAATAATTTTTCTGCAGCTAGAAAGAAGTCTAAATGTGCCATTTTGATAGGATTTGTTTTTGAACATGTATAATGCTGATCATTTTCATGAAATGTTTGCCATATGTCTACCAATTCATTTTCAGTAATATATGATAAAACTTGATTACGCACTTTTGGATTGCTGACTGCTTTGTAGTTGTAAAGATCTTTTTCTGAGTCTAAAACTAAATTCTAATTATGCACTTTTGGATTGCTGACTGCTTTGTAGTTGTAAAGACCTTTTTCTGAGTCTAAAACTAAATTCTAATCTCCACATAGAACATAACTGTCATTTCCAAATTATTCAATAATATTAAATATGTTTGTATAAAAGTCTGAATTATCTTCATTTGGGCCATAGAGATTTAATAATGTGAATTTCACCAAATTTGATATAGTGAGATCTAAAATGATATAATTTCCATTTGGGTATATTCTACTTTTGTCTAATTCATATTCAACAACTTTATTGAATAAAATAGCCACACCCCTTGCATGTGATGAAAAAGAAGATATAACAGCATTTAAACCCCATTCTACCTTGACTCTATTAACAAATTTTGGCTCAATATGTGTATCGGGTAAGCAGCACATTTTGCAACCGGACATTCTCAAACATGTCCCTACGTTTAACTAGATCAGCCAGGCCTCTAGTATTTAGGGATTGTATATTTATATCTTCTTCTTTCTTCTTTTCCTTTCTGCTGTTCCCTTCAGGTGTCGTCAAAGCAAATCATCTGCCTTCATCTCACCCTGTCCTCTGCATCGTCTTCTTTTACGCCAACTACCTTCATGTCCTCCTTCATCACATTCATAAATTTCCTCTTTGGAGGGATTGTAGGATTGTATATTTATATGCGCCATTCAAGAATTGTTGTACTGGGGCACTGGTGGCCTAGTGGTATAGGGCACTGGATCGCTGATCCTAGGGTTGGGGGTTCGAGTCCCACTCTCCATAGGGTTGTCTCTGTCCCCCACAGTGCAGCTAACTGGGCTATCAAAGGCCGGCCATGTCTCTCACTGTCTATGGTGAGAGGCATGTAAAAGAACCATTGCTGACTTTCGTAAAAAGTAGGCTGCAAAGCAGTCAGCGTGTTTCTGTCCCTTGCTAAAGGGTTGTGTCAGGAAGGCATCTGATGTAAAAAAGCCGAAAGGAAAAGAAGAATTGTTGTGCCAGACAGACAGACAGACAGACATTTTATTCAATAAAAGGCCATTGGCCCAAAATACAGACAAAATGAATAAATTAAAGCATGAACTATTGTTGTAGACCAGTTGAATTTCTGATTTTCTTAACATGGATAAGAAATATGCATAGGTTTCGGATTGCATTAACATCAGTTGATGACATAATATTAATAAAATTTGTGATAAGGGGTATTTCAAATATTTACTTAATAATGTATTTCTTATACCCGTGTAGCTTTTGCAATAAATTATTACACGGATTTCATCTTCAATTTCATAGATATTGTTTTTCTCACATAAAGGCCAAAATATTAAATTATAAGGAACATTTTTATATCTACCGGTCTCAGTGCAAAGCTTGAAAGTACCACATCGAAAATTTGCTAAAGAGATTCTCGAATAAGGTTCTATATCTGAGTTAATGTATGTTTCAACATTTAGAAGGGACTTGAACAGTAAATAACTAGAGGACTTAGATGTGTTTTGTAATGATGAATGCCAATTTTGGAAGAGATTATCAGATAACCTCTGCTTAAAAACTGAAATAAAAATATCAACATCACCAATATCCTGTGATACCCAAGTGAAACCAAACCCCAGTCTAAACAAAATATTTTTAATATACGATGCCCATGTTGTGCGTCCAGACTCATTTAATGCCTTCAACATTAAATAGAACTGAACTGGTGAGGTAATCTAGAACTTGGAAGTCTTAAAAGTCTACACCAAAATTTAACGGCCCTTGTCATATAAGTAATTTGTAGGGGGAACCTGCCACATTCACCTAAAACCATATTATTACAACAATGTTTGCCAACTTTCAAGAAATATTTACAAGATTTATTTGTATTTGGTCAATAATTTTACAATAAGTAGTACCCCAAATTTCTGAACCATAATGTAATATGGGTTTAACCATAGCATCGGATATTTTAAAAAGATCGACAAAAGCCAAGACCCCTGCTCTCTTTTGATATCTATGGATAGCCATAAGAGCTTTATTAGCTTGAGAGGCTAGAGTAGTCTGAGTCTTAGTACAAACTAGCCGAGGTGTGAACACAATTCCCAAATACCTATGATGAGAAACAACCTCTAGCCTCTGACCACACAAAAACCATTTTTCATAATATCTCAGAGGACCACTATTCCTAAAAACCATAACCTTTGTCTTGACAATATTCACTTTCATAATAGTAAATTGACAAAATTTTTCTAAACCATACATTTTCTTTTGCAGCTGGAGAGCACTATCCGAGACTGATGACACATCATCCGCAAACATTAGAACATACAAATTACTAACATCAGGAGAAATATATAAACCTCGACCACCAAACTGTTCCATACACTCTACGAGTTGATTTATCAAAATTATGAACAATTGGGGACTAAGGATGCACCCTTGTCTTGTGCCTATGCTACAATCAAAATATTGAGAGAGACCATGGGATGTTCTAACACAAGCTGATAGATTACTCTACATTGATTCGAGAATGTTATAAAATCTGCCTCAAATACCAACTTTCTGCAAACTCCACAATAAACTGTTATGGTTAACCGTATCAAAGGCCTTGGAGAAATATATAAATAGACAATAAAACCTCCCTTTCTTCTGACATGAATATTTCTGCACCATGGCCTAGAGTGAAAATATGTGATCAATAGTAGAGTAGTTAGCTCTAAAACCTGCCTGAGATTCATCAATAATATTCTTATTCTCACACCAAACCTTTAAACTGCTATTGAGAATAGAAGTAAAAATCTTACAAACTGAGTCAATAAGAGATATTCCTCTATAATTACTGGGATTACCTTTCACACCTGATTTATAAAAAGGACAAATAATGCTTTTCCCCCATAAAACTGGAAAAGTACCTGCATAGAAAATCTTATTGAACAGCACTTTTAAATATTTGCTGACATAATTCTTTGAAGCCTTAATAAATTCATTTGCAATTCCATCTGGTCCTGGTGACTTATTATTGGAAAGTTTATCAATGTGATACAAAACTTCATTTTCAGTAAAGTCAGTATTCAGGGTTTCCAGCTCTTCATCCTGTTGTATAGTCTCTGGGTTCATATCATGTATGTATGTATTATCAACATTTTCTCTAAGGAGGTGAGAAAAGTGAGCAAAACAGTCTTCACAACTAATATCTTTAGAGAAGTCACAAATTCGAATAGAGCCAGTGTGCTTTAGTGTTTTCCAGAATTCCTTTGGGTTATCTCTTGTAGATATATCTTTTCTTTCTGTGCAGTATAGTAATCTCTTCGTTTAGAATTGAAGTTTGTTTTGAAAGATTTACGTAATGATTTATACACTGTTATATCTAAGCCATTATCTCTGTGATCCCGGAGTGCTTTATATTTTATATGCTGCAAGTGATCCAGTTCATGGTCCCACCATGGTGGCTGTGATTTCACATTGATGTCATGGTAACCTGAACATAGCCTTTTGTTGTGGTTGGCAGCCTGGTGGTACAGTTTTGTAAAAACCTTTAGTGAATCTTCGATATTCGTGTCTATATACTGAAACAATTTGCTGCTAAAATGGTTGAATAGTCCATGAAAATTAGAAATAAATAAGTCACATTGCTTTTTATCCCATATATTTGGTCCATTCTCTGGTTGGTTGGGGACCAGGCTGGGAATGTGTTGGGAAATATAGTTCCGGTGTATCACGTTCAGTACAATTCATACCAAGTTGCTCGATATTCAAGGAACAATGTATAGGAAAATGGTCAGAGACATCACAAGTGCCAACTCCAAAATCCTTAACTCGTGGAAACAACGAGGTTGATGCTATCATATAGTCGACTAAACTTGCTCCGTTATATGTAACACAAGTAAACTGGCCCTCTCTATCCCTGAATAACCTGCCATTCATGATATGGATTCCAACATTCAACAAAGTCCAACATAATTCTACTAACTTTTTTCCAAAACTATTATGGTTAAGATTATCTCGACTTGAACGAGGCATTTCAAAATTATCTAAAGGATAGTTATCAATATCGTTTTGGATAAAATCCATATTATTATCAGGAATAAAGTCTAGAAAGTCTTTAGTCCTTGCATTTAGGTCACCAGCTAAGAGTAATTGTTTATCTGGGTGATCAGCAACTATAATGTTAATATAATGTACTAGGGTGTCAATACCATCATCACCACTCTCATTGCAGTCATAAACTGGGGACCCCTCTGGTGAAATATAGGTAAACACAAGTATGGTGTCTTTATCCCAGTCAAAATATTTGGATCTCCGCAATAAAACAACCGTGTTTTGAAAATATTCATACAGTCTGACAACAATATTATTCTGCATCCACATCTCGTTTATAAAAACAGTCACACCTCCACTGTATCGACCTAGCTGCTTTATTTTATCCCTGACTGAATTAAGTGATCGAAAACCAGACATAAATGTCGAGAATTCATTTTGAGCTCGCACAAATGATTCACAAAAACACACAATATCAAATTTGCAGCTCAAACGCTTCACCTGTGAAAATTCATTGTCATGTTTATGTAGACCGCCGATATTCCATGTCAAGATGTCAAACCGTGGCCGCACCTTCAGTCCCCAGTTTGTTTACTCTCTCCGTGTGTTTGTCCTTGTCCTTGACCTTGCTTGTCAGTTTCATTTCCGGATCCAAACAAACCGGCCCATGTGGGTATGTTTATGTTGAGTGATGACTGTTCTACATGTGATACTTTTTCTCTTGCAATACTTTTGGAGTCTCTGTCGTACACAAACACTTGGCCTTTCACAATCAACTTGTTTTGACGCATCTTCGGGTTGTGTCCTGATCTCGGGCCCTGACAAACCAGGGGGGAGAGTGCCCTTCTGTCCAGGGGGAAGTCTTCGGTGACATGCTTCTGTTATGATCCTTGCGTTCTATCAGCACGTGAAGCCATGTAGATATCACTCTTTTCCTTAGATGTAAGAAATTGATTGGGGAGCCTGTCTTCTTTGGATTTAGTCGGTGGGCCCTTATAATGACAACTGTCTGTCTTCCTTTCGGCGTTTTCCCTTTTTACTCGGGAGTCGCCACAGCGAATCATCTGATTCGCACGTTTGATTTGGCAGAGGTTTTTACGTCGGATGTCCTTCCTGTCACAACCCTTTAGCAAGGGACAGAAACATGCTGACGGCTTTGCAGCCTACTCTTTACGAAAGTCAGCAATGGTTCTTTTACATGCCTCTCAGCTGACTCTGGTGAGGGCACAGTACAGCTTGGATGGCTCACCAAGCATTGCAGGGCAGAAACATGCTGACAGCTATGCAGCTTCTCTTTATGAAAGTCAGCAATGGTTCTTTAACGTGAACCTCCCACCACACACAGTGAGAGACACGGTGAGTCTTTGATCACCTACTAATCCCATTGTCAGGGGTTCAAGCATTACTGTCACAGGGTTGTCACTACTGTGCCCCCAGTGCAGCTAACTAAGTTATCAAAGGCCAGGTATGTCTCTCACTGACTGTGGTGGGAGTTCATGTAAAAGAACTATTGCTGACTTTCGTACAGGGGAGCTGCATAGCTTTTGGCGTGTTTCTGCCCTGCAATGGCCTGGAGAGCTGCTCAGGGTGTACTCTGCCCTTGCCCAGAGTCGGCTGCAATGGGAACCAGCCTCCCCATGACCCTAATTAGGATAAAGACCCTAAGTAGGTTAAAAATGGATAGAAGAGGTTTACGCTGATGTTCGTCCTGATAAGTTGTGATAAACATTCAATCAGGCGTCATTCAATTAGAATGTGACTTCATGAAATATAATAAAGGAGATTAAAAAAAAAAAAAAAAATCAAAAATAGATCAACTTTATAATTCCAGTCCGGTAGCCCTGACCCAGCTGTTTTGCAATGCTATGCTAAATGAGTAGCATGTAGCCTAGTGATTAGCCTTGTTTGTATTTTAGAACAAACTGACGGTATCTTTATAGAAACAATTAACAGGAAGTAACTAGAACTACTCCGGGACATTGACCTTTGACTTATGACTGCCAAAATCTGAATAATTTGTCCTTGGGTCATTTAGAGATGATTTGTTGTTAAGTGACTGGGCTGAGGGGTGGAGCTTAAGCTTAATTTTATGAGAAAATGTGTTCAGGCATTATCCATTCTTTTTCTTTATCACTCTAGCTTTAAATATTTAAGGGTTTATCAGATATCAGAGCTTCTCATAATTTCCAGAATACTGTTTATGAAACAAGCAGCTCCACCTCTGCTTCATTCTCATTGGCTGTAGCAGCTGACCAACCCCAGCACTTCCTCCTGTGTTTAAAAGGTCTGTGAGTTCAACTGTAGGCAGTCGCCTGCTGTTTTATTTTCAGGGTTCCACCAAAAATCTCCTCCTCCTCCTCATTATCATCAGTTGGATTGATCATCATTAATACTTTATCGGAGTGATAATTGAGAAGTGTGAAATTGAGGATGAGTGAAGAATGGATGAGTGACAGGAAGAGGAGGAGAGAGACACTGCTGAGTGTTCTGGGATTAGTCCTGATGTTATATGTTGCCCTGCAACTCGTCTTCTACACCGCTACACACACTTCGGAACAACATCACAGAAATAGACGATCACTGGGTAAGAAAGAAAGTGCGACAGAGTGTAAATCACACACACACACACACACACACACACACACACACACACACACTCTCTCTCTCTGTTTCAGAATATGTAAATATGTGTTTATTGAGATTTGAGATTTCTGTGGTATATTATGTAATTATATAATCCTTGATTTCTATTGTTTATCTTGAAGTGTACCAAATTTGATAGTTTGTCATGATATGAGTTGAAGTGCCAAAGTGTAAATAAAATATTACAATGAATTAGGTTAATAACCATCTGACCCCTGCTGGGACGCGATCCTGACCTACTTGGCATTTCAACAGGAAAATAACAAACCAGATAAACCGAGACTCGAGCCAGTAAAAAAGGCAAGATTTTCCAGAAATGTTTCAGGCTCTGGTGAAAGTGATGTGATCATTTTACTGTAATCTTTAACCTTTGGTGTTTCACATGACCCGGAGTTGATCACTTCCTGTGTATTGAAAAATGTAATTGGATATTTGGGTTTATTCTGGTTTCTTTTAGAGAACGGGACTGAGTGCCTTCCTTCTCAGTCCTCCGAATTTCCTGAGGGATTTTTTACTGAACAGGAACGGAAAGATGGAGGGATCGTTATTTATTTCATCATTATATTTTACATGCTGCTCGCCATCTCCTTAGTGTGTGATGAATATTTTCTACCGTCACTCGAAGTCATCAGTGAACGTGAGTTTATTATTATTATTATTATTGTTGTTGTTGTTGCCCTGTGATCTGGCGAGCTGTACAAGATGCACTCTATCCTTGCCCAATGTCGGCTGAGATGGGCACCTCATCATTAGTCACATTTGGCAAACTTCTCAAATTGAAGATTTAGTTTTGTGACTGATTCCATAGTGGAAATTATTAATCCACAAAAATCCATATTCAAATTCCAACTAGGTGTCTCTCTCTCTCTCTCTCTCGCGCGCGCACACAAACACACACAAACAAGCATACACACACACACACACACACACACACACACACACCATACACACACGAATACACTCACTGTACACACACATGCACATACACACTCACCCACCCACACACCATACACAAATACCCTCACCATACAAAAACACCCTCACCACACACACACACACACACACAGAGATACATGTCATACACACACCATACACAAACACACTCACCATGCACACAACATAGACAAACACTTTCACCACACACACACACACACACATACACACACACACGCCATACAAACAATACACATAAGCACACACACACACACATGCACACTCACCCACCCACACACCATACACAAATATCCTCACCATACAAAAACACCCTCACCACACACACACACACAGATACATGTCATACACACACCATACACAAACACACTCACCATGCACACACCATAGACAAACACTCTCACCACACAAACACACACATGCACATAAACACTCACCCACCCACACACCATACACAAATACCCTCACCATACAAACACACCCTCACCACACACACACACACACACACACACAGAGATACATGTCAGACACACACCATACACAAACACACTCACCATGCACACACCATAGACAAACACTCTCACTACACACACACCATACACAAACAAACTCAACACACACACCAAATAGAAACACCCCCAACACACACAGTGCTGAGTCTAAGTTAAAGGGTGGAGTTTAAAATTGGGTGGAGCTTAATATAAACATGAATCCAATCACCACATTCATTTAATATCACTATCTCTATCAAAACTTTGCTAACTTCTTTAATGTGTCTAATTATTTAACTTTATAATTAAAACCAATATTTTATGTATAAAATCAGACTGAAATAAAGCCGAAAATATTTAAATCAGTCCAGCCATTACCACCGTTTAACTTTCAGATTATTCCTGGAGCCTGTGATGAATAGGCGTGGCCAAGGTCGAGCTGTTAGGGGTGATTGCAGTGATTGTTATGGTTATACTATCACTTTTATAATAATAATAATGATGATGATGGTTTCAGGTCTTGGCCTCTCTCAGGACGTTGCTGGAGCCACTTTCATGGCAGCGGGCAGCTCTGCACCAGAACTTATCACTGCCTTTCTTGGTAACAGAATACTTCAACCTTTAAATGTTTTATTGCTTGTGTACATTGGTGATGAATGGGGGGCGGTCCCTGCACTGAGAATGGATAATGAGATAATCATAATATTGTCATAAAAGGTACGAACCTTAATTGGATTGTTTTTGCTGTATTTTCTTATTTACATTACCTATATTCTTCTGCCTGTAATCATATTTGTTGTCTATGTATTATTATGACCAATATTGTTGTGTGTGTGTGTGTGTGTGTAGGTGTGTTTGTGACAAAGGGAGATATTGGTGTGAGTACTATTGTGGGCTCTGCCGTTTATAACCTGCTCGGAATCTGTGCTGCATGTGGTCTCTTAAGCTCAGTGGTGTGTAAGACACACACACACACACACACACACACACACACACACACACACACTAATTATCCCATACCCTGTCTAGGTTAGTTGTCTGAATTGTTGGCCATTGTTCAGAGACTGTATCGCATACGCAATCAGTGTTGCTGCTGTGATCGCCATGATCTACGACAATCAGGTGTACTGGTGAGTGTGTGTGTGTGTGTGTGTGTGTGTGTGTGTGTGTGTGTGTGTGTGTGTGCGCGTGCGTGCGTATGTGTGTATGTGTGTGTTACAGGTATGACACCTCATGTTTATTACTGGTGGGTGGGTGTGTGTGTGTGTCACAGATACAATGCTGCATGTTTATTGCTGGTGTGTGTATTACAAGTATGACTGACACCATGTGTTAGTCACTAATGTATTGTGTGTGTGTGTGTGTGTGTGTTACAGGTACGACGCTACATGTTTGTTGCTGGTATATGTTGTGTACATCGTGGTGTTGTGTTTTGATGTGAGGATCAGTGAGTACGTCTTGCAGTGGTTCAGTCCATGCTGTGTGTGTTTGAGGAAGAGTGAGGAGGAGCATTCAGAGAGACAACCCCTCAGTGGGTGGAGCCATGAACAAGATCATGATGACATTGCAAATCTCCGAGTTTCTCACCGCTCACGTACAGACAGCGGCATCTTTCACGAAGACTCATCATACTCAAACCTGTCTCTGAGCCTGCACGGCCTCTCAGATATACCCTGTGGTACACACACACTCATCCTCTCTCTCTCTCTGTCTCACATACACACAAACAGTTAGTGACTGAAATCAAAATAATAATAAGAAAGATAATAACAGCCATCACCTAAATCCCAGGAGTAGATAGTCTTCATCATTATGATAGAGAAAGAGAACAGGGAGATATGAGAACAGGGAGGTATGACAAGACATGAACATTAGGCACCTGGCTATTCTGAAATGTGATGGTCTTGTGAGCTGTTCAGGGTGTACCCAACCTTTGTCCAAGTTCAGCTGAGACAGGATTCAGCCTCCCTGCAGCGCTGAAAGGATTAAGTAGTTCAACAAATAATGAATGAATGAATGAATGAATGACCTGTGTGTGTGTGTGTGTGTGTGTGTGTGTGTGTGTGTGTGTGTGCACGTATCAGAGTCCCACAGTGTGTTCCAGATGCCAGACAATGATGTGAAGCGTATATTCTGGGTGCTATCTGTACCTGTGATGGTTCTGCTATACTTTACGGTACCTGACTGCAGGAAACGGTTCTGGAAGAGGTTCTACATGCTGGCGTTCCTCATGTCTGCTGTGTGGATTGGTGCCTTCACCTACATTCTCGTCTGGATGGTCACCATTGTAGGTTAGTACAGTCCTGATACTTAACCAGTATCCGAAAACATTCTTACACACACACACACACACTCATTGACACATACACTCTCTTTCACACACACACATGCGCACACACACTTACTCTCTCTCCCTCTCTCACGCGCACACACACACACACACACACACACACACACACACACACACACATTCTTACACACTCAGTATCACATGCTCTACTCAACCATTCCAGAAATTCCAGATGTGTGTCCCGGGGGATTGTGGGATTACAGTCTGAGCTCATGTGATTCATGGGGCAGTAATAAGATTATTGTTCTTAAAACGGAGTGAAGACTCATGTGTGTGTCTGTGTGTGTGTAGGAGAAACACTGGCGATTCCTGACACAGTGATGGGCCTTACACTATTAGCAGCAGGAACCAGTATCCCGGATACCATCTCCAGTGTGCTGGTGGCTCAAGAGGGTAAAATGTCTTCTTAAGTCAAAAATCAAACACTAGCAGAATGAGATGCCATGCCATCAGCCTCTTTTTTTGAGATTGACAGGTACATGGGCCACTCCTTCACTGAAATGGCCAGGTCTTATTATTGGAATGATTTATAATTATAGCAGAGTACCATATTGGGCCACCACACCATGTGATCTAGTATTGGTATAGCAGGGTCCATCTGTCCATCTGTGTACACGTAGGAACCCTGATATTTCCCATGCCGGTCATAATGGGACTGAATGTCTGAGTGATGGCAACTTCCCTCCAAACTGTTACTTGTTTCAAGCCATAAAATCCACCTTTCTAATGAGAAAAGAGAATTCTGTGCTGTTTGCAGGAGGTATGTCCGGTTATTTTTGGCTGGCACTTCCACACAAGGGAGGGGGAGGGGTTATAACTTGATGGTTACATGGCATCACTTAATCAGGACAAATTTTTTTTAAGTGCTGCTTTTACGCTTTGCCTAAATCTTTATATGAATAAATAATAATAAAGTGTTTTATGTGTTTGATTACATGGGTGTGTCTCAGGTAAAGGTGACATGGCCATGTCCAACATCGTGGGCTCTAATGTGTTTGACATGCTGTGTCTTGGCCTGCCGTGGTTTATAAAGACGGCATTTATGGACCCCTCGTCTCCGGTGGTGGTGAACAGTACGGGTCTGGTCTTCACCGCCTGCTCACTCCTCGTCTCCATTCTCATCCTCTTCATTGCCATTCACATCAATGGCTGGAAGCTGGACAAGAGGCTCGGCATGGTCTGCCTGCTCTTCTACATCATTTTCTCCACACTGTCCATCCTGTATGAGCTCGGGATCATTGGGAACAGTCCGATCCATGTCTGCGGCGACTCACAAACTTGAAAACCTGCTGTGTGGAGAATTCCTGATCAAAGAACAGGTTTAACATTAAAGATGAACTTGCCTCAGATCTGTTCTAACACACGGTGAACTGAACTTACAGATCTCACTTGAGGTGATGAACTGCACACACACAAACACACATGCTCGCCCTCTTGCTTGCTCTCTCTCTCTCTCTCTCTCTCTCTCTCTCACACACACACACACATTTCACACACACACATGCACACACACACACACACACACACACTCACACACACACACACTCTCTGCAGCTCTCTAACCTCAGATCAGTGTTAATAGAAACTCCTGACACCATTCCATGTTCAACTGATACCAGATCAGATCCAAGCACCTCCTGCAATGTGTCTGGATCATTTTTTCAGGGCCTATGATGACACAAAGACTCGCTTCATGAATCAGCTGTGCAGTGTCATGAGAAGATAGCTGAGTGGCCTATACTACCAGCTGG
>CM045739.1:41745000-41782500 GCA_024760905.1 Plotosus lineatus
TCCTCCCACGCCCAAGATTTTGCATCTGCGACAGCCTCGGCTGCAGCACGTTTGGCCTGCAAGTACCTGTTTGCTGCCTTGGGAGTCCCACAGGCTAATAAAACCAAATAGGCCTCCTTCTTCAGCTGGAAGAAGGGTTCGGGGGTTACCACCACGACAAGAACCGACGACCTTACGGCCACAGCTGTGGGCTGCCACCTCAGCAATGGAGGCACGAAACATGGCCCATTCGGATTCCATGTCCCCCGCCTCCTCCGGGACATGGTTGTAGCTCTGCCGGAGGTGGGAGTTAAAGGCTTATTGGACAGGGGACTCCGCCAAACGTTCCCAGCAGACCCTGATTACATGCTTGGGCCTGCCAGGTCTGGAAGGCAGCATGGGGAGGGGTATCCCCTCCCGCAGGGGTGTCTGGGGGGCCATCCCCAGAAAATTTTTTTAAATTCACCTGGTCTGTGGTGCATTCTGGACCCATATTTATGAGAAAATCAGACAAGCTAGAAGCAAATAAAACTAAAAGTTTATATTATAAAAAATAGTATTTGTTACAAGAATACCAGACTTACTTCTTAAAGGAAAGTACACAAAACTTCTTATTTGAAAAATCTAACAGTTACCTTACTAATATATAACATTTGTGAATCAAACTGCTACCCGAATCTGTCAAAACTGTTTATGTAATATCAGTTTCTCATGATTTTATTAATTTAAATATGTTCTGACTCTGACCCATTGTTTTTGCCTCTCATTGTAGCAGCACCATCTGTAACAAGCCCACACATCCCTTCCTTGGCAAGGGAATGTCTGTCTAGATGTGCCAAAAGCACTGAACACGGAGTTTCTGCATTTGGCGCAGCACTCTTCTCTTGTACATCAGCTATAAAGAGAAACTTGTTTTTCACAAGTCCTGTCTCTGCCTCAACAAACTGAATGAAGCTGATCATCTGCTCTATATTAGCAACATCTCATGAATCACATCAGTGCACAGAACAAGGCATTTGAGGAAGAGCCATGGGAGACACACTACTGACATGGAGGGCTCGTATTGGCTGTTTTGGATCAACAAAGCTGCGAATTTTGGGTAAATTGAAGATAATACGCCTTTCGGGCTCCATGGGTGTGAAATACCTAAAAATGATGTTGGTGTTGTCCCTAATATTACACCTTGACTCGAATTGTTATGACATTGGGAAGGTGTATTACATGGCCAGAAACGATGTTCGCCGAGCTCACGACGATTATGAAGATGGGCTGAGGTTGGTATTTATTCCAGGGCAGTTAGAGTTGTGTGGAGACGTTGAGTCAAACCCAGGACCTCCGAAGCAGGCTAAAGTGCAAGGTCGACCAACGAGACAAACCAGATTGCAGTTTGGTGAGGACAGAGACGATTATGGTCTGGAGGGGGCGAAGAAAATGTGTCCCAGACTGAAATGTTGAAGTTGATCAGATCTGAATTGAGCTTTTTAAACAAGAAGTTTGACCAGATGTTTGAGGAAATCAGGAGGACTGCAATGCTCTGAGAGAGGAAAACATGCTTGGAGACAATTGAATTTATTCTGGATAACCAAGATGCTCAAATATGACGAAATAACAATCATTCACGGCGTTAAAGGAACAGTGGGAGAAAAATGGGAGGAGACACAGCAGACTGTGCAAAATTTTCTGAAAGAGAGTGTGAAGTTTTACAACTCAAGCAGTGTGAAGTTTGAACAGGTAAAGAGACTTAAATCAAAGAACCAAATGAAACCCATTATGGTGAAGTTTAGTTCTTATAGGGATAAGATAAGAGTAATGGAGGCATCGAGAGCTACACTGAAGGATACGGAACAACACGTGGTCAATGACTTTACACGACGAGTTCGGCACGTCAGAAGTGGACTGATACCACATTGTATCGAGGCCAGGAAAAGCGGAAAGGATGCATACTTATCCTGTGACAAGTTAGTGATCGAGGATAAAGTGTTCACTCTTAAGGACGACCAGCTTGCAGATATTGGAAGAAACCGGAAATATAACCGTCGTTACAGAAAACTGCGGTTTTCTCCTGGACCGGAGACGAGTGACAATGTTAGTATTAGATAGGGGCGTGGCAGTGACCCACAAGCTACTGAGCATACAGAGGATGTCTGTCTTCCTTTCAGCTTTTTCCCTTTACTTGGGAGTCGCCACAGCGAAAAGGACAGTAACAACCTTGTGGAGAGTGGGACTCGAACCCCCAACCTTTGGATCAGCGAGCCAGTGCCCTATACCACAAGACCACCACTGCCCCACACTGAGCATACAGAGGATATTAATATATTTAACAGTGTATCGGTGTATGTACATGTGTGCAGCTGGAACATCTCATGGTATCATTCACTTCGCAGGAATTTTGATTTTCTTCAATATTCACATTCTTTTGATATAGTAGGGTTAAGCGAAACTATGCATAGTGATGATTTGTTTGTACAGGATCATTTGCAGGATTATGTATATTTTGGATCTGTAGCAAGAGGTATAAAGGACTCGGGTCGTTTTTCTGGAGGTGTTGCAGTATATATTCGTAATTCCTTGTCTAAAATGTTTAAAAGGCTTTATGAAAACTGGGTTAATTCTGTATTTTTTATTGTTAAACCAACAGGAGTTCATCCATTCATAATGGGATTTGTTTACATTCTACCTGAGAATTAACCAATGTATGTATCTGAAAACAATGGATGAGACACTTTAGATCAATATTTATCTACTCTCAAACATGAATATGGTGATGATATTGAATTCATGCATTTTAATGCTCGTGCCGGAACTAATGATGATTTTATCATTGATGATGAGGAGGATGTTGATATTCTGCACCTGGGTGACCTGTATGAAATTGACACGTTTCGTGCCCCTCGTGCAACTCAAGATACAGTTACGAATTGTTTCGGATTGGAACTATTAGACTTGTGTCGTGTCTGGGGTATACAGATTGTAAATGGACGCAAGTCAGGAGACCCCAAAGGTGCTTTCACATGTATAACTCATAGTGGAACGAGCCTAGTTGACTATGTGTTAGCCTGTTTAATCTTATTTGAAAAAATTAGTGACCTTGCTGTTGTATCAAGGACATTTGATTTGGCAGAGGTTTTTACGTCGGATGCCCTTCCTGTCACAACCCTTTAGCAAGGGACAGAAACACGCTGACGACTTTGCAGCCTACTCTTTACGAAAGTCAGCAATGGTTCTTTTACATGCCTCTCACCATAGACAGTGAGAGACATGGCCCGCCTTTGATAACCCACTTAGCTGCACTGGGGGGGACAGTGACAACCCTGTGGAGAGTGGGACTCGAACCCCCAACCTTTGGATCAGCAATCCAGCGCCCTATACCACTAGACCACCACTGCCCCATCCACTAGACCAAATGATATAAATTTGGCTATTTTTGAAAAAGATTGCAAAAAGTTTTGGCAGAAGTTGAAATCTTTGTTGTTAGTTAAGAGGAAAGAGTCTCCAATAACTATTGATACATGGTTTGATCATTTTAAGACTTTTTTGAACCCCATTTATTCTGAGCATTTTTCTCCTTTAGATGAAGTAGTTGGAAATTTTATGAAAAACCATGATAGTGAAAGTTGTGATATTTGTAATAATTCTTTTTTATTGTCTGAACCTATTTCTCAAATGGAGATAAGGAAAGCAGTGAATTCTCTTAAGATTGGTAAATCAGGCAGTGTGGATGTTATTCCCCCAGAATTCATAAAGTTTTAGTTACTTTTTTTGAGATTCTGTTTAATTCGGTTTTGGACAATGGTGTTTTTCCTGTAGTTGGAATACTGGAATGGTGGCTACTTTATTTAAGAAGGGTGATGATATGGATCCCAATAATTATCATGGTATATCTTTATTAAATGTTTTAGGTAAAGTCTTTACTTCTATAATCGAGGATAAGATCAGGAAATGGGTAGAATTAAATGAAATTATTTATGAATCACAAGCAGGCTTTCGGAGAAATTATTCGACTATCGATAATATATTTACTCTCCAGTAATTATGTGAAAAATATTTTAGAAAACCAAGGCATAATTTTTATGTTGCTTTCATTGACTTTCGTAAGGCTTTCGATTTAGTTAATCGCCAAAAACTGTTGTATGTTCTTCATCAAAAGGGTATATGTGGTAACTTATTTAATGTTCTTTGTGATATGTATGCAAAAGTTAAGGCATGTCTTAAGGTAAGAGAAGGGTTCTCCAGCAACTTCACCACTTCTGCCGGTGTTTGTCAGGGCTGTATGTTAAGCCCAATTCTCTTCATCATTTTTATTAATGAAATTGTGTATGAATTTAATCAAAGTGACCTTAGATGCATATTTGTTCAAGAGAATATTAAGGAAATACTATTACTTTTATTTGCAGATGACCTTGTTTTGGTTGATGACACAGTTTACACACAGGCTTACAAAAAAACTAGACTTTCTGAAAAGATCTGCATTAAATGGAGTTTTGATGTAAATCTTGACAAGTCTAATGTTGTCGTTTTCAGAAATGGGGGTCCATTAAAATGGAAAGAGTGTTGGTCTTATGCTGGTAGGGAACTCAAGTGTGTTTCATATTATAAGTATTTAGGACTTGCATTCTCTTCAAGATTAATTTGGCCGAGAGTGTGTGATACTGTTTCTATCCTGGCAAGAAAGTCAGTTGTTCCAGTATATAGATTAATCAATTCTTTTCATTCAATGCCATTTCAAACTATTGCTAAAATTTTTGATTATAAGATTTCTCCAATATTATTGTATGGTTCAGAAATTTGGTGCTGTAGTTTCAGGGAACCAATTGAAAAAGTCCAATCTGATTTCTTCAAAAGGTGTCTTGGGGTTTCTAAACATACGTCTAGTAACATTATCCTTGGTGATACGGGGAGGAGTTATATGTGTGTTAGATATTACAGTCGTTGTATTAGTTACTGGTGTAGACTTATTCATATGGATAGTTCGCGTTACCCAAGGGCTTGTTACGAAATGCTGAAGCGTTTTGATGACCAAAATAAAATTTGTTGGGTTTCTTGTATTTGGGTATTATTGTTTGAAGCTGGGTTTGCACATGTATGGATTGATCAAGATTGTGGTAGGACAAACTTATTTATGAAAGTATTTTCACAAAGATGTAAGGATATTCAACTTCATAATTGGCACTCTAAAATTTTTGAATCATCTTTTCTAAAATATTATAGTGGTTTCAAATCCAATTTAGGTGTAGAGAAGTATGAAGTGGAATTGTTTTCAGAAAACAATTTACTAAGATTATATTGTAAATTCCGTTGTGCTTCACACAAGTTGAAAATTCAGTTATCTCGATTTAAATGTAATGAAAATCCCAATGTGCTGTGCACAAAGTGTAGTTTAGACTGTAAGGAAGATGAGTATCATTTTTTACTTGTTTGTCCTTATTTTAAGGCCAGCAGACAGCGGTTTTTAACAGAATATTATTATAATTAACGTTCCATTTATAAAATGAATCAGTTATTGTCATCTACAAATATAAAACTTATCAGATCTGTATCATTATATTGGAAAAGAAATCTGCCAATATGATATGAAAAAAATGTATTAAAAGTGCACTGTATGTATTTTGTGTATTAGCAATATGGGTCACGAGGCCCCAAATGCAAATAAACTTGAAACTTGAAACTTGGAATGGCTGTCTAAATGTGCCAAAAGCACTGAACACGGAGTTTCTGCATTTGGCGCAGCACTCTTCTCTTGTACATCAGCAATAAAGAGAAACTTGTTTTTCACAAGTCCTGTCTCTGCTTCAACAAACTGAATGAAGCTGATCATCTACTCTATATTAGCAACATCTGATGAATCATTAACTAGCATGCTAAAGCATCCTGCTGGTTGTGCTGCAGTTGTAATCTGATTCTGAATGACATCACCAATAGTGTGCAGGATTTCCTTGTGAACTCCTGTGAATGGTGCTGAAAATACTGCATTTTTGTCAAACCGAACATGTTGTAGTAGCTTTTTCAATGATTTCATTTTTCTGTTAGCAATTCTTTCACTAACCAGTTAACGTTAACAAATAGATCTACATGATGCTCGTGTTTAATGTAGGACCTAACGAGCATTATGTAGATCTATTTCATCATCATCGTTTTCCCTACACTGGAGCCTTTGCTCCTCAGGGTGCACTCATTGGGTCCATTGATCAATCAAGTGCAGAAAGTTCTCCCTGTCCATCATCATTCTCCTGAGCTGCTGGGCATCTATCCCTAGCAGTCCCTCCAATTTCTTCCAAGTTTTAGATGGTTCATCAAAAAGGACCTGTTTTCGCATATCCCCGTTACTCATTTGGCAGATATTGATTATACATCTATATATCGATATATGAGCCAGGTAATGCAGCCATGAGACGGGGGGGCACTAACCAGTGTCTCTCCCCCTTATGCCGGTCCCAAGCCCGGATAAATGCAGAGGGTTGCGACAGGAAGGGCATCCGGCGTAAAACTTCTGCCACTTTAAAAATGCAAATGGTCAAAACAAAACTCATACCTGATCGGTCGAGGCCCGGGTTAACAATGACCGCCATCAGTGCTGTCAACCAACAGGGTGCTGATGGAAATTGGACTACTGTTGGTCGAAGACATCAAAGAAGGAGAGGCGGGAGGCATGTCCGTAGGCAGAGAGAGAAGAGGAAAGGCGTGAGCCTAGGACTGAGAGTAGGGACTTTGAATGTTGGAACTATGCAAAGAAAAGGTAGAGAGCTGGCTGACATGATGCAGAGGACGAAGGTGGACATACTGTGTGTTCAGGAGACCAGGTGGAAAGGTAGCAAAGCTAAAAGCTTAGGAGCAGGGTTTAAGCTGTTTTATCAAGGTGTGGATGGGAAGAGAAATGGAGTAGGAGTCATCTTGAAGGGGGAGTTTGTCAGGAATGTTCTACAAGTGAAAAGAGTGTCAGACAGAGTGATAAGTCTCAAGTTAGAAATTGAAGGCGTGATGGTCAATGTTGTTAGTGCTTATGCCCCACAGGCAGGATGAAAGCTAGAAGAGAAGGAGAGATTCTGGAATGACTTAGATGAAGTGATGCAGAGTACCCCCAGAGGTGAAAGAGTGGTCATTGGTGCAGAATTCAATGGACATGTTGGTACAGGCAACAGAGGGGACGAGGAAGTGATGGGCAGGTTTGGTATCCAGGACAGGAACGCAGAAGGACAGATGTTGATAGATTTTGCAAAAAGGATGGAAATGGCTGTGGTGAATACTTTCTTCCAGAAGAGCCAGGAGCATAGGGTGACTTATAAAAGCGGAGGTAAGAGCACACAGGTAGACTACATCTTGTGTGGGCGATGTAATTTGAAGGAAGTCAGTGACTGCAAAGTAGTAGTGGGTGAGAGTGTTGCCAAACAGCATAGGATGGTGGTGTGCAGGATGACTCTGATGGTGAGAAAGGTGAAAAGGGCAAAGGCAGAGCAGAAGACAAGTGGTGGAAGCTGAAAAAGGAAGAGTGTCGTGTTGTCTTCAAGGAGGAGTTGAAACAGGTTTTGAGTGGTCAGGAAGTGCTTTCAGATGACTGGACAACCACAGCCAATGTGATCAGGGAGACCGGTAGGAGAGTACTTGGTGTATCCTCTGGAAGGAAAGTAGATACGGAGACTTGGTGGTGGAATGAGGAAGTGCAGGAGTGTGTACAAAAGAGGTTAGCTAAGAAGAAGTGGGACACAGAGAGGACCAAAGAGAGTAAACAGGAGTACAGGGAGACACAGCGTAAGGTGAAGGTAGCTGTGTCAAAGGCCAAACAGAGGGCGTATGATGACTTGTTTGATAGGTTGGACAGTAAGGAGGGAGAAAATGATTTATACAGGTTAGCACAGCAGAGAAATAGAGATGGGAAAGACGTGCAGCAAATTCAAGTGATAAAGGACAGAGAGGGAAATGTATTGACTGATGACAGAAGTGTGCTGGGAATATGGAAAGAGTACTTTGAAGAGCTGATGAATGAGGAAAATGAGAGAGAAAAAAGAGTAGAAGGGGTGACCGTTGAGGACCAGGAAGTAGCAAAGATTAGTAAGGCAGAAGTGAGGAGGGCATTGAAGAGGATGAAGAGTGGAAAGGCAGTTGGCCCTGATGACATACCAGTTGAGGTATGGAAGTGTCTAGGGGCGGTAGCAGTAGATTTTCTGACAAGAATATTCAACAAGGTCTTAGAAAGTGAGCAGATGCCGGAGGAATGGAGGAGAAGTGTGCTTGTGCCCATTTTTAAGAACAAGGGAGATGTACAGAGTTGTGGCAACTACAGAGGGATAAAGTTGATGAGCCATACAATGAAGTTATGGGAAAGAATAGTGGAAGCTAGACTAAGGGCAGAGGTCAGCATTTGTGAACAACAGTTTGGTTTCATGCCAAGAAAGAGCACCACAGATGCAGTGTTTGCTTTGAGGATGTTAATAGAGAAGTACAGAGAAGGTCAGAGGAGCTGCATTGTGCCTTTGTGGATCTGGAGAAAGCATATGACAGAGTGCCGAGAGAAGAACTGTGGTATTGCATGAGGAAGTCTGGAGTGGCAGAGAAGTATGTTAGAGTGGTGCAGGACATGTATGAGAGATGTAAAACAGTGGTGAGGTGTGCTGTCGGCGTGAGAGAAGAATTCAAGGTGGAGGGGGACTGCATCAAGGATTAGCTCTGAGCCCCTTCTTGTGTACGATGGTGATGGACAGGCTGACAGACGAGGTTAGACAAGAATCTCCATGGACTATGATATATATATATATATATATATATATATATATATATATATATATATATATATATATATATATATATATACATATATATATATACACACATTTGCCTGTGCTCCTGTGTAGATTTAGATCTTGACGGGTCGTAAAAACCCGGGTAAAATATAGTCTGAACTGATGTGAGTCGTACCGACAAGCATGCTACCAAAGCGAAGTAGATCTAAACAACTAACATTAAATATGTTGTGGAAGCGACTCAAGACCGATGATCCCACTGTTTCGGAAACATCCGTATCTCATGAAATAGGTAAAAAAGTTTTATGTCATGTCCGAACACAAATTATTTCTTGATTGCACTGAGCGATAATAGTGAAAACTAGCCCCCAACTAAACTAGCCTAATCTTATTCTTAATAGATTCACGCCACATTATACAGACGAAAATTCATATACTTGACTTGGGCTACGTTAACAAATATTCTGGGGTGTAATATGGGGTATAAATTGTGTGACGCGCAACTTTGAGTTCTATTGCTAGGCTTACAAGGCATGTCTAAGTAAGTCTAACCACCTCTCACACTCAAGCCAGCTCCACCCCAGTCATTAGGACAGGTACACCATGGGAATCCCGGTCTTGCGACTGGGTGAGCAAACGGAGCACTGGCACCAGTCTGTGAAGTAGCCTCTTTCATTCTGGAAAGCGATCTTATAAAAGGCAAGGAAAGTTCTCTCTCTGAATTCTTTATTAGTATTTATTTATCTATTTATTATTGGAGTATTGAATAACAGTTTCAATCACGCTATATCCATTACAACAAAATGCCTGTGCGTAGTAAGAACTACCACCATTTTCGACTTGGCTCGATTAACGTGAGGACCGGGAAGTGCGAAAGTGAATTAGCAGACTGCGTTCTACAGTTTACGAACTTGATATATATATATATATATATATATATATATATATATATATATATATATATTAATATATCTTGCATGCAGGAGGTAAGACAGAAAGGAAAAGAAGTCTGTTTTGATGACCCCCATTTTGAAAGGATGGCATTTATAATGGCATGAAAACAGCTAAAGTGGGTGTGGCTATCTCTCTTGCCTCTCATGTTATTTTAAAGGACATGGATCATGTGATCAAGGGACGTATAAGCTTGGTACGAGTAAAAGTATGTGGAATCAAGTTGTCCGTCATCACTTGCTATTGCCCAACTGAAGAATATGCTGAAACCACCAAACAAGCATTGTATCAAAGACTGCATAAAACAATACAACAGGCCAAAACAAAACATCTGTCATACAAGTTAATTATTGCTGGTGACTTTAATGCCACTATAGGGATGGACTGTGATCCAAGTAAACGGTGCTGTGTTTGGCAAGTCCATGATGCCCTACAAGCTATAATGGCGAAAGATCGATGGAAATAGCAGAAATAAATAGACTTTTCTTACGGAACACGATGTTTGACACAAAATTCGATGAACACAGATGGTCTTTTGTATCCAATTTAGGTTACAAATGATGGTTTGACTACATCATATCAGAATGGTATGTAAAATGGGCGACACAGAATTGCAGGGTGTACCCCATGCAGAGCCAGATCTTTGATTCTGATCATCAGTTGGTTGTAATGCAGGCCAGATTTCCAACAAAAAAGAAGGCAAAGCAAATATTCTCTAACAAACCCAAATGTGAAGCTCATCAAGATGTCTAGCAGTTCGAAGACGACCATTCTGTGCAGACTAAATATAGCACCAGGCTTGATCAACTCATGCAGCACAAGCCAGACTTGCAGGATGTGGACGAGTTCATTGTCAACATGGTCAAACAAGCTTCAAAGGAGACACTGGTAAATCCCTTCACTGATAAAGAACAAAATTCAAAAACCCTGGATAAATCAGGACTACCAAGAGCTTCTATCAAAACAATACATGTGTGTACATCAAAGGTTCTAACCAGCTGTTTGACACAAAGGTCGGATGCAGACAGGGTGCCTTGGAGTCCCCACTTCTGTTCAATATATATATACGAACTTCGTAGTCAGAATTGCTAAACACGAAGTGGAGAAAATGTACCCGTGGGCAGGATTTAAGATCAAGTATTGTATTCCCAATGAGGTATCACCAAGAGAACTCCGGAAAAATGCAAGAACAAGAGGGGAAGCTAGAATCACGGAACTTCTTTATGCTGACGATCAAGCAATATTTGCGGAATCGATAGAGGAATTACAAACTGTCCTCCAAATATATGATGACACTTTTTACCGCTTTGGTCTGAAGATGTCTTACACAAAAACAGAGACGATGGCCTTTAATGTTGATGACGCTGTTAGGAGCCAAGAGAGTCTGGTGGACATTGGGGGAATGAAGTTGATGAATGTGAGGAAGTTTCAATATCTAGGGTACACCATTTCAAACTCAAGCGACAACACAGAGAATTTCTACTCTAGAATGGGATCTGCATATGAAAAGTGGAATGAGCTCAAACATGTGTTAACAGACAAACGGATACATCTATCTACTAAGGTGAAGTTTCTAAAAGCCTGTGTAAGATTCCGGCTCTTATATAGTGTGCAGGCCTGGGAAATGACCTCAAAGGAAATAGCAAAGATCGAGGTGGTCTGGAACCGTTTCCTTAGGAAGATGGTGAAGGGCGGGTATAGGCGACAAGGGGATAGTGGGATCACGAGTGTGAGTGAAGATGGACAGGAGTGCTGGAGGTTTAAGTACTCAAATGCTGACCTACATCGTATGACTGGAACTGAGCCCATTGAGACATTCTGTAGAACACAGCAGCTAAAGTACCTGGCTCATATATCAATCTTCTTCTTCTTTTTCTTTCGGCTGTTCCCTTCAGGGGTCGCCACAGCAAATGATCTGCCTCCATCTCTCTCTATCCTCTGCATCTTCTACTCTTACCCCAACGACCTTCATGTCCACCTTCACCACATCCATAAATCTTCTCTTTGGTCTTCCTCTGGGCCTTCTGCCTGGTAGTTCCAACCTCAGCATCCTACTACCAATATACTCACTATCCCTCCTCTGTACATGTCCAAACCATCTCAATCTAGCCTCTCTGACTTTGTCTCCAAAACATCTAACATGTGCTGTCCCTCTGATGTACTCGTTTCTGATCCTATCCATCCTCGTTACTCCCAAAGAGAACCTCAACATTTTCATCTCTGCTACCTCCAACTCTGACTCCTGTCTTTTCCCCAGTGCCACTGTCTCTAAACCATACAACATCGCTGGCCTCATCACCGTCTTGTACACTTTTCCCTTCATTCTTGCCGATACACTCCTATCACACATCACACCGGACACTTTTCTCCAACCATTCCAACCTGCCTGCACGCGCTTCTTCACCTCTTTTCCACACTCTCCATTGCTCTGGATTGTTGAGCCTAAGTACTTAAAATCCTCCACCTTCTTTATCTCTGCCCCCTGTAACCTCACCGTTCCTCTTGGGTCCTTGTCGTTCACACACATGTATTCTGTCTTACTGAGACTAACCTTCATTCCCCTCCTTTCCAGGGCATACCTCCACCTCTCTAGATTTTCCTCCACTTGTTCTCTGCTCTCACTACAGATCACGATGTCATCTGCAAACACCATAGTCCATGGAGATTCTTGTCTAACCTCATCTGTCAGCCTGTCCATCACCATAGCAAACAAGAAGGGGCTGAGAGCTGGTCAGCCTTCACCCTTGATGCAGTCCCACCTCCACTTTGAACTCTTCTGTCACACCGACAGCACACCTCACCACTGTTTTACATCTCTCATACATGTCCTGCACCACTCTAACATACTTCTCTGCCACTCCCGATTTCCTCATACAATACCACAGTTCTTCTCTCGGCACCCTGTCATATGCTTTCTCCAGATCCACAAAGGCACAATGCAGCTCCTTCTGACCTTCTCTGTACTTCTCTATTAACATCCTCAAAGCAAACACTGCATCTGTGGTACTCTTTCTTGGCATGAAACCAAACTGTTGTTCACAAATGCTGACCTCTGCCTTTAGTCTAGCTTCCACTTACCACTGTTTTACATCTCTCATACATGTCCTGCACCACTCTAACATACTTCCCTGCCACTCCAGACTTCCTCATGCAATACCACAGTTCTTCTCTTGGCACCCTGTCATATGCTTTCTCCAGATCCACAAAGGCACAATGCAGCTCCCTCTGACCTTCCCTGTACTTCTCTATTAACATCCTCAAAGCATATATATATATACAGTAGGCCCCCATTATTCGTGGGGGTTCGGTCCCGGCTCCTCCCGTGAATGAAGATAATCAGTGAGTTCTGTACCTGGAAGTAAAACCCTATGTATCATGTCACATGCGCGAATGATCAACCAGAAGTAAAATCCTATGTACAGTCAGCCCCCGACTTATGAAACCCCCGGGGTATGAAAATCCATTATCATTATCCTAAGTTGTCGTCCCCGGATACGAAAACAACCTCCTCTTACGAAAAGCGCCAGATGCGTCATTCAAAATTCAAAGACACCAATCAAAATTTCACACGATGCGCGAGTTGCTCTCTCATTGGCTGTTTCCCAACATCCCGCCCTGCTGGCCTTCCATTGGCTAGGAGGCATGACGCAGCGAATTTCCTGTACCATACTTCCTGTTTGTCACACACGTGTAGGAGAGTTGGCTGTTGGCTTGTTTTGAGATTGATCATGCAGTGTTATATTTCGTTATCGCTGACACCCCTCTACAATCGGGATGATATTGAACCAGAAGGAGACCTTAAAGCGGAAATACAGTGATGGAGGTGAGTATTTCAGCATGATATTGAAGCAGAAGAAGCATGAGCAGAGTGCTTCATGGACCTCAGATCTCACAAGGAAGGAAGTTAATATTGAACCAGAACCTCTGATCTTTCAAACAGGTATTGTAATTCCGCTTTAAATAAAACATCCCGTCCATTTAAACATTTAAATAGAATTGTTCCGTCAGCTGTGTGTTGAGTGTATGTGTGGCCCGAGTTTTGTGTGTGTGTGAAAGAGACAGAGAGAGAGAGCGAGAGTATATGTGCGTGCGTGCGCGCGCACGTGTGTATGTTGTGTGTGAGAGAGATAAAGACAGGAGGCTTAACTCTTTAGTTTTTAGTTTAGTTTTTTAAGTTGTATAATTCATCATCATCATCATCATCATCGTCTTCCGCTAAGTCCAGGGTCGGGTCATGGGGGCAGCAACCTAAGAAAAGAGGTCCAGACGTCCCTCTCCCCAGCCACCTACTCCAACTCTCCTGGGGGTACACCAAGGCGGTCCCAGACAAGCCGAGAGACATAGTCCTTCCAGAGTGTTCTAGGTCAACCCCGGGGTCTCTTCTCGGTTGGACATGCCCGAAACACCACACCAGGGAGGCATCCGGGAGGCATTCTGACCAGATGCCCTAGAAACCTCAACTGGTTCCTCTCAATGCGGAGCAGCAGCAGATCTACTCCGAGCTCTCCACAGATGGTAGAGCTTCTCACCTTATCTCTAAGGGAGAACCCCGACACCCGGCGAAGAAAGCTCATTTATCTTGTATCCATAATCTTGTTCTTTCGGTCACTACCCAAAGCTCGTGACCATAGGTGAGGGTTGGAAGATAGATCGGTTGGTAAATTGAAAGCTTCACCTTGCGGCTCAGTTCCTTCTTCACCACGACGGACCGGTACAGGCACCGCCTAACAGCAGAGGCTGCAGCAATCCGTCTGTGGATCTCTCGCCCCATCCTTGACTCACTCGTGAACAAGACCCCAAGATACTTAAACTCCTCCACTTGGAGCAGGACCTCATTCCCGACCTGGAGGGTGCATTCCACCCTTGTCTGACTGAGAACCATGGCCTCAGACTTGGAGGTACTGATCCTCATCCCGACTGCAACCGTGTGATCCTCATTCAAACTTGGCTGTGAATTGCTCCAAAGAGAGCTGGAGGTCCCAACTTGATGAAGCCAAAAGGACAACATCATCCGCAAAAAGCAGAGACGAGATCCAGTGGCCACCAAACCAGAAACCCTCAACGCCTCGACTGCACCAAGAAATTCTGTCCATAAATATTATGAACAGAATCGGTGACAAAGGACAGCCTTGGCGGACTCCAACTCCCGCCGGAAACAAATTCGACCTGTTGTTGCCAATACGGACCAAACCCTGGCTCCGAAGATACAGCGACCGAATGGCTCGTAGCAACAGATCCGGAACGCTATACTCTCGGAGCACGCCCCACAAGATCGTTCGAGGGACCCGGTTGAAAGCCTTCTCCAAATCCACAAAGCACATGTGAACAGATTGGGCAAACTCCCATGCCCCCTCCAGAATCCTGTGGAGCGTATAGAGTTGGTCAAGACTGCTACGGTCAGGACGAAAACCACATTGTTCCTCCTGAATCCGAGGTTCGACTATCGGTCGGATCCTCCTCTCTAGTACCCCAGCATAGACTTTCCCAGGTAGGCTGAGGAGTGTAATTCCATGATAATTGGAACACACCCTCCGGTCCCCCTTCTTAAAAATTGGGACCACCACCCCAGTTTGCCAATCCACAGGTACAGCCCCTGATGACTACGCGATGTTGCAGAAATGTGTCAATCAAGACAGTCATACACCCCCAGGGTCTTCCTCTTCCACGGAGGGCGTGTTGGTGGGATTGAAGAGGTCCTCAAAGTATTCCCTCCACCTCTCGACGACATCCCCAGTCAAGGTAAGCAGCTCCCCACCTCCAATGTAAACAGTGTTTGTGGAGAACTGCTTCCCCCTCCTAAGGCGTCAGATGGCGGTCCAGAACCTTTTTGAGCCAACCGATAATCACTCTCCAGGCCCTCACCGAACTCCTCCCATGCCCGAGATTTTGCATCCGCGACAGCCTCGTGTACAGCATGTTTGGCCTGCCGGTACCTGTTTGCTGCCTCGGGGGTCCCACAGGCTAATAAAACCCGATAGGCCTCCTTATTCAGCTGGACAGCCCCCTTCACCGCAGGTGTCCACCACCGGGTTCGGGGTTTACCGCCACGACAAGCACCAACGACCTTACGGCCACAGCTATGGGCTGGAGGTGGGAGTTAAAGGCCTCTCGAACAGGGGACTCTGCCAAACGTTCCCAGCAGACCCTGATTACACGCTTGGGCCTGCCAGATCTGGAAGGCAGCCTTCCCCTCCACCAAAGCCAACTCACCCCCAGTGATTGGTAGACAGCTCAGCTCCTCTCTTCACCCGAGTGTCCAGAACAAATGGTCGCAAGTGCAATGACATGACTACAAAATCAATAATTGAATTGTGACCTAGCGTCTCCTGGTGCCAAATGCACTTATGGGCACACTTATGTTCGAACATGGTGTTCGTGATAGACAAACTGTGATGAGCACAGAAGTCTAACAACGAAACACTCTTCGGGTTCAGACTGGAGAGGCCGTACCTACCGATCAAATCCTTCCAGGTCACACTATCATTGCCCACATGGGCGTTGAAGTCTCCCAAGACAACAAGTGAGTCTCCCGAGGGAGCGTTCTCCAACACCCCCCCCCCCCCCCCCAAAGACTCCAAAAAAAGGTGGGTACGCTGAACTGTCATTTAGTGCATAAGCACAAATAACAGTCAAACCCGTCCTCCGCCCGAAGACGGAGCGAAGCTACCCTTTCATCAACTGGGGAGAACCCCAAAATTTGGGCACTGAGATGGGGGGCAACAAGAATACCCACACCGGTTCACCGCCTCTCTCCATGAGCAACTCCAGAATAGAATAAAGTCCATTACCTTGTTTCATGCAACATTCACCTTTTTAGCACTTCCACAAAAACTCAATGCTACACTAGCTTTGATTAATCCTTCTCATTTTTCTTTATGTAGCGGACTGTACATTCATTCACTTTCTAATGGCACCCTACTGCAGCATAACCTTTTCCTTTTTGAATCATATCAAGCAGTTCTATTTTTTTCATGCAGCGTCATTACCGTTTTCTGGCGCTTCGGAGCCTTACCAGAAGCCTGAGAAGGTGCTCAGCGTTTGGGTGGCATGATGGCATGAAAAACACAAAAAAAGCACATGCACAAAGTGTGTGTGAATGAGGAAAAAGGGGCGTATACATCACCTCAACCAATCAGCAGGAGAGAGAACAGCCACTGGCTGAATTTGAATCACGTGATAGTCCAAGTCAGTTGTCAATCCGCAAATATGCGGGGGAGTGATTGCAAAACCACGAATATTCAAGGGCCTACTGTGTGTGTGTGTATATATACACAAACTTACGTTTTTAACTGGTTCCGGACGGACGAACGTAAGTTGAAAGTGAACGTAAGTTGTTACAGTGACGTATGACGTGTGACACTCGTACGCCACTATACATCCATAAATACCATTACCGTATCTCATAAAACACCCCTAAATCAATTATTATAAACATAACATTGTGAAATAATATCAAATATATCAAATAATATCAACATTAATTTCAAATAAATCACTTATTTATACCGAGTCACTTTACATGAAGCTTAAAACAGTCAATCAACGCTTATAATATGTGAAGCGCTCAATACCGAAAGTAGTGTACTTGCAAAAGTAATGTACTTGCTTATACGGACTTCTGGTTTGTCAAGTGCACAAGGGTGCCATTGAACTCGTTTAGAACACAGCCTGTACTGATGCAGTCTCCCAGCAAAATGGAGCGTTCTTTCTTTCTTTTGTGTAAGTAAGTAAGTAAACTTTATTCAAGAGATGCATACAAAGAACAAGTACAAATCCTAATGAATATTAATATGAAAATAAGTATACACTCTTAGGATTCTAAGACTAAGCAGATAGCAAACTCTGAGCAGATAGTTAACTCATCTCTGTGTATGAGACTTGCACCCATGCTAGTAGGCTTACACTTCTGACCAACCATATTTTCTTAGGGTTACAAAAGTCCGCAAAACAGTGAAAACACAAAGATATATATACACACACTCAGGCTGTAGTTTGTAAACAATAAATGCAGCGTCATTACGTCAGCGTACTATGTAGGTACATCTAAAATCAAAATTTGACTTATTTAAAAAAAAAAAAAAGTAAAATCGAAAAAACGTAAAACGGATTGGCAGAGGTTTTTGATAATTCGGGGAGTGTCTGTATATATAAATGCCATCATAGCGATGCACATACTGTAGGCCTGCAGAGCACATTGCTACACGTGTGACATGGACTCAGGAAAGTCCGTCAAATTTTAGAACTTTACAATAATAATATGTAATATCATTTATCATATAAATCACATTAATATGATCTGCTGGAGAGAAGTGGAATGTAATTAACCAAACTCTAGACCGATTTGGAACATGTTGAACCTAGGCGGAGTCCACAAGTTGTGTGACGTCATTTTTTCAGAGTCGACAGAGATATAACTGCCGTGTTAAGCAAAAAAAAAAAAACATGCATGGTTAATGTGCCTTGTTGGAGATCAGGTTTATGGGACCGCTTCCCTCCTTTGCTCATTTTAAAATAAATGTTTAAGTGAAAATCTATGTGTTTTTTTTTTATTAATATACTTTGAATTAAAAATAAGGAAATTAAGGAAGAATAGGGGAAAAATTAAGGAAAATGCCACAAAACAAGGCCAATTATGCAAAAAAACCAAACAAACAAATCAACAAAAAAAAAACGTGATGCACTGAAGCCTCATGAATTGAAGCGCGAAGTAGCGAGGGATCCATATTGTGTACTAGTATATGTATGTGTGTGTGTCTATATATATATATATATATATATATATATATATATATATATATATATATATATATATATAGTGTGTGTGTGTGTGTGTGTGTGTGTGTGTGATCCCGCGCTACTTCGTGCTTCAGTTTCTGCAGCTCCAAAGCATTGCGGGTTTTTCCAAATTATTCATCCAAAAAGAAAAAAAGCAATTAAGGAAAAATTGAGGTAAAGTTAAGGAAAATGTTGCAAAACAAGACCAATTATGCAAAAAAAAAAACCCTAAATAAAACTACTTACGTGTGAGGTGCACATCTGAGTGTGTGCACGCGCATCTGTATGGATGAGTATTTATATTTTATTTACATCTTATGCATTATTTTTGAATGTTTAACTGTTATTATAAGTATTTATAGTGTTGAATATGTATTTATTGATATTATATACACATATACATGTACGTATATGTCAGTCAGGGGGGTCGATCCAACTTGGTGGAAATCGGTGGTCGTGAGAGAGATATCGGTCCCCATTACCTGGGAAAAGTGAGGGATCCCGGTGTGTATACAGTAGGCCCTTGACTATTCCCGGTTCTGTACTCGCGCACCCGCATATTCGCGGTAATTGTCACATGATTCAAATTCAGCCAATGGCTGTTCTCCCCCTGCTGATTGGTTGAGATGATGTATACGCCCCTTTTTTCTCGTTCATGCACACTTTGTGCATGTGCATTTTTTTGTGTTTTTAATTACAGTTAAGCTCGTTATTCTACCCAAATGGTGCTCGCCTTCTCAGGTTTCTGGTAAGGTGCCGAAGCGCCAGAAAAATGCAATGAGGCTGCATGAAAAAGTAGAACTGCTTGATATGATTCAGGAAGAAAAAAGTTATGCTGCAGTAGGGTGTCATTATAAAGTGAATAAATTGAATAATAAAGTGAAAGTCCGCATAAAGAAAAATGAGAATACAATCAGAGACGATTCATGGATTCATGGATGTGGTGAAGGAGGACATGAAGGTCGTTGGTGTAAGAGAAGAAGATGCAAAGGATAGGGTGAGATGGAGGCAGATGATTCGCTGTGGCGACCCCTGATGGGAAAAGCCGAAAGGAAAAGAAGAAGAATCAGAGCTAGTGTAGCATTGAGTTTTTGTGAAAGTGCTAAGAAGGTGAATGTTGCATGATGTACAGAACAAGGTAATCATCAGAATGGAATCTGCCTTAGTATTCTGGATACTTCTAGTTCGATAGTACTGTACAGTATTACAATGTTTTTCCGTTATTTTCCAGTACAGTACTGTGCCTAAGTTAATATATATATATAGTCGGTCCCCTACTTACGAAATTAATCTGTTCCAGAGCCTTTTTCATAGCGCAGAGGTTTTGTAAGTATAGGCACATTTTACATGTAAAATGCCTGATTCGTTCCAAGGCTCCCAAGACTACCCCATAAACCTTTTAAAAATGATAAAAAGTACACCAATTTTGTATGAAATAAGCATGAAATATGTGTTAAAAGTAAAAGAAAATTATTTATTAAACCATTTAAACATTTTATTAACATATTTATTAATTAAACCATTATTAAACATTTGTATCTAAACACACACACAATACTGTCTCTCTATTTCTCTCTCTCTCTCACACACACACACACACACATAATACACATAACGCTCGCCGCTGAATGCGGGCTCCGCCCACACGTTGGACACCGAAGCATTTTAAGATGGGGAATTCAAAGCACATTCCCTGCTTGACAGATCAGAGGTCCAAACTCAACTTTAACTTGATTCCTTGAGGGATCGGAGGTCCAGATGAGCCTCCTTTCATCTCTGACTGACTCTGTAGGCTCTCTCTCTCTCACACACACACACACACACACACAGACACACAAAACTCTGTCTCTATATATTGTTTTGCCGAATGTGGGCTCCTCCCACACGCAGCTGACAGAACAATTCTATTTAAATGTTTAAATGGATGGGATGTTGTATTTAAAGCCGAATTACAGTACGTGTTTGAAAGATCAGAGGTCCCGATTTAATATTAACTTGCTTCCTTGCGAGATCAGAGGTCTTATTCCATGGAGCATTTTTTCCATGCTCCTTCTGCTTCAATATCGTGCCAAAATAATCGCCTCCGTCACTGTATTTCTCTCTCTTCTAACTCTCTCTTCAACTCTCCTCACGCATGTGGTGGACAAAAGGTATGGGTACAGTAATGGATACGGGTCAGCCAATGGGAGGCCAGCGGGGCAGGATGTTGGGAGACAGCCAATGAGAGAGCAACTCGTGCATCGTGTGAAATTTTGATTGGCGTGCTTGGCACTTTTCTTAAGAGGTTGTTTTCATATACATAGGACGAAAACTAAGGAAAAACATTTTCCTAACCCGGAGTTTTCGTACCTAAGGGGTTAAGTAGGGGGCCAACTGTATGTATGTGTGTACATATACAGTGGTATGAAAAAGTATCTGAACTTTTTGGAATGTCTCACATTTCTGCATAAAATCACCATCAAATGTGATCTGATCTTTGTCAAAATCACACAGATGAAAAAACAGTTTCTGTTTTAACTAAAACCACCCAAACATTTATAGGTTTTCATATTTTAATGAGGATAGCATGCAAAAAATGACAGAAGGGGGAGGAATAAGTAACTGAACCACCACATTTAATATTTTATGCCACCCCCCCTCGGCAGCAATAACCTCAACCAGACGCTTCCTGTAGCTGCAGATCAGTCTGGCACATTGATCAGGACTAATCTTGGCCCATTCTTCTTTACAAAACTGCTGTAGTTCAGTCAGATTCCTGGGATGTCTGGCATGAATCGCGGTCTTAAGGTCATGCCGCAGCATCTCAATGGGGTTCAAGTCTGGCCTTTGACTTGCCCACTCCAGAACGTGTATTTTGTTCTTCTGAAACCATTCTGAAGTTGATTTACTTCTGTGTTTTGGATCATTGTCTTGTTGCAGCATCCATCCTCTTTTTAGCTTCAACTGTCTGACAGACAGCTTCAGATTTTCCTGCAAAACATCCTGATAAACTTTTGAATTCATTTTTCCATTATTGATTGCAAGTTGTCCAGGTCACGAGGCAGCAAAACAGCCCCAAACCATGATGCATCCTCCACCATGCTTCATGGTGGGGATGAGGTGTTGATGTTGGTGAGCTGTTCCATTTTTCCTCCACACATGATGTTGTGTGTTCCTCCCAAACAATTCAACTTCCCAATCCCAATTCATCAGTCCACAAAATATTTTGCTAAAACTTCTGTGGAGTGTCCAAGTGCCTTTTTGCGAACATTAACTGAGCAACAATGTTTTTTTTAGACAGCAGTGGCTTCCTCCTTGGAATCCTCCCATGAACACCATTCTTGGCCATTGTTTTACATATAGTTGATGTGTGCACAGAGATATTGGACTGTGCCAGTGACTTCTGTAAGTCTTTAGCAGACACTCTAGGGTTTTTTTTTTTACCTCTCTGAGTATTCTGCGCTGAACTCTTGGTGTCGTCTTTGGTGGACGGCCACTCCTTGGGAGAGAAGCAACAGTGCCAAACTCTCTCCATTTGTAGACAACTTCTCTGACTGTCGATTGATAAAAATCCAGACTTTTAGAGATGGTTTTGTATCCTTTCCCAGCTTTATACAAATCAACAATTCTTGATCGCAGGTCTTCAGACAGCTCTTTTGAGTGAGCCATGGTGCACATCAGACAATGCTTCTCATCAAGACAATTCTTACCAGGTGTGTGTTTTATAGTGGGCAGGGCAGCTTTAAGCCACTCATCAGTGATTGGGCACACACCTGACTTAAAACTGTTTGGTAAAAATTGGTTTCAATTGCTCTTTAGGTCTCCTTAGGCAGAGGATTCAGTTACTCATTCCTCCCCCTTCTGTCATTGTTTGCATGCTATCCTCATTAAAATATGAAAACTTATAAATGTTTGGGTGGTTTTAGTTAAAGCAGACACCGTTTTTTCATCTGTGTGATTTTGACAAAGATCAGATCACATTTGGTGATTTTATGCAGAAATGTGAGAAATTCCAAAAGATTCAGATACTTTTTCATACCACTGTATGTATATAATATACACATATATATATATATACACACACACACACAAAACTGAGGAATTGAGGTTAAAGCAGTGCTTCTCAAATAGTGGGGCACACCCCCGTTGTGGGGGCGCTATGTGATGCTGGGGAGCACGTCTGACCCTGGGGAACATGTCTGTCTTCCTTTCGGCTTGTTCCCTTTTACTTGGGAGTCGCCACAGCAAATCATCTGATTCGCACGTTTCATTTTGGCAGAGGTTTTTTTTTTTTTTACATCGGATGCCCTTCCTGTCACAACCCTTTTGGCAAGGGACAGAAACACGCTGACGACTTTGCCGCCTACTCTTTACGAATGTCAGCAATGGTTCTTTTACATGCCTCTCACCATAGAGTGAGAGACATGGCCCGCCTTTGATAACCCAGTTAGCCGCACTGGGGGGGATGGTGACAACCTTGTGGAGAGTGGGACTCGAACCCCCAACCTTTGGATCAGCGATCCAGCGCCCGATACCACTAGACCACTAGGCATGCTTTTCTGGAATAGTGTACGAGAATTAAGTGTAATTGTACCTCCACTCGTCGTTGGCAGTGATGCTCTCATTGTCACGCAATGGTGTAGTGGTTTTTCGCAAGAGCAAACGATATGAAGCGTAGTAAACAACCCCTCAAGAAACTACACAGAAAAATTTCTAACAGGAATGAAGAGGGTGGAAATGATATTTTGACATAAGTAAAATGAGTTTTAAATAAGGGTGTATTTTTTTTTTAATTTTAGACATATTGAAGCAGTTTAAATCTTTTCTCTTACAATAAAGAAAAACGGGTTTTTTTTTGTTAAAAAAGATACAATGTTATGCAGAGGTGTACTAATAATTTTATAGACAAAAAATATTACTGATAGTCGCTCGCTAGGTGGGGGTGAAATGTTTTTTTTCTTCCTAGAGGGGGCGGAAGCACTGGGTTAAGGGCCTTGCTCAACGGCCCGACAGTGGTCATAGCGAGGATTGAACCGCTAATCTTCAGAGCCGTAATCCATCATCCAAACCATTAAACCACCACTGCCCCCAGTGGAGCTCACGCTGAAGGTCCATGGTTCTCACCGCTCTGCAGTAGATGCTGGTGGAGATCAAGAAGGCTCATGCATTTTGCACACCACAAATAACACAAATTTGGGAAGTGTAACGGTATCCTGTTTCATGCAGGTTTTACATAACTTGATCATGTCCTCATTTCATTTGAGAGCTAAAGCTGTTCCATGACAGCTTTACACCGAACACAAGAAAGGGAAGATGGAACCCATTTGTTGCGAATAACTTCCTGTATTTATGCAAAGTGCTTTTCGTAAACTTCTTTTATTGTCTTCCTGGAGAGACATTCTTATCTTTCCTGAATACATCAGGTGTCATATTAATCCCTAATTGAGGATGTGCTCAGTGTTTACACTTACACACACTACACACATCGATAAAGGGTTTTTGTGAATGATGACATCACTTCCTCCTCTCTGTACTTGTACCTGTTCTCCAGTGTTTCATGTCATTAGCTTTACAGTTTTGTAATTTTCCACTCACACGGTGGTTATGGAACAGATGTGCTTAAGTGAATGGGCGGAGCTTATTTCTCCTGTAACTAGGGGAAGAACTGTGTCCTTGAAATCCCCAGCCTTAAAAAAAATGAACCGCAATTCGTTTAGTTTGCCGAAGGTCAAAGTTGGAGAAGTTATTCGTAAATTATGAGAAAAAATTTCACTGTCAGGAGGGTTGTGAACCAAATTCATTCATTTTCTTAACTGCTGAATCCTAATCAGGGTAGCAGGGAGGCTGGTGCCCATCTCAGCTGACTCTGAGCGAGGGCAGAATACACTCTAGAAGCCCCCTCGCCCATGCTTTTATTTCTCTCCCCTGCATATCACCGAATTAAATTTAATAAACACGTTATACTACACTTACACTTCAGTGATTTTAGTGGAATTCCACAAGAGGAATCCTGATCCTGGCCCAGCAAAACCTAGTGAGTGTGTGACAGAAAGAACCTTAAGGTTGTTTTTGTTTTTATAAAGCATTCCATTTCAGTCACTTATATTTATTGATATATTGTGAGCACACACACACACACACACACACACACACACACACACACACACACACACACACACACACACACACGAACTGAACAGAGCCCCGCAGTGTGTAAGATTAATATAAACGATAGTTGTACCCAAATCAATCTGAACCAATTATTGATGGAAACAGTTCTTTACTAATGACACCACGACTCCAGTGGTGCTATACAGCTATAGTCACCAGTCTGAGTGGCAGAATCACCACAGGGCAGAAATTAAAAATTCTTTACTTTATTTCATTATTCAAATAAACTGCTGATGCACAAATTAAAAAGAGGTTTACAAAAAATAAAAGTAGTCATGGTGTATAAACAAACACTGTGCACATCATCTACGAGCCAGGTCTAGGTTTTCTTGTAGTGTGTGTGTGTGTGTGTGTGTGTGTGTGTGAGAGAGAGAGAGAGAGAAAGAGAGAAAGCAAGAAACAAAGAGTCCAGAATTTCTGAAAAATGTTTCTAAAACAAAACAAAACAAAAGCTCTAAAAGGGAATGAAAATTGAACAATGGGATGTGTGTGTGTGTGTGTGTGTGTGTGTGTCCGTCCGTGTGTGTTCAGGCGTTACGGTCAATTCGCACATCCACCTCTCGGCCATTTATTTTGGTTCCATTCATCATCCTGCAGGCCTGCTCCGCGCTCTCTGGAGAGTCAAAGCGCACCGTCCCACAGCCCTTTGACTTCCCGTTCTCCATCTTTATCTCTGCATACATCACCTGACCTGCAACACACACGCGCACACACACCATCCCATCATACACAATACAATTTCTTAATACCCACCTAAACTCAAAATACGCACACACCACTCACCACAATGGCTGAACTTCTCCTTCAGCTTCTGCCATGAAAGGTCATAAGGAAGCTGCATTTGAGAGGAAAGTAAAGTACATCAGTGTGCACAACCATGAATAACTCTTTGAGAAACTGCAAAAAAGGTGCTCACATTTCTCACGAATATCTGGCATCCTCCCTTTGAACCGGATCCCCTGTCTCCACCCATGTGACCAGAACTCCCTCCGAATTGGCTGAAGTTGCGGCTCATTTCCATATTCCCGCCCATCCTGTCAAATCCACTCATTCGGTCCATGCCCATATTACCCATTCCTTCAACACACACACACACACACACACACACACACACCATATTTGAGCAGATTTAAAGTGATGTGTGGTCATGTAAACGGTGTATTCCACTGCCCAAACTGGGGATAATTATGTGGATCTTTAAATACATTCCTTACTGCAGCTCTCACTACACCAGTAGAGGGCAACGAGGAGCATTAACAGAAACCAAACCCAACAGAGTGTCTGACTGTAACTGCTGCGTGCTTATATATGTACCTAGTCCTGCTCCCATTGACCCCATGCCAGAGTTACCCATTCCTCCATATCCTCCCATTCCTCCACCTGTCAGAAAAATCACCACACACACGAGATGAGTAAGCTTCTCCAGCTCTCTATGTATTTGTGTACACACGCGCACACACACACACACACTTACCTAGGTTCCCAAATGAGTCACCAAAGGATCTGCTCATGCCCATATCACTGCGCCCAAAATCACGGTCCATCATCCCCATCCCTGATCTGTACATATCTAACACACATAAAAAAAATAAAACATCAAACAAGAGAGAGAGAGAGAGAGAGAGAGAGAGAGAGAGAGAGAGACACTCACCCCCCATCCTGCTCATGGCCGACATGTCTCTCCCTCCAAATCCACCCATTCCAACTCCATCCATCCCTCCAAAGCCTCCCCCCATTCCTAACACACACACACACACACAGGTTAGTCTGTTAAGATATCAGTGTAGTCTGGACTTTATCATAAAATATTAAGAGTGATGTTTATGTTCGTACCTCCCATTCTGTTCATTCCTCCAAACCCACCTCCATCCATTCCTGAGGAGAGAAACGATGAGTAAAGGGGGAGAAATAAAGAAAACTCTAATGAAGGAGTACCTTACACTTCATGGTATAGTGTCAGAATGTAATGCTCATGAAGTGTGTATGTGTTTACTGACCTGCAGGACCCATGGAGCCCACTGCCCCTCCAGTTAGACGGTTGGTGCTGATCGGCTGTCCACCAGGTCCCAGTCCCATCCCAATACCCCCCAGACCTCCTAAAACACACACACACACACACACACCTCATAGTAAAAACTTCTGCATGGACGATATTGGTCATGTGGCACACATGTGCAGCATACACACTTACTGGGCAACTGAGGCGTTTTCTCACTCAAACGAAAATCATCAGAGGGCAGAGACTTATCATCCTGAAAGAATACCACACACACACACACACACACACTCAGAACACTGCGAAGTGTAATGCACTTTATGAATGTAGTTGATGAAAACTCACCATTTTAACATGCATTTGTCTATCAAACAGCATCTGACCATTAAGCATGGCTGTTACAGTTAAGGAGGAAACAGGAAGTGATATCACACACATCTATAACATTACAACTTAAGAGGAGCAATAAGTACACACATTCCTCTTGAAGGCAGTTAGTGGTTTGTGTGTGTGTGGGTAGGATACAGATGGCCTGTACAGCCTCCAGTGGCTGTTCGAACGTGACAGTCCCCATCCCTCTACTTTTTCCGTCTTTATCCTCCTTCACATCCGCTCTCTTCACCACTCCAGCCATACTGAACACCTCTTTGAGCTTCTTCCAACCAACCTTAAAGTCCAGCTTCACACACACACACACACACACACACACACACACACACACACACACACACACGATGGATGCAGCAATCAAAAACTGATGTTGAACACACTGTGTTGGGGGTGCGTGTGCTCACATTAGCAACGAAGATGGTGGAACCAAGTCTTCCGTGCTGCAGAGCACTGATGATGTCATGGGGTATATTGGGGTTGTTAGAGATCGAGGGGGGCAAATTTACATGGCTTGGCCCGCTTTCGTACCCCCTTCCACCAGGGTAGCCACCTCCGCCTCGCTGTAACACACGCCGTGCATGCTCTCCGTCTGGGTCCTGAACACACACACATACAGTATTGGATGTTTATTTTCAGAACAGGTTAAGGTGGTACAGTGTTTGCAGCCACTGCTGAAACTCACTACTGATTCATCACACGCTTTTAATCCCAAGAAAGAATCATCCTCATGTACTCGAACACTTACACCACTAAACACATTATTGAAAAACAATAACAACAATAAAAATAATCACCTCTTTAATGTTCAGGGGTCGGCCGTTGAGGTCGTGTTTGTTCATCACCTCGATTGCTTTCTTCACAAACTCCTCATCTTTGAACTCGACTACACTATAAAGAAATAAAACATTAATAAGGACACTCTGGTTGTGTGGGTTTCCATGGTAATGCGCACACACACACACACACACACACACACACACATATACAGTAAAACCTCCGCTGACGAACGCTTAAGCTCACGAACTTTTCGCCTCAAGAACATTAAATTCGCGAGCATATAGTCTCTGCTGACGAACTAGTTTTCGGCGGACGAATCAAACCACGCGGTCGAACAGCGCCACGGTGGCGGCCACGAGAGGCTGACGCACGCTCATAGCGTCACAGTTCGTCACCCTTTCTTTGAGTGCGGAAGTGGTTTGTGTTTGATAGACATTTGGGACCATATTGAGTGTACTTTTGCTATTATGGGACTGAAAAAGACCCCACCACAGGCGGAGATCATTGAAAAACACGAACGAGGTGTGCGTTTGTGTGACTCAGCGTCCCAGTACCAGTACGCTAAGTCTACCACCATCCTTAAGAACAAGGAAGCTATTAAGGGTGCGTGTGTGGCTAAGGGTGTTTCCAAACAGTAGGCGTTTCCAAACTCTCCTTCCAAACAGTAAGTCCCTCCCTCCCTCCTCCTCCCACTCCATTCCATCAAGCCATCAACTACCATCACAAAGGTAAATAAAACCACTTTATTATACAGTACAGTTTATTTCTTTAATTACAATACAATAGCACATTTATTATACATAAAATAAGGTATATTTTTGTGTAGTTTTAAGGCTTATTTAGTAGAAAATTATGTTTTATGGGGACCTGGGAACGGATTATTCTCATTTTAATGGTTTCTTATGGGAAATAAATGTTCGGAAGACGAACTTTTCGCCTTACACACACTTTCTGGGAACCAATGATGTTCGTGAGCTGAGGTATCACTGTATATATATATTAAAGGGGGGGGGGGTCCAGTACTTACCCACAGCCCTATCAGCAAGCAATGACGGAGAACCACCATCCCATCTCACACATACACACACACACACACACACACACACACAGAACAGGAACACAGACACACCCACAACATTAGTGCAAATCCCACCATATAAACATGAGTAAAATCTTGACTGTATGAATCAAATGAAATAAATACTTATTAAAACACAGAGATGGTATCATTTTAATAGTGCAGGGCTTGTGAAATATAAATACATATTAATAAGAATTTCCTCTTAAATGTACCCATTCAGTCACTGAATTCTCAATAAAACACCAGTCCAATCATCAGGTTTATCTCTCAGGCCAAACAGGAAGCCACCAAATAAATGTACAGCCATGGACATATGATAATGAGGAGCTAAAAATCAAAACAAAACCATGTCCAAGTCTAAAAGTCTTCGTCAGTGAGACATCAGACGTGTATCCAGCAATTCGAGGGCTGTGTGTTCCAGTCTACACATGAGAGAAGAAGCCGAGTGCACAGCCTTCACAGCACTTACCCTGGACTTTCCTTCAGCATCCTTAAACAGCTCCACGTATGTAACCTCACCAACTACATGAGACACACAAGAGGGAAAATACCAAAAACACACACACACACACACACACACACACACACACACACACACAGACACACACACAAACAACACACAATGCATTTAAAAACACAACAGCACCACAGCGCTGGGACTCTTCACAATACTGCAGCTAGAGAGGTCCACATTATAATCACATCACATATCAGGTCATATCAGCCCTGCGAATCCAAATCTCCTCCCAGCATAAACACACACACACACACACACACACACACACAAACACACACTACCACACTGCTGTTAATAAATCACCATCTACCTTTTACCTTCATATTTCACCAAATAAAGATCAAATATATCAGAGATTCATCACGTTTATCACTGAGCCTGTTTACTAAACAGACACACACTACCAGAGTCATCCAACTGTTCAAACCCAGAAAATGTTAAACTCCTCCACTCAGGAACAGAGAAGCCTGTCCACACATGTGTGTGTGTGTGTGTGTGTGTGTGTGTGTGTGTGTGAGAGAGAGAGAGAGAGAGATGTGTGTGACTCTATTCATTGTGTGTGTTACCTTTCTCCCTCATTAGATCTTTAATTGCCTGCCACTTCATATCATAAGGAATATTGCTAATGAACACGCGGTTGCGCTGGGATGACTTCCTGTCCCCTGAGCCACCCTGTCTATCCTTATATGGGTGATAACGGTTGGACTTCCGCCCGCTGAATGACTTCTCCTTGCCCTCGAATTTGTCCTGACTCTCCTCTTCATCACTATACCACAGAAAATAAACACATTAATACACAAATCTATCCAGCTGTGTAATAACTTTATAATACATTAACAATATGACCTGTACCTCATCACACAGAAAAAGCTAAAGCGTTTTTACAAACTGGACATTAACTGTAAAAATACATCATAATTATTACAATAGTTGTATTTATATGAATACCATACATTTCAGTGTTTTGTAAAACTAAAATAAAGCCTAAAATAAAAACCTCACCCTTTCCACCATTTCTTTTCATCTTTTCAACAAATGCGGTTTTATTCCACACCCGTATTACAAGACCCACCCCTGCGCTACAATTGGCCAGTTTGTCCCAGCAATCGAAAAATCGGCCAATATCACGGCTCACGGTACAGAAATCATAGTACAGTAGGCGGGACTTGCAGAATACCGGCGGAGGGAAAAACAATACGCAACTGTTAGCTAGCAGCCATTGTAACCGAGCTAACTGGCTAACACTGGTAATCCGTTTAGAATTAAATTCTTGTGCAGATGTCATAATTGCACATTTATATGATACTAGATTTGTAAGCCAAAAGTGTTTTTTTAAAGCGAAACTGCGCATATGTATATTTTGTTTTCGTTTCAATCGCAAGACCGCGAAATGCGTGACTCTCCTCAACCTCCATTTTCTTGTTAGCATGGCGGCTAATCTCATCTAGAAAACGGGAGAAGTCACTCTGAGTTTACGTTTTGTCGCCGTTGGTGTTTTCCTGAAGCGTCTCGTCGTCTTCTTCGTTCGGAGACGCGTCAGGAGATTCTTCCTCCAGCTTGGGCTCAATTTCGAGCTCGGGATTATTTTCAGCCATAATGATGACGATTTCTGCAGGACTTTCTGTTGAAAATGCCTCCTTTACCCTCGTACTGAGTCTGCGCACTACAGCACCGCTGCGACGCTTCCCACCCGACTTCTCGCACTCAACCTCGCGAGGCTTGAAAACGGCTGAACGTTTGATTTAACGACAGTTTTAAAAAAAGTCAATCATCTTGTTGCATTTATCTTGTTGCCAAAGAAACGCAGTCAGTCACTATGACACTCCTACGCCATTGTGATGTATAAAACTCAATATTGGTCCTCCATCTGAGCATCATAAACCTTATCTCTGAATGGTATATTTTCACCAGGGAGGAGTAAAAAATTAACTGATCAGTTTTAAACTGTCATTATTTACACTTGTGATGTTTCCACAATTGAATTGTTATTTTGCAATAAGTGCCTTTTTCTTTTTGAAACAGTAATTGGAACGCTGACCCTGTTTCAGAAATTTCTCACAATAGATAGTCTTCTCACTATGTCACAGAAATGTCCTGTACATCTGTCATTTTGAAAGATAAAAAGGCAATAATCTTTACAAATGCTGCAAACTTTCCTGGAGTCTTTCTGTAGAATTCCATCAGTAATTAACCACCAAGACGATTTAATTAGAAACCGACGAACACAATGACAGAGAGACTTCTTGCGGATGACATTGTCCTTTTGGCTTCATCGATCTAAGACCTCCAGCTCTCATTGGAGTGATTTGCAGCTGAGTGCGAAGTTGCCGGGATGAGAATCAGCACCTCCGAATCCTAGGCCATGGTTCTCAGCCAGAAAAGGGTGGAATGCACCCTGGTCTGGAATGAGGTCCTGCTCAAAGTCAAGGAGCTCAAGTATCTTGGGGTCTTGTTCATGAGTGAGAGAAGGATGGAGCGGGAGATCGACAGGTGGATTGCTGAAGCCTCTGCTGTAAAGCAGAGCTTGTACATCCGTTGTGGTGAAGAGGGAGACATAAGGCAAAGCTCTCAATTTACCAGTCAATTTACGTACCAACCTTCACGAGCTTTGGATAGTGACAGAAAGAACTCAGGGTGGCGAGGCTCTCCCTTAGAGATAGGATGAGAAGCCAGTTCGGGTGGCTCGGGCATCTAGTTAGAATGCCTCCCGAAGGCCACCCTGATGTGATGTTTTGGGCATGTCCAACTGGGAAGAGACCCCGGGGTCGACCTAGAACGCTGGAGGGATTATGTCTTTCTGTGGTCTGGGAATGCCTCGGTGTGCCCCTGGAAAAGCTGGAGAAAGTGGCTGCGTAGCGGGACGTCTGAAAATCATTGCTTAGGCTGCTGCCCCATGACCTGACCCCAGATTAAGCAGAAGATGATGATAATGATGATGATGATGATGATGATGATAGGCACAACCACAGACAATGACATGGTCATCCAGTACAAAACAAATGTCAAAAAAGGAAAATGCATCTTAACCCTCAATCTGAGAGTTGGTAGACGGATAAATGAATGGGGCCAGCTGCAGTCAATAATCAGTCAGCCCTCAGGCTTACACATCCTCACTGTCACAATGTGAAATCCACTGTACAGTCACACCCAATTCCTGCACCCGGTTTCATCCCAGATGGACACATGCATTTTGTTTTCATGCACACATACCCAGAGATATATTTTTATGTAGTTATTTGTTTATAAGTCTTTTATTTTCGGCTGCTCCCTTCAGGGGTCGCCACAGCAAATCATCCGCCTCCATTTCACCCTGTCCTCTGCATCTTCTTTTCTGACTCCAACGACCTTCATGTCTTCCTTCTCCACATCCATAAATCTCTTTTTTGGTCTTCCTCGAGGCCTTCTGCCTGGTAGTTCCAACCTCAGCATCCTACTGCCAATATACTCACTATCCCTGTACATGTCCAAACCATCTCAATCTAGCCTCTCTGACTTTGTGTCCAAAACATCTTACGTGGGCTGTCCCTCTGATATACTCATTTCTGATCCTATCCATCCTCGTTACTCCCAGAGAGAACCTCAACATTTTCATCTCCGCTACCTCCAGCTCTGCCTCCTGCCTTTTCCTCAGCGCCACTGTTTCTAAGCCATACAACATCGCTGGCCTCACCACCGTCTTGTACACTTTTCCCTTCATTCTTGCTGACACTCCTATCGCACGTCACACCGGACACTTTTCTCCAACCATTCCAGCCCGCCTGCACACGCTTCTTCACCTCTTGTCCACACTCTCCATTGCTCTGGATTGTTGAGCCTAAGTACTTAAAATCCTCCACCTTCGTTATCTCTGCTCCCTGTAACATTACCGTTCCTCCTGGGTCCTTCTCATTCACACACATGTATTCTGATTTTCTGAGGCTAACCTTCATTCCTCTCTTTTCCAGGGCATACCTCCACCTCTCTAGATTTTCCTGCACTTGTTCTCTGCTCTCACTACAGATCACAATGTCATCTGCAAACATCATAGTCCATGGGGAATCTTGTCTCACCTCGTCTGTCAGCCTGTCCATCACCATAGCAAACAAGAAGGGGCTCAGAGCTGACCCTTGATGCAGTCCCACCTCCACCTTGAACTCTTCTGTCACACCGACAGCACACCTCACCACTGTCTTACATCTCTCATACATGTCCTGCACCACTCTAACATACTTCTCTGCCACTCCAGATCCACAAAGGCACAATGCAGCTCCCTCTGACCTTCTCTGTACTTCTCTATTAACATCCTCAAAGCAAACATTGCATCTGTGGTGCTCTTTCTTGGCATGAAACCAAACTGTTGTTCACAAATGCTGACCTCTGCCCTTCGTCTTGCTTCCACTATTCTTTCCCATAACTTCATCGTATGACTCATCAACTTTATCCCTCTGTAGTTGCCCCAACTCTGCACGTCTCCCTTGTTCTTAAAAATGGGCACCAGCACACTTCTCCTCCACTCCTCCGGCATCTGCTCACTCTCTAGGACCTTGTTGAATGTTCTTGTCAGAAAATCTACTGCTACCTCTCCTAGACACTTCCATACCTCCACAGGTATGTCATCAGGACCAACTGCCTTTCCATTCTTCATCCTCTTCAATGCCCTTCTTACTTCACCCTTACTGAACTTTGCTACATCCTGCTCCTCAATGGTCTTACTCTTTTTCTCTCTCTCATTTTCCTCATTCATCAGCTCTTCAAAGTACTCTTTCCATCTTCCCAGCACACTTCTGTCATCAGTCAATACATTTCCCTATCTGTCCTTTATCAATCTAACTTGCTGCACGTCCTTCCCATCTCTATTTCTCTGCTGTGCCAACCTGTATAGATCATTTTCTCCCTCTTTACTATCCAACCTATCATACAAGTCATCATACGCCCTCTGTTTGGCCTTAGCCACTGCTACTTTCGCCTTACGCTGTGTCTCCCTGTACTCCTGTTTACTCTCATTGGTCCTCTCTATGTCCCACTTTTTCTTAGCTAACCTCTTCCTTCGTACACACTCCTGCACTTCCTCATTCCATCACCAAGTCTCCTTATCTACTTTACTTCCAGAGGACACACCAAGTACTCTCCTACCTGTGTCCCTGATCACATTTGCTGTGGTTGTCCAGTCATTTGGAAGCACTTCCTGGCCACCCAAAGCCTGTTTCAACTTGAAGACAACACAACACTCCTCCTTTTTCAGTTTCCACCACTTTGTCTTCTGCTCTGCCTTTGCCTTCTTCACCTTCCTCACCATCAGCGTCATCCTGCATACCACCATCCTATGCTGTTTGGCAACACTCTCACCCACTACTACTTTGCAGTCACTGACTTCCTTCAAATTACATCGCCTACACAAGATGTAGTCTACCTGTGTGCTCCTACCTCCGCTTTTATAAGTCACCCTGTGCTCCTGTTTCTTCTGGAAGAAAGTATTCACCACAGCCATTTCCATCCTTTTTGCAAAATCTATCAACATCTGTCCTTCTGCGTTCCTGTCCTGGATACCAAACCTGCCCATCACTTCCTCGTCCCCTCTGTTGCCTGCACCAACATGTCCATTGAAGTCTGCACCAATGACCACTCTTTCACCTCTGGGGGTACTCTGCATCACTTCATCTAAGTCACTCCAGAATCTCTCCTTCTCTTCTAGCTCACATCCTGCCTGTGGGGCATAAGCACTAACAACATTGAGCATTACACCTTCAATTTCTAACTTGAGACTCATCACTCTGTCTGACACTCTTTTCACTTTTAGAACATTCCTGACAAACTCCTCCTTCAAGATAAGTCCTACTCCATTTCTCTTCCCATCCACACCATGATAAAATAGCTTAAACCCTGCTCCTAAGCTTTTAGCTTTGCTACCTTTCCACCTGGTCTCCTGAACACACAGTATGTCCACCTTCGTCCTCTGCATCATGTCAGCCAGCTCTCTACCTTTTCTTTGCATAGTTCCAACATTCAAAGTCCCCACTCTCAGTCCTACAGTCATGCCTTTTCTCTTCTCTCTCCGCCTACGGACACGCCTCCCACCTCTCCTTCGACATCTTCGACCAACAGTAGTCCAATTTCCATCAGCACCCTGTTGATTGACAGCACTGATGGCGGTCGTTGTTAACCTGGGCCTCGACCGATCCGGTCTGGGGGTAATACTTCTGATTTACATCATAAAAGTTTGGCATTGGTTTTACGTCGGATGCCCTTCCTGACACAACCCTCTGCATTTCTCCGGGCTTGGGACCGGCATGAGGGGGAGAGACACTGGTTAGTCCCCCCCCCCCCCCCCCCCCCCCCACCTCATGGCTGCATTAGTTATTTGTTTATAAGTGCGATGTTGAATTTGTATACATATGGCTATGGCAATGGGCAGTGGTGGGCTGGTGGTAAAGGTGCTGGATCACTGATCCTAAGGTTGGGGGTTCAAGCCCCACTCTCAACGGGTTGTTGCTGACACCCCCCCCCAGTGCAGCTAACTGGGTTATCAAAGGCCGGCCATGTCTCTCACTGTCTCTGATGTGAGGTTCATGTAAAAGAACCATTGCTGACTTTCGACAAGAGTAGCTGCATAGCTGTCAGCGCATTTCCGCCCTGCAATGATCTGTCGAGCTGTCAAGGGTGTACTCTGCCCTCGCCCGGAATCGGCTGGGATGGGCGCCAGCCTCCCCTTGACCCTAATTAGGGTTAAGCGGTTACAGATAATAAATGAACATATGGCAATATTTTGAGATAATAAACTGACAACATTAAATGTCTCACCTGGCTGTCTACTTTCTGTACCTTTAAGAGATTTCTTATAGCTACAGAGTGCTGCTAATAGAATGTGACTTAAGTAAAAAAGTGAATAGAAGTGTTTAATGAAAGTCCCAGTTTGTAGAAGCCTGCCGTGTGAGTGCTGGTGTACACTTACACACGTACATAGAGAAAACAAGCTTTGAAAAACAATCTAAAAGAAATAATTTTATGCTAAATCATTCAAAATATTGAGAAATGCATAAGATGCATACTCACCTTGTCCAGTGAATCCATGCATTTAGGCATCTATCTATCTATCTATATATCTATCTATCTATCTATCTATCTATCTATCTATCTATTTTTATCAGTCTCTCTGTCTGTCTATCTGTCTATTAATCATGCATTGTGTTCCTATGTCAACTACAACAGTTTCAGTTCTTTCTTTCAGTTCAGCTCATTTTCTGTAACCGCTTCATCCTAATTAGGGTCGCGGGGAGGCTGGTGCCCATCCCAGCCAACTCAGGGCGAGGGCAGAGTACACCCTGGACAGCTCGCCAGGCCACCGCAGGGCGGAAACACACTGACGGCTTTGCAGCCTACTCTTGTCGAAAGTCAGCAATGGTTCTTTTACATGCCTAGACCACCACTGCCCATAGTTCTTTCTTTTTGGTGCTCAATTTATTTATTTTTTTTAAGTTTGCAAAAATTTAAGGAACAATCATGTCTCATTACTGACCGTCATTCATGTTTTGTACATGCTGTTCCATGAAGACGGCTTCCTTTTAGATCTTTATGATGACCAATAACCTTTTGTATTCATTAACTATAATTTAACTGTACCGGTACATAAGGATGAAAATGTCTTAAATCTACACTTTTGAGTAAATGATAAATTTTAGTTAAGAGGATTTTATTTTAGCACTGCAACAGAGAAAGATCACCACGCTTTCTTTACTGGAGCCATTCACAGATTCATCACCATCTGGTACCAATCAGCAGAAGAAATAATTAATTATTTCTGTTTTATTTATTATCTGAGTCTGAATGATCTTTATTTTTTAAAAATTCTTTATTTTGAAAAATGACCAGATTCTCTCAGTTACATGTCAGTCATTTGAGTAAGGGGCAGTGGTGGTCTAGTGGTATAGGGCGCTGGATCACTGATCCAAAGGTTGGGTGTTCGAGTCCCACTCTCCGCAAGGTTGTCACTGTCCCCCCCAGTGCAGCTAACTGGGTTATCAAAGGTGGGCCATGTCTCTCACTGTCTATGGTGAGAGGCATGTAAAAAAAACATTGCTGACTTTCGTAAAGAGTAGGCTGCAAAGTCGTCAGCGTGTTTCTGTTCCTTGCTAAAAAGGGTTGTGACAGGAAGGGCATCCGACATAAAAACCTCTGC
>CM045739.1:41787500-41807500 GCA_024760905.1 Plotosus lineatus
AATATCGTTACATTTAAATATTATGTAATAATAATAATAATAATAATAATAATAATAATAATAATAATAATAATAATGTGATTAAACAATTGTGCAGTATCTCATAGTAAATGTAATTAGTTTTATTGTTAATATGCACAGATTTTTTTTGGTGAAAGACAAAAAGAGAAAAAGACATACTATCCATATCCTTATCTCTATGACGGTAATATCATCTCTAAAATGTACTGCTAATTTATTGTATCTGTTAATATTTGTTTATGTTAGCAGTTCTCCAGTTTCTTCAATTGGAAATCAGGGGCTGGGACAGAAACTGTTACAAGAGATGGGCTGAGCCAAAGACTGGGACTAGAGATACCAGGACCGGAACCTGAAAAACCCTTAGTCCCATTAGACCTTAGTCCTGGGACTGAATTGTTAGCTAAGCCAGGGGCTGGAACTGGAAAAGGTTTGAGACAGGGACAGGAACCGTACCATGGGCTGAGATATAAACTGGGACTGTAGAATTTCGATTGGAAATTAATTATTGATTGGTCAGGCACCAGAACTAAATTACTGGGGGACTGGAAGATGAATCAGGACCTATGATAGTCACTTGGACTGGACTGGATTCTCAAACAAAGACCATAACAAGAGGAAGGCTGAAATGATTTGGTTCAGTCTCAACTTTGGGCTGAGATCGAGAGTGGGACTGAACTGGTTTTATGACACAACATATGATAAACCAGAGACTGAAACAGGCACTAATGGGCTAAGATGTGACCTTTGACTAGAGAGAGTATGATGCTGATAGTGAGACTGGATCAGGTGTTAAGACGAGGCTGTACCTAGATGTGTGTTCGGACAATGACCAGGACTTGAAATGGTTCTACTGTGATGAATATAACTAGACCCAGGGTCTGGGACAGAGATTAAGACTAGATGAGCTACAGTGAAAATCAATGGAATTACATCAGAGACTTAAGCAGGTACTGGGACTAAATCCGACAGAAAAGTGACTGCTGCACAGACAGGCACACAACGGGCTTTGATCCTGTCTCTTGACAACTGAGTGTTAGCTCCTGCTGCTTGATTGGCCCAGTGACAGAATTAGAAACCAAGACATTACTGGGACAGGACATTGGGACGAAGAATAACACAACACCAGAGTTGGGGCTCAGGGTGGCTTGGGATGGACAACAGAATGCAAAACTGTCCTGGCTTTGAATACGTGCTAATTTTGTGATCAAATATAGACTACAAGATACATGAGATCTAACACAGATCTTGAGACTAATACAGGATCAGGGCCTGGAACTGAGGCAAGCGTAAAGAACATGAGGCAGAAAGCGGGACTATAACTGATAATGATTAGAAACTGAGACTGTCCTTGGATCCAGGATCAAAGTTTACAATAAAACAAAATTGAGATCTGTAACTGAGATGGGTCATTCATAAAGAAAAGACCATTAGAATGCACTGCGAAGGCTTGGCAAGCTTTCCAGAGTGTACTCTGCCCTCTCCTAAAGTCGGCTGAGATGGATGCCAGCCTTCCCACGACTCTAAGTAAGATCAAGCAGTTATAAAAAATGAGTGAATGAATCTATAGCAGGATTAGCGCTATGAGTATGGATCAGGGTTGAGGTATACACAGGACAGGTGCCGAGACTGAGGCAGGATCAGTTATAGTAACTAAAATAAACACATTATTCATGCTGACGTGATTGATTATGTGAAAAACTAATGTACGTACCTATCTTTCTTACAGGTATTCTATTGATTTTGAACTCTCAACAATTGCAGGATGAACTGTGAATGTGGTGATGATGTGTAGCGTGCATTATAACCACTCACTTGTGAGCAGCAGTGATATGATGGTGAACACTCTGACTCTGGAACAGAAGACAGTGTTTGCCTTTGTCCTGATGCTTTTAATTTTTCTTGCTCTGTTGATTGTCCGCTGTTTCCGAATCCTTCTGGACCCGTATAGCAGCATGCCCTCTTCACACTGGGGAGATGGACTCGAGGGGCTTGAGAAAGGGACGTTTGAGTATGCCCTCACCTGAGGTCGTGCCCTACCTGAGACTATGCCCTTACTTGAGACTATGTATCTCCTATACAATGTCACATTTATATCAAAATGAAAGAATCATTTTAAGCCACATTCTTTCTGAGGTCACCTTATCTGATGCCACATCCCATTTGTGAGATTGCACAATTTTATGGGACCAACTTCTAAGGTACAGGTTTTACACCCTGGTCTTTGAGAATCACTTGTCCTGCACGTTTTACTGTTTCAACTCAGAAAGAAATGTTATTGAGCTGACTGCTGAAAAACATGCGTCTAAAAACAGAAGAAAAAACCCCCTCTGAAATATACAGGACAGAGAGTCCTCAAGGACCAGGGTTTGGAGAAACCTCTGCAACAAGTGTTATCACATTTTTATCCATAAATAAAAGTATATTCACAGTCATGCATGTTCCTGAAACCATGTTGTTACCTGAGGCCATACCTTTCCCCATGGCCACAACCTTATCTAAGACCACACCCTAAACAGAAGCATTACTCTTGATATATCCCACAGTTTTACTGCAGGCCCTTACCTAAGGCCACACAGGCCATAGTCTTAAAGGAGACTACAACATTAAATATGATTACATCTAAAGTCAGACTGTTAGGGAAAACCATATATTATTTATACAGAGAAATGCCACAACTTTCTTGAAAACAAGGCCACTTCTAAAAAAACATAACCATATCTTAATCTTTGGCTAATTTCACAACTTTAGTTTGGACCGTATATTTATGTGACTGCACCTTACACACATATCTAAAATCACCTTTATCTGAAACCACATCTGGCCCAATGTGTAGCTGTTTGGTTGCCTCTTAGTTCACTCCCTCTAGACTGTCACTGAGCAATCAGAAAGGCTAAAGTCAAATGTGCATTTAAAACACGACAGAGAAAACACTGCAGATGGTGCATCCCAGGGTGGTGCTCCACACTTGGAACTACCTATCCTCTCTCACACACAGGACGCTGACAGGCTGGCAGGCTGGCAGGCTATCTTTAACCTTGCTTTTAGATTGATAATGAACGCTATCAATCAGTCTTTCCACAAACCTGTAGGGGGGGGGTATTCTGGTATGAAAAATTCCACAATTCAGATTTCTGAGCAATCTCAAAGTTTTCCTGTTTGCTGCCAAGGTTGTATAAGATTTTTATGCAGTTTTACTGCTTGAATCTGCTTTAATGCATTAAGAGTCACTTAAACCATAAACAGCAAAGTCTGGAAAGTTTATATTTTTACACTTCACCAGATATCTGGAACTCTTAATGAGTATGTGTAGTCTGATACACTTAATCAAAAACACATTTTTATTAGTTCTGTATGTAGCCAGCATTATATCGATGTGTGTGTGCGTGTGTGTGTGTCACTGTAATTCTTCCTATATCTTGCTACATGACGGTAACAAAAATGTTTTGAAACTGCAAACCATCCTGTAGAAACGTGTTGTGACAGTAATGAGGCAAACAGCTCAGGTTCCAGACTAGATATCATGAAGAAAACCTAAGACTTTGTCACAGAGTCGGTGTATTCTATGCCGTCATTTCAGTGACAATTTTAAATATTCATTATTCATATAATGCTAGCCCTCGGAAAAGCTGTTTTAGGACTGAATAACTTTCTATTTTTGCACTTTATCACTGTGTGTGCTTTAGTGCTGTCAATGTCTAAATCTGTGCCTTCATGCAGTGATTTCCAGCACCTTTAAGAGACCCCCTGTGTGTGTGTGTGTGTGTGTGTGTGTGTGTGTATGTGTGTGTGTGTGTGTGTGTGTGTGTGTGTGTGTGTGTGTGTGTGTGTGTGTGTGTGTGTGTGTGTGTGTGTGTGTGCGTGCGTGTGTGTATGTTATACTATGCGCTTGTGTTTGTTGTGTGCAATAAAATCATTAAATTTGAATCTGTTATGTTGCTGGAACTTGTGTTTGTTTATAGGCCATACTAGAGCACTGATTATTATGTATTAATATGGTCAAAAAGATCAATCTTACTGAATCAATAAAACACTAACAACATTTTGGACAGCACGGTGACAACATCTGCCTCAAAACAGGAAGGTCCTGGGTTCTGAGTCCTGGACTTGTGTGTGTGTGTGTGTGTGTGTGTGTGTGTGTGTGTATGTGTGTGTTGGCCTTGCTATGGACTGATGAGTTGTTCAACGACATTGAATATCTAAGCCTAGCACATTTTTGAATGCTCTATAGGACGCTCTGAGGTCATGAGCAATACAAATAACCTGTGTTTAATAAATACGTGCCTCCCATTGTACTCTCCATCCACTCAGTCAAGTTATAGAGTTTTTCTCAGCATGGTGGTGGAAGATGTAGAGATCCTTCATACCCAGTAAATATCTCCAGGTGGTGAATGCAGTGTGAAATTGTGTAGAAGTGGAATCTATTCCAGGCTGTTTTCATGCTGAAGGATTTATTTCCCCAAGTTTAGTGATGGACTTTTCTTTATTTGTGTTGTAGATAAAGTGGTGCTGAGGCAGAATGAATGATTGACACACTGCCTAATGTAATAGAGTCATTTAATTTTTTCTTTTTCTTTTTTTTTTTTTTTGCTACAGATTTTGCTCTTCATGTATAAGCTTTGAGGTGGAGAAATGTGAACGTAGTCTACAGTAAATCTTTTATTTTCTCCTGCTCAGTGAGAGTCCATGTTTTATACAGTATTTGTTACGGAATGTCCCATATAACACACAGACCAGTTATCTGGACTTTGTGCTCATCTGTCTCTCTGTCTCATCTTGTTAAGATGTCCTGTTAGAGATGGATGGAAAATCAAAGGGGAAAAGAATTCTATTTGTGTTTTATTTCCGCCTTGGGACATCCCACCCACAGAGCTTTACACTCTGATTTTAGTTTATGTAGTGTGTAATGATTGCTGTGTGGTGTTTATGCATTCGTGAGCTTTGTGTATTATCTGATGATGGTGTTTGGTTTTCATTCCTTCATTCATTCATTCATTTGCTAAACTGCTTAATCTATGATGGTCATGGGGAGGCTGGAACCTGGCAACACACACACACACACACACACACACACACACACACACACACACACACACACACACACACACACACACACACACACACAAAACCATTCACACTCACGCTGAGGGACAATTGGAAACAGCCACTTAGCATAATGGCATTTTTTTATTATGGGGGAAACCAGTGTGCCTGCAGGAAACCTTTGCAAGCACAGAGTGAACATACACACTCCTTAAAGAAACACCCTCACTGAGGCAAGTATTTGAGGCTTGGACCTTCTTACAATGAGATTGATGTGCTACCCACTACACCACTGCACCATTATCTTTTCAGACTGCTCTCATCTGCTATTGTAGTAGTTTTACTGTAGTGAGAATGGCTAATGTGCTGAGTCCTGCAGGATGAATGCACTGTAATTGTGACAATAAAAGGAGAGATTAAAGGAATAATGTATGGGCAGTGGTGCTCTAGTAGTATAGGGCGCTGGATGGCTGATCCAAAAGTTGAGGGTTTGAGTCCCACGCTCCACAAGGTTGTCACTGTCCCCCCCAGTGCAGCTAACTGGGTTATCAAAGGCGGGCCATGTCTCTCACTGTCTATGGTGCGAGATATGTAAAAGAACAATTGCTGACTTTCGTAAAGAGTAGGCTGCAAAGTCGTCAGCACGTTTCTGTCCCTTGCTAAAAAGGGTTGTGACAGGAAGGGCATCTGACATAAAAACCTCTGCCAAATCAAACGTGCGAATTAGATGATTCACTGTGGCGACTCCCGAGTAAAAGGGAAAAAGCTGAAAGTAAGACAGACAGAATTAAAGGAATAATGTGGAGTAATTTGAGCAGATAATATGATGTAAAATGATGTATGCATATATCAAAGCATCACTGAAATAGGGGCCCATTCTCTGTTCAGTGGTAGCGGATTGATCAGAGATGACCACTATGTGAAAGAGTTCTGTTCAGAGAACAGTCATCCTGACATATAAAAACCCTGTTTTGACAAACGTCATGAATCAGCATCAGTCTGAATCAGTGTACCAGGTTTAATATGGATATTCAAAGCCTTTGTTAGCTAAGTCATCTGCCTGTTTTGATGGAAACAAATGGTCGATGTCTATGCATGTCTTGTTTTTGTGTGTTAATGAGCTGCAGGTGTGTGTGTGTGTGTGTGTGAGGTGCGTGTTCAGACACAGCTGATCGATGCCATAGCGATTAAGCCAGCTGTTTCTTTCTGACAGTTACATTGGCTTTTCAACTGAAAATTGCATATGCTCTGCATCTTGCTTTTGGACTTCTGATTTGGAAACCATATTTAACATCACAATCAGCTTGATAGCGTTTAAGACCCAGGAATTTGCTGAATGCACTGATAGAAATTAATTTTATAATTTTACTGAGAAATATTAAAAGAGTCAAGATGTGCTTATGATTTTAAGTGATTTTCAACACTTTTTTGTATTTACTCTTATGGAGACATTCAGAGTACAGGTTTCAGTTCGAGGCTCGCCATTTAACTTCTATGAGTGAAGACTCGAAGGTTACATGGTCAGAACCAGCACACATTCATCTCTGTTTTGATCTGAAATTTATTGGTGTAGAATGAAAATTATGGCAGTAGGAGCAAGTTTAAAAAAAAAAACTTTTCCCACAATAACCTTCTCTTTTCTGCCACTCTGCTGATAACATCACCCACGCTAGTCTAGAACATTCCACGTAATCTGACGATTGATGCAGTACGTGCACGAAGCGATGGGGGCACATGTCACTCTGCAGTCTGAAGCTGGAAATACACAGGCACTCACAGGTGCCAGTGGTGGTCTGTGGTTTTGAAATGAGAAAGATGCTGCTCTGTAACTTCTGTCCCTTGCAGTAGCGAGACATTTTCATCAATTCTCTTTGAGGGCAGATGCTGCTTTGAGGTGTGCAGCCTCTTGGCTTTCCTGTTTGTTACAGAAGCTTCAAATTCTCATCGCTGGATAGCACATCATCTGAGGTTGCTCTTCAGGGTGTCTTTATACCTCAGTTCTCTGTCAGCCGGACCCTTTCTTGAGCTCATCACGCATCAGATTTCAGGCACCTGTTGTTCTAATGACATGGCAACACTGTCTCCCTTAGGACATCTGTAACTACACCCAACCCCCCTTCTCTTTTTCTTTGTGTGGTTGATGTGTATGAATAACCTCATGTATCACTCAAATTGTGTAGAACCTACACCACTCTCAACCCCAAATTTAATGCAGTAGCAGCAATAACTTCTAGCTACATTACAATAAATAATAAATAAGTAGAAAACAATGATCACAGCACCATCACACAATATGATTGACATATCATGATGAAAACTATTGTCACTGAAACGTTTGTATGTGAACATAACTCACTGTCTGTGATGTTAACAGACAACCCTGTTTTCCACTGATAGGTAATCCATCAGTATGTTTTTCCATCCAGTGATGCTTACAGATTTCCGTGTTTTTCAGGTCATGAACATTGTTTTTTTTTTTTTTTTTTTAGATAGTTATAACTATGAGGATTTGACTGCTGTGGTGCTTATTTAAGTTTACTTTTGACATCTCTTCAGGAGATTCAGGTGGATGGTGATAATGGAACGTGGTAGTCGTATAGAGACGAGAAAAGAGCGCTGAATTGTCAGAGATGTTGGACAGATGCACAATATTCATGTAAGTGAGTCAAATCTGAAATATTTTCATATCAGAGTAATGATTCCTATATAACATTATATACTGAAAAAGCTGTGTGTGTGTGTGTGTGTGTGTGAGAGAGAGAGAGAGAGATAGAGAGAGCGAAAATTCTCTTCCATATTTAAGTTCAGAAGTCAGAATTCAGTGTAATTTAAAAGGTGTGATATGAGAGGGTAAACTGATGCTTCTGTTCATTTCATTTAATTTCCTGTAATCACTTAATCCTAATTAGGGTCACGGGAAGGCTAGCGCCCATTCTAGCCAACTCGGGGCGAGGACAGAGTACACCTTGGACAGCTCGCCATGCCATCGCATGGCAGAAACACGCCGACAGCTTTGCAGCCTACTCATGTCAAAAGTCAGCAATGGTTCTTTTGCCTGCCTCACACCACAGACAGTGAGAGACATGGCCAGCCTTTGATAACCCAGTTAGCTGCCCTGGGGGGACAGTGACCACCTTGTGGAGAGTTGGACTCGAACCCCCAACCTTTGGATCAGCGATCCAGTGCCCTATACCACTAGACCACCACTGCCCTCTGATGCTTCTGTTCTATATTTTAAATGAATTAAGTCTCTTATCGATGCCCTGAGCCCTAAATTTACAAACTGAAGAAATTGTATTCACGATGGCAGATACGAATTATAAATATTATAAGAAGAGCTTATAGCCAATGGCAATTTTGAAAATTTGATTCAGAGTAAAAAGTGTAAGCTGAGTGAAACCGTTTTAATGCAACATTGGAGCAATTTACATGGCACAGCTGCATAAATAACAGTTACATGAAAAAGTGACCAAGTGCCGGTCATCAAGCAAAATATAAAAAGTAATTAATTAATAAATAATAATAATAATAATAATAATAATAATAATAATAATAATAATAATAATAATATGTTGCATATTGAATTTTTAGAAGACACAGAAATGCAGGAGACAGTGTAAGATGACAGAGCAGATTTATTACTCAGGGGGAAGCACTTAAACAGGAGGAAAACATGATACTGACTGGTGATGAAGAGAAACACAACAAACAATAAGCACTGGGAATTAAGGCGTGGGAAACTAGTCGAGCGCAGTGCTGGAACCAGGGGCCAGAGAGAACACAGGGAAGTGAAGACGTGATGCTGGACAACATTCTTGGACCGAGGTGAATGCGCTGCTTGTCTTTATTGAGTAGTAGATTAGGGAGTGGGATCAGGTGTGCATGCTGCAATAGGTCAGCCATGCCCCTCCACCGGAGCCTGCACCGCTGTGCAGAAAACAGAGTTAGAAAAGCCTCCACATTCAAAGTCCTCCAAAAAACAGACCATAACCATACCCCTCCAAGGGACCTGGCATCCGAACAGGCTCATCTGGGAACCTGCTGTAGAACTCAGACATCAGGTCAGGATCTAGGATCAGGGATAGAGGGATCTACAGGCCAGGTACCAGGTACTGGTAGCCATGAGCCTGCCTGAAGACATCAACTATGCAGTTGACACAAGAGTACACCAGGTGTCAGTCAACCTGCTGGGGGAGGGGGGAGTGTCTTTAGGAGGGTAAAGGGGTCTTTCCACCACAGGTACACACACACACACACACACACACACACACATACACACGCACACACACGCACACACACAGACACTCACACACACTCAAACAAACACACAGAGATACTCACTCATAGACACATACACACTCACACACAGACAAACAGAAACACGCCGTCACACACACACACACATAAACACACACGAACACACACACACTCTCTCTCTCTCACACACAAACACTCACACACACAGACACACACTCAAACATACACACACACATACACAAATAGTAGCACACACACACACACACACACACACAGTCACACTCTCTCTCACACACACACACATCTGCACACACATTCAAAGACACCCACACACAGACCCTGAGTAATATACACACACACTCACACCCACACCCACACAATTATATACAAATGCACAAACAGAAACGGGTTTTATTAGCCTGTGGGACTCCTGAGGCAGCAAACGGGTACCGGCAGGCCAAACGTGCTGCAGCCGAGGCTGTCGCAGATGCAAAATCTCGGGCGTGGGAAGAGTTCGGTGAGCGCCTGGAGAGTGATTATCGGTTGGCCTCAAAAAGGTTCTGGGCCACCATCCGACGCCTCAGGAGGGGGAAGCAGTTCTTCACAAACACTGTTTACGGTGGAGGTGGGGAGCTGCTTACCTTGACTGGGGATGTTGTTGAGAGGTGTAGGGAACCCCCTGGGGGTTCGGGTGAGGGTCTGCCCATCACTGAAGTGGAGGTCACTGAGGTTGTCAAAAAGCTCCTCAGTGGTCGAGCTCCGGGGTTGGACAAGATCCGCCCGGAATATCTCAGGGCTCTGGATGTTGTAGGACTGTCTTGGTTGACACGTCTCTGCAACATCGCGTGGTCATCAGGGGCTGTACCTCTGGATTGGCAAACTGGGGTGGTGGTCCCAATTTTTAAGAAGGGGGACCGGAGGGTGTGTTCCAATTATCGGGGAATTACACTCCTCAGTCTACCTGGGAAAGTCTATGCAGGGGTACTAGAGCGGAGGATCCGACTGATAGTCGAACCTAGGATTCTGGAGGAACAATGTGGTTTTCGTCCTGGCTGCAGCACTCTTGACCAACTCTATACGCTCCACAGGATTCTGGAGGGGGCATGGGAGTTTGCCCAATCTGTCCACATGTGCTTTGTGGATTTGGAGAAGGCTTTCGACCGTGTCCCTCGAAAGATCTTGTGGGGCGTGCTCCGAGAGTACGGCGTTCCGGATCCGTTGCTACGAGCTATTCAGTCGCTGTATCACCGGAGCCAGAGTTTGGTCCATATTAGTAAGCAGGTCGGATTCGTTTCCAGTGGGAGTTGGAGTCCGCCAAGGCTGTCCTTTGTCACCGATTCTGTTCATAATTTTTATGGACAGAATTTCTAGGCGCAGTCGAGGCGATGAGGGGTTCTGGTTTGGTGGCCATCGGATATCGTCTCTGCTTTTTGCGGATGATGTTGTCCTTTTGGCTTCATCAAGTCGGGCCCTCCAGCTCTCACTGCAGTTGAGTGTGAAGCAGCCGGGATGAAGAGCAGTACCTCCAAGTCCGAGGCCATGGTTCTCAGTCGGACAATGGTGGAATGCACCCTCCGGGTCGGGAATGAGGTCCTGCCCCAAGTGGAGGAGTTTAAGTATCTTGGGGTCTTGTTTACGAGTGAGGGAAGGATGGAGCGAGAGATCGACAGACGGATCGCTGCAGCCTCTGCTGTTAAGCGGTGCCTGTACCGGTCCGTCGTGGTGAAGAAGATACACGAAGCACATAAACACACACACACTCACACACACACACACACACACACACACACACACACACACACACACACACACACACACACACTCGCACAAACTCACACACACCTACACACTGTCGCAGTCAGACACTGTTTATGTGTATATGATCACACACATACACATACACAAACACCCACACACTTACGCATGCATGCACTCACACACTTTCACACAAACACTCTTTCACACACACACTCTTTCACACACATACACATACACAAACACCCACACACTTACGCACACACACATACACATACATACAAACACACTCACACTACGCACTTCCCCCACTCATGCACACAAACACACAGACACACATATGCACATTCATACATACACACACTCACACACATACACACACAGACACACAAACAAACCCTCACACACTTACACACACTCACAGTTTCGGACACACACACACAAACACACTCACACACATACACACCAACACACACACACACACACACACACACACACACACACACACACACACACATGCACAAAAACTCACACACACAAGCACACACACACACACACACACACACACACACACACACACATGCACAAAAACTCACACACACAAGCACACACACACACACACACACACACACACACACAATCACATACATATGCACTTACACAAACACACTCTCTTACTCAAACACAAGCTCACCCACCCACGCACACACACACACTCACATGCACCCACACACACACACACACAAAATTACATACACATGCACACACACATATGAACACACACACACACGCGCGCTCTCTCTCTCTCTCTCTCTCGCTCTCTCTCTCTCTCTCTCTCTCTAGCCTCCAGCTTATCTCATCTGAAACAGCTGAGGGTTGCAATTGGGCCTGGAAAACTTTTCGCATTCTATTTGTTTCAAGTCGGACAATGAGGTCACTTTATATGGGACTGTATCAGAATAGGTATAATTTTATATTCAGAATAGCTTAGTTTCACAATAACTTTATAATCGGCTTTTTAATTAGATTTTATGACAAACGCATTCATACGGCACAGTGTGGCAATGGTTAGCATGTCCGTCCCAGAGCCAGAAGGTCCTGGGTTCAGTTGCCAAGCTTTCAATTGAAATGCTTGCATGGGGTTCTTCTGAGTACTCTGGCTACCTGCAACAGTTCAAAAACATGCATAGTCTGCTGGCTGACTGTTCCATATCGGCTTTCGGTGTGAATGGTTGTATGTGTGTTGCCCTGCGATGATCTGGCGAGCTGTTCTGGTTGTACCCAGCCCTCGCCCAGAGTTGTCTGAAATAGGCTCTGGCCTCCAGCGACCATAGCAGGAGTAAGTGTTTCATCAAAAGAGAGAGTCTGTCTTCATTTCGGCTTTTTCCCTTTCACTTGGGAGTCGCCACAGCGAATCATCTGATTCGCACGTTTGATTTGGCAGAGGTTTTTACGTCGGATGCCCTTCCTGTCACAACCCTTTTTAGCAAGGGACAGAAACACGCTGACGACTTTGCAGCCTACTCTTTACGAAAGTCAGCAATTGTTCTTTTACATGCCTCACACCATAGACAGTGAGAGACATGGCCCGCCTTTGATAACCCAGTTAGCTGCACTGGGGGGGACAGTGACAACCTTGTGGAGAGTGGGACTTGAACCCCCAACCTTTGGATCAGTGATCCAGCACCCTATACCACTAGACCACCACTAGAGAGTGAGTGTTATTATTATTATTATTTCATTTTGTTAGCTCATTTAATTCTCTTAAAGTAAAGTGGTCTGCGATGGTCTGGAGAGGATTAAGCTGTTCAGGAAATCAACAATGATGAAAGTAAAGTGATTACCAACTGAAACACACTTTAATATTTTCTTCATCCCTCTGTGAATCTTGCCTCTGCTCCCAAAGATCCAGGCCTGTCCCAAGATTGTCTGTGGTGTCTGATTTGATTCTGTGTGACTATGGAAAGTCTGAATGTTTCTCTTATTCGCAATTTTAAAGGTCTCAGCCTGCATCAGTCAATCCTATGTAATGTAGCTGTGTGTGCTACTTGCACATATCTGACTTTCTTATTGCAAACAATGTTAACATTTGGAAGTACATGTGCTGGTGCATGGAGCTTTGACTGGGATAAAACTTTCTTCTGTGGGCTTCTCTTGGCCCTGGCAGAACTGAGACAGTGACGGAGGACCGGTGATATTTGGCTCAGAGCAGCAGATCATGATCCCTCCAGTAATGGCCTACTTTCCCAAATTCTTTTTAACTGAATTTTATCAGTCTTTTGTTAGTGAACCTTTAAAAGCATGTTGGATGAAAACCTGCTTCAGTTGGTATCAATCTTACAAACACATAAAAACGCAAATGTGAAATATAATTCACCTCCACACTCCTAGTAATAAGGACATTATATCCATTTTAACCATATTTTTACACACACACACACACACACACACACACACACACACACACACACACACACACACAGACACACACACAAAGGAAAGGAAGAAGACAAACTTATTTCAGAAAAATCCTCACTTGACCAGGGACTCGAACCCAGGACCTTCTTGCTCTGAGGTGGACGGTCTCTTGAGGTTTTTTTTGTTGTTGTTTTCATTAGGGTACACACTGCTGATTGTGTAGTTCCTCTGATTTGAGGTTTCATGTAATAATGATATATATCTACCTGTATGTTAGATAAGTGATTTATTGTATTTATTTATTTATTGCCAGGTAACAAATTGAACCGATTATATATTCATTAAAGTAGAGAACAGAAAGGAAAGTTGAATTGGTGAGTCAGTAAACACACTATTTACTTATCGCTCATATAAGATTATGATATGAGGTACAAGGTGAGTGTGTGTGTGTGTGTGTGTGTGTGTGTGTGTGTGTGTGTGTGTGTGTGTGTGTGTGTGTGTGTGTGTGAATAAGGTATTCACCTTGTTGAACGCATCTATTTATGCAGTTATATTATGACTCATGAGTTATATTTATTACAAAACAAAACACAAGTTCCCATAAAGTTAATCATTAAATTTATAATGAAGATATGTTTTAAGATTAGAGTAAGGTTCAGCTTCCAGGAAATTAATTTTATGAAAAACAGGCATGTGTGTGTGTGTGTGTGTGTGTGTGTATGTGTGTGTGTGTGTGTGTGTGTGTGCGTAAAACTTGCCGAATGTGGGGTACACTCTGAGCAGTTCATCAGACCATTGCAGGGCCAACACACATACAAGCACACTTAAAGGCAATATGGAACAGCCAATTAGTATCTTGTGCATGTGCTTTACAATGTGGGAGAAAACCAGAGTACCTGGAGGAAACTTAAGTAAGCACAAGTAGAGTATGCAATCACAACACAGAAAAGGCTGAGCTCAAGACTCGAATCCAAGACCTTGACGATATCAAGTGTGTTTAGCACTACACCACCATACTGCTTTACAAAAACAACAACAATTATAATGATGAAGAATATAATGATAATAATAACATTCATTGATTCATTTCTGAACTCCTTAATCCTAATCAGGATCTCAGGGAGGCTGAAACCCATCTCAGCTGACTCTGGGAGAAGGTGGAGTACACCCTGGACAGCTCGCAAGGCCATCGCAGGGCGATAATATCAATAATGATTATAAATATAATAGCAGTTAGTACATTGTGGATCTCAGAGCTGAATGAGTTCCAGAGAGACAACAATACTGAAGGACCAAGGGTTGTTGTTGGGGACAAAGAGCAGGCCCTTGTCTGTATGACACAGTATCACGGAGAGGGTTGTTTGGGAGGAGAAGGGCATGGAGGGATCTGTAGTTGTAGGAGGAGGACGAGGGTTTTATAGTGTTTACATGATTGGTTTTCAATCATCTGTTGGCTTCCTGTAACTCTCACATCAGGCATAAACCATCAATGTTTTAAAATGAGCAACACCCTTCTACCTCAAAGTCCTAACCACACCCAACATGCACCACACTCCTGCAGCTCCTCATACTGCTCAACTGGTCCCTCCATCTGATTTCTAAGGGTACAAGCAAGGTGAGCTTCAAGACTGTTCTTGAGTGTAGATTGTGAAATAAATTTCCTGGCCATATCTGAACAGCTAAGTCACCTGCATTTTTCAAACTATCAACCTCTTACAAAAGCATTTCATTTAGCATTATCATTTGAAAAAGTGCTGCCTGTGTGTTTTTCAGTGAAGTTTTCTGATTGTTAGTTCTCCTACTCAATGACCTACTGAACCACTATCAGGACGTGCAGATTGGAAAACAGTGAGATAAGAGAATAAGCCACATGCCATAAATGTAAATTAGAATACAATGTACTTGTCTCAGCCAATCAGAGCACATTGAACCTCATCCATCCAGTCAGAACACAACATATTTTCTCAGCCAATCAGAACACACTATGCTTCCCTATGCCAGTTAGAACAGACTAAATTTCTCTCAGGCAATTAAAATACACTATATCTCCCCCAGGTAGTCAGAACACCATGTACTGTATTTCTTTAAGAACCAGAACAGACTCTGTGTACTTCTCTCAGTCAATCAAAGGGCATTGTACTTCTCCTAGTTAATCTGAACACACGGCACTATCATCCATTCATAACACAGTTTTTGCCTTTGTGCCATTGAAAAAAAATCCAGAAGGGAGGAAAGAAAGCGAGTGAGAAGAAATATTAGAATGTCCTATAAATCTAAAGTAATTTTACTTAAAGCTTAATAAAAAAGTGAAGTGAAAACAAAACAAAAAAAACAAAAAACAATAGAACAGTAAACCAGAAATTAATAATAACAGAGATACAGAAACAAATGCATACATTTAAACACTCTGTAACTGATATTATATTTCTTTTTTCTGAAGTACAGTATTTTATAATTATCAAAATTATATTTTGATTAGGAACCAAACGTTTTATATAGTATACAATAGAGTATTTAGTTTTATACTATATAGTAAAAATTATTATTATTAGTATTATTACTGTATTAATAATATTAATGATGATTATTATATTTATTATTATAAGTAAAGTTCATGTATTTCTGTAAAGCTGATTTGTGATGGCATTCAAAGCTCAATATAGAAATAAAAGGAAGAGAATTACATTTATATTACACTATAAATAAATACATTATTAATTTAATTTTTCTGTCAACTTTCTCAAGTTCACACGGAGGACATAGAGTTCCCAGAATTATTTCTGCAAGTCATATAAGGGACAATAATAAGGAAATGTGTGTGTGTGTATGTGTGTGTGTGTGTGTGTGTGTGTGTGTGTGTGTGTGTGTGTGTGTGTGTGTGTTGCAATTATTAATAGCTTCATATTTTTATACACACACACACACACACACACACACACACACACACACACACACACACACACACACACACACACACACACACACACACAGGTATCTGTGGAAAGTTTCATATGACTCCATGTACCAAGGACATGTCCACATTCAGGACCATTAACTTTCTTCATGAATCTTACACACACACACACACACACACACAAACACACACACACACACACACACACACACACACACACACACACACACACACACACACACAAAAAAAAAAACAACAACAATGATCTTTAGTTAATATTCTGTCTGCCTATAGAACCATTCCAAAAATTATTGGCATGTATAATCTTAGATGGAGGTACATGATGTTGAACAGGTATAGACAGGCAATGAAGATCTGAGAAGGCAGAGAAGATCTGAAATAGGCATAGAAGATCTCAGACAAGTGTTGAAGATCCTAGACAGGCAGAGAAGATCTGAGACATGTGTGGAAAATCTGAGACAGGTGGAGATCTCAGACAGGTAGAGAAGCTTTCAGACACGTGGAGAATATGGGTGGTGGTTGCTCAGTGGTTAAGGCTCTGGGTGACTGCTCTGAAGGCTCAAGTGCCAGTAACACCCAAACTGCCACTGTTGGGTCCTTGATCAATGCCCTTAATCCTCAGTTGCTCAGCTGTCTATAAAAATGATGAAATGTAAGTCACTCTGATGTTCTTCAGAAGGTTTTTTTCCTTGTGGTCAGTTTTGTTTCACGTCACGGCTGTTAATTTTTCATTTTGTCAAATCAGATTGAGAAGATCAATGGAACTCTAAAAGAGTCTAAATTTACAAATCATCATTAGACATCTGATACTTTTATGTAAAGTTCAGACTGAGTGTGTGAGATTTGGTTTGGGGTTACAGATATCTGTCTGAAAGTATTTCTCTTCAGATATTTATACTGTAGCCATAGCAAGTGAGTTGGACATTTAAGCCTCACTGAGTTTATGAGCCTAATCGAACACGAATGCAACATTAATAGAACAATAGAAATCTATAACCCACTGTGTATTTAGTCTCAAACACAATGCCATTATTAATCATCTTGTTCTCAACCCAGTGTTTTATGATATTTCTCTCGGCTTTTATGACCTAGTTAAAGTTTAAACACACATCTCGAGTCCTCTTCAATGGAATCGGGATATGTTCATGCCCCTTGCTCAAGTGTTTTGGTTTTATTAAAAAAATGTGATTTGAGCCAATGGTGTGCGAGAGCGATAAGAAGCATATATAAAAAGGCTGTTAATACAGAACGCTCACATTCAGAGTGCGGAAAGCAAAGATCAGCAAACATCTACATCCTAAAGGTGTAACACACCTGCTTTACTCACCTCACCTTAAGAACCACTTCACTTACAAAGTTAGTGTATACGGTACTCTGAGATCGGAGGCATTGAATGATTTTCTGTGAAACAAAGTGATTTTGCAGTATCTGAACTCATCAGATCACAGATGGAGAATCCAGCCTTTGAGCAGTCCAAAAACGATCCTCCAAATTACAATGAGGCATCGTTCTCTGGTAATGGTTATGGAAATGGAGAGCATCGCGCCATCAGGCCGTCGGTGATGAGTGCGTTTGGCCATGACACCCTGGACCGAGCGCCGAACATCGACTTCTACCGAAATGCTGGAAGTATGAGTGGACATCGAGCCATCAGACCGTCACTGCAGGAGCTTCACCAGATCTTCCAGAAGGTCAGTGATGCAATTTCATAAGGAGCTGAAAAACACTTCATCAACTCTGCACACACCAACAACTTCGCCAATACTGACACCAAGAAAATATTTAGCACTTATTAATATCTGTTTATAGGTAAAACCTGAGGAGATAAGTTTAAAAACATAGATGATGATCTTGAGGGTTTGTTTTTTTCAGACACTGATCATCTCATTCCACCAGAGCTTTTATTAGATCATAAAATGCTGATGTGACTACTGTGTAGTTATACTGCATTTTAACTCACTATAAACTTCATAGAAAATTCATTCCTGTCATCTATTACAATGAAACAGTATGAAACGCTGAGTTAATGTTGAACACAATATGAACACAGGTTTCCTTCATCAGATGCCCTGCTGCTTGTCATATCGATTGGCGGAGCATGTCCAGGTTTAGGACATTCTAAACAAACATTCATTCATTCATTCATTTATTCATTTTCAAAGCTGTTTAATCCTAATCAGGTCACGGGGAGGCTAGCAAACGGCTGAACTAACTCTGGGTGATTGCAGGGTACATCCTGGACAGCTCACGAGGTCATTGCAGGGCCAACGTACATACACAGACTCATTTACACTCACTCTCACAGCTAGGGGGGATTATATAGAACCAATCAGGTAACTGTGCATATTTTGGACCAGAAAAAATCCCCCACACAAACACAGGAAGAACATGCAAACGCTGCTCAGAAACACTCCAAGCCTGGGAATTGAACCCAGGACCTTCTTGCTATGGGATGACTTTATTTTAGATGCCATTGAAATGTGACAGTAAAATTTCAGTAAATAAATTAGTATATGTCTGAAATTTTCAAATGAAACAAGTGATAAGTGACTTCTCCAAAAGATGTTTTGTTAAAGGCTTGTGGTTATTATTCTGTGATAATGATGTTGATTTCGATGTTGATGTTCATTTTTCATCTGAAATGAATAATATTTGAATCCCATTGTGCTTGTAAGTAATGACCTGTTTAGGCTGAAACACCATAATTAATGCCAACAGGGCCAGGTACAGCTGCTAAGTCACTGTGTGTGTGTGTGTGTGTGTGTGTGTGTGTGTGTGTGTGTGTGTGTGTGTGTGTGTGTGTGTGTGTGTGTGTGTGTGTGTGTGTGTATGTGAGGGGAGGGGGTGTCTTATACATAGTATGTATTAATTCTTAAAAAATACAAGACAGGATTTTTTTTAAATCTTCACTTTGAAAACAGTTAAAACCTTTTGCACTTCTTATCCATTTAGATTTCCTTTAAACCATCTCGTTTCTGAAGAATCTCCTCTGATTGTTGATCTTATTCATAAGAGGCTAATAGGTGTGAATGAAGCAGCATTATTCTGACAGAAAACCCACTTTTAACTCATATCATTGCTCTGTAATCTGCAGCATAATTTTATTACTCCAAGAACTACAGCTGAGAGATAGAAGAATGTTTTTATAAATACATGTCTTATTAAAATTTTATAGTCCTTTAGAATCACTATTACATTAAATGTAATTTCTTGTTCTATATAAACCTGTACGAATTCAATTAAGAAAATTGAATCTCATCAAATATCAGAAAGTTTAATTCAATAATGAATGTAATCAAGGTAAAGAAACCATCTGTAGTAAGATTATAGATAGAAAAGCTGTGAGAGTTTCTTGGAGAATGATGGCTGAAGATCATACAGTATTAAGGGGATTACAGAGAGCGGAGTATTATATTCAACTGTGAACAAATTCCTGAACACATCCATATGAGGAATTTCACCTAATTTGGTGAGGGGACACCACCCTATCAAAGTCCCAGCGATGACTTGATTTTGAAATGTTATATTCGAAGGTGAAAGTCAAAGCAAATGAATGAATATTTGTTAACATTAA
>CM045739.1:41815000-41817500 GCA_024760905.1 Plotosus lineatus
CTATGCTAAATCCCCAGGTTAGTATTCACACTGACGCCTCTCCTCCATAAACACTGTATACATAAATAAAATTTAAAAGTGTCATTAGTGTCCATTCAGGAGATAAGCTAAACTATGTACATTTACACCCCCCCCCCCCCCCCCCACACACACACTACCACCATCCCCACCACCTCTCTACCCCAACTCTCTAGGCTGGAGGCCAGCGTATAAGTACTACAACATGTGGTTGTCTCTGATCGGGGCTGTACTGTGTTGTGCTGTCATGTTTGTCATTAACTGGTGGGCTGCACTTCTAACGTACGCTATAGAGCTATTCCTGTATGTCTATGTCATCATCAAAAAGCCAGGTAATGACCACACCCATGCAAATACATATATATATATATATATATATATATATATATATATATATATATATATATATATATATATTATTATATATCCTAAAGAGTGATCAGTGTCCGTGTGATTAACATCTGTGTATCAGAGTCATGACTGATTACTGTTTTGATCCTGCAGACGTGAACTGGGGTTCTTCCACACAGGCCGTGACATTTGTGAGTGCCGTGAACAATACGTTGACTTTATCTGGAATTAGTGAACATGTTAAGAACTTCAGGTAATAAGCGAGGTTTACACACACACGTATACACACACACACACACACACGCACGCACGCACGCACGCACGCACGCACGCGCACACACACACACACACACACACACACACACACACACACACACACACACACACACACACAGTTGAACACAATGCATTATGGAATATGGCTACGTTTGCTGATTTCTGATCCCAGACTTTTTCTCGGTGTTCAGTCATTTTTTTCTTCTCTTTTCTTATTAATGTGCCACATTTTCCTGCCAGGCCTCAGTGCATTGTGTTGACTGGGCCTCCCAAAACACGTCCGGCTTTGCTGGATCTCGCACAATCATTCACAAAAACCTTTGGACTATGCATCACCGGCGAAGTGTTTGTGGTAAGAAAACATCAGCTTCATTATAATATACATACTGCACTGCTACACTTCACAAACCTCAAAACACACAGACATCTTCCTGTAAAAGACATGTGGTATGTGCCTGCTAAGCAGGTCTTATGCTGGGAAGTTCTGACAGCGGTTGAGCATAGTCTAAAACAAATGGGATTAGAACAAAACAACATGGTGTGAATAGATTGCATTATGGCTGAAATGATGTATTGAGGTTATATAAGGTGGTATTGATGTTGTAATTATGTTGTGTTAATGGAATATGGTTGTAGTGAAATTGTATTAAGGTTGTAATGGGGTTGGATTGAGGTTGTAATGAAGTTATAGGGAGGTTGCTATGATGTGGCATTGTGGTTGTAAAAATATCTTGAGGTTGTATTGCAATACAATTGTAAATATTGATGTTGTATTAAAGTTGCAACAAGGTTGTATTGAGGTTGTGATGAGGGTGTATTGAGATTGTATTGAGGTTGTGGCAAGGCTGTATTGTGGTTGTAAATGAAGTTGTAACAAGGTTGTATTGTGGTTGTATTGAGGTTGTATTGAGATCGCACTGATATATTGAGATTGTAATGAGGTTGTAATGAGGGTGTAACAAGATTTTATTGAGGTTGATGAGGTTTTATTGAGATTGTAATGATATTATATTGAGGTTGTGATGAAGTTGTAATGAGGTTATAAGAAGGTTGTATTGAGGTCGTAATGAGATAGTAATGAGGTTGTATTTACTGCAGATCAGAAAGTTTGTGAAAGGTGACACAATCGCTATTTGCTATACACGGCTTTGAGAACCACTGTAAAAACTCTAAAATAAAAAAAAAAAATACCATGTTGTATGGAAGCCAGATATTACTGTGATCCAACAAGGATCCACACTGAACTGCCAGTAGAACCGCCACTGGGTGGCCGGATGTAGGGTCCACCCACCCTCCGTCTGACTGCACATTTTTTACAATGAACTGGGGCCCAGGTGTTTTAATGTGAAAATTATTTTAGAGTAGAATGCATGGATATAAATAAAAGCAGGGGATGCTGTGTACTTTCTGATATTTTTCATCTTGGCCGAGGTATGCAATCTCCAACAGTTGTTATATTATTGATATCACAACAGCATGTGTGTGTGTGTGTGTGTGTGTGTGTGTGTGTGTGTGTGTGTGTGTGTGTGTGTGTGTGTGTGTGTAGGCGATCAGTCTTGTACCTATTTTTTGTCTGTGTCTGTGTGTTCACTGGAGTGTATTTGGTGTTTTTGTTCTCAGGGTCTTCGAGCGGAGAGGCAGCAGGAGCTCAGTGACAGCATGGAACAGAATCAGCTGTGGCTCAATCAGCACAAGAGGAAAGCATTTTATGCCAACACAGCAAGCGACACCTTCCGCCAGGGAGTGGAGACTCTGATACAGGTGTGAAACAAAATCCTGACTCATAAATTCAGAGGCAGTTTTCTATAAAACTGAGTTGAAATAGATTTCAGGTGCATTTTAATGGATCATGGGA
>CM045739.1:41822500-41865000 GCA_024760905.1 Plotosus lineatus
ATTCATGTCCTGCAGAGCCTCAGCTAAAGTCTCCATGGGTCCATTAATGACATGATTTGGACCACAGGAGCACCATGAACTATGGTATTTGCATATGCGCAGCAAAATTGATAAATAAGCACCAGACTTAAAAGTACATTGGCCTCAGCCTTTAAAAAATGGGCAAAACTATTTTTTCTAAATCTGCACAGAAAATGTAAAACGTCAAGGGCATACATTTCACTACCGGTTACGTGATCAGACCCAAACACACACACACACACACACACACACACACACACACACACAGACACAGATAGACAGATAGATAGATAGATAGATAGATAGATAAATAGATAGATAGATGTTCTTAGTTCCACCCACCACACAGGTCTGTCTATAGCATCTCAAGACCTGCCTGTAATTTTTGTTACTCTGCACAGTATAAGTATTGGCATCCCTCGATCCCAAATGGTAGCCTACTGTGCATGTTTTTTGACTGTGGGAGGAAACCAGAGTACCCTTGAAAACACAAGCACAGGGGGAAGAAGCACAGTCCACACAGAAACTACTGTACTTGAGCCTTGGAACCAAACCGGGACCTTCTCACTGTAAAGCGAATGTGCTCACCACTACACCACTGTGCCAACATGCCAATAAATAGAAACATAATATTTTGTATAATTTTGATAAAATGCACACAAACTGTGGTGAGACATCACTTCACGTATACAGGGTTCAACATTTCCACTGGGGTATAACTGAAACCTGTACAGTACAGACACGTGTTCTGGCTCAACAGTTAAAAATTGTTCAGATAAATGTTTATCAAGAGCTTCAGTGGTTTATTTAGTCTTGGTTTATCTGTAATGTTAAAACTTGTTCGCATATAACAGAAGAAAAGAAATGAAAATATGCAACAAAATAAAATAAAACTCTATTTAACTTATTTATAAAAACAACAGACTATCAGCTATGCATTGAACAAGCAGGTTTTCCAGCATCATGCTTCAGTTAACAGCGACTAGTGTTCGAGTTATATATGGACCCTCCATGTAAATACCTGGTTCAGTTTTTTGTTGGTTTGCTGTGATGAGAAATGAATTTAATGATGCTGCAGCCTTAATTTTGCGTAAATTAAGTTTCTTCTCTTTAGTTCTTTGGAAGCTCTGTAATTTTCATGAAGCAGGTCAGTACCCAGCAATCGTCCCCGGATTTGAATCCTACAAAGAAAACCCTTCCGTTCTGGGATGTTATTGGGTGTTGTGGGTGTGGCTTATTCTTCATGGTGCAAGCTTACTAAAGATTAAAATTAAACACTCCGTTTCCTGTCTCTCAGATATACAGGTGCTGCCAACATCGGATGTCCTGAAGATGAACCGGGATCTAATTGAGGCCAGCTCTCAGTTTAAGAAGAAGCAGGGGAAAGGAACCATCGATGTGTGGTGGTTGTTTGATGATGGAGGTAAAACATGATGTAACACATCTGTACAGATTGTGTGGATTTATTCATTCATTTTCTGATCTGCTTAATCCTAATTAGGGTCACGGGGAGGCTGGTGCCCATCTCAACAGACTCTAGGCGAGGGCAAAGTACACGCTGGACAGCTTGCCAGGCCATCGCAAGGCAGAAACACGCTGGCAACTATGCAGGTCCTCTTTACGAAAGTCGGCAATGGTTTTTACATGAACCTCCACCACAGACAGTGAGGGACATAGCCGACCTTTGATAACCTAGTTAGCTGCACTGGGGGGTACAGCAGTGACAACCCGGTGATAGTGGGGCTTGCAACCTCCAACCTTGGGATCAATAATCAGATTTTAAGGATAATTGATATAATAGAGCTGTGGTCACCAGTGAGGCAGCGTTTCAGCAAAATATCTGTGCTAAACAATGACTGGGTTGCTGAGCCTAGGCTACATACCACTAGCTGACCTGCTAATTGGATTATTCGTTGCTGTACACACCCCTATAAACACCCCTGTGAGTGATGTTACTAGAGAAATGATAATGTATTAGAGCACGTGCACTGCACCACTGTCATAGCTGCTGCTCTAGAACATTCATCACTTTTGGACCAATTAGACCAATTTCTGAAGTCTGTGTGTGTGTGTGTGTGTGTGTGTGTGTGTGTGTGTGTGTGTGTGTGTGTGTGTGTGTCTGCAGGTCTGACTCTGTTACTGCCCTACATACTGACAACCAGGAAGAAGTGGAAAGACTGCAAACTACGAATCTTCATTGCAGGACAACCAGAACGTGTAGAGCTTGACAAAAAAGAGTATGAACCTGAAGAGCATGAGCACACACACACACACACACACACACACACACACACACACACACACACACACACACACACACAATACTTAATATAACATCTTGTATGTGTGTGTGTGTGTGTGTGTGTGTGTGTGTGTGTGTGTGTGTGTGTGTGTGTGTATGTGTTTATCTGAATACTTTTCAGAATCCAGTCTCTAGTGAACAAATTCAGAATCAAATGCACGGATATCATCGTCATCTCAGACCTCCACATCAAACCCACTTCAGAAAAGTACATCACCTAAAACTTACAGTGTGTGTGTGTGTGTGTGTGTGTGTGTGTGTGTGTGTGTGTGTGTGTGTGTGTTTCTCTAATAAATGCGTTCTTTTTTCATGACTTCCAAATGTTTATGGTAGTAAACAGTGTGTGTGTGTGTGTGTGTGTGTGTGTGTGTGTGTGCGTGTGTGTGTGTGTGTGTGTGTGTGTGTTTTGAATGTAGTTGGAAGATGTTTGAAAACATGATCGCTCCATTCCGGTTGCATGAACGTACTAAGAATTCGACCCAGGCTGATGCTCTGAAAAAGGAGAACTGGAAGATCACTGATGCTGAACTGGACGAATTTGAGGAGAAGGTCTCTCTCTCCCTCTCTCTCTCTCTCTCTTGTGCACGCACTCTCCCTCTCTCTCTCACACATAAACAAGAAATCTGAATAAATCGACGTGAATCAGTGGTGGAAGGATGGATACGTGTTTTAGAATGGATGGGTTGAAAGTTTATTGAATAAATAAATAGAAACATAGGTTGGATGGACAGATGGATGGTTGGATGAAAGGATGGATGAATGAATGTGTCAATGGATGAATGGAAGGATTGATGAAGGATGAAGGAAGATGAAGGATGAAAGGGGAGCAATAAATATTGTGGTTTTTGTCTCTGTACAGACGAGTCTTCAGGTGCGTTTGAATGAATTACTTCAGGAACACTCCAAAACTGCTAAACTCATCATAGTGTGAGTAACTCAGTGTGTGTTATATAACGATATAACGATGATGATAATAATAATAATAATAATAATAATAATAATAACTGTTATGGCGAATTCAGATGATAATACTGTGTGTGTGTGTGTGTGTGTGTGTGTGTGTGTGTGTGTGTGTGTGTTACAGGAGCTTGCCAATTGCACGTAAAGGTTCGGTATCTGATCACCTGTACATGTCATGGTTGGAGGCTCTAAGTAGAGATTTACCTCCAACTGTTCTGGTGCGCGGAAACCATAAGAGTGTTCTCACCTTCTACTCATAAACACCTCACCATCCCCACTTCCACCCACCGTCCCACCATCCCCACCTCCACCCACCGTCCCACCATCCCCACTTCCACCCGTCGTCTCAACATCCCCACCTCCACCCACCGTCCCACCATCCTCACTTCCATCCACTATGTCCACATCCACTCACCTTTTCACCGTGTCCACTACCACCCACGGTCTCACCGTATCCACTTCCACTCACCGTCTCACCATGTCCACTTCTTCTCACCGTCTCCGGAGTACCCTTGAAGTTTCTGTATTTCTACCTGTAAGGACTCGCATGTACCAGAGTTTAGATCACTTTCTCTTGTGACAGTGAGTGTCATTTATTCTCTCATTATGTCAGAGTGCAGTCAAATGTGGGATTGAGCCCGTGAACAACATGTTAGTGCCATCTAGTGGACGTGTAGATGTACAGAAAGGTTTCCTTTTTGTACTGCAAGTGAAAGCATATGATAGTGATGCTGAAAGGTTTAATGGAGGGATAAAAAAATGAATAAAATAATGTGAAATGTTATTAATTGTTACATATATAAAGATAAATCACTGGATGGGTGGATGAGATTTAAAGGAATTTGGCAGATTATACTCAGATATTTGTATGTGTGAATGTGAAATTTCAAAAGAGATAACTAGCTAGATGGATAGATGGATAAAGGATTGGTAGATGAATGGTGGATAGAGAGATGACAGGTAGATTAATAATGGATAATGTATTTTAGATGGATAATTGAATGTTAGATGTATAGAGAGCTCAATGATAAATGTGAGGGAGTGGTCCCTCCTCTCCAGAGAGTGTAACCACACATACGATGGATGGATGTTTTATGAAAGAAACTGATCTGCTGGAGAAATTATCTCCGTTGCTGCTGCAGACTACCGCGATACCCCGGCAGATATATGTTTCTGATGTTTTACACCTGGTACATGTACAGTACTTATACTCTATTTATCCAGAAGTCAATTTTTTTTTTGTCCTGTGGACCCCATTACACATCCGCTATTCATCAGTTCCCATGAGTTCCAGCGAACATGCAGAGTATGTCTAGCACGCCTCCGGTTCACCCTCTGCATGTCCGGTTGTAGTCCAGCCATGAGTCAGATCAACCGAGCAGCAGCAATTACACCAGATAAGTGCAGGACGAGGAATGAACAGGTTCAGAACAAAACACACACTTCACACAACAACCATAAAACCAGTGCATGCTTTAGCCTTGTGGAGTCTATTTCAAGCAAAACTCTCCGTGGAACTCAATGCACCTCGCCTGAAAAGAAACAAATTTGTCAAACAAGAAACATCTCAGAGCGGACACAGGTGGACTGAAAATGTTGCTCCTTGTCAGCTGTGTGTTTGTCCTCTTGGCGGGGCAGGGTGGGGCCGTTGCTTTTGGAGGAGGGATGGATGAACGAATACTGGATGGATAGAGAGCAAGAGGAAATGTAATTATTAAGGGTCCGGGTATTTTTCAGGCTTTGTATTTTCGCCCTTTTAGTATTTTTGTATATTTTTACATTTCAACACTCAATAAAAAAAAATAAATCAATTAAAAGGAAAAATAAATATTAACATTTTTAAGAAATGTTGGATCTTCATATTTTCATAAAAAACTTTGGGCTGATATTACCAACATAATGACTTAACTGATGATTTCATAAATAACGGTGTATTCCTGTAATTTATTCAATAAAATATTAAACACACACAGAACTGTATGAAATGTCTCATTTTTATTTGAATATATTTACCTTTCTTTATTATTTTACATTATATTATTAGTTTGAAAATTTAAACCGGGTGCTGGATGACAACAACATAAATCTGTCCAGAAGAATCAAAAGATGATGATCCAGTATCATCAACTTCATTCATTCATTATTTATTAAATATATATTTATATATTAATTGCATTATTTAGGCAGAAGAAAGGCGCAGTGGATCGCACATTTGCTTCACAGCAAGAAGGTCAGGTCCAATCACAAATTTCATCAGAATGCAATGAATATATACACACAAAGACAAAAAACACAAGCCTCTCTCTATCTCTCTCTCACACACACACACTTTCAAAACACAAACTCTCTCACCCAGACAATCTCTCACATACACTCACTCACTTTCTCTCTCTATCTGTCTAACTCACAGACACTATCTTTCTCTCACAATCTCTCTCTCACACACAGACATTCTCACATGCATTCTCTCTCTCGCTCTCTCTCTCTCTCACACACACACACACACAAACAAACAGACATTTTCTCTTTCTCTCTTACATAGACACAAACACATTCGCACACAGACATTCTCACATTCATATTGACACATGAACAAATTACACTCCTCCTCACACACCTCAAACACACTCTCTGTCACACCTGAACACTGTCATCCTCAAACTCTTTCTCTCTCACATACACAAATACAATCACACACACACACACACTCTCTCTCTCTCTCTCTCACACACACACAGACAGGATTTTGTCCTCCCCTGATAATGCTGTTGTGTGCTGTGTGTAGTGATGCATTTGGTTATGAATATGGAACACACTCTCTGTCACATATGCACGTTCTCTTTCTCTCTCTCTCACACACACACACACACACACACACACACACACACACACAGGGCTGGGGTACGAGTTCCCGGGGCAATTCTTTCCTGAGCCAACCTACTCTATATTAAGAATTTGTGTGTTTGCCCTGTTGATATATAAATGACATTATGAAATAACATTCTTCTTCTTTTCCTTTCAGCTGTTCCCTTCAGGGGTCGCCACAGCGAATCATCTGCCTCCATCTCACCCTATCCTCTGCATCTTCTACTCTTACACCAACTGGCTTCATGTCCTCCTTCACCACATCCATGAATATTCTCTTTGGTCTTCCTCTAGGCCTCCTGCCTGGTAGTTCCAACCTCAACATCCTACTACCAATATACTCACTATCCCTCCTCTGTACATGTCCAAACCATCTCAATCTAGCCTCTCTGACTCTGTGTGTTATCAAAGGCTGGCCATGTCTCTCACTGTCTTTGGTGGAGGTTCATGTAGAAGAACCAATGCTGACTTTCGTAAAGAGCTGCATAGCCATCAGCGTGTTTCTGCTATGCAATGGCCTGGCAAGCCATCCAGGATGTACTCTGCCCTCGCCCGGAGTCGGCAGAGATGGGCACAGCCTCCCCGCGACCCAAATCAAATGAGCGAATCAGATGATTCGCTGTGGCGACTCCCGAGAAAGGGGGAAAAAGCTGAAGGGAAGAAAGAAAGAAACGCATATTTGTATCGATGTGAATATTAGAATGGTTGCTAGAGGCAGCAGAGCGCATGTGCGTTCATTGCTGGAATCAACAGAAGAAGAAACAGTGTCAGTGCGCAGCCGCAGTGTAAATCCGTACAACGTCTCAGTCAATGACGTGACGTTTCTCCCACGTCATTGGGTTCAGTCAAGCTTCTGATTCAGTATGTTCGTTTGATTTAATACTTCTGGCTTCTTACTGCAGTTCTGTGATGAAGGTTGTGTTTAATATCTTTCACAGAGCCACGCGGACGTGTTCCTCCTCTCACAGAAACGGTACATTAACGCTGTTATTCCCTACACGGTCTGAATGGCAGTAATTACCGAACATAACCGAGCTTAAAACTAATATATATAAGTGTATTTTTTAAATTGTGGCTGATAATCATTAGTTTTAAAATCACGAGGCGGAGATTCGACGTCACGGGTTAAAAAATGCGGGAGGAAGCGGGATCATGAATCAAAGAGGCGACATATTCTTACTGTGACCGTTAGTTTCAGACCGCCGCCATCTTGTAGGTGTGAACCTCATGAAAACATTCTGTATAATATATATATATATATATATATATATATATATATATATATATATATATATATATCTTCTTCTTCTTTTACTTTCGGCTGCTCCCTTCAGGGGTCGCCACAGCAAATCATCCGCCTCCACCTCACCCTGTCCTCTGCATCTTCTTTTCTGACTCCAACGACCTTCATGTCTTCCTTCACCACATCCATAAATCTCTTCTTCGGTCTTCCTCGAGACCTTCTGCCTGGTAGTTCCAACCTCAGCATCCTACTGCCAATATACTCACTATCCCTCCTCTGTACATGTCCAAACCATCTCGATCTAGCCTCTCTGATTTTGTCTCCAAAACATCTTACGTGGGCTGTCCCTCTGATATACTCATTTCTGATCTGATCCATCCTCGTTACTCCCAGGGAGAACCTCAACATTTTCATCTCCGCTACCTCCAGCTCTGCCTCCTGCCTTTTCCTCAACGCCACTGTTTCTAAGCCATACAACATCGCTGGCCTCACCACCATCTTGTACACTTTTCCCTTCATTCTTGCTGACACTCTCCTATCGCACATCACACCGGACACTTTTCTCCAACCATTCCAACCTGCCTGTACACGCTTCTTGACCTCTTTTCCACACTCTCCATTGCTCTGGATTGTTGAGCCTAAGTACTTAAAATCCTCCACCTTCGTTATCTCTGCTCCCTGTAACATCACCGTTCCTCCTGGGTCCTTCTCATTCACACACATGTATTCTGATTTTCTGAGGCTAACCTTCATTCCTCTCCTTTCCAGGGCATACCTCCACCTCTCTAGATTTTCCTGCACTTGTTCTCTGCTCTCACTACAGATCACGATGTCATCTGCAAACATCATAGTCCATGGAGATTCTTGTCTCACCTCGTCTGTCAGCCTGTCCATCACCATAGCAAACAAGAAGGGGCTCAAAGCTGACCCTTGATGCAGTCCCACCTCCACCTTGAATTCATCGGTCACACCGACAGCACACCTCACCACTGTCTTACATCTCTCATACATGTCCTGCACCACTCTAATATACTTCTCTGCCACTCCAGACTTCCTCATGCAATACCACAGTTCTTCTCTTGGCACCCTGTCATATGCTTTTTCCAGATCCACAAAGGCACAATGTAGCTCCCTCTGACCTTCTCTGTACTTCTCTATTAACATCCTCAAGGCAAACATTGCATCTGTGGTGCTCTTTCTTGGCATGAAACCAAACTGTTGTTCACAAATGCTGACCTCTGCCCTTAGTCTAGCTTCCACTATTCTTTCCCATAACTTCATCGTATGGCTCATCAACTTTATCCCTCTGTAGTTGCTGCAACTCTGCACGTCTCCCTTGTTCTTAAAAATGGGCACCAGCACACTTCTCCTCCACTGCTGCGGCATCTGCTCACTCTCTAGTACCTTGTTGAATGTTCTTGTCAGAAAATCTACTGCTACCTCTCCTAGACACTTCCATACCTCCACAGGTATATCATCAGGACCAACTGCCTTTCCATTCTTCATCCTCTTCAATGCCCTTCTCACTTCACCCTTACTGATCTTTGCTACATCCTGCTCCTCAATGGTTACCTCTTCTACTCTTTTTTCTCTCTCATTTTCCTCATTCATCAGATCTTCAAAGTACTCTTTCCATCTTCCCAGCACACTTCTGTCATTAGTCAATACAGTTCCCTCTCTGTCCTTTATCAATCTAACTTGCTGCACGTCCTTCCCATCTCTATTTCTCTGCTGTGCCAACCTGTAGAGATCATTTTCTCCCTCTTTACTATCCAACCTATCATACAAGTCATCATACGCCCTCTGTTTGGCCTTAGCCACTGCTACTTTCGCCTTACGCTGTGTCTCCCTGTACTCCTGTTTACTCTCTTCGGTCCTCTCAATGTCCCACTTCTTCTTGGCTAACCTCTTCCTTTGTACACACTCCTGCACTTCCTCATTCCACCACCAAGTCTCCTTATCTACTTTCCTTCCAGAGGACACACCAAGTACTCTCCTACCTGTGTCCCTGATCACATTTGCTGTGGTTGTCCAGTCATTTGGAAGCACTTCCTGGCCACCCAAAGCCTGTTTCAACTCCTCCTTGAAGCCAACACGACACTCTTCCTTTTTCAGCTTCCACCACTTTGTCTTCTGCTCTGCCTTTGCCTTTTTCACCTTTCTCACCATCAGAGTCATCCTGCACACCACCATCCTATGCTGTTTGGCAACACTCTCACCCACGATGACTTTGCAGTCACTGACTTCCTTCAAATTACATCGCCTACACAAGATGTAGTCTACCTGTGTGCTCCTACCTCCACTTTTATAAGTCACCCTATGCTCCTTTTTCTTCTCAAAGAAAGTATTCACCACAGCCATTTCCATCCTTTTTGCAAAATCGATCAACATCTGTCCTTCATGCTCCTGTCCTGGATACCAAACCTGCCCATCACTTCCTCGTCCCCTCTGTTGCCTGCACCGACATGTCCATTGAAGTCTGCACCAATGACCACTCTTTCACCTCTGGTGGTACTCTGCATCACTTCATCTAAGTCACTCCAGAATCTCTCCTTCTCTTCTAGCTCACATCCTGCCTGTGGGGCATAAGCACTAACAACATTGAGCATTACACCTTCAATTTCTAACTTGAGACTCATCACTCTGTCCGACACTCTTTTCACTTTTAGAACATTCCTGACAAACTCCTCCTCCAAGATGACTCCGACTCCATTTCTCTTCCCATCCACACCGTGATAAAATAGCTTAAACCCTGCTCCTAAGCTTTTAGCTTTGCTACCTTTCCACCTGGTCTCCTGAACACACAGTATGTCCACCTTCCTCCTCTGCATCATGTCAACCAGCTCTCTACCTTTTCTGTGCATAGTTCCAACATTCAAAGTCCCCACTCTCAGTCCTAGACTCATGCCTTTCCTCTTCTCTCTCTGCCTACGGACACGCCTCCCACCTCTCCTTCTTCGACGTCTTCGACCAACAGTAGTCCAATTTCCATCAGCACCCTGTTGATTGACAGCACTGATGGCGGTCGTTGTTAACCCGGGCCACGACCGCACCGGTATGGAGGTAATACTTTTGATTTGCATCATAAATAATTGGCATTGGTTTTACGTCGGATGCCCTTCCTGACACAACCCTCTGCATTTCTCCGGGCTTGGGACCGGCATGAGGGGGAGAGACACTGGTTAGTGCCCCCACACCTCATGGCTGCATTTATATATATATATATATATATATATATATATATATATATATATATATATATATATATATATATATATATATATATATATATATATGTGTGTGTGTGTGTGTAAGAAATTAGATGTAATGTACATGCTAGCATAAACATTTCAGGGCTTGAATGTGGAGAAATCATGTCAGTTTTCTTGCAGTAGAAAGAATCTCAATTTTTGAAAACTGCAGTACAACAGGATTTAAAAGATCAATATTGCAATCCATTTCAATCTCTGTATAAGGTCCAAAAACTTTCAACTAAAATATACTTTATAATAGTACATTTTACATTCATGGCAGATTACGATGATTTTGCGGCAACTGAACTCAACTTTTTGGGTAAAAATGATGACAGCTTTTTAAATATAATTCTGTGCAGTAATGTGTATTAATGTTAACTTGAATGTAATTCCGATGTGATTGTGTGAGGACAGTGGTGGACCACCAGGTAAAGGTGCTGGATTGCCGATCCTAAGGTTGGGGGTTCAAGCCCCACTGTTGACGGTTGTCACTGCTGCTCTCTTAGTCAAAAAGGTTCCCGACCGCTGATGTAAAAGATCCATTGCTGACTTTTGTCAAGAGGAACAGCAATGGCCTGGCGAGCTGCACAGGGTGGACGCTGCTGTCACCCAGAGTCGGCTGGGATGGCAGGCAGTCTTCCCGCGACCCTAATTAGGATTAAGCTGTTCAGAAAATGAATGAATAATTGTTGTGTTAGAAAAGGAAATGTTTGTATTCATAAATTCAGTCCCAACGTAATCACATTTCCAATATGGCGTCAGAACGGGCCCATCGCTAGTGGTTTATAAGTAATCTGCTATTACAAGATGTCTATGTTGACCTTTTCGCGCGCCCTTTAAATACGCCTGTGGGGGTTGGAGTTTGGCGGGAAAGTTTTGCTGGTGGTTTTGTGAGGTAATGTCTCCAGATAGATTTATGTGAAGTATTTGATTAGTTTTGATGTGTGTTTTCTCTCACAGTGCTGGCGTTTTCAGGTAACATGCCGTGCTCAAATGGGACTGGTTCGGGCTCGCCCGTGAAGAAGAGCAGGACTGAGGAGGTGAAGGTTGTGCTGAAGTTCGCTAAACTGTCGGAAAACGCCACGGCACCGAGCAGAGGATCCGCTAAAGCCGCCGGATACGATCTGTACAGGTCGGAGTCTAATTTATCTGTGAACACGCACTGCCGGTCTGATCTCAGCATCTCCACGTTACAAGTAGTCATGGCTTAAATTAGACAACTTAAGTTCCAGTGCCCAGTTTGCTGTTTAATTCCAGACGTTTGGGAGTCGATTCTTTATTTCGATACTTGACTCGGGATCGATTCTTCACTGGCACCTTGATGTACGTAATTTATTGATTTATTAATGAAAACCAATCTAAAACTTAGATTTTCTTGGTGTTACTAATTTCATCATTTGCACATCGCACATTTATTACACAATCTGCAGGTGAATGTTCATTGTAGAATATTCCTGATGAGTTGTGTGTAAATTAATATTTTATTTTTAATAATAAAATTATTTTTCCTATTTAAAGAGGCTTAAAATGAAGGAATGAAGCAACATTTGAAAGGAATAATTATGATGGAGGATCTCTAGAGTGCAAAAGTATAGTTGTGGAACATGGCTTGGAATTGAGGCTCACCACAGGAGCCCCAAAACTTCGGAGGCTGATTTTTGATTGATTAACTGTTCGGTTTTTTTTATTTGTTTTTTTTATACCCGAGCCTAGTGGCTCATCAGGCCGGTGCTTATCTCCGGTTTCCGTAGCGTGAAGCGATCAGGAGTTGAACTCCTCCTGGATGGGATGCTAGTCCATCGCAGGTTACCTTCCCAGTATATTTTACTGGTACCCATTTATACTGCTGGGGTTGAGACCTTGCCCAGGGGTCTTAGCACAATGAAGGTCTGTTTGATTTGAACTCACAACCTCCCGATCATGAGCCCAACACTGTAAGCACTACACCACCGGCTCCACAGGAGGCTGAATGGCTGTTATTTATCACTGATTTGCAAACAATATGCAGCAAAAAACCCTCCTCAAACACCCAAAGCCGAGGCTTGTGTCAGATTCACACAGATAAAACCACAGGAGCTTTACGGCCCATGAACTCTCCAAACGGATGAGGCGGGTGGTCCAACTGAAGGTGGTGATCAGGAGGGTGTGGGAAAGTGAAGTGGGGCTCAAGTGCTGATGGGTAGAGCGCTGTATAACTATAGATGGGACTAATGGCTCATGTCATCTTTCACAGTGCATATGATTACTCGGTTGCACCGATGGACAAGATGGTGGTGAAGACGGATATCCAGGTTGCAGTTCCTGCGGGATGTTATGGTCGTATCGGTATGAACTCAGTTCTTCTCCCGGAGAATTTCTCAGTATTTTTGTTTCGAGATTTAATTTCCAGTCCTCACTCTATTTTTACATGGTGATGTGTGATGTGCTCCTCAGCTCCTCGTTCTGGTCTGGCAGTAAAGCACTTCATTGATGTTGGAGGTGAGAGGCTTCTGTCCTGAATCTTCACTAATCACGGGTCACTGTAAGGTTTGGGGTGTTAACCCTTCCGCTTTCAGGATTCCGGGTAAATCTAATGTCACAAAGTTGTGTGTGTGTTAAAAGGTGCTTCAAGCTGCAGTGTGTTTTAATTGGGTTTATGTGGTCTGGATGGACCGTGTTCTCTTTAATGAGTATCTGACAGGATATTCTGTATAATTGAAAGTGTTCCTGGTACCATCTGAGCTTCCGCTGACTATTTATCGTTTTCAGCCGGCGTGGTGGATGAGGATTACAGAGGAAACGTCGGCGTGGTGCTGTTCAACTTTGGGAAGGAGACTTTTGAAGGTGCAGTTTTGAATAAATGAAACGGAGACTGTGGAAATATCTGATGATGTATTTGGTGTGTGTGTGTGTGTGTGTGTGGGGGGACCTTGCAGTGAAGAAAGGGGACCGAGTGGCTCAGTTGGTGTGTGAGCGGATCTGCTATCCTGAACTGCAGGAGCTTGAGGTGAAACCTTTTTACACAACGCCTAACTGTGACCTGCTCAGCTTTATGTGGCTGCAGTAGATGTGAGACACTGAGATGTTTGGAAAGAGAACGGAGTGTTTAAATGTAATGTTCAAATATTATGGGATTTTGGACGTGGACCTTCAAAAACTGGATCCGGAACCTTTTTTTCCCCTCCTCACTCTGCAGAAGTAGCACTTCCTGATTAGCAGCATGCAAAGTGATATAACTTGTTCCATTTTCCTGCTCGAATCATCTTTCGTATAATTTTTAAAGTAAATGAAATTCTCTTTGCAAATATCTCACATTTTCTACTTTAATCCCTGTTAAGCCTCAAGGCTTTTTTAAAACTCATGTACACGTACAAATAGCTGGGTTGTATGGATCAAATATTTTATAATGTCTGGAGTCTTTAGATTTGCAAGTTTGTTGTTGTTTTAAGTTTCCCTTCTTAGACAGTTTGTATCAATGATATTTTCCTTTGTCTTAAACTGTAGTTTCTCTTTAGAAGCCTTTACATCACTTTAAGAAGTGACTGGATGGCTTTGTGGATGGATATTTTAGTTGCCCCTCAAACACTGAAATTAACAATGCTCACCATGAAGTCACATGAGCTTTTATAGACAAGGATGAACAAAAACTGGATGTAAATAGGCAAACTTGGAAAACTGTTGTTTCCAGACACTGGACGAGACAGAGCGAGGGACTGGGGGATTTGGCTCTACTGGAAGGGACTGAAACAGACCTGTTTATTTGAATAAAGCTTTTTTTTTAAAATAACTGAGCTCCAGTTGTGTGGTGTGTGTGTGTTTTTTGTGGCTCATATGTATAGAATTGCAGCCATGGGGGGGGCACTAACCAGTGTCTCTCCCCCTTATACCGGTCCCAAGCCCGGATAAATGCAGAGGGTTGCGACAGGAAGGGCATCCGGCGTAAAACTTCTGCCACATTTAAAAAATGCAAATGATCAATACAGAATTCATACCGGCTCGGTCGAGGTCCGGGTTAACAACGACCGCCATCAGTGCTGTCAACCAACAGGGTGCTGATGGAAATTGGACTACTGTTGGTCGAAGACGTCGAAGGAGAGGCGGGAGGCGTGTCCGTAGGCAGAGAGAGAAGAGGAAATGCGTGAGCCTAGGATTGAGAGTAGGGACTTTGAATGTTGGAACTATGCAAGGAAAAGATAGGGAGCTGGCTGACATGATGCAGAGGAGGAAGGTGGACATACTGTGTGTTCAGGAGACAAGGTGGAAAGGTAGCAAGGCTAGAAGCTTAGGAGCAGGGTTTAAACTGTTTCATAATGGTGTGGATGGGAAGAGAAATGGAGTAGGAGTCATCTTGAAGGAGGAGTTTGTCAGGAATGTTCTAGACGTGAAAAGAGTGTCAGACAGAGTGATGAGTCTCAAGTTAGAAATTGAAGGCGTGATGGTCAATGTTGTTAGTGCTTATGCCCCACAGGCAGGATGTAAGCTAGAAGAGAAGGAGAGATTCTGGAGTGACTTAGATGAAGTGATGCAGAGTACCCCCAGAGGTGAAAGAGTGGTCATTGGAGCAGACTTCAATGGACATGTTGGTGCAGGCAACAGAGGGGACGAGGAAGTGATGGGCAGGTTTGGTATCCAGGACAGGAACACAGAAGGACAGATGTTGATCGATTTTGCAAAAAGGATGGAAATGGCTGTGGTGAATACTTTCTTCAAGAAGAAACAGAAGCATATGGTGACTTATGAAAGCGGAGGTAAGAGCACACAGGTAGACTACATCTTGTGCAGGCGATGTAATTTGAAGGAAGTCAGTGACTGCAAAGTAGTAGTTGGTGAGAGTGTTGCCAAACAGCATAGGATGGTGGTGTGCAGGATGACACTGATGGTGAGAAAGGTGAGGAAGGCAAAGGCAGAGCAGAAGACAAAGTGGTGGAAGCTGAAAAAGGAAGAGTGTCGTGTTGTCTTCAAGGAGGAGTTGAAACAGGCTTTGGGTAGTCAGGAAGTGCTTCCAGAGGACTGGACAACCACAGTCAATGTGATCAGGGAGACCAGTAGGAGAGTACTTGGTGTGTCCTCTGGAAGGAAAGTAAATAAGGAAACTTGGTGGTGGAATGAGGAAGTGCAGGAGTGTGTACAAAAGAAGAGGTTAGCCAAGAAGAAGTGGGACATTGAGAGGACCGAAGAGAGTAAACAGGAGTACAGGGAGACACAGCGTAAGGCGAAGGTAGCAGTGTCAAAGGCCAAACAGAGGGCGTATGATGACTTGTATGATAGGTTGAACAGTAAGGAGGGAGAAAATGATCTATACAGGTTAGCACAGCAGAGAAATAGAGATGGGAAAGACATGCAGCAAGTTAGAGTGATAAAGGACAGAGAGGGAAATGTATTGACTGATGACAGAAGTGTGCTGGGAAGATGGAAAGAGTACTTTGAAGAGCTGATGAATGAGGAAAAAAAAGAGTAGAAGGGGTGACCGTTGAGGACCAGGAAGTAGCCAATATTAGTAAGGGTGAAGTGAGGAGGGCATTTGAAGAGGATGAAGAGTGGAAAGGCAGTTGGCCCTGATGACATACCAGTTGAGGTATGGAAGTGTCTAGGGGAGGTAGCAGTAGGTTTTCTGACAAGAATATTCAACAAGGTCTTAGAAAGTGAGCAGATGCCAGAGGAATGGAGGAGAAGTGTGCTTGTGCCCATTTTTAAGAACAAGGGAGATGTACAGAGTTGTGGCAACTACAGAGGGATAAAGTTGATGAGCCATACGATGAAGCTATGGGAAAGAATAGTGGAAGCTAGACTAAGGGCAGAGGTCAGCATTTGTGAACAACAGTTTGGTTTCATGCCAAGAAAGAGCACCACAGATGCAGTGTTTGCTTTGAGGATGTTAATAGAGAAGTACAGAGAAGGTCAGAAGGAGCTGCATTGTGCCTTTGTGGATCTGGAGAAAGCATATGACAGGGTGCCGAAAGAAGAACTGTGGTATTGTATGAGGAAGTCTGGAGTGACAGAGAAGTATGTCAGAGTGGTGCAGGACATGTATGAGAGATGTAAGACAGTGGTGAGGTGTGCTGTCGGTGTGACAGAAGAGTTCAAGGTGGAGGTGGGACTGCATCAAGGGTCAGCTCTCAGCCCCTTGTTTGCTATGGTGATGGACAGGCTGACAGACGAGGTTAGACAAGAATCTCCATGGACTATGATGTTTGCAGATGACATCGTGATCTGTAGTGAGAGCAGAGACCAAGTGGAGGAAAATCTAGAGAGGTGGAGGTATGCCCTGGAAAGGAGGGGATTGAAGGTTAGTCTTAGTAAGACAGAATACATGTGTGTGAACAAGGACCCAAGAGGAACTTTGAGGCTACAGAGGGCAGAGATAAAGAAGGTGGAGGATTTTAAGTACTTAGGCTCAACAATCCAGAGCAATGGAGAGTGTGGAAAAGAGGTGAAGAAACACGTGCAGGCAGGTTGGAATAGATGGAGAAAAGTGTCCGGTGTGATGTGTGATAGGAGAGTATCGGCAAGAATGAAGGGAAAAGTGTACAAGACGGTGATGAGGCAAGCAATGTTGTATGGTTTAGAGACAGTGGCCCTGGGGAAAAGACAGGAGTCAGAGTTGGAGGTAGCAGAGATGAAAATGTTGAGGTTCTCTTTGGGAGTAACGAGGATGGATCGGATCAGAAATGAGTACATCAGAGGGACAGCACATGTTAGATGTTTTGGAGACAAAGTCAGAGAGGCTAGATTGAGATGGTTTGGACATGTACAGAGGAGGGATAGTGAGTATATTGGTCGTAGGATGCTGAGGTTGGAACTACCAGGCAAAAGGCCCAGAGGAAGACCAAAGAGAAGATTTATGGATGCGGTGAAGGTGGACATGAAGGTCGTTGGAGTAAGAGTAGAAGATGCAGAGGATAGGGAGAGATGGAGGCAGATCATTTGCTGTGGCGACCCCTGAAGGGAACAGCCGAAAGGAAAAGAAGATATGTATAGAATTGCAAAACTGAATTAGGCCACCATGTGGCGCTGTTACTCTGCCTGGAGGTCTTCGTGGGGGCGGCTTCTCTGCAGGTGTCGGGACAGAAAGCCGCTTCTGGTCGTTGCTGGAGTTTGGAGTAGTGTCGCTTGCTCGTGCCATTTGGCTGGTTGGACGCCATGAAACATGGAAATTTGAGCAGAATAAATTTTGCCAATTTTACTGTTAATGAAGTTGGTCCCTAAAACCTGGGAATCAGTTGGAGGGTGCTTTTGACTGATGTGATTTATATGTACAGTATTTGCAGAGACAGACACTTGAATAAATGTTATAGATAAATATTTAAATAGATAAATACACTTGAATAAATATGTAGATTTGTTTAGGACTCTTCCATGTGTGAAGTGTAAATGTTGGACAGGTCAGGAATTTGAATTGTGTGGATGTGATGTGAAGGGGCTGGTGCTGTTCCTTAGTGCCTCGAGCTGAAACTGTTCTTATTGAAAATGAATCAACACCTTGGGTGTATTTTAAATCTCTTTAAATTACATCTTTGATTTTTTTTTTCCATTTCCACCTCATCCTTTTGTCCTTGACCACGCCCACAGAGGACATTTACTTCTCAGGGTTGCTCATCTGATCAGCTGCTTAAAAGTTCTCTGTAATAAGCCATTCTCACACCGCTGCGCAGCTTCTGTTAGGGTCGCGTTTGCGGTTCTTCGTTCCTCAATGTATAAATAAGGGAAACACAGACCACTCGAACTTTTGGTTGAATCTGGGCGTGATGAAGTAATAAGTTTTATGATGCACCTTTTCTGATCAATCACAGTCTGCAACTTTACACTGGTGCAATTAGAAATGAGAAAAGATTAAGCCAGAAGCCCCATTAAAACCATAACATTCTTTTATTCCGAAACCTTTCACAGATGTGAACACTGAATGACGACAGGGTCTCGCTGAAGGCACTGATGATATCATGAGTGTGTATTTGGCCTGAAAGGCCTCAGTGCAGTAGTTTCTCTCTTTTTTCCTCTTCCACCAAAAGGTGAAATATTCACTCACAGAAAATCAGAATAAAAAAGTATTTGTTCTTTACATTGAGCACCATTGTGAGCCCTTCAGTCCCTAGGGCACGATACACGTGTTTAAAAAAGGTCCCCGGGTTAAACATTGTGTGGTTACTTAATACCACACGTACTGCTCAGAGTAGCTACAGGTGGTATGTGGTGTCAGTCTGACAGTGCGTTCATAAATATGTTGATGTGTTATTGGCACCAGTAAATACGATTAAAACACTGAGATAAGATAGACGACGTAGAAATGAGAAGCAGAGTCCTTTATAAACCACAATGGAACCCCCCCCCAAAAAAAATAAAAAAAAAACACTTCCAATGAAAATACACCGCACACAGTGTTCTCCTTCAGCAAAAATGCATTGAACCTGATACTGAACCCTGCTAAAGGTGTGAACCAGTTTTGCTCTGATGTTCACCTGGAGGCTTCTTACCTGACATTCGCATGGGACTCTTCCTATGTGGGTGTGGCCTGTCTATTATTTATTTCTCAGTAAAAATTTACATGCTTATAAAATGTCGATGCTAAATTAATGTGAAGAGCTCTTATTTATTTTTCTCGTTTTATTTTTAAGCTGTTCTGTGCTTTGATACATATTGCACCTTTAAATGTGTAAGTTTTTGGAGGCTCTATTAGCAGAAATTTAGTGTGCCGTCAGTGTTTTTTAATTAATATATAAAGTTAATAAGAGTCAATATTTCGGAACTGTTTATATACATACAGGTGGGTCTGTGCTCACTAAGGTGCCGTTCTGATAGTCACCCAGAACCATACAAGAAGAAAAGGGGGATTGGATCGGAGATGAAGTATGAAATACCAGAGACTGTCTCACAGTGGCCTCGTTGTTAGTAAAAAAGGAACATAAAACTGATATTAAATGGACCTTTATGAAGTGGAAAAGAATCAAAAGGGAAATCTGTTGCCTGATGCTCTAGTGTTGTGATGTCATGGTGTGAATTCATTGTGTGGTGTTTTTCATAATGATGTTTGTAAAGCAGCTTTACATAATTAATTTAATAATAATAATAATAAATAAATAAACTTCATTAGTTTATTCATCTTCTAAACTGCTTAATCCTAATCAGGGTTGTGGGGAGACTGACGTCCACCTCAGCCGACTCTGGGCGAGGGCAGCTGATTTGGAACAGCCACTTAGCCTACTGTACATGTTTTAGGACTGCAGGAAGAAACCTGAGTACTCAGAGGAAAGACCATGCAAGCATCTGCATTTAACTATTAGGGTGAACATGTCCGATTCACAGCACGAACACACTGGGATCGACTCTCGGACTCAGTGAGGGCATTTCTGTGCTTGCATGGGTTTCCTCCGGATACTCCGGTTTCCTCCCACAGATGAAGACATATACATTAGGCTAATTGGTTCTTACTGTCCCTAAGGGTGTGTGTGTGTGTGTGTGTGTGTTTTGGCCCTGTGTTTGATTAGTTGTTCTGGGTGAACCCCACACTCACCTAGAATTAGTTGAGGTAGGCTCCAGCCTCCCTGTGACTCTAGTAGGATAAATCTGTTTGGAAAATGAATTCAAATGTGTTGTTTTTTGATGGCTCAGGAACACTGTGTGGCGCTTATACGAAGGTCACTTGATCAACCGTCACTTGTCACTTTACTGATGCAAATATAGGATGAGCTACACGAGTCTCTAAACACCAGAGAAAAACCCAGGAAACATTAAAAAATGCATCAGGTACATTTAGATTAAAGGGGCCATTGCAGAGATTCATTTTGGAGTGAAATGTAAATGTAAAACTTTGAGCTTTGTTCCAGTGTGAAGTGGCCAACAACACGGGTTTGTTCAGATGAGCTCTTAGAAACAACTTTTGTGTTCCTGCTCGGACAATTTATACAAGTGGTTTACCTCCATGACTACGATTTCAATACTTTTTATTTGCTTTTATACTCTTCCTTATTTCCCTTATATCTGGTCCTTTTGCTTTGTAAGAAATGCTGGATGATTACAGGATCACAACTTACCCAGAATGCACTTTTCTAAATGGTGGTGGAAGTTAAAAGGCATGACACTCTTGCTAGATTTGTTCTTTGCACTGATTCAGCTGTATGTGCATGGAGAGAGTTGCAGCAAATTGGCTAGTCAGCATATTTTACTCTCTGAGATATTTAGTACATTACTGTATATAATTTCTTTAAACATGGAGTCTGCTGTTCGGTTGGATGGTTAATAGTTAAATTAAGGAAAGAAAAACAGTAAACTAAGTTCAGTGTAGTGTCTGTTTAGCAATTTCTGCCCTTGTAGCAAATATTCAACAAACCTGGGACTGAGCACAGAGCCTCTGCTTCCATGCTCGCTATCTGTTCAGCTTTTTCTGTTGGTTTACAGTTTTTATTATTTTTTTAGCTTATCATAATAAGAAATGATTGGTTAATGTGATGGTGTTGGGGTGAAGGAAGCAGTTGGAAGTGCACACCTGTTTGGTGTGGAAGTGGATGAGGGCACAGTACAAATAATTCTGTATTTCAAAATGTGTTGGATCAGAGAAAAGCTGCAGCTTTCAGTTTGATAAACGTAGATAAGTTCTGTTAGTACTGAGTTTGGAGAGTCGGATGTAAAGGCCCTGTTCGATCTTTTCTTTGGTATGAAGCTAATGCAAGTCGATCTGTAGTTTAATGAGTAGTGTTTCTCCCAGTTCTCCACTGAGGTAGTCCTTATCATTCTTGTCCTCTAGTGCCTTCAGCTCCTTCTTACCGTACATGGGAACACTGCTGATTTGTAAGTAATAAATTCCAGGCAGAAGGTGATGGCGCTTGTTTTTGGACAAGTGCAGGAAGCTCACGCCGTCTCGCTGGTTGACTTTGAACAGGCCGTCGTTGTTCCCGAAGTCAATGGCATATCGGACATGATTTTTCAACGTGGAGAGAGCAGGCAGAAACTCAATGATATGATCTTTAGCACTGAGCTCACTGATGCTCAGATTAAAATGAATGATGTCATTAATATCCACACTGTCAGATGTTATCCCTTCCTGATTAACCTAAAAGAGATTAGTTTTATAGTTATCCTCCCAATACATTGCATCATAACCAAAACCCCTCCCAATACATTACATCATAACCAACCCCCACCCGATACATTACATAATAACCACACCTCCTCCCAACTCATTACGTGCATAATAACCAAAACCCCTCACAATACATTACATCATAACCAAAACCTCCCCAAATGCATCACATCATAACCAAAACCCCTCCCAATACATCATAACAAAAACTCTTCCCAATACATTACATCATAGAAAACATTCCTAATACATTACATCATAACCAAAACCCCATCCCAATACATCATAACCAAAATCTCTCCCCATGCAGTACATAATAACCAAAACCCCTCCCAATGCATTACATCATAACCAAAACCTCTCCCAATGCAATACATCATAACCCATCTTCTCCCAATACATTACATCATAACCAAAACCCGTCCCAATACATTACATCGTAACCAAACCCCCTCCCAATGCATTGTATTATAACAAAAAAAAACCCTAATACATTACAACATAACCAAAACTCCCAGTGCATTACATCCTAACCCAACTCCCCCCAATACATTACATCATAACCAAAACCCCTAACAATACATTACATCATAATCAAAACTCCTCCCAATACATTACATCATAACAAACCCCTTCTATTGCATTATATCACAAGATATCCCCCCAATCATTTACATCAGAATAAAACCCAACTCCTCCTAATATTATAACCAAAACCCCTCCCAATGCATTACATCATAACCAAAACCCCTCCCAATGCAATAATTTAGATTCATTCTAAAATAATTTGTGCCACTGTCACAGTAATTTAGCTGAATGGGAACACTGGTTGTGTACCTGTGTGTTGTGTACCTGTGTTTTATATCTGTTTTGTACCTATGTGTTGTGTACCTGTATCTTGTGCACCTGTGCGTGTACTGTGTACCTGTGTGTTGTGTTCCTCGGTTGCATTGCTGCTGCGTCGCTTTCTGCCTTTCTTTGGATAGCCATTGATCTTACACTCGTAACATGCTTCAGGTGAGAGAGCGTTCTCCTCATCTACTGCAGGTGGAGTACTGCTGCTAAAGCCCATTCCTGATACACAATGTCTACACACACACACACACAAACACACAAACACACAGGATTATGATACATGTCAGGGGCAGATCCGTGCTTGTGAAAGGGGGCGCTGGTGGGTGGAGGGCACGCAATCGGTCCTATCCCATTCGAAACATCAAATTGTTAGCAGTGAACATACACATGTAGTTTTAACTTGATGAAGTGGTATTTCATTCCCGGAACTGGAAATAGTAAATGAATCCAGATTTACAGAAAGTATTTTCGTGTACGTACCATTGATGCTACTGTAGGCTAATGTTTATTTTTCATGTTCTGTAATAATTCATGTGATTCGTTTTCTGTATAAAAAAAACCCTCAACTCCAGCTATGCTAGCAGGAACTAAGGGTTACACGGGAGGTTGTACTTCTGGTTCCTATTACAGGCGTGTGCTTGGAGGTGGATTGTTCTTGCTAAAGTTTTGCACGTGAGGTACGTGGTGCTCTGTGCTATTCATCAGTTGTTGTGTTTCAATAAACACTGTTACTTTCTTACTGTTAGCTGTGGCGAGGCCACTGGTGTACTGCATTACCTGTGTATGGGCTGCTTCAGTATCTGTAGATTACTATGCACTTTGCTCTAGTAGAACTTTGTAAGGATGTGTGTGTGTGTGTGTGTGTGTGTGTGTGTGTGTGTGTGTGTCTCACCCTTGTCCGGCTCTATAGTATCCAGGTGGACATACACACACAAATCCTCCGTCGGTGTTGGAGCAGCCATAGTTGCAAGGGTTGTGTGAGGAAGAGCACTCGTTAACGTCTTCACACACGCCGCTGTTCTGTGTGAACATGAAGCCACTCGGACACACACAGCGGAAACTGCCCAGTGTGTTGTGACATGATGCACTGCCACACACCTGCCCATTCTGACACTCGTTCTCATCTACACACAGACATACTGCTCTGAGCTTCTCTGTGTGTATGTGTGTGTGTGTGTGTGTGTGTGTGTGTGTGTGTGTGTGTCAGAGATTAAAGGTGAGAAAAGTATCTTACCTACACACTGGTTCCAGTGGTAGTGCTGCATGTATCCATGAGGACAACTACACCTGAATCCACCAATCAGATTCTGACAGCCAGTCTTACATCGATGTTCTCCATCACATTCGTCAACATCTGTACAAACACACACACACACACACACACAAAAGTTAAATCATGCAAGCTGTAAAACAGGTGCCAGAAGTGTGTGTGTGTGTGTGTGGGGGGGGGGTGGGGGGGGGTGGGGTGAGACAGACACACCTTCGCAGCGTTGGCCACCATGGTCGAGTGAGAATCCTCTCTGACATTCGCAGCTGAAGCTTCCTGGACTGTTCTGACACACTCCATTCGGACTACAAAGACTCGGGTCTGACGTACACTCATTATTATCTACGAACACATGAAGAATGTTCACTGTGTTAAAGGAGAGATTAACTGCACTGGAACTATTCTGTAGTACCAAATGTTTCACACCACACATTTCCCACACAGCTGCATACAATATCTTTGTACACTGTAGGGTTACAGTTCATCTTCTCTTAAAAACACTGTTCCAGCAGGATGCTGTTCCTGTACACAAAACACAGTTCATGAACGGTGAAAAAACTAGAAGATAAGTGGCCTGTATGGATACCGGTCCATCAGTGGTCAACCTCCTCACGAGTGCTCCTGGCATGGAAAAAATGCAAATCTCACAGTCACGCCCCAGAATCCCCACAACCACACCCTTTAATCTAGCTTTACCAGAAGGGAGGAGTTTATTCGAACAGATACGTATGAATAAATCTGAAATGAGCTTATTCAGGATGCATGAGAATGATGGTCCGGGGTGCACATAATTCTGGTAACATATTTTACCATGGACAGCTAGAGATGTATTCTCTCTCAGACTCTCTGTCTCTCAGTGCATGCTGTGTGTGTGTGTGTGTGTGCGCGCGGAAATTTACAGAGAGCGCTGTTTCTCCTTTGTCTTCATTGTGTGTTTTCTTTTCTCTTTTATTTCTTTCTTAGTTTTGTTTATCCTTTCCTGAAGTTTTCTGTGGGAGTGTGGTGGAGGTAAAGGTGGCGCTAGAGATGGATGGAGTTGGAGTTAGAGGTAAGGGTAGAGGTGAGCACTTGTGCTCAGCACACCAGAAAAATGTCGGTTGGTTCTGAGCTGGAGAAGCTGACTCGCCGACTCACCATTAACGATCGTTCCCGACAGTCAGCTGCGCGGTGGAGGACAGTGTTCTGACTGGGGGAACTGGTTGGGTTTGATGGTGTGAAATTTGCATTGAGATGGTGATGTTCCTGGATTGTGTGGATAAAGTGAACAAGGTTGTAGAGGGCGGGGTTGTGGTTCAGGGAGCTTTCACCCCCGTTCTCTGGTCAGCCCTGCCAGGAGGGTCACCATCTCCAACGTCTCTCCATTCATATGTAACGAGGTTTTGGCGAGGGAGCGGTCCCAGTACAGTCAGCTCTTATCTCCAATTAAAATGATCTCGTTACACTGCAAGTCCCCTCACCTGAGGTATGCCATCTCCTTCAAGCATCAGGTGATGATGATCCTAAAAAGTCCTGAAGAGTTGAATGTAGCACTGAAATTTAAACTGGACAACTTCGATTATACCGTATATGTAACATCGGGGAATATGAAATGCTTCAGGTGTGGAATTGAGAGACATCTTATATGCTTGTGCCCAGAGGGAGACCAAACAAAGCAGCTGGCTGCTGTCTCCCATCCTCTGGCGGAGTGGGGAGCAGGGCCGCCGGGAGAGATAGCGGCTGAAAAACGTCGACCGCATCAAATGAGAAGCCGGAGAGTTCTCACAGCGCGGAGACACAGACACTAAGACAAGCACACAGGTACAAAACACAGATACAGAGGTGGAGGGTGAAAGGTGTGTAGAAAATTAGAATAGTGAGGAGATGGCGACGGGGCACAGAAGGAAAGGGCGGGGCAGATAGCAGTTAGGGTGGCAGAATTAGTGCTGGAGGAAGCTGATGGTGAGGAAGAAATAATCATTGATGATTTTTTTTTTTTTTTAACCGGTTAATAAAAGAAAAATCACAGTAAACAGAAAGCAACAGCAACAATAAAGTTAAAAAGGCCTCAAAGGAGGACACCTGTCTGTCCCAAAGCCGGTCCGAAAGTGAAGCGGGTAATACGGAGTAAGGGCATCGAACCTACACCATACCGTTCACAAATGTAAAAATTCTTACAACATACCAGATCGTTTAGTTTCGAATTTAAGAATTTCTTCCCTGATCTTAAACTGTTCTTTCACTCTGTCCGTTTTTCTATGAGAAAGCCAGGTGAGCCTGGGACAGCCAGGTGAGCCCAGATTTAAAACTCAACTTGCTGAAGAGGATGAAATGTTTTTCATTTGCTATATTTCACCCTGCTTTTCCTTTTCTCATGGTTCGGTTCTTCCCTCTTTTTTATTTTAAACATCTGCACTTTTAAAATCTCCACACTAAACATAAATGGAGCGAGACGAGACATAATAAGAGCCTCAATTTTTAGTTTAATATAAAAAACCTGAATATTATTTTTCTCCAGGAGACCCACAACACGGCGGAGAATGAAGGCAACTGGTTTAAGGACTGGAACCAACAGATTTATTTTAGTTATAAAAGTAGCAATAGTTGGGGGGGCGGAGTTTTATTTTCTCGATATTTTAACCGGGTCTGTTACGGTTCATGAACATGTCTCAGAGGCACCAGTGGATATACGACAGCTTTAGCTTCCTATGTCCAAACATTTTCGAAGTACAGAGGAGTAACGTGGTTTCTCTGAAGGCCAAGATTGCTGCTGCAGCTGGCTCCGGCGGTTCCACGTCCACGACCACTGGAGAACCTCCACTGCCATCAACGTCAGAGGGGGCAGAGGACATTGCACCTATCGACCTCCAGCTGGCAGAAGAGGCAACACCCATCATCCCCCTCGCCATAACGCCTGTTACAACAGCACCAAGCTCCACTTAACGCAGACCATCTGTGGGAAGGCAAAGTCTGGATCTGAAATGTCCACCCTTAACGACAGATCAAACAGGATTCTAGCAGCAGCCAAACAGCTGGTGAACCAGAGAAGGGAAGTGATGACGACTGATAAATCAGAGAGGGCAAATTTCCCCAGTTGGGCGGAAGCTGTCCTGAAGAATCTCCCAAAACCTGTGTAGAGGCATGCAAAGCTAAAGATACAAGAACTGCTGCATGACTGCTTGGACAGAGCTGAAGCCTTGGAGATGCAGCAGCAGGAACAATCACCTACGCAACAGCAGCCTCAGCAGCAACACCACCAGCAGCTTTCTCAGCATCGTCAACCACCACCTCTGCACCACCAGTGGCATCAGCAACATTACTGGTCGCCCCCACCGACAGAGGGACCCACGCATCTGTCTGGTTCACCCATGTCTGTTTGGGGATCTCAAGACGCGAGGCGGGTAACACAACAGTACACACAGCAATCGACGTTGTCTGCTGAAAAGCAGCAACCACAACCTAGCAGACCAGTCAGTTGCCCTCCGGTTACATGTACATCGATGCCTGTAACCACCCCGGTGGCTAGAGACACAAGTGGGAGTGAGCCCAGCCTGTCGAACATTTCCAGTTTGCTCATGGTGTTGTGATGACTTAGAGGACTCAAACTCCGCCAGTCAACTGTGACACTGTTGTGGTTTTGATTTCAATAAATTTTTTCTGTTTTCTGTTTGTTAATGTTTAATATATAATAAAGTTTTGAAGTGATAATCACTGTGGTTTTGACTTCTGTGCATTTTTTGTAGTTAGGAATGATTTATTGAAGGTGCAAATAATAGGAACAGATCGGCAGAATGAGATTCCTTTGTCGAATCCGCAAATTTCTAGGCGGAATCAGGAGCAAATCTTTGCCAATTTTTCCAGATTGAAAGTTCCGGATTCCTCAGTCATTTTGAGTTGAACATAAACGTTCTGCTTTCATTCTGCGTATTTCCGCAATCATTCTGAAGCTCTTCCTTCTCAAATGGAGTAGTGCTGTAGTTATTCTACGACTGTTCCACGCTTTCCTTGAATGATCCATAAATTATCCGAAAGTCTTCCTTTGCAATCTGTAGATTTTCATACCTGTTCCACAGTTAATCCACGCGCTTTTCCGTATTTATTCCTAAATTGTACCGAAGTCTTTCCGTGCATGTTCCGCACATGCCTTGAATGTTCTGAAAGTGTCCCGAATGTACAATTTTCCGTAGGATTTTGACCCATTTTCCATGTAAAAATGCCGAAGCTCTTCCGTAGACTGCATTCTGTGCCTTTCTGCCATGATCATTACATTGTGTGCTCCAGTGAAATGGGAGTATCACACAGGTTGAGGAAAGCGATGGAGAAGGTCATTCATGTAGAATGTGTACCAGGCAGGCTGATATCAGACAATGTCTTTTTAATTCAGGACATTTGGATCGCTACAGTTCGTTGGGGGTGAAACTTGGTCTTATTTCTATGGATCAAGCAAAGGCATTTGACCAGGTTGAGGACGCAAGACCTCTGGCGGACACTTTAGGAGCTTGGATTCAGCTCAGGTCTCATCACTAGGATTCAGGGCTTGGATGGAGACATTGAAAGTATATTAAAAATCAATGTGGTTTGGTTGCTCCTGAGTGCAGAGGGGTGTCAGGCAGGGTTTCCCCCTGTTGGGCCTGCTGTACTCCATTGCAATAGAGCCTCTCTTACATTAACTCAGAACAGGTCGCTCTGGGTTTAAGGTCCTGAATTGTGATTCGACTTTTAAACTGTGTGCATACGCAGATGATCTTATTATTGCTGATAACCAGTCATATTAATTTTTAACCAACGCCGTTAAAGATTTTAGCGAAATCTCATCTTCTTAGGGGCAGTGGTGGTCTAGTGGTATAGTGCGCTGGATCACTGATCCAAAGGTTGGGGGTTCGAGTCCCACTCTCCACAAGGTTGTCACTGTCCCCCCCAGTGCAGCAAACTGGGTTATCAAAGGCGGGCCATGTCTGTCACTGTCTATGGTGAGAGGCATGTAAAAGAACCATTGCTGACTTTCGTAAAGAGTAGGCTGCAAAGTCGTCAGCGTGTTTCTGTCCCTTGTTAAAAAGGGTTGTGACAGGAAGGGCATCCGACGTAAAAACCTCTGCCAAATCAAACGTGCGAATCAGATGAATCGTCTCTTTGGTCTTCCTCTAGGCCTTCTGCCTGGTAGTTCCAGCCTCAGCATCCTATTACCAATATACTCACTATCCCTCCTCTGTACATGTCCAAACCATCTCAATCTAGCCTCTCTGACTTTGTCTCCAAAACGTCTTACATGTGCTGTCCCTCTGATGTGCTCATTCCTAATCCTATCCATCCTCATTACTCCCAAAGAGAACCTCAACATTTTCATCTCTGCTACCTCCAGCTCTGCCTCTCCTGTCTTTTCCCCAGGGCCACTGTTTCTAAACTATATACAACATCGTTGGCCTCAACACCATCTTGTACACTTTTCCTTTCATTCTTGCCGATACCCTCCTATCACACATCACACCGGACACTTTTCTCCAACCATTCCAACCTGCCTGCACACGCTTCTTCACCTCTTTTCCACACTCTCCATTGCTCTGGTTTGTTGAGCCTAAGTACTTAAAATCCTCCACCTTTCTTATCTCTGCTCCCTGTAATCTCACTGTTCCTCTTAAGTCCTTGTCATTCATGCACATGTATTCTGTCTTACTGAGGCTAATCTTCATTCCCCTCCTTTCCAGGGCATACCTCCACCTCTCTAGATTTTCCTGCACTTGTTCTCTGCTCTCACTACAGATCACAATGTCATCTGCAAACATCATAGTCCATGGGGAGTCTTGTCTAACCTCGTCTGTCAGCCTGTCCATCACCATAGCAAACAAGAAGGGGCTGAGAGCTGACCCTTGATGCAGTCCCACCTCCACCTTGAACTCTTCTGTCACACCGACAGCACACCTCACCACTGTCTTACATCTCTCATACATGTCCTGCACCACTCTAACATACTTCTCTGCCACTCCAGACTTCCTCATGCAATACCACAGTTCTTCTCTCGGCACCCTGTCATATGCTTTCTCCAGATCCACAAAGGCACAATGCAGCTCCCTCTGACCTTCTCTGTACTTCTCTTGCCACAACTCTGCACGTCTCCCTTGTTCTTAAAAATGGGCACCAGCACACTTCTCCATTCCTCTGGCATCCTCTCACTCTCTAAGACCTTGTTAAATGTTCTTGCCAGAAAATTTACTGCTACCTCTCCTAGACACTTCCATACCTCCACCGGGATGTCATCAGGGCCAACTGCCTTTCCATTCTTCATCCTCTTCAATGCCCTCCTCACTTCACCCTTAGTAATCTTTGCTACTTCCTGGTCCTCAACAGTCACCTCTTCTACTCTTTTTTTTCTGTCTCATTTTCCTCATTCGTCAGCTCTTCAAGTACTCTTTCCATCTTCCCAGCACTCTTCTGTCATCAGTCAATACATTTCCCTCTCTGTCCTTTATCAATCTAACTTGCTGCACGTTCTTCCCATCTCTATTTCTCTGCTGTGCCAACCTGTATAAATCATTTTCTCCCTCTTTACTTTCCAACTGAGCATACAAGTCATCAAACGCACTCTGTTTAGCCTTTGACACTGCTGCCTTTGCCTTACGCTGTGTCTCCCTATACTCCTGTTTACTCTCTTCGGTTTTCTCAATGTCCCACTTCTTCTTAGCTAACCTCTTCCTTTCTACACACTCCTGCACTTCCTCATTCCACCACCAAGTCTCCTTATCTACTTTCCTCCTAGATGACACACCAAGTATTCTCCTACCTGTCTCCCTGATCACATTAGCTGTAGTTGTCCAGTCATCTGGAAGCACTTCGTGACCACCCAAAGCCTGTTTCAACTCCTCCTTGAAGACAACACGACACTCTTACTTTTTCAACTTCCACCACTTTGTCTTCTGCTCTGCCTTTGCCTTCTTCACCTTCCTCACCATCAGCATCATTCTACACACCACCATCCTATGCTGTTTGGCAACACTCTCACCCGCTGCTACTTTGCAGTCACTGACTTCCTTTAAATTCCATCGCCTGCACAAGATGTAGTCTACCTGTGTGCTCCTACCTCCACTTTTATAAGTCACCCTATGCTCCTGCCTCTTCTGGAAGAAAGTATTCACCACAGCCATTTCCATCCTTTTTGCAAAATCTACCAATATCTGTCCTTCTGCGTTCCTGTCCTGGATACCAAACCTACCCATCACTTTCTCGTCCCCTCTGTTTCCTGCACCAACATGTCCATTGAAGTCTGCCCCAATGACCACTCTTTCACCTCTGGGGGTACTCTGCATCACTTCATCGTTAGATTCCCTCCAGAATCTCTCCTCTTTTCGCTCACATCCTGTCTGTGGGGCATAAGCACTAACAACATTGACCATCACACCTTCAATTTCTAACTTGAGACTCATCACTCTGTCTGACACTCTTTTCACTTCTAGAACATTCCTGACAAACCCCTCCTTCAAGATGACTCCGACTCCATTTCTCTTCCCATCCACACCATGATAAAACAGCTTAAACCCTGCTCCTATCCTTCTAGCCTTGCTACCTTTCCACCTGGTCTCCTGAACACACAGTATGTCCACCTTCCTCCTCTGCATCATGTCAGCCAGCTCTCTACCTTTTCCTGCCATAGTTCCAACATTCAAAGTCCCTACTTTCAGTCCTAGATTCATGCCTTTCCTCTTCTCTCTCTGGCAACAGACACGCCTCCCGCCTCTCCTTCTTCGACATCTTCGACCAACAGTAGTCCAATTTCCATCAGTACCCTGTTGGTTGACGGCACTGATGGCGGTCGTTGTTAACCTGGGCCTCGACCGATCCGGTATGTCATTCTTTCTTGTGATTCGCATAGTTTATTTGGCATTTGTTTTACGCCGGATGCCCTTCCTGACGCAACCCTCTGCATTTATCCGGGCTTGGAACCGGCGTGAGGGAGAGACACTGGTTTGTGCCCCCCCCTCATGACTGCATTTTTAGCGAAATCTCATCAGCCGAGGTAAACTACGAAAAGTGAAGCCCTGTGGGTGGGAGATGAGCTGTAGGGAATCTTCATGCCTGGTGGTCTCACCTGGAAAATGGGTGGGATCAAGTACCTGGGAGTTTACCTTGGCGACCAAAACATTTGTAAATAAGAATTGGGAAAATGTTTTCGAGAAAGTGGGAGGAGTCTCAAAAATGGAAATGGTTTTACCAAAAATGTCTTTTAAAGGTCGTGTTTTAATCATTAATAACTTGGTTGCTTCCATGTTGTGGTGCCGTCTCTCCTGCGTAGACCCCCTTGGGACCCTACTCGCAAAAGCCCAGGCTGAGATCGTCAACTGCTTCCTATAAGTTTGTGTGTTTTTATTTTTGTTTACCTATTTATTTATTTTTTTTTTGTGTGTGTTTGTTTCGACTTTAATATTTCTTTCATGTATTCATTCTGTTCATGCTTTACAAACAAGTGTTTCGAATAAAGTTGTTCTTTAAAAATCTCTTTCTCTCTCTCTCTCGCTCTCTCTGTTATGTTTTACCAATGCAGGCTGTGTGATGTTGCGTGAATCCTGGAGGACACTTGCAGTTGAATCCACCAATTGTGTTTACACACAGGAACTGACAGTTGTGCTGTTTAGTGGCACATTCATCCAGATCTACAGAAAAGAAGATAAAGTACAAGAGATAGATGTATAGAAGAAGGTACTAGAGGAGTTGTACATTGTACCAAAGAGAATGAAAAAAGTGATTGTGATACCTCTGCAGCTCTTACGGTCCTCCTGCAATATGTAACCACGTGGACAGGAGCAGACATACCCTCCATCAACGTTCTTACAGATGAAATTACATGGTTTGGGAGCCTGAGCACACTCATCCTCATCTGTGCACAGAAAAACAAACAAACAAAAAACATGTGTGTGTGTGTGTGTGTGTGTGTGTGTGTGTGTGTGTGAGAATGAGCGATCTCTCTATTCCAATTCATATCCCAACCACTAATTCTTTGACCTTTAAACTTTAGCCACTACCTTCAAACCCGTGCATTTTTCACCGAGGCTAACTTCCTTTAATCTGTACATACTCTTCATCCTCACAGATAGCAATCTGAACCAAATCTTCATCTGTTTAACCACATTACACAAAGGAACCTCACAGCACATGTAACCACACACACACACACACACACACACACACACACACACACACACACACACTCACACACACTCACACTCTTACCCACGCAGATGGTGCTGGTGATGTCAGTGGTGTAGCCGGCGTTACAGACGCAGTGGTAGGAGCCCTTTGTATTGACACAGAGGCCATTTTTGCACAGATTTCCCATCACCTTACACTCATCAATATCTGTACACAACATGGACAGGTAAATTAAACACCTCCTGCAGCTTGTTTAACTCAGATCCACCTGTAGGGCTTATATTACTTTCTTTTGTGGTCAAATGAGTATCAGGAGTTTGCATGCAGCACTACAGGTTGCTTTCCTATCCCTATAAACATTTATTTTCTTGTGAATTTACTAGCAATGGTGAACTGTGTAGTGACTAACACGTCCACATCACAGCAAGTCGGTCCTGGGCTTGAGTTCTCAGTGATGGCATTTCTGTGTTGAGTTGTCATGTTCTCCACATGCTTGTGTGGGTTTCTCACAGTCCAAAGACATGCACATTAGCCTGACCAACCGTTCCAAATTGCCCTTTGCATGGGAATATAAATGTTTGTGTGTGTTATGTATGCGATGAACTAGCAAGCTGCTCAGGGTGTACGAGACGAGAGCCAGCTATGATTCCAGTTCCAGCTAAGGTTCCAGCCTCTTTGAGACCCTAATAAGAGTAAGCCGTTTGGTCACTGAATAAATAATTAATTAGCAGTTACCTACTCAGGTAGAAGATTTATTTAAAATTAATATTTCATTATAAATACCTTTTTCGACGTGATAAGCGCCCAGGGTGCTTTAAAAATTGGAGTGGGTGGGCCCTTATTAAAATATTATCAGCTGAGTGGAACGGTAAGTGCTTATTTGTTATGGTCTGTGTTGGGAGTGGCTCTGAATTTGGCGTATTTTAACTCTCTTCTCTCTCTATGCACTGCAGGCACGGGTGAGGCTGGCACATGTGGGCGGAGTCCGGAGCACAAACCTGATTCCACTCAGCCATCACCGGGCTATAAAGAGGAGTGGCGCACTCCTCCCAGCACTAAACGATTGTTCCTCTTCGCGATCCGGTTTCCCCCGTGATCTTTCTGGCTCCTGGTTCTCAGCTCAATGCTCTAACAGTTCCCGCTCTAAAGTTTTCCTTAGTATTTTGGTTTTTGTGTTTCCCCGCACCTCTTCAGTGATTATGATTTTCCCGTATTCTAGTGCCTTCCCTGTGTACAATAAACCTCATCGGTATCATCATACTCTGTCTCCTACATCTTTGGGTCCGACTGAACGCTCGGGGGTGGGAGCTGTTCTTTCCCAGCGCTCCCCGACAGACTAGAAATTTCACCCGTGTACCTTCTTCTCCCGTTTCTTGTTCCCAGTGGAACGGAACTATGACGTGGGGAACCGTGAGCTGCTGGTGGTGGTTCTGGTGCTCCAAGAGTGGCAGCACTGGCTGGAAGGGGCAGCCCACCCCTTCGGTGTCTGGACTGACCACAAGAACCTGTCTTACCTCTGTACAGCCAAGAGGTTGAACTCCCGTCAGGCACGATGGGCCCTCTACTTGAGGAGATTCAATTTTACCCTGACGTACTGTCCTGGCTTCTGGGACAGGAAACCTGACACTCTCTCCAGGCATTTCTCCCCGGGGGAAGTCACCACCACGGGGACCATCCTGCCTGCCTCCTGTGTATTTGGAGCTGCTCAATGGGAGGTGGAACGCCTAATTCAGAATGCCCAGCAGGGGGAACCAGAGCCCGTTGGGTGCCCCCAAGGCCGGTTATATGTTCCTCCACCAGCCAGAACCCCAGTGCTCCAGTGGGGTCACTTGTCAAAATTGGCCTGCCACCCCAGAGTCCACCGAACCCGCTTTCTACTCCAACACTGTTTCTGGTGGCCGACCATAACAGCTGACACCAGGGAGCTCGTCTGAGCTTGTGCCACAGTGTCCAGAGCAAGTCCTCCCATCGTGCACCCTCAGGCCTCCTCCAACCCTTACTCATACCTCATTGACTCTGGTTGCACATTGCCGTGGACTTATCACTGGTTTACCTTCATATGAGGGCTACACGGTCATCCTGACGGTAGTCAACCGCTTCTCTATGGCGGTCCATTTCATCACTCTACCCAAGCTCCCCTCGGCGATGAAAACAGCTGGCCTGCTGGTCCAACAAGTGTTCCGCCTCCATGGAATCCCCCAGGACATCATTTCGGACCAGGGCCCCCAGTTCGCATCTAGAGTTTGGAAGGTGTTCGGCAACACCCTGGGAATTTCTTGCAGCATGACCTCCGGCTATCACCCACAATCTAATGGGCAAGCGGAGAGAACGAATCAACCTGCTGCATCACCTCCCACCTCCCAGCCTCCTGGTCCACACACCTCCCGTGAATTGAGTACTCACATAATTCCCTGGTCTGTGCCACCACAGGGATGTTCTCCTTCATGGTTATCAACAGGTTCCGGCTTGCCCTGTTCCCCAGCCAGGAGGTCAAAGTGGTAGTCTCATCAGTCCAGGTGCACTTTCGCAGAGCACGCCGGGTCTGGAAAGAAGCTTGTGCCGCCCTGGAGCGGTCAGTAGCCCAAAACCAGAGGATCGCCGATCGCCACCGGACTCCGGCACCGGCCTACACAGTCGGGCAATGGGTTTGGCTCTTCTCCAGGGACCTGCCACTGCAGACCAACTCTAGGAAGATGGCGCCCAGATACATCGGGCCGTATGTCATTGAGCCCAGTGCCATATGACTAAAGCTCCCAGCCGCACTCAAGGTGTACCCAGTGTTCGACATATTCCTGATCAAACCCGTGGTAGAAAGCCCCCTTCATCCCCCTACCAACCCCTCACCTCCTCCTCCCCGGCTAGTTGATGGACATCCGGCGAACAGTGTGAATCTTATCCTCGACGTGCTCAGGCGGGGTTGAGGGTTCCAATACTTGGTAGACCGGGAGGGGTATGGGCCTAAGGAACATTCCTGGATCCCTCGTTCCCTAATCCTGGGGGTGGGGTGTACTTTTGTGGTCTGTATTGGGAGTGGCTCTAAAGTTGGCAGCTTTTAACTCTCCTCTCTCTCTATGCACTGCAGGCACTGGTGAGGGGTGTGGCTGTCACACGCGGGCGGAATCCGGAACACAAACCTGATTCCACTCAGCCATCACTGGGCTATGAAGAGGAGCTGCATACTCCTCCCAGCGCTGAACAATTGTCCCTCTTCGCGAAACCGTTTCCCCCGTGATCTCTCTGGCTTCTGGTTCTCAGCTCAGTGCTCGACCAGTTCCCGCTCTGAAGTTTCCCTTAGTATTTTGGTTTTCATGTTTCCCCTCACCTCTATGGTCAGTATGATTTTCCCGTATTCTAGTGCCTTCTCTGTGTACAATAAACCTCATTGGTATCATCATACTCTGTCTCCTGCATCTTTGAGTCCGACTTAACGCTCCCACCGCCACATTATTACCATCGAAGTGGAAAACAATAATAATAATACGAATAATAACAGAACTCAATAAAAGAGTTTTACTGGTATTTGTGTTATTCATTTTGTGCTATCAACCAAATTCCTTACATGAAAGCTGAAAATAAACTGAAAACAGCATAAATTTTTAATAAAAAGACCCCTTTACTTTTCCCTTCCAGTGCCTTTAAACATTTTCCCGGAAGTAAAATCCAGCCATTCAATACGACTGTCAACTTTAGCAGATGGCAAGTTAAACCAGTCAACACAAACATAAACAAAAGCACATGACCAGGAAAGTCTTTAACGTTATGAAGTTAGTGAGCAGGAGAATCGGGTGAAAAATACTCATCACTTTCTGATAGGTCCATATCTAGCTCATCGCTCCATTCATTCAGAATATCCCATAGTTTTGCTGTAGCAGTGTCTAATGGTTCATCGGTTGTTGGACATTTACCAAGAGAACACAGCAAAATATTTTCTTGTTTTTTAAAGCACAGCCGAACAATCAAATGCGGTGGTTACTGATGAACATTATAGACATTCCCCAGTGGCAGGGGGTCTTGAAATACTGTGCAAACTCACTTTTACAAGGCAGTGAACGCCTCATTTTACCATTACAGAGAGTGATCAAATAAAATCGATAAGTTTGATCTACGATTTTGCTCCCAGTACACATGGGCAGTTATTAGACATAAGAAAAAACAAACAAACAAAAAAACCAAACAAACAAACAAAAAAAAAAACGCTGGGGAGCGGGCGCTTATTACGTCGAATACAGTATTGATGGTTATCTCTAACGTAAACATTTTAACGTAAGAAACCACCTGCAATAAAGAGCGAGTGATATTAAAGAAAGATAATGTGGAAGAAGTCATCACTTACCCTGGCGGTCGGTGGTGTATCCTGGACCAAGTGGACACATTTTTTTGTACTGCATTGTTCCAGGAAGTGGACAGATTTCACAGTCTGATCCCCAACCGCGGCCTCCATTACAACAACACTCTGATTTGGTCACGCTCACCCGGGTGGAGGAACCCATCTGACACAACGTATGCAGAACCTCGGTGAAACAGAAACCCTGACGATTATCTGCAACATGAGATCCAGAACATGAATCAGCCGTCACAGGATGGAGAGAGAAGGACACAGAAACCGCCATGAAATCTGCATTTGGGACCCAAAATAGTAGTAAGAGCACTCAGAGAGTGCAAACCTCCCCCAAGCCCAGCAAGTCTTCATATGAGCCAAAATATCCAGAATCTAATGCCGTCTTAATTGTCCAAAGCCTCACAACACAAGTGCAAAACACAACCTACTTAGTGGAGGTAATAAAACACACACACACACACACACACGCGTGCGCACACACACATATTCACTCACCAATACACTCAGTCAGTGTAGAGCTGGGCGTGAATCCCTGGTCACACCTGCACCTGAAGCTTCCCACTGTATTCTCACAGCGGCCATTCTCACACACTCGACGCTTCGCTGTACATTCATTCAGATCTACCATCATACAAACACACACACACACACACACACACACACACACATACACACACACACACAATCTGAATAATGATTTAAAAAATAATAACAATAAATAAGCCAAATAAGGAGTGCTGTGTGTGTGTGTGAGAGAGAGAGAGAGAGAGAGAGAGAGCCTCTCACCGATGCACCCCTCCCCTCCTGGTTTTCGAGTGTATCCCTCTTGACAGATACACATGTAGGTTCCGATCAGGTTCTTACAGGTCATTCCTTTTGAGTTGCAGTCATCCAGACCTTCTGCACACTCATCCTGGTCTGAAACACAAAACATATTTATCCCTGTCTGTCTGTGTGTTCCAGCTTTAGAATATTGTGTGTATGGGGTTGTACCTCTACACATCCTTTGATCCTCACGGAGTGTGTACCCCGCTGGACATTTACAGTCGTATGAGCCGTATGTGTTCACGCAGCGGAAGGCGCACAGCAAAGGATTCTGGGAACACTCATTAACATCTAAAAACAGACATCATCAAGAGTATATTACGGGTCTGGGTTAACTGTAAAGAAAAACAGACAGAGCTGTTGCCCATCTGCTCCATTTCAATCATTTTAAAATAGACAATGATGATAGAAATTGGTTCAGAAGTGAGTTGTAATGACACAACTGGCAAGCATAAAATGCCTTTACCCTCCGATATAACCACGTTAATATAAACTGCTTGTTTTGGCTTTGCACCAGAGCCTAGTGGCTCATCAGGCTGGTTCTTATCCTTGGTTTCCATAGTGTGAAGCTACCAGGAGTTGAACTCCTTCAGGATTGGGCGCTAGTCCATCACAGGTTACTTTCTCAGTTTTTTACTGGTACCTATTTATACTGCCCAGTGGACAGAGGTACAGTTGTGGTTAAGACCTTGCCCAGGGGTCTTAGCATGGAGGGGATATCTAATGGGAATTCGAACCCATGACCTCATGATCCTTAGCCCAGCACCCTAAACACTATGCCACCATCCCCAGAAACCGTGTGTTTTAATCACTGTTAATCTCCTAATATTCTAAAAAATGTCTTATAACATCCAGAAGATCAACACAGAGATACATCTCATTCACTACTGAGGATCCCGTGTGTGTGTGTGTCTTTTATCTTCCATTATCGGTTCATTCGGGATGAATATAAAGGTTTCCTGGTGAAACCACCCCAGCTCACAGACTTCGTAACATGTGCTCTACATCTTGTTTTGGTTCTGTATCTATTTACAATAACAATAATGAGATGATCCCCAGTGCACTAACTGGGTTATCAAAGGCTGATGATGGCTCTCACTGTCTGTGATGAAGGTTTGTGTAAAAGAACCATTGCTGACTTTTGTAAAGGCTGCAGAGCAGTCAGTGCGTTTAGCCCTGTGATGGCCTGACGAGCTGTCCAGGGTGTACTGTGCCCTCACCCAGTGTTGGCTGAGATGGGCGCCAGCCTCCCCATGACCTTATTTAGAATTAAATGGTTCAGAAAATGAATGAATGAATAATAAAGATGTTGATATTATTAATATTATGGTTGCCGGAGCAGGGCTTATTAACTGCATACAGGAGGAAACTACGGGTTTCAGAAAGATGTAATGGATCCGATTCCTTTTTATTTCCAACAGATACCCCTGTATTCCATCTTTATTTAATAACCTGGAACTGCATGATGAATTTTAAAATCCAAAAACTTTAATGTAAGGTGTGTGTGTGTGAGTGAGTGAGTGAGTGAATGTGTGTGTGTGTGTGTGTGTGTGTGTGTGTATGTCCACACCTTCACATCTCATCATGGGACCAGGTTCGAATCCTTCCTCACATGCACACTCAAATCCTCCAATCACATTAGTGCAGGTTCCGTTTCCACACGCGTTCTCTTTGCTGCACTCGTCTAAATCTAAGAGAGAAACACATACAACTCTGAACCAGTATACCGTTATCATCTCTCAGTCCATCGCGGCACGTTTTCTTCTTTTGACAGGATGAAACAGTATAAACATGTGGGTTTATGCAGTTGTGTTCAGGTATAGGTTCACCTCATTATTCCCGCTGTAATACACACGCATAACATTGCTCCTCACTGCAAGGTTTATTCTATTTATCTAATTCTATTCACTATTATAGTGATGCTAATGCTTGCTCATAAAGGTTTTAGCATTTCTCCTTGATTTTAAGAAAATAATGTGTGTGTGTATTTCAGTGGAGATAAACACAGAATCCTAGTAGCATCGCCCTGTGGCTCGTCATTCATGTGTAGCATCATTACCAAATACAGTAATTATCAACTCATTTGTAGAATGATCACATAACACATGTCATATATTATCACAACAAACATTTGTGTTCAACTAATGAGCATACCTGCTACAAGTTAGTATGTTAATAGTATAACACTCTAATTAAAAATGTCACAACATGAACGCTGCACTAGTAAACAGTCTTACACTGTACTCATTGCATAAGTTTATAAAAATAGTGGAATTCCGCTAAATATTGGCGATCTGGGATATAGCGTGTATGTGTGCATCGGTGTGTGCATGTGTGTGTGTGCGTGTATATGCTACCTGTACAGTTTGCCCCTGAGGAGTCCAGAATGTACCCCATGTGACAGTCGCAACGAAATGAGCCATCCGTGTTTATACACTGAGCATTATGGCAGATGTTCGGGTCTTTACATTCATCTGTGTCTGGAATTATTAAATATAATTGATCAGTAAATCAACCAACAAATTACACACTCAATTATTTTGATCAGAGACAGTTTACCCTCAGGTCCGTCATCTGTTCCGTATGGTTGTCCTATGCTGTAGCAGAGCATGCTGAAGTCGTCTGTAACACATTATTTACCCATATTTACAAACAACATCATGTAAAACGTCCTGTAGCTTTCTCTCTCTCTCTCTCTCTCTCTAATCTTTATCTCTCCCTGTCTCGGTGCATGCTAGGAGTATGCATGAGTGTGTGAGTGAGTGTGGTCGTATGCAGAGAGTGCTATTTTTAGTTTTCTTTACCCTTTTCTTAAATTTTCTGTGGGAATGTGGTGAAGGTGAAGGTAGAGGTGAGCACTTGTGTTCAGCACACCAAAAAAATGTCGGTTGGCTCCGGGATGGAGAAGCTGACTCTCTGACTCACCATTAAAATGTTACGAACAGTCAGCTGCATGGTGGAGGACAGTGTTCTGGCTGTAGGGGAACTAGTCAGGTTTGGCGGTGTGGAATCAGTGAGAGGTGATGTTTATGGATTGTGTGGATAAGGAAATGTGGTTGATTGGAATGGCATGCCTCAAAGTAAGCAGGTATTATGCAGATACCTTTGCCTTTCCTAATGCTCGATGTTATGTTAAAGGGACGAGATGATTGACAGGTATCTATCATCGGGAAAAGTTTGTTGCAGTCTCGTTTGTCAAGCAATACACTTCCTCATCTTCACTTAATTTCTGTAAACACACATGAATGAAGTGTATCACCTGAGGTCCTGTTGGGGCAAAGGTCACAGGGGTCACCCCATCCTTGACCAGGCATAGCGCTGCAGCAGCATGCTCCTTTTGTGGTGTTCAGTGGCTTTGGAGCAGAACATCGGCCATTCTCAAACTTAGTGTAACAAAAACTTACTCGTTTATCTGAGAGAGCAAGAGAGGGAGAGAGAGAGAGAGAGAGCGAGAGAGAGAAAGATGTTCAGATAACACATTTTACATCTGATGCGCTCCGCCTGCCACAAATGTAGGGTAGTTTGTATGGGAAGAGTTATGGACTTTAATCACCACGTTAGACCTGAACACCTCAGAATCCAACTGGGATCAAATGCCTGGTAACCACAAAACTGTAAATGTGTTCTGTGTGTGTTTGTTTTAGAGAAATTACTGGTGTTTATGAATAGATGGCAAACACTTTATTACCTGCGTTTTAATATAGAATGAAACTCACACACAAATGCACACACACCGACAGAAGCGCACTCACACACACTCATGCACACACACACAAACATGCACACACACCGACAAAAAACACACAATCACACATGCACACAAAGGCACACACATGCAAACACACCAATAGAAACGCACTCAGACACACCCACACACACACACACACACACACACACACACACACACACACACACACCAAACACAGGCACACACGCACATGCACAAACACACAGGCATACACACACATGCACACATAAAACAAATACACACACACAAACACACAGGTACACACAAACAGACACGTGCATACACATACACATGCATACAAAGACACTCATGCATACAAAAACACACCCACGCATGCGTACACGTGCACACACACAAACAGACACATGCATACACATACTCAGACACACACACACACACTGACAGACACAGACACATACACATGCACGCACACACGTACAAACACACATATGCATACACATTCATGCATGCACACACAAACACACACATACATACACACAAGCATACACATGCACACAGGCACACAGAGATACACACATATACACGCACACACATACATGCATAAACAAACACGCATACACACATGCATATACACACACGCTCAAAGACATGCATACACAAACACACACGCATACATACACACACACACACAAATACACA
>CM045739.1:41870000-41902500 GCA_024760905.1 Plotosus lineatus
ATGCACTTGAAGCTTCCTGCTGTGTTTTTGCAACTTCCAAAGATACAGATATCTGGAGTCTGGGCACAATCATCAATATCTGAAAAAAAGAAAGAGCTTCAAACAGTGATGAAGAACAAACAGAAAGTGGTGGTGATACAGTTCTGAGCTCATAATCATCCATATTTCCATTCCCAAACAGTTTAGTACTATTAGAATTGTGGGCAGGGAGAGCCTATCTCTGCAAACAGGGTAAAGATAATGTACACCAACAGCTCACCAGTTCGTCTTAGGCCCAACACACATATTACCATTCAGACTTGCACTCACACTTAGGGGCAACTGAGAATGTTCAGTTACATTTAAGCCCAGGACCTTCATGATGTGAGGCGGCTGCGCTAGCCAGTATGCCACCATGCTGCCTGCTGATGATCAGAGTTTCTCAATGTTCCACTCTTCAACTTGGATTATATGTCATCTAATGTATGGATGATTTTGATTTAAATAATCTGATATGTTATTTATTTCTTTTCTTTGTTTTCATCCACATTGATCATGTCAACTGTTTACACAAAAAAAGTTTAAAATTCCAGAGTTGTCTTCAGTTTCTCATTTTATTTTCAGTTCTCAGTAAAGTAAAAGAAACAACAGAATTTAAACAGGTAAGAAGTCCAATTTGAGCAGTTATATCTAATCCCTATCTAGTAGAACGTCTCTCTCTCTCTCTCTCTCTCTCTCTCTCTCTCTCGCTCTGTATGTGTATGTGTCTGACTAAAGTTTGGAAAATCAGCAGAACAAATCAACATAAAAACCTAAATTCACCTGATCAAATTGAAAAAACTAGCCAAATCTGACAGAAACACAATCTGTCATCTGTCAATATCATGATATTCAGCAGAGACGATGGAGCTTGAGGACTCGTTGCTCAGCACTATATGTTATCCAGGAATAAAAATCTTTCTGGCTTGGAAGGAAACAAGGTGAACTGGATGAATATGAAGAACCGTGCCTGAAAAATAACTTCTCCTGAATGTGCCCTTTGAAAATATGGACACTTGGAGTTTATTGTTGTTTAGTATCTGATATAATTCTTCAGGATTTGATGTTGAATTCTGTTTGGTCCGGTTCGTTCTAAGCTTGAGGAAGTACCAAAAACATACATTGGGAAAATTTGGTAGGGGATGATTGTCCAGGGGCAGCACTATGGTATAATGGTTAACACATCTGCCTCACAGCAAGCAGGTCCTAGGTTCGAGTCCTGGGTTGGGTGAGAGTGTTTTTGTGTGACGTTTCAATGATCTCCCCATGCTTGCTTGGGTTTCCTGCAGCTACTCGTTTCCTCCCACCGTCCAAAGACATGCACATCAGGCTAACTAGCAGCTCTAAATTGCCTCTAGGTGTGCGTGTGCGCCCGAATGGTTGTGTGTATGTGTGTGTGTGTGTGTGTGTGTGTTGCCCCTGTGATACACAGATGGGCTGTTCTGACTCTGTGTGAAGATGGGGCGCCCCATCTTTACACAGAGTCAGCTGCGGTTCAGGAAATAATGAATGAACTTGTTAATCTTTAGTAAATAAAATAAATAAAACATGAGCTCTTAAGCATTTATTTATTTATTAAAATGAAATATGTTCCGAAATGTGTGATCAGAGAAACTCGTACCTACGCACTTCTCATTTGAGAGGTAATATCCAGGAGGGCAGATACACCTGTATGAACCATCCAGATTTTGGCAGGTTCCTGGACTACATGTACCAGGATGTATATCACACTCATTAATATCTGTAAATAAGACATTACAAACACACAAAGTAAATTCATCACACGAAGCACATGTGGGATGTGGAGATTATATTGTTTCACTGGAACAAGGTTCTAGGACTCAGAGTCTTGGTTGCAGTACTCACTACTCTGTACAAGTAGAAAGAAATAGATCAAGATTCTGCATCAATCTTGTGCTCAATGTTTACTCTCTGTGTTAATTTGGACTTTGCCCTGATTCTTGTTCTGAGGGACTTGACTGAGCTTTTAGTCTCATGTGTCATCCATTCCATTCTACAGTCTGTTGTCTCGAGTGGTGATCGTGTTCTTGGTCTTCGTCTTAGTTCTGGTCTCAAAGAATAAAATTTAGTTTGGGTCTTGGTTTTAGTCACTATATTTTTAGTCTCAGGCTATTTCTCTGTAAAATATTCGTCAGATTTGAACCCACATACTTGGGAGCACAAAATCCAAGGATGAGAGAATGCTATACAGTAGTGTAGTATTTGGCGCAGCGGTGTATTTACACATCAATAAGTGGTGGTGCCATGATACTGGTACAGAGAAGAGCCATTGCTGCCCTGATGTGGAATTTATGCTGCTGAAGTATAAGGCTGTTTTATTTACAAAGGAAATTCAGCACTGTTTATATATGTGCTGTGAACATCATCCTGGATGCTAACGGTAAGCTCAACTACTGGGCGGCATCAAAAAGAGTTTGTCCACCCATCTAGACTGTTTTCATCATTGCTGGGGTCTTCAATAATGCCAGTTTAAAGTGTGTCCTTCTTACCTTCCACCAAATATCACATGTCCAACCAGAGGCAACAAAACCCTCAACCAGGTGTACACAAAAATAGCTCACGCCTATAAGGCTTACTCTGACAGTTCTGGATTAAATTAATCACTGTGTGGAAAGTAATATCAGTAGAAGACTGATCCGTGTGCTCCCCAACCAGAAACCATGGATGATGCATGGAGTGCGAAATTAAGTCAAAGCTCATGATGCTGCCTATAGAATGGAGAATGCAGCCACTTATAGCACAGCCAGGAGGAAGCTAAAATGGGACATCAGACATGCCAAATTCAGCTTCACCCAGCAAGTCCATTAACTCATCCAACTCCTGTCAAGAGACTGATGGAACCGTGTGCTTATGAATCCATAAGAATCCATAATGACATCTCTCTCTAAGAGTAGCACAGCTCTGCCAGAGTTTAGCAGGAAAAACACAACCCCTCTCCACTAATGACCCTACCCCCATTCTGAGCCCCCATGAGGTTGTTGCTGACTTTGGAGGATCAACCCCAGAAAAGCGCCTGGCCCTGATGAAATCTCGGGTCGAGTGCTCAGAGGCTGCACAGATGAACTCACAGACGTGTTCACTCACATCTTCAACCTCTCACTGTCTCTGTCCTGTACCAATCTGCTTCCAATCATCCACAATCATCTCTGTACCCAAACAGTCATCGGTCACATGCCTAAATGACTATAGACATGTGGCATTCACCCCACTAACTGCCAGATACCTGGAGAGACTGGTTCTAACATGCAGACAATATGTATTACGATACTCTGAAGCAAAACCAGTTTTTTTATATGCATTCGGAAAACTTTGGAACGGTAGAAGAACTTTGGCTATTCGCACTAATTGAACTGGAAGCAATGCTTTCGTTGAAAAAAATGGAGAGCACAGAGGATGACAGCTTTACTATCATGTCAAAGAGTAAAGCTAAATCTTCTGTTTGGAAGCATTTTGGATTGAAAAAGCGTATCTCAGATGGAACTATTGATAAAGCAAATGTGTGCAAAAGATGCAAAGTTGACAAAAAATTTTCAGGGGGTACATCAAATCTGATCACTCATATGCGGCAACACAACACAAAACTTTTTATTAGCAAACAAATTAAAGCTAATCACGGGCTAAAAGCTAGATAGCCACAATTAGAGGAACAAGCTCGCACATGGGTGTTTGAGCAACGTGCTGCAGGGAGAGGCTTGTCAACAGTGCAGTTGTGTCTCCACGTCCAGGTAGTGAAATTATTACATATCATATTACATCATAATCATAACGGACATAATTTCGCAAGAAAGCAACAAGAGGGCAGAAAAGCAGAGATTATTATTACTGTGGTGAAGAAAACAAAAAAAAAAAAGCTAATTGCGGGATAAAAGCTAATCGCGGGCTAAAAGCTAGATGGTCACAGCTAGAGGAACGAGTTCGTACATGGGGGTTTGAGCACCAATCCTTTGGACTGTTGGAGAGTTTCGTCTTCTGACCAGATTGGCTAAGAGCTATCTATGTGTACCTGCCAGCAGTGTTCCCTCTGAGAGGGTGTTTACATCAGCTGGTGCCACTGTCACACACAAAAGGGCAAGTCTGAAGCAAAGCACGTGGATACTCTGGTGTTTTTGAAAAATAACAAATAAATGACAAATATATTTGAGAACAATAGACAATTGAACTGAAATACAAACATAATTTCAATTTACCAAAGTTGAATTTACACCTGAAAGGGTTTTCAACTGCAGTTCTTAACTTGTGTTCCAGTATTCAAGTGCTATACTGATTATTAATGTTTAATGTCTGTTGTTGATAAATGTTCATTTAATTATTATCTTTCTGAGATGTTACTGGTATGTTTAATATACCTAGTTTGTTTTCATATATCACAAAGATTGTGATAGAGATTTCAGGTTTATTCCTTCAGATTAGACTACAATAGTCAAAGGTTCTGAAGCTTCATGTATTTGAGTTTAAGAGATTTTGAAACAATTGCTTAATCTCAATAATCTTGATTATTAGCTGTTGAATGCAGTATTAAGTTTAATATTTATTAGAGCTGACTTAATTCTTGATTTGTTGTTCAGATCTCAGATTGAAAATGTTAAAGTGGATAACTCCTGTGGAAAACATACAAAAACAACAACAACAACAACAACAAAAAAACAACCCAACAAAACTACTTACATTTTTATGTGAGGTGCGCATCTGTGTGTGTGTGCGCGCGTGTGCATCTGTATGTGTGTGTATTTATATTTTATTTACATCTTTTGCATTATTTTTGAATATTTATAAGCATTTATAGTGTTGAATATGTATTTATTGATATTATATACACATATACATGTACGTATACTTCAGTCAGGGGGGGGTCGATCCTACTTCGCAGAATTCAGCAGTCTCGGGGGGGGGGGGGGGGGGTACCATTAACTATGGAAAGTGAGGGATCCCTGTACATAAAATCTAGGCAATACCCACCCCTACTCAGCATGCCACTTATCTACTTTACCGTCGCCCCATGCTGCTGCTCCTGCACACATGTTTTGTTGTATTACTTATTGTGTTTGTGTTTGAAAATTTGAAATTAATTCTAATTAAATTTAAACACACACATATATATATATATATATATATATATATATATATATATATAATTTTATTCCCCCCTCCTTGAATCACCACCTTATCGTGGTGGAGGGGTTTGCGTGACCTAATGATCCTAGGAGCTATGTTGTCGGGGGCATAATGCCCCTGGTAGGGTCATCCAAAGCAAACAGGTCCTGGGTGAAGGTCCAGATGAAGTGCGATTCAGAAGACCCCTATGACATGTAAGAGAGATCAAAGGAAGCAGTCTCCAGCAGGAAGCAGGTGGTCGGGCTTCTGCCCATGGAGCCTGACGGGCCTAGCCCTCCCATGGACCCACCACTCGTGGGAGGAGTTTAAGGGGTCGTGTGCAGTGTGAGTGGGGTGGCAGCCGAAGGCATGGGTTCTGTCGGACCGATCTTCGACAACATACTCTGACCCTCGGGGCATGGAATGTCACCTCTCTGGCGGGGAAGGGGCCTGATCTGGTGCATGAGGTGGAGAGATACCGACTAGATATAGTCAGGCTCACCTCAATGCATAGCTTGGGCTCTGGAACCATCCATCTTGAGAGAGGATGGACCTTATTCTATTCTGGAGTTGCTCATGGAGAGAGGCGGCGAGCCGGTGTGGGTATTCTTGTTACCCCCCCGTCTCGGTGCCCAAATGTTGGGGTTCTCTCCAGTTGATGAAAGGGTAGCTTCCCTCCGTTTTCGGACGGGGAGGGGGTGGGGTGGTGGGATCCTGACTGTTATTTGTGGTTATGCACCAAATGACAGTTCAAAGTACTCACCCTTCTTGGAGTCGTTAGGGGGTGTGTTGGGGAACGCTCCCTCTGGAGACTCACTCGTTGTCTTGGGAGACTTCAACACCCATGTGGGCAATGATAGTGTGATCTGGAAGGGTGTGATTGGTAGCTACAGCCTCTCCAGTCTGAACTCAAATGGTGTTTTGTTGTTAGACTTCTGTGCTCATCACAGTTTGTCTATCACAAACACCATGTTCGAACATAAGGGTGCCCATAAGTGCACTTGGCACCAGGACACCCTATGTTGCAATTCGATGATTGACTATCGTCGTGTCATCTAACTTGCGACCATATGTTCTTGACACTCGGGTGAAGAGAGCAGCTGAGCTGTCTACCGATCACTACCTGGTGGTGAGTTGGCTTCGGTGGTGGGGGAGGCTGCTTTCCAGACAAAGCGTGTACACAAGCGTGTAATCAGGGTCTGCCGGGAACGTCTGGCAGAGTCCCCTGTCTGAGAGGCCTTTAACTCCCACCTCCAGCAGAGCTACAACCATGTCCCGGAGGAGGCGGGGGACATGGAATCCGAATGGGCCATGTTTCGTGCCTCCATTGCTGAGGTGGCAGTCCATAGCAGTAATCCCCGACCCGGTGTTGGACACCTGTGGTGAAGGGGACAATCAAGCTGCAGAAGAAGGCCTATCGGGTTTTATTAGCCTGTGGGACTCCCAAGGCAGCAAACAAGTACCGGCAGGCCAAACGTGCTGCAGCCGAGGCTGTCGCAGATGCAAAATCTCGGGCGTGGGAGGAGTTCGGTGAGGGCCTGGAGAGTGATTATCGGTTGGCCTCAAAAAGGTCCGACGCCTTAGGAGGGGGAAGCAGTTCTCCACAAACACTGTTTACAGTGGAGGTGGGGAGCTGCTTACCTCGACTGGGGATGTCATCGAGAGGTGGATGGAATACTTTGAGGACCTCCTCAATCCCACCAACACACCCTCTGTGGAAGAGGAAGACCCTGTGGGTTTGGGTGGGGTCTACCCATCACTGGAGTAGAGGTCACTGAGGTTGTCAAAAAGCTCCTCAGTGGTTGAGCTCCGGGGTTGGACGAGATCCACCAGGAATGTCTCAGGGCTCTGGATGCTGTAGGACTGTCTTGGTTGACACCTTTCTGCAACATTGCGTGGTCATCGGGGGCTGTACCTCTGGATTGGCAAACTGGGGTGGTGGTCCTGATTTTTAAGAAAAGGAACCGGAGGGTGTGTTCCAATTATCGTGGAATTACACTCCTCAGCCTACCTGGGAAAGTGGGGGCAGTGGTGGTCTAGTGGTATAGGGCGCTGGATCGCTGATCCAAAGGTTGGGGGTTCGAGTCCCACTCTCCACAAGGTTGTCACTGTCTCCCCCCCAGTGCGGCTAACTGGGTTATCAAAGGCGGGTCATGTCTGTCACTGTCTATGGTGAGAGGCATGTAAAAGAACCATTGCTGACTTTCGTAAAGAGTAGGCTGCAAAGTCGTCAGCGTGTTTCTGTCCCTTGCTAAAAGGGTTGTGTCAGGAAGGGCATCCGACGTAAAAACCTCTGCCAAATCAAACGTGCGAATCAGATGATTCGCTGTGGCGACTCCCGAGTAAAAGGGAAAAAGCCGAAAGGAAGACAGACAGCCTACCTGGGAAAGTCTATGCAGGGGTATTAGAGAGGAGGATCCGACCGATAGTCGAACCTCGGATTCAGGAGGAACAATTTGGTTTTTCTCCTGGCTGTAGCACTCTTGACCAACTCTATACACTCCACAGGATTCTGGAGAAGGCTTTCGACCGTGTCCCTTGAACGATCTTGTGGGGCGTGCTCCGAGAGTACGGCATTCCAGACCTGTTGCTATGAGCCATTCGGTCGCTGTATCACCGGAGCCAGAGTTTGGTCCATATTGGCAATAACAGGTCGAATTCGTTTCCGGTGGGAGTTGGAGTCTGCTAAGGCTGTCCTTTGTCATCAATTCTGTTCATAATTTTTATGGACAGAATTTCTAGGCGCAGTCGAGGTATTGAGGGGTTCTGGTTTGGTGGCCATTGGATCTCGTCTCAGCTTTTTGCGGATGATGTTGTCCTTTTGGCTTCATCAAGTCGGGACCTCCAGCTCTCATTGGAGTGATTCACAGCTGAGTGCGAAGCAGCCGGGATGAAGATCAGTACCTCCAAGTCTGAGGCCATGGTTCTCAGTCGGACAAGGGTGGAATGCATCCTCCAGGTCGGGAATAAGGTCCTGCCCCAAGTGGAGGAATTTAAATATCTTGGGGTCTTGTTCACAAGTGAGGGAAGGATGGAGCGAGAGATCGACAGACGGATCGCTGCAGCCTCTGCTATTAAGCGGTGCCTGTACCGGGCCATCGTGGTGAAGAAGGAGCTGAGCCGCAAGGCAAAGCTCTCAATTTACCAGTCAATCTACGTTCCAACCCTCGCCTATGGTCACAAGCTTTGGGTTGTGACTGAAAGAACAAGATCACGGATACAAGCGGCTGAAATTAGCTTCCTTCGGCAGGTAATGGGGTTCTCCCTTAGAGATAAGGTGAGAAGCTCTACCATCCATGGAGAGCTCGGAGTAGATCCACTGCTCCTCCGCATTGAGAGGGGCCAGTTGAGGTGGCTCGGGCATCTGGTCAGAATGCCTCCCAGACGCCTCCCTGGTGTGGTGTTTCGGGCAAGTCCAACCGGGAAGAGCTCCCGGGGTCGACCAAGAGCACGCTGGAGGGACAATGTCTCTCGGCTTGTCTGGGACCGCCTCAGTGTCCCCCCGGGAGAGTTGGAGGAAGTGACTGGGGAAGTAGAGGAACGTCTGGACCTCTTCACTTAGGTTGCTGCCCCTGCGACCTGACCCTGGACTTAGCAGAATATGATGATGATGATGATGATGATGATGATGATGATGATGATGATGGTTTTATTCCTTTATTCTCTTTTTACATATTTGCACTATGTGGACTTTACTGCACGACATGGCCTTGGTGCTGTCTTGCTGTCTCGTAGACATTGCACAATGGTAATAAAGTTACCTTGATTCTCTAGAAAGTGAAATGAAAGAAAATCTAAAATGCATTCAGTGGTCAGCCTATTGAAAACGACTGCCATTTGTAGTTGCTCGAAAGAGTTATGAGAATCACAACAATATGACGTAAAAGTGTCAGTTCAAATAAAGCAAGAAAACAGCAATAATAACAGTGTACAGATATTAAACTAGCAAATCAGATTTACATGAACACAGAGTGTACATATGTACTTATGGCTTAGAAACAGTGGCGCTGTTGATAGGATAGGATAGGATAGTGGATAGGATCAGAAATGAGTATATCAGAGGGACAGCCCACGTAAGATGTTTTGGACACAAAGTCAGAGAGGCGAGATTGAGATGGTCTGGACATGTACAGAGGAGGGATAGTGAGTATATTGGCAGTAGGATGCTGAGGTTGGAACTACCAGGCAGAAGGCCTTGAGGAAGACCAAAGAAGAGATTTATGGATGTGGTGAAGGAAGACATGAAGGTCGTTGGAGTCAGAAAAGAAGATGCGGAGGACAGGGTGAGGTGGAGGCGGATGATTTGCTGTGGCGACCCCTGAAGGGAGCAGACGAAAGTAAAATAAGAAGAAGAGATATATATATAGAAAAGTGGTACCTCAACAGTGGTTGTTAGTGCTTATGCCCCACAGGCAGGATGTGAGCTAGAAGAGAAGGAGAGATTCTGGATTGAGTTAGATCAAGTGATGCAGAATACCCCCAACGATGAAAGAGTAGTCAATGGGGCAGACTTCAATGGACATGTTGCTGCAGGAAACAGAGGGGACGAGGAAGTGATGGGCAGGTTTGGTATCCAGGACAGGAACGCAGAAGGACAGATGTTGATAGATTTTGCAAAAAGGATGGAAATGGCTATGGTAAATACTTTCTTCCAGAAGAGAGAGGAGCATAGAGTGACTTATAAAAGCAGAGTTAGGAGCACACAGGTAGACTACATCTTGTGTAGGCGATGCAATTTGAAGGAAGTCAGTGACTGCAAAGTAGTAGCGGGTGAGAGTGTTGCCAAACAGCATAGGATGGTGGTGTGCAGGATGACACTGATGTGAGGAAGGTGAAGAAGGCAAAGGTAGAGCAGAAGACAAAGTAGTGGAAGCTGAAAAAGGAGGAGTGTTGTGTTGTCTTCAAGGAGGAGTTGAAACAGGCTTTGGGTGGTCAGGAAGTGCTTCCAGATGACTGGACAACTACAGCTAATGTGATCAGGGAGACAGGTAGGAGAATACTTGGTGTGTCATCTGGAAGGAGAGTAGATAAGGAGACTTGGTGGTGGAATGAGGAAGTGCAGGAGTGTGTACAAAAGAAGAGGTTAGCTAAGAAGAAGTGAGACATAGAGAGGACCGAAGAGAGTAAACAGGAGTACAGGAAGACACAGCGTAAGGCAAAGTTAGCGGTGTCAAAGGCCAAACAGAGGGCGTATGATGACTTGTATGCTCGGTTGGAAAGTAAAGAGGGAGAAAATGATTTATACAGGTTGGCACAGCATAGAAATAGAGATGGGAAGGATGTGCAGCAAGTTAGAGTGATTAAGGGAGCAGCGAGGGAAATGTATGGACTGATGACAGAAGTGTGCTGGGAAGATGGAAAGAGTACTTTGAAGAGCTGATGAATGAGGAAAATGAGAGAGAAAAAAGAGTAGAAGAGGTGACTGTTGAGGCCCAGGAAGTAGCAAAGATTAGTAAGGGTGAAGTGAGGAGGGCATTGAAGAGGATGAAGAATGGAAAGGCAGTTGGCCTTGATGACATACCGGTGGAGGTATGGAAGTGGAGAGGAAGCAGTAGATTTCCTGACAAGAACATTCAACAAGGTCTTAGAGAGTGAGAGGATGCTAGAGGAATGGAGGAGAAGTGTGCTGGTGCCCATTTTTAAGAACAAGGGAGATGTGCAGAGTCAACAGACTCCTAGTATGTTGAGGTTGGAACTACCAGGCAGAAGGCCTAGAGGAAGACCAAAGAGACGATTCGTGGATGTGGTGAAGGAGGACATGAAGGCAGTTGGTGTAAGAGAAAAAGATGCAGAGGATAGGGTGAGATGGAGGCAGATGATTCGCTGTGGCGACCCCTGAAGGGAAAAGCCGAAAGGACAAGAAGAAGAACAGTGGTACCTGACTTTACGAAAGTCTCACCAAACGAAAAATGCAGGCTATGATACGCATTTTCCTCAAATTTTTGTCTCTGTATACGAAACAAGTTCACGTTATGACAGTGCCATCTTAAAAATTCAAACGTGCCATTCAAACATTAAAACGCGCCATTCACATTCAAACAATGCACGAGCTGCTCTCCCATCAATGACGTTCAAACATTCCGCCCCGCTGGCCTCCCATTGGCTAACAACTAAGCTGTTGTTCATGTTGCCTTCACTCAAGTACCATCTTGGACAGGTCCACCTGACACCATCTTGGACAGGGATCCCATTGGCTAGGAGGGATGACGCAGCTACCTCCCATTGTCTATTATGGAGCTGAATCTACCATGATACTTTTCGTGTAAAGAACAGAGTTATTGTTGTTTTTATGCTTTATTTCTTGACTCAGGCTTTTAACCTTCCGTAAACATTTGTACAATTATAACTGCTAAGAAGACATGGTCAACACACACGTGCACACCCACACACGCGTGCACACACACACACACACACGCACGCACACACAAACACACACACACACACACGTGTGATTTCCAGTGCGAGTGAGAACAAGAAACGGGCTCGAGTTATATCAAAAAGAAATATGGCCATACCCGTCTACCATCGGTATGATATTGAAGCAGAAGGAGGTCTTTAAAGGTATGTTTTTATAATTTTTAAAGGGTTTAGGGGTAGTATTGGGAGCCTTGGAACGAATCATGCATTTTACATGTAAAGTGCAGTTCAACTTACGAAAAATGCTGGTTACAAAAAGGCTTGGATTAATTAACGGATTAAATTCGTAAAGTGAGGCATTACTGTGCGTATATTTATATATATATATAAGAACATTTGCTATTATCAAACCAGATCTGATCCAGAGTGACACTGGAAATCCCATTTTTTTAAAAAGTGGTACTACAGCAGGGTCTCCAGGGTATGCTGTGTACTTAATTGTTATGGCTTGGGAGAGGTTTACACTCTCTGCTTACTCTTGTTTCTCTCCACTGACTTTTTAAAATGACATTCAGTTTTAAATAAAGTAATAAAAAAGGGGGGATGGAACATGATAGAAATAGAAACTTAGTTATTCTTTTATTTTATGTCTCTTCAGAGTTTCTACCTGTATGAATGGCATTCTTCTTTCCTTATATAGTTATAATTTCCTGTATCTTACAGCTCTTACTCTATTAATTGTTAAAATGGTCTTTATCCTAATAGTTGGATCAATCACTCACTGACTCACTTAATTTACTGATTAATCCTATTAGGGTCATGCATATGCTGGATCTTATTTCAGCCAACACTGGGGGTAAAAGCAGGGTACAACTTGAACAACTCACTAGACCACACAACCAATCACACTCACACACTAACACCTAAGGGCAATGTGGAACAGCCGCTTAGCCTCATGTGCATGTCTACGAACTGTGGGAGGGAACCAGAGTACCCAGAGGAAATCCAAACAAGCGTGGGGAGAACATGCAAACTTCACACACAAACACTCAGAGCTGAGTAGCGTCTTGCTGTGAGTAGGACTTGCTAACCACTATGCCGCCATGTTGCCCATTGATGGGATCAGACTTCACAAATTCAGTGCAGTTTTAATATGTTTATCCTGGAGCTTAATACTGTTGTGGCAGATGCAGTTTCAACTCACCAAGAGACTAGAAACAATTTATTCAGTCAAAGTGCAAGAATCAGCAGAGTGTTTATCAGTTCAGCCCAACAGGTGTGATCTTCAAATGAGCATTCAACGACCCCCACCTCTCTACAGCAAGGGATTTTATAACCTTGAATAGCTCAGTTAAAGCCTTCGCCCCCATTATTTTTACGTCCTGAACCAAGCAGATCTGAAGTTGTTTACTTCGATCTTTCTTTCAATGTCGAGACTGCATCACTGACCTTGGTTTGAGCTTTGAGTCTCCGGCTCAGCGAAGATGTTTCTGTGTGGCATTTACATGTTCTCCCTGTGCTTGCTTAAGTCTCCTTCAAGTACTCCGGTTCCTCCCACAATTCAAAGACATGCACATGGCCCCCATACACCCTTCAGTGTGACTGTGAATGGTTGTGTTTTTCCTTTGACATTTTTCTCCCAAATTTTGTCATATCCAGCCAACCCTACCATCAAGTATTTTTTTGCCCATCAAACAACCGCCCCCAATCAGAGAGAGACGAAAGCATGCACACGCCCCCTCTGTGACATGCAGTGCCAGCAGTCCACCTCTTTTTGAACTGCTGCACGTGTGTATTTTGGGCCTCGAGAAGGCCTCGAGGAAGACCAAAGAAGAGATTTATGGATGTGGTGAAGAAAGACATGAAGGTCGTTTGGAGACAGAAAAGATGATGCGGAGGACAGGGTGAGGTGGAGACGGATGATTTGCTGTGGCGACCTCTGAAGGGAGCAGCCGAAAGTAAAAGAAGAGTGTACATATGTACAGGATGTCCCCCAAATATGTAAACACCCTTTAAATAATTGTAAACTAGGTGTTTATCATCATTCTTTTAATTTTCAACATGCAAAATAATTTACAAACATCATTCTATTGTTTTGTCACCGCCTGCTCTCAAACTCATGGCGGTTCTGGTCCAGACACTCCGACAACGCGAAGCGATGGAATAGCACACATGCATGCATTCACGTTCAATGGTTGCTCTCAATTTAATGACTGTTGCGATTCTCATTGCGTAGACCTTGTCTTTTAGGTATCCCCATAAAAAAGAAGTCTAGTGATGTGAGGTTTGGGTGGAGGGTATTCAACAAAACCTCTCCATCTGATAAAAGATGTGTCCATTTTTTTCGACACCCTGTATGTATGTGTAAATATATATGTCTGTCTGTCTTCCTTTCGGCTTTTTCCCTTTTACTCGGGAGTTGCCACAGCGAATCATCTGATTTGCACATTTGATTTGGCATAGGTTTTTACGTCGGATGTCCTTCCTGTCACAACCCTTTTTTAGCAAGGGACAGAAACACGCTGACGGCTTTGCAGCTGCTCTTTACGAAAGTCACCAATGGTTCTTTTACATGACTCACCACAGACAGTGAGAGACATGGCCAGCCTTTGATAGCCCAGTTAGCCGTACTGGGGGGGACAGTGACAACCTTGTGAAGAGTGGGACTCGAACCCCCAACCTTTGCATCAGCGACCCAGCGCCCTATACCACCAGACCACCACTGCCCCAAATATATATAATACACAGGGATCCCTCGCTACTTCGTGCTTCAATTACTGCGACTTCAGTGCATCGAGGTTTTTTAAAAATAAATAAATAAATAAATATTCATCAAATTATAAAATCAGGAAATTAAGGAAGAATAGGTGGAAAAGTTAAGGAAAATGTCACAAAAACAAGGACAATTATGCAAAAAAAAAAAACAAAACCTGAAACAACATCAAAACAAACAAAAAAAAAAACCATCTCCCATCAAAACTGGATACATTGCGCAGCCTCTGCGTAGCCACGCCCCCTCTGCCGGAGCCTAGTATTAAGTGTACCTCAGGATAATGTTTAATTATATTTCATACTCATATTTATGATCTATACCACTAGACCACCACTGCATTAGTCTGGGTCTTGGATTCACTCTCAGTGCTCAGTTGGCTATTGATTGGGTTCTCATTACCCAGGTGTGATCTGTGTTCTCTATGTCCATGCCTAGAATTTTGGTTTTAACTTAAATTCTAGTCTAAGTCTCAGTATGGGTTTCAGTTTCAGTCCTGCACTGAGTCTCGGTTTGGGTTCAGATTTGGGCGTTGTCTTCCTTTGTGTCTTGGTCCCAATGCTCAAGGATTTCATGTGGATCTTACTGTTGACTTGGTACTTGTTATAGTACACATCCTATTTAATTGTGTAACATTTCAAAACCTTCCACACCAATACATGGAGTGCAATCTGTTCTTACCTACACACATGCGGTTGTCTGGAGAAAGTTCATAACCATCACGACACACACATGTGAAGGATCCCACTGTATTGATGCAGTTCCCATTGCGACATACGCCTCCCAGTGTGGCACACTCATCAGTGTCTAAACAAGCACATGCACACACATACATACACACACACACACACGCACACGCACGCGCACGCACGCACGCACGCACACACACACATACACACACACACACACATACACACACACACACACACACACACACACACACACACACACACACACACACACACACACACACGTGACTCATACAATATAAACAAGATATGCACATTACTCACACTGTTGCAGTATGAGATGAGAGCAAGTGTTACAGTGAAACATGTTGTGTGTATTTGTGAGAGTGTGTGAACTGATCCGGATGAATCAAAGAGTCACTGGGCTTGGGCCCAAATAAAAACAAACCCTGGAGACCCCGCTTCAGTTTCCCAGACCCATTTCAAAATCATCAGATCTGGACTTCAACTGATCCGAGAAGTATGTGTGTGTGTGTGTGTGTGTGTGTGTGTGTGTGTGTGTGTGTGTGTGTGTGTGTGTGTTACCGATACAGTCGTCGTTGTGTGACAGTTGGAATCCAGGATAGCAGAGACAAGTGTAGGAGCCAATGGTGTTCTTACATGTTCCATTACCACAGGGTTGTCTTTCACACTCATCCACATCTACACATTACAATTACATACACACACACACACACACACACGTCTTACTCATTAGTATACTCATGGTCACATTACCAATTCAAGCGATACACACCAAGAAATACAAATACAATACACAACACACACCCACACACACACACACACACACACACACACACACACACACACACACACTTACCTATGCACATGGAAGGAGCACTAGTAGCCTTGTAGCCATTGGGGCAGTGACACCGATACCCTCCCACTAAGTCAATACACTGCCCTGGACTGCACAGTTTAGGGTTTTCTACACACTCATTACGATCTGTGAGACAACATCATAAAAATCACCATCAACACCATCATCATCATCATCATCATCATCACATATCTCCATCATCAACATCTCCATCAACATTATCATCATCATCATCATCATCATAATCATCACCACCATCATGAGCATCATCACGAGCATCATCACCATTGTTATCATCATGAACATTATCATCGCCATCATGATCATTATGATCATTATGGTCATCATTGCCACACCACCACCATCATCATCATCATCATCATCATTATCAACTTCACCATCATCATCACCACCACCATCATCATGGCCATAACCATCATCTCCATCACCATCATCATCACCATCATCATCACGAGCATCATCATCATGTTTATCAACATTACCATCACCACCATCATGATCATCATCATCATCACCATCATCATTATCATCTTGATCATTTTTAACATTATCATCGATGTAATCATAATCACCATCATCATCATCATCATCATTATTAGTTACAAAAACTGTGCTATTAGTTAAAAACCAGCATGCCTTTCTTATAATTACATATATCATATTTATTTACACAAACACACATACACACACACAAACACACAAAGACACACTGACCCAGACACAATCCGGTGGAGGTGATTCTGTATCCTTGCTCACAATCACAGCGATAACTGCCTGCAAGATTCAGACACTGAGCGTTCTGCTGGCACACTGGTCCATTCTGACATTCATCGATATCTGTAACACACACACACACACACACACACACACACACACATAGTACCTTAAAAAAACAATATACAGTAGTTGCTAAATTTTCATATCAATTAAGTAAAATGTTTATTCCATTATATTCCCGAATCGAGAAAACTAACCCTGGAGTTAAAAGTGACGATGCACACATCACAAAGTTGATGGAGATGAACTGTATGAATACAACTATATTAATTATCTCAACACCTGGCCATCATACACTAATTCCAAAACCATGAGCATGGAGGGCTGTGGTGATTTTGAGGTGTGGCTAAGGGATTTTTCGGGGTGGCTGTGGGATTTTGAGACATAACTGTAGGGGTTTGAGGTGTGGCTGCAGGGATCTGTGTACATTCAACGACAAAAACATTAGTGAGAAAGTCAGACACTGATGTGGGTACATGGAGAAGGTCCAAGGTCCAGGACAGGATGCAAGGGCATCGTCAACATCTCTTTATTCACAGTTATTCATTCATTTTGTGAAATACTTAATCCCAATTATGGTTGCAGGGAGGCTGGCACGTTTCTCAGTTGACTCTGGGTGAGAGCAGAGTAAACCTTAAACAGCTTGCCAGGCAGAAACACACTGACAGCTATGCAGCTCCTCTTTACTAAAGTCAGCAATGGTTCTCTGACATGAACCTCTCACCACAGACAGTGAGAAACATGGCCGGCCTTTCATAACCCAGTTATGGTGGGGCTTGAACCCCGCATTTGGGATTCGGAACCCAGCACCATACCACCAGGCCACCACTGCAACCTGTTACTCCCAGTGAGGTAAAATTGCAAAACAAGTGTACAAAGTAGCTTTGCAGAATCGCATGCTTCAGATTTTATGGTAACATTTCAGGTAGGAACTACATGGGTGTGATGGTCAGGGGTGCAGATACATTTAGCCATACATGTAAGCTAACCTTCACAGATAAGCAGTTTCTCATTGTAGACGAAGCCCATCGGACATTCACAGCGATAACTGCCTAGAAGGTTAATACACACTCCGTTCTCACACAGTCCAGGGATCTCACGGCACTCGTCAATGTCTGCAAAAACAAACAAACACATGAACACAGAACAATTCGCTCACACCCTGACATGGACAAACACACTGTGCGTGTGTGTGTGTGTGTATGTGTGTGTGTGTGTGTGTGTGTGTGTGTATGTGTGTGTGTGTCGGCGAGTGTGCTTGTGCGTGTGTTTGTGCGTGTATTTGTGTGCGTTTGGGTATGTTGGCGTGCGTGTGTGTGTGTGTGTGTGTTTGTGTGTGTGTGTGTGTGTTGGCGAGTGTGCTTGTGCGTGTGTTTGTGCATGTATTTGTGTGCGTTTGGGTATGTTGGCGTGCGTGTGCGTGTGTGTGTGTGTGTGTGTGTGTGTTTGTATGTGTGTCCATGTGTTTGTGTGTGTTTGCGTGTTTGTGCGAGTTTGTGTGTGCGTTTGTGTGCGCGTTTGTGTGTGCGTGTGTTGGTGTCAGGGTGTGTGTGCATGTGTCTGTGTGTTATTGTGTGTGTGCATGTGTGTCTGTGTGTGTTCGTGTGCGTGTGTGTGTTTATGTGCGTGTAGGTGTATGTGTGGGTTTGTGTGGATGTTTGTGTGTGTGTGTGTGTGTGTGTGTGTGTGTGAAAGCGAGAGAGAGAGAGAGAGAGAGAGAGAGAGAGAGAGAGAGAGAGAGAGATGGAGAGAGCGAGAGAGTGTGTGTGTGTGTGTGTGTGTGTGTGTGTGTGTGTGTGTGTGTGTGTGTGTGTGTGTGTTACCGATCACAAGACCAGTGTAGATATTGATATGATATCCCGGCCTCTCGCTGCCACACAGAATTGCAAACTCATCTAAAACAGAAATCCACAATCACATGATTTCAAAATGATCACATGATCACCAGACAGACCAAACTTAGCACTTTGTCTCCCCTTCGGCTCAGCATACGCTAAAGACCTTGGGCTGCGATTTCCCTGCACAGATCTTTCTCTTGGTGAATAAGTAGTTTATGTACTTTGCCTGTACTAATACAACAAACCTCCTGTGACCTCATGCTGTGTTTGTGATCTGTATTTTAAGGTGTTGGTGCACATAACTAATTAAACTGAGTGTTATGAGGTTTGTTTGTTCTTGCTGTTTCCAGGATGCTCTTTTCCTGTAGGTTTTCATAGGTGTTTAAATGCTATACTCCTCCATTCTTTAATTGTGTTTCATGGATTGTGTTTATATCTATCATTGGTTTGGAAATGGTGTGTTATAAGTTCTGGCGTTCCAATGTTTGCGTGTGCTCTGACCCTTGTTATGGGTTTTGGTGGTGACTCATGGAAACTCCTTAATAAGGAAAACACACCCTGATCTTCTGGTTCCTAACTGTTACGGAAGGCTGTGCCAGCCTTCGAGACTCTCTCCAGCCTTTAAGTGTACAGAGTGGGAAGTGTTCCTTTACAGAAACAAGAAGAGATCTGGAGGTAGCCATAGGCCGAGTGATTCTGTGCACAGAGGAACTGGAATATGTTTTGATGCACCATTGCTCAGGAGGGACATCGAGACCTACACTTCAGAATGATCTTAAGAACCTTGATAGTTTTGATTGCAGTGATGGTATCCAGACTAAAAACCCAGGGTTGTGGGTTTGCATTCAGCCATTTCAATGCCCCCCCAGACACTGCCTGTAGATTCTTAAAAATCTTCTGCATGAGTGCCCTCTGGGAATTGGCAATCCCAGGTGGAACTATGGTGTAGTAGTTAGGACAAATGCCCTACAGGAAAAAGGTCCAGGCATGGAGTCCCAGGCTCGGGCGTGAGGGTGTTTCTATGTGAAGTTTGCATGTTCTCCCTTTGCTTGAGTGGGTTTCCTTCAGGTTTCCTCCCACACTTTAGGCTTATTGGCTTTTCCAGATTGACATCGTTCCTCTCTGTCCCCTTTTACAATAATGTCTGTGTTCTGCTCCTGACAAATCCCTGAATCAGGGTGGGAAGGTCTCCATGTGCCTGTTGATCAGCACACCAGGTTGAATACATTTCTGGAGGAGTCACATATCATATCCAAGGTCCTGATCTTTTCACAGTGTCAGTCTCAACTCCTTTTCTTAGGGATGGTCTCACCACAGTCTAGTTTTCATTTCAGCCTTTACCCCAGTTGCCTCTCCCAACTGATGGATAGAGCTTCTGTTGTTTCACCAACAAACTCCACATAGAAACATCCTCGCAGAGCCTTGAACTCAAATCCAGGACCTACTTAGCGTGAGGCAAACGTGCTAACGTGCTGCCCTTTAGCCAGGATCACGCCGAGGATAAGCTCCTTCTCCAACCAGTCAGGTTCAGGCTGTTGCAGTTTTCTGGCTCCCCTCGGTCCTTCCCAATGTCTGGATCCCATCAATATTCCCAGTTTAAGTGAACAATTCAGTAATTCAATCCTTGTCTTATGTCAAGATCCAGTCCTTATGTTTATGTTTTTCTCCCTGGACTAGTATTTCTACCAAACGTGCTGCTCAGTGATTTCACCGTCTCCACTGTTGGTGTTTTTCCAATATAAAGGGTTTAAAACAGCAGCAGGGCTCCCAAGTGCTACAGCACAGAAGAATTTACTCGTTCTTCTCCTTTTCCTTTTGTCTGTTCCCTTTTTCTCAGGGGTGGCCACAGCGAATCATCTGCCTCCATCTTCATGGAAGTCATATTAATGATTCGCATGTTTGATTTGGCACAGGTTTTTATGTCGGATGCCCTTCCTAACACAACCCTTAGCAAGGTGTAGAAACACACTGACAGCTATGCAGCTACTCTTGACGAAAGTCAGCAATGATTCTTTTACATGAACCTCTCACCAGAGACAGTGAGAGACATGACTGGCCTTTGATAACCCAGTTAGCTGCACTGTAGGGACAGTGACAACCTTGTGGAGAGTGGGACTCGAACCCCCAACCTTAGGATCAGCGATCCAGCACCTTTTACCACCAGGCCACCACTGCCCCACAGAACTATCTACTCTATCATCAAGAAATCACAAGTTCTGATGCTGAGGATGCCACACCCATCCATGACCATGCCACGCCGATCCATTTTCAAACATCTTGAAAATATAGTTGATGATGTTATAAACAATTCACTGTATGCTCAGGAATGATGTATAAAAAGTCTGTGTAGTAGAATAGAGTATTTTCTCAATTGTTTTTACTTGGGATATCAGAACCATATTCGTTCCTGAGGCGTGTTGTTCTGTAGCTGTTTATTTACAACCATGGGCTTTTACACACTGCTGCTGGGAGATCATCTTAGTCATTATAAAAATAAAATGTATTTTTGTTCGATCAGCCACAAAACAGGCCACATCCATTTAAACTCTAATTTCAGGCTCATGCTAATCTGTCCATCTCAGTGTCTCTGGCTCCAAGTGGAAATTAATGTGGTTTGTTAGTTTGTTTAGATTAATTGTGTGTGTGAGTTGGATTCTGTCTCTAGAAAGCTCTGTTTAGTTTTGTTAAGTTGCATATAATTGTTAAAGCATAAATGTGAGTGACTCACTGGATCCGGGTGGAGAACACTGTTTAAAAGGTGTTTTGTGTGTGTGTGTGTGTGTGTGTGTGTGTGTGTGTGTTGGGGGAGACTCACTAGTACTGGGTGTAGGACACTGTTCACATGGCTTGTTCCAAGCTCGGCCAATGTTATAAGAGCAACAACACATTTTTTTCGTCATGTTAAATGCAAGTTCACCATCACATGTAGAGTTTTCCACATAATAGTTCCTGTAACACAGACTACGCCGCATGTCTACACACACACACACACACACACACACACACACACATACACACACACACACACACACACACACACACATAAAACATATGTTCATAAACCACTGCGTGTACGTGTGTGTGTGTATGTGTGTGTGTGTGTGTCTCACCCATGCAGTTGTTTCCTCCATTAACTTGCATGTAATCTGGAGGACAGATACAGGTGTAGTTCCCAATGGTGTTATAGCACTGCCCTGGACCACAGATCCCAGGCTTCTCACACTCATTCACATCTACACACACACACACACACACACACACACACATACAGAGAGAGAGAGAGAGAGAGAGAGAGAGAGAGAGAGAGAGAGAGAGAGAGAGAGAGCGAGAGAGAGAGAGAGAGAGAGAGAGAGAGAGAGAGAGAGAGAGAGAGAGAGAGAGAGAGAGAGAGAGAGCAGTGTTAGGTACCACATGTACTCTATAACTGTAGATGGAACACTATCTGGCATTTTGATGTGATTACCAAGCACCCAGGGTGCTTAAAAAATTTGAGTGGGTAGGCGCTTATTAAAATGATACCAACGGAGGGGAAAGTGCTTATTACCATAGAGATGGAAAACATGTATAATAACAGAACAATAAAACAGTTTTACTGGTATTTGTGTTATTCATTATGAGGTATCAATGAAATTACTTATATGAAAGCTGAAAATAATCAGAAAACAGCATAATTAAAAAAAGACCCTTTAAAACCCCCCCTACCCGCTGTTCCTTTAAATATTTCCCTAGATGTAAAATCGAGCCAATCAACATGAATGTCAACTTTAGCACATGGCACGTTCAACCAGTCAACACAAAGGTCAACTTTAGCACATTTGGAAAGCGGCCAGTCTTGCAATGTATGAAGTTAGTGAGCAGGAGAATCGGGTGAAAAATACTCGTTATCACTTTCTGATTGGTCCATATCTAGCTCATCGCTCCATTCATTCAGAGCATCCCAATAGTTTTGCTGTAGCAGTTTATTATGGTTCATCGGTTGTTGGACATTTACCAAGAGAACACAGCAAAATATTTTCCTGTTTTTTAAAGCACGGCAAAACGATCAAATGAGTTGTTACTGATGAAAATTATAGACATTCCCCAGTGGCAGGGGGTCTTGAAATATCGTGTAAACTCACTTTTACAGGCAGTGAACACCTCATTTTACCGTTACAGAGAATGATCGAATAAAATTGATAAGTTTGATCTACGATTTTGCTCCCAGTACACATGGGCGGTTATTAGACATAAGAAAAAAAAAAAATAATAATAAATAAAAAAATAACCCACCGGGGGAGGGGGAGGGGGGTTATTGGAGCAGGGCGCTTATTATGTTGGATATGGTATTTAATATTAGCAGGAGGCACAATAACAGACCCATGTACCTACTTCTATGGATCACCAGCTACATTTATTTATAATTTAATGCAAAAAACATTTCCAACAAAAAAAATCACACAATGTCTCTTTACCCATAATTTATCTATTCCAGGGGTGTCAAACTCGTGCCACAAAGGGCCATGTGACTGCAGGTTTTTGTTTCAACCAAGCAGCAGCACATCTGACTTGGCTCGTTTAATCAACTGAGCTGAGTGTTCAGGCAGTTGATTGGTCAGTCTCTGTACAGAGCACACAGATTGACCAATCAGCTGCCTGAAGACTCAGATGAGTTGATTAAATGAGCCAAGCCAGGTGTGCTGCAGCTTGGTTGAAACAAAAACCTGCAGTCACATGGCCCTTTGTGGCACGAGTTTGACACCCCTGATCTAGTCAGTCAACTTACTCTTATACCACTAATGTTACTAAAATGTAGTACTGTATAGTAAATACACCACATAGGAAAGCTGTGATCATTCACTACTTTGGGATGTATTTGCTGAAGGCGAGGTGATTATCACCAAAGCAATTGTTCAAAGATCTCCACTCTAGGGTCACCGGGAAGTTAGGAACCACCTCAGCCAACTGTGGGCAACGGCAAAATGCACCCTGGACAGCTCGCCAGGCTATCACAGGGCAGACACATGTTAGCTGCACTCGGGTTCTGATTTGTGTAAACCCCTGAATTATAAAATGAAATTATTAAAATGGGGTTTTATGGTAAAACACTTATTAACCAGGGCAGTGGTGGCCTGGTGGTAAAGGTGCTGGATCACTGATTCAAAGGTTGGGGGTTCAAGCCTCATGCTCAACAGATTGTCACTGCCCCCCAGTGCAGCTAACTGGGTTATCAAAGGTCAGCCGTGTCTCTCACATGTCTGAGGCATGTAAAAGAACTATTGCTGACTTTCATCAAAAGAAGGTTGCATCACCGTCAGCGTGTTTCTGCCCTACAATGGCCTGGCGAGCTAGCCAGCGTGTACTCTGCCCTCGCCCACATTCAGCTGAGATGGCTGCCAGTCTCCACGTGACCCTAATTAGGATTAAGTGGTTCAGAAAATGAATGAATAAATGAACACTCATTAACCCTCAGCAGGAAGAATGAACATAATGAACTTCAATTTCATGGTGTGTGTGTGTGTGTGTGTGTGTGTTCTACCTTCACACACTCGAGTTTCCTCATTGAGAGCGAATCCCTTTGGACACTCACACTGAAAGCTCCCGAATGTGTTAATGCAGACTCCGCCCTGACACAGCCCAGGCAACTCCTGACACTCATCAATGTCTAACACATAGACAGAGAGTGAGACAGAAAGTGTAAAAGTCAGAGTGAGAAAGGTATTGTGAGAGTGAGACAAAAAGAATGAGACAGGCAAAAATAGATCGAGAACTAGGAAGAGACAGAAAGTGTCAATGAAAATAGACCTGAATATGGATCCATCCTAAATTACAAAAAATATCACTGCCCTAGTAAAGCAATTAAGTGTACACTCGTCTACTGCACTTCACCAATGCCCTCGTCTACTCAAGTCCACCACTGCACTACACCACTGGACTCCACTACTATCCTCCACCAGTGCACTCCTCGACTGCACGACAAAAAAAGGCAATCTGCCACTGCACTCCTCTACTGCACTCCATTACTGCACCCCACTAATGCACTCCACTACTGCACTCCACCAGTGCACTGTTTGACTGATCTCCACCAGTGTACTGCTCTATTGCACTCCTGTGTTGCACTCTTCTATTGAACTCCTGTGTTGCACTCCACTACTGCAAACCACCAGTGTACTCCTCTACTGCACTGCACTACTGCATTTCACTAGTGCACTCCACCATTACATTCTTCTATTGTACTCCAACACTGCACTCCACTGCTGTACTACACTACTACTCTCTACCAGTGCACTAATAGACTCCACACCTATTGCACTCCACTCCTGCCATATATCACTACACTCCACCACTGCACCTGTCTATTGTACTCCTCTACTATACTCTACTGCACTCCAGTAGTGCACACCACCATTTGACTCCTCCATTGCACTCCACCACCACACTCCATGACCACACTCCTCTACAGCACTCCTCTGCTGCAATCCACTAGTGCATTCTACCATTGCACTCCACTGCTTCACTCCACCACTGCACTCCACTGCTTCACTCCACCACTGCACTCTACTGTTGCATTCCACTGTTGCACTCAACCCCTGAACTCCACTACTGCACCCGTCATTGCATTTCTCTATTACACTCCACCACTGCACTCCTCTACGGCACTCCCGCACCAAACTCCATGACTGCACTCGACTGCTGCAGTCTTCTGCTCTACTCCTCTATTGCACTCCCCTAGCGCACTCCACTGGTGCACTCCACCACTGCACCCCTCTAATGCACTCCCTCACCACACTCCTCTATTGTGCTCCGCCACTACACTTTACTACACTCCAATACTGCACCCCAAAACAACACCCCACCATTGCGATCCACTATTGTACTCTTCCACCTCACTCAACTACTGCACTTCTCTACTTCACTCCACCATGGTACTCCTCTACTGCAATCTTCTACTGCACTCCACCACTGCACTGCTATACTGCAATCCTCAACTGCACTCCTCGACTGCACTGCTCTGCTGAACTCCATGACTACACTGCTATGCTGCACTCCACTACTGCACTGCACTACTGCATACCAATATTACACTCAACAAGTGCACTCCTCTACTGCACTGCTCCATAGCAATCCACTACTGCATTCTACTGCTGCACTCCTCTATCTTGCTCCTCGACTTCAATCAAAACTGCACTTTTCTACTGCACTCCACCATTGAAGTCCACCATTGTATTCCTCTACTGTACTCCACCACTGCACTCCTGTACTACACTCCATGACCGCACTCTACTACTGCACTCCACTACTGCACTCCACTACTGCACTCCTCCACTACTGCACCACACTACTGCACCACACTACTGCACTCCACCACTGCACTCCATGACTGCACTCCATGACTGCACTCCTCCACTGCACTCTGCAACTGACTCCACTACTGCACTCCTCTACTGCACTACAGTACTACACTGCGCTACTACACTCCATTACTGCACTCCACTACTGCACTCCTCCACTGCACTCCTCCACTACTGCACTACTCTACTGCACCATACTACTGCACTCCACCACTGCACTCCAATGCTGCACTCCATGATTGCACTCCAGTACTGCACTCCTCCACTGTAATCTGCAACTGACTCCACTACTGCACTCCTCTACTGCACTACAGTACTGCACTGCTCTACTACACTCCATGACTGCACTCTACTACTGCACTCCTCCACTGCAGTCCTCTACTGCACTACACTACTGCACTCCTCCGCTGCAGTCCTCTACTGCACTACACTACTGCACTCCTCTTGGATACTCCACTACTGCACTTCTCCACTGCACTCCTCCAGTACTGCACTCCTCTACTGCACTGCACTACTGCACTCCTCTTGGAAACTCCACTACTGCACTCCACCACTGCACTGCTATACCACAATCCTCTACTGCAATCCCCTACTGCAATCCTCGACTGCACTCCACTGCTGCAATTCTTGACTGCACTCCTCTGCTGCACTCCACTACTCCACTGCACTATTGCATACCAATATTGCACTCCACCAATGCACTCCTCAACAGCACTCCACCACTGTACTCCTACTGCACCTCTCTACTGAACTCTACCATTGTATTCCTCTACTGTACTCCACCATTGCACTCCTCTACTGCACTCCATGACTGTATTCTACTGCTGCCCTCTACTACTGCACTCTGCTACACTCCACTACTGCACTCCTCCACTGCACTCTGCAACTGACTCCATTACTGCACTCCAATGCTGCACTTCACTACTGCACTCTAATGCTGCACTCCACAGCTGCACTCTAGTACAGTTGAATACTTCATTCAACTACTGCACTCCTCTACTGCCTTTCTCTACTACACACAACTCCTGAACTCTCCACCTGTCTACTGCACTCCACCACTGCACTTGTCAACTGCTTTCTACTACTCTTCTTTCTACTTTCTACTTCTTTCTGCTTCCTACTACTCTACTACTGCACTTCTCTACTGCACTCTACTGTAGTCCTCTATTGCATTGCACCACTACACTCCACCATTGCGCTCCACCCCTGGGCCCCATCACTGCACTCCAATACTGTGCTCCTCTGATCTGCTCCTCTACTGCACTCCACTGCTGCACTCCACTGCTGCATGGCTCCACTGCATGTCACTATTGCACTTATTAACTCCACTCCACCAGTGCACCCCACCACAGCACGCCTGTACTACACTCTACTACTGCACTACACCACTGCACTCCTCGACTGCACTCATTTACTGCACTCCACCACTGCAATTTGCAACTGACTCCACTACTGCACCCCACCACTTGCAATCCAATACTGCACTCCACAACTGAACTCAATTAAGGCACTTCTCCACCACACTGTACTACACTACACTGCACTCTACTACTATGCTCCTCTATTGCATTCCACCACTGCACTCCTCTACTGCATGCCAATACTACATTCTTCTACTGCATTCATCTACTGCACTCCCTTGCAATCCACTACTGCACCCCTCTGCTGCACTCCTCTGCTGCACTTGACCAATGCACTACTTCACCACTGCACTCCACCACTGCACTCCTCTATTGCACTCTACTACACTCCAATAGTGCCCTCCATCATTGCAATCCACTTTTGCACTCCTCGACTGCAATGCACTATTGCACTCTGCCTTTTGCATTCTATGACGGGACCCCACCACTGCACTCCCCTACTGCACTCCACCACTCTACCCCTCTACTGCAGTCCTCTACTGCACTCCATTCCGACACGCCACTATTGCACTCCTACTGTACTCCACCACTGCACTGCTCTACTGCACCCTGCTGCTACACTTCACTGTTGCATTGCACTCCTGCACTCCACCACTGCACCTCTTTCCTACACTCATCTACTGCACTCCAACACCGTACTCCACTGCACTCTTCCACCACTGCACTCCTCGACTGCACTCCACTCATGTACTCCACTACTGCATTTCTCTTCTGCAATTCACTATTTCACTCCTCAATTGCACTGAACTATTGCACTCCACTACTGCACTCTACTATTTAACTCCTCTACTGCACCCCAGCACTGCACTCCCCAACTGCACCCCTCTACTGCAGTTCACTTCTGCACTCTTCAACTGCATTTCCCGACTGCACCCATCTACTGCAGTTCACTTCTGCACTCCTCTACAGCACCCCTCTACTGCACTCCACTCCTGCACTGCTCTACTGCACTCCATTACTGCACTGCACTATTGCACTACATTACTGCACTGCAATATTGCACTCCATTACTGCACTGCACCACTACAATCCTCTACAGAACTCCTCCGCTACACTCCGCCACTGCAGTCTTCTACTGTAATGTATTACTGCATGCCACCACTGCATGCCACTACTGTACTCCTTTACTTCAGTTTATTAAAAAATAAATAGAAGTACACAGTACACACTTCTCCTATGTGTCTCACAGACTTAAATTCCTTTTTATTATCAGTTCATTCATTAATGTATTTTCTTCCTTTACTTTTTTACAAATTTTCTTCCAAATCTTGAAATTTAGAAGTTGATTGCCGCTGATCACCTAAGTGCACTTGTCTCTAATAGGTACAGTATTACATGGTAAGTGCTTTAGTATGAGAATTTTGATAGTTTCTACCGACGTTTGATCGTTGGAGTAAACATGATGTTCTTGTGAATTTCTCACAGAGTCATGGTGAGTCACATCAGCGTCAGTCTCATGAATAACTTCTGAGGAAGTAAATATTTTAGCTAGGGATGGCTGATAGACCAATGCCAGCACATTGCATCCCATCATACTTTAGGAGAGGAGTTCATGAGAAGAGAAAAGGTCAGGGGGATTAAAGCATTGTCATGACATCATCTAATCCTCAATCTAGAGACTAACTGATCCTAATAAACTAAACCCCATACCGGGACCGGGCCACCGCTGCAGGGGCAAATATAATTACATCAAATCTGTCATGGGCTGCCTGTGTTTACTCCACCCTCCCACATATGACTTTTATAAATGATTGGCACCCTGTGTGAATTCCTCACAGCCTCCTGGTGATTGTGCTGGTGTTTCAACTGCGTCATAATAGACTAACATTTTCCATTCACGTGTAGCACATAATGTGTGTGTGTGTGTGTGTGTGTGTGTGTGTGTGTGTTTGTCTGTGTGTGTGTGTGTGTGTGTGTGTGTGGGTTTGTGTGTGGGTTTGTGTTTAAACTTACCCTCCACTATGACTGTAATAGGGTTGGGTCTGAAACCTTCTCCACCGGGACACAGATTTTTATACTCCGCTGAAGTGAAGGACAAAAAAAATGTGTTACACAACCTTTTCTCTCTCTGTGTGTGTGTGTGTTTGTGTGTGCGCAACTCACAGGAATTAAGTGGTGGACAAGCCTCACATGGATTTCCCCAGCCCTGTCCTAATGAGCAGCAGCAGGATGCCTTGGACACCCCCACACCAATCTCATTAGAGCAGTCCAAACTCTCTGAGGCATCGCCACGGCTACGAGCATCAAGATAGCAATTCCCAGAACGTGTGTCTGAAATGGGAACAACAGAAAACATATGTGTGGATGTTTTCCTCATAGTAATAACTATGTATATCAGGTTATGTGGTGACATCGTGGCACTTGGTCATGGGCTTTGTGCAAAATTGTCAGTAACAAAAAAGAAGGTTGGACAACACAAGCTTACCTCTGTAGTGGCATGGGGGTCTATTTCAGTGAAGGGCTGAGCTTGTTTTTAATCAGCTGACTGCAAGCTGGATCATGTGACTTAACATCTAAGATTTTATTTGCATCATTTGACTCAAGATTAGCGATTAGCATGAGGCAAGGTTGTAATTCTGTCTTTACATACTCATTGATGTAAAAAGTATTAATATTAAATCCAAATCGTGCTGGACATGAGCTAAGTGAAATCAAGTACTACATGAGGTAATTAAAATAATCAAATCTGAATCAAAATAAATCCCTTCTTCCCTTCAAAGTGTTCCAAATCATGCTAACCATGCTAAATATTCCTGTTTGACAGGTCAGATGTGCCTCAGAAACAGAAATCATTGAAGAGCTCAGTTTGTTTTGTTCTTCGGTGACTCTGAACTCATAATACTGCACATGGTACTGGGTACTCACGGTAGTTTTACTTTCTTACCCACACAGCCGACTCCTGTAGGGTTGAGCTCGAAGTCGGGGGGGCAGTTACAGATGTAGCTACCTGGTGTATTCACACAGAATCCGCTGATGCATGTGGTGGGGTCTGCACACTCATTTACATCTGAAACAAAAACAGATTCACTGTTACAAGCAGTAGATTACACATGCACCCAGGTACCGGTGCGCTGATAGAACAGTATTATCCTGATTATAACAGGGTATGTAAACATCATGTTTCATTAAGATACATATTCTGAATCTGGCTTTTTTGTGAGTGCTCTGTGAGACATGATGATATTATTTGGATTTTAGGACATCCAAATAATTCCAAAAACACTTTTTGGAAACATACACAGAGCATTTGAAATATGAGACTCACTTACTGCCATATTGTCTCTCACTTGTTTATAGTGAGCTCTATGTGCTGCTCTCACACCAAATAGACAGTTGTTTCATTTGCACAGCTGTTTTATATAAACAAAAATATTAGTGATATATTTTTTTCATTGGTCATGTAAGAAGAATCTTAGAAATATTTAATAAAAAGAGTAGAAACTGGAACCTTCTGTTGATGTATGTAGAGTGGTTGTCTCGTGTTGCTGTTGAAGAGCGCAAACCTCAACCAAGTCTAACCATCTGTCATATGAACCAAAAGTCAAAAATCTGTTGTTCATGTTAAAGGATACTTTAAAAATTGCTTGGGTTTAAAATCTAACCGACACGTCCTTGTCCATGTCCCCGGTGGAGGTAATAATACAGAAAAGGTGTCTTTAACTGTTTTGCTATTTTCCATTGCTACGTGATTTGTTTTGGTTTATAATGTTGTATCTATTATAAACAGTGGATGCGATTTATTCCTTCATTTCTCTTCCAATCTGCTTAATCCTTTTACAGTCATGGGGAGGCTGGAGCCTGTCTCAGCCAACATGTGGTGAAGGTAAAGTACACCCTGAACAGCTAATCAGATTATTTTTATTATAACAGGCCCAAAACACACACACACACACACACACACACACACACACACACACACACACACACACACACACACAGAAAAAACAATCAGACTCACAACTAGGGGCAATTTTGAACAGCCAATTAGCCTCTTTGGACTGTTAGAAGAGACCAGAAGCACTGTGAGAACATGCAAACTACTAGTATATGCAGAAATGCCTTAGATGAACCTGGGACTCAAACCCAGGACCATATTGCTGTAAGGCGGACATCGCCATGCTCTCACTTATAGCAAGTAAGGCCTTTCTTTTCTTTTCTTATTCTTTGTTTCGCAGATGCACCAATAATAATATTCAAGATTTCTTAAAAACAAACAAACAAAAAAAACAGTCTTAACTGTGTGAGAAATGATTTTAAAACCGGATCCAAGCACAGCAGCTTTTGTAATTACATCATATACATCTGCGAATGTGTACTCGCCCGTGGGAGTCAGCTGATCTACACAGCGAGTGCATGTACAAACATCTGGCGTGTGAGACTATCAGAAGTGATTTGATGAACACGAGAGACACAACTGATCAATACAGGGTTTTTACTTTGATTTTGGAATGTGATTCTACATGCAGACGGTCTCTATCCTGAGCTGAAGACAGCAGCATTCAAATTCATTCACTTTTAATCCACCTTCAGAGGTGAGGTGGAGGGAGGAGGGGCACAGCTATTTTGGGAACCTCCTTTTTGAACTGATGGGTAATGTTGGGACAGTATGTGTCTCTGGTATGTTTAAAGCAGGAGATTCTACAGAATATGAAAAATACAACACGTCCACCATCACAGAATACTGTATTCACTTTATTACACCTTTATATCAAACCACCGCTTCAGGATTCTATCAAAATACAAGAAAATAAAAGAATATTTAGATTTTCTTTCTCAAATTCTTGTTAAAACCAAACAAAACAAACAAACAAACAAACAAAAAACATGTTCTTAAAACAATTTTTTTATTATATACTGTATATATATATATATATATATATATATATATATATATATATATATATATATATATATATATATATATACATATATATATATTCTCATCATAGAAAACCACCAAATAAGGAATAAAAAATAGTGGCTTTTCTGATATACTTTTAAAATCCCATGACTGCCAATGTCTTGTCTTTAATCTATTTCTGTTTTTATTTGTGAAGCAGGGTATATTTAAATGAAATGAAAAGTTTGAATCAGAGCACAGATTACAGGATCATGTCATGTAACATGTAACAAATAAAACATATTATTCAGTGCCCATGTTTTTTTTTTCTCCCACTTTCCGCTTTTCACTTTTTCAGGGGTCTCCACAGACAACCATCTAATTGGCATGTTTGATTTGGCCTAGGTTTTTACATCGGATGCCTTTCCTGACACAACCCTTAGCAAGGG
>CM045739.1:41910000-42022500 GCA_024760905.1 Plotosus lineatus
GGATTGGTCAAGGCCCCGGTTAACGACTACTGCTGGTGGAAATTGGATTACTAAAGAGATGTGTGAGGCGTGTCCATAGGTGGAGAGAGAAGAGGAAGGGCATGAGTCTAGGACTGAGAGTAGGGACTTTGAATGTTGGAACGATGACAGGAAAAGGTAGAGAGATGGCTGACATGAAGCAGAGGAGGAAGGTGGACATACTGTGTGTTCAGGAGACCAGATTTGGAAAGGTAGCAGGGCTAGAAGCTTAGGAGCAGGGTTTAAACTGTTTTATCATGCTGTGGATGGGAAGATAAATGGAGTAGGAGTCATCTTGAAGGAGGAGTTGGTCAAGAATGTTCTAGAAGTGAAAAGTGTGTCAGAGTGATGAGTCTCAAGTTAGAAATTGAAGGCGTGATGTTCACTGTTGTTAGTGCTTATGCCTCAGAGGCAGGATGTGAGTGAGAAGAGGAGAGATTCTGGAGTGAGTTAGATGAAGTGATGCAGAGTACTCCCAGAGGTGAAAGAGTGGTCATTGGGGCAGACTTCAGTGGACATGTTGGTGCAGGAAACACAGGGAATGAGGAAGTGATGGGCAGGTTTGGTATCCAGGACAAGGAACACAGAAGGACAGATGTTGATAGATTTTGCAAAAAGGATGGAAATGGCTGTGGTGAATTCTTTCTTCCAGAAGAGACAGGAGCATATGGTAACTTATAAAAGTGGAGGTAGGAGCACACAAGTAGACTACATCTTGTGTAGTCTTAGTCGATGCAATTTGAAGGAAGTCAGTGACTGCAAAGTAATAGTGTGTGTGTGTGTGTGTGTGTGTGTGTGGGGGGGGGGGGGGGGGGGTTTAGGTGAACTTACCTGTACAGTTCCTCTCATCAGCATCGAGGTCAAAACCACTGTTACATTTGCAGCGGAAACTTCCGATGGTGTTCCGGCACTTTCCATTAGTACAGAGGTTGTGGATCATCCTACACTCATTTATATCTGCATGGAGAAAGAAAGGGACATCATTTACACTGATTGACAGATGTCGATTCTTGAGTTTTACAGTCTACAGAGAGAAATGAACTGTATGACCAGAACTCCACCTTTGAGGAAGGGTTTTCCGTTGATGAAGTCTCGGTCTCGGTGAGAGAACCCAGGTCCCCGTGGACACAGGCGGTTATATTCAGCTGATCCTTTTTCAGGACACTCGTCACACTCTGGGCCCCAGGCCACACCCACTGAACAACAACACGCATCCACACGGTGACGGCCTGCGATTGGAGTACCACATCGTTCATCCTCATGGGACAGATAACAGTGATCTGTACGCAGATCTGTACACACAAACACACACACACACACACACAAAAAAATCATAACAAATACACACACATAAACATACAACATACATACACACACACACACACACACACACACACACACACACACACACACACACACACACACACACAAACAGACCGGTGCACATTCTTTCAGATGCGTCGATGGTCATTCCGGTGGGACACTGACAGAAGAACGATCCAACCGTGTTCACACACTTCCCATTAATACATAAACCCGGAAACACCTCACACTCATTGACATCTGCACAAAAACAGAAAGATTTCAGTGTGTGTGTGTGTGTGTGTGTGTGTGTGTGTGTGTGTGTGTGTGTGTGTGTGTGTGTGTAGCTTACCTTCACAAGCTGTGCCTTTGCTTCGGATATGTCCTTTAGGGCAAAATGTGTCTATGGAAGGTCACCAATTGCATCACTGTAGTACATTTGATATTTGAGTCTATAATATGTTTATTTGTTTGTGTTTGTGCTTTTGTGTATTAGTACCTTTTTCACAAACTTTACATGGAGACCCCCACGCCACTCCGAGTGTAGCGCAGCATTCAGATTTCAGTGTTGCTCCATTAATGTTCATTTCACATCTATTGTCCACGACCGTTAACCAGCAGGTACTCTTACTGGTCTCTACACACACACACACACACACACACACACACACACACACACACACACACACACACACACACACACACACACACACACACACACACACACACACACACACACACACACACACACACACACACACACAGACTTTAGAAGTATATTTACACCCACAATTATCAAATTTACAGGTCTCTTGTTTACACATCTGTAATTTACAGCTGCCTAGTTTACAGATCACTAATTTACCAAATCCTCATTTACATCCTGGGATCCCTCTCTACTTTCTTTCTAAGGTCCTCAATTTATACATTTACGTTCTCTTCTCGTTTATTAGTTTCTTGCACTGCTTTCACGTTTCCTGACTCCTAGTTCGCTCTGTTCCTTTATTCAGGTTTCCTCTCCTATTATTTCCTGCACTCTGTGTTCTGTTCATTTCTTTTCTATTGTTTGTACTGAGGGCAGTTTACACCTTTGGACTTTCCCTTGTTTATAATGTTCCAAATTTCCAGGTTTGTGTGTGTGTGTGTGTGTGTGTGTGTGTGTGTATACCAATACACTGGGTCCCAGAGGAGTCCAGACTGCTGCCTGTGCCACATTCACAGGCAAAGCTACCCAGAGTGTTTTTACAGTCTCCATTCACACAGGGACTCGACAGACACTCATCGATATCTGCAAACACACAACATATTATTAACATACATATTGTGTTCTTTAGCACATTCTGAGTGTTTATCTGGAGATTTCAGTTGCTTAACCAAGAGGTTTTATGTGACAGGAGTTATTGATCTGATTTTTTAAATGCTTAGTTGTGAGCTCTGAGCCTTAAGCACTGTGTCACATGTGGGTTCAATGTTGGGTGTGAGCTCAGTGTTGGATGTGAGCTTGGAGTCGGGTGTGAGTTGGGTGTGAGCTCGGTATCAGGTGTGAGCTCAGTGTCGGATGTGAGTCCAATGTCTGGTGTCGGGTACGAGCTCAGGGTTGGGTGTTGTATGTGAATTCAATGTTGGGTGTGAGTTTGGTGCTAGTGTTAGGTGTTATTTAGGTGTTGGGTTCTGGGTGTGACTTCAATGTTGGGTGTGAATTCTGTGTTGGGTGTGATTTTATTATTTGGTGTTGGGTGTGATTCTTTGCTGCATGCGAGTTTGATATTGGGTTTAAGTTTGGTTTTGGATTACAGTTCTGTTAGGTTGTAATTTACCTTCGCATACATCAGTTTCATGCTTGAATTCAAAGCCTTGGGGGCATTGGCAGACATAGCTGCCTGGAGTGTTCCGGCAAAACCCATTATCACACAGCAACCTGTTCCTCGCACATTCATCAACATCTGAGATACACACACAAACATTAAAAAGTGGTGCCTTTAGGAGAACCCCAGAATAAACAGTGAAATATTATGCATTATAATATAATCTGTCTCTCTCTCTCTCACACACACCCACACACACACACACACACACACACACACACACACATATACACACACATACACACCTACACAGGTTTTCCCCATCAGGTCCACCTCAAAGCCAAGGTTACAGTTACACTTGTAGGTACGCAACATGTTCTCACACTTTCCATTGGGACAGATATCAGGATTCAACGCGCATTCGTTAATATCTGTAGCATGCACACACACACACACACACACACACACAAACACCACAAAGTTACATTAAGAGCATCAAGATCAAAATGCATCAAAATGTGTGTGAGTGTATGTGTGAGTGAGTATATGTGTGAATGAGTGAGTGAGTATGTGAGTGTATGTGTGTGTGTGTGGGGGGGTGCGCACACACGTGTGTGTGTGTGTGTGTGTGTGTGTGTGTGTGTATGAGTGCATGTGTGATTGAGTGAGTGAGTGAGTGAATACATATGTGTGTGTGTGTGTGTGTGTGTGTGTGTGTGTGTGTGTGTGTGTGTGAAAGAGAGACAGAGATCTCACCCGTGCCATCTGTGGTGGTACCAATTCCACTAGGACACAGAGCAGCAAACTCAGCTAGAACACACATGCGCGCGCACGTGCACACACACACACACACACACACACACACACACACACACACACACACACACACACACACACAACAGATGATTAAATTTTGATTCTTTGTGGCATATATTAATGTGACCTAATGTTTTTTGAAAGTTAGAAAGAAAGACTTCTGCGTGATGGTTCCAGTGTGTGGGTTCCACTTGTTTCTTTCTGGGTTCTGTTTGATGTCTGGGTTACAAAGTGGATTCAGCGAATACAGGTTAGGGGTGGGGGGTCAGGCTGTAGTTCTTGGGATTTTACAACTGGAGTGTTGGTTTGATCTGGTGATGTTTAGGTTTTAGTTTGTTAAGCGTTGGTTCAGTTCTTCGTTCTAGGTTCTGGATTTTGATACTTAATTGTTTGTAATTGTCCTCACTGTTATTTGTAGGTTGTTCTTTTGTATAAGCCATGTGTACCATATATTCTCTGTCTGGGTTCAGGATTAGGTTTTAATTTAGATTCTGGTTATGGATATTTTAGATTATTTACATGTTATGTAGGTTCTGTGTTCTGTGTGTTTCTGTCTAGCACTTCTGTGTTCTGAAAGTTTAATTTGGGTTATGAAAAAGATCCTGATATTTGGGTAATGGTTAAATTATTGGACTTACCATAATTTAGCTATGGGGCAATGTGCTTTGTCTTGGGCTCTGGGGGAACAGCTCTCCGTTTTGTGTTCCGCTGATCGGATGCAGTGTTTGATTAGTGGTTAAATCAGAGAGATCTTAATGTTGGAATCTTTACTCATTCCATTTGTTTGTGTGTGTGTGCTTGTGTGTGTGTGTGTGTGTGTGGGTGTGTGTGTGTGGGTGTGTGTGTGTGTGTGTGTGTGTGTGTGTGTGTGTGATGTTTGAGTGTGTGTGGTGTGTTGTTGTTTTTGTGTATATGTGTGTATGTGTGTGTGTGTGTGTGTGTGTGTGTGTGTGTGTGTGTGTGTGTGTGATGTTTGTGTGTATGTGTGTATGACCTGTGTGTGTGTGTGTGTGTGTGTGTGTATGTGTGATATTTTTGTGTGATATTTGTGTGCATGTGTTTGTGTGTACATGATGTTTGTTTGTGTGTGTAATGTTTGTGTATGATGTTTATGTGTATTTGTGTATGTGTATGTATGTCACTGTGACTAAATAATTCATTTTAATTATAAACACCTTTCAACCCACACAGCAGTTTTCTTTGAATTAATGATAAGTTGTTTGATAAAATTATTACATTTCTTTTAATTTGTATGTGTGTGTGTGTGTGTGTGTGTGTGTGTGTGTGTGTGTGTGTGTGTGTGTGTTTCACCTGAGGTTTGTGGTGGGCAGGGTTGGCATGGTTCTCCAAAAGCGTATTCTGTACTTGCACAACAACATGAAGATTTTGTCAGAGCACCGAAGAATGGCTGCACACACTGACCACGCTTATAACCACCATAACACGTACTGCGCATGTGGGTGTCTGTGGAATGAGAGACAGTGTGTGTGTGTGTGAGAGAGAGAGAGAGAGAGAGAGAGAGAGAGAGAGAGAGAGAGAATAATTAATAAAAATCTCACTCCTGGTACCCAGACATAGCAGTTGGTATTCTTTCACTCACCCACACAAGTGCGTCCATCGAGACCCACAGCGAGTCCCGGCATACACTCACACCTGAACGAACCCTCAGTGTTTACACAGAGACCGTTCAAACACATGCCTGGGGTCTCACACTCATCAATGTCTGAAACACACCCAACCACCACACACACACACACACACACACACACACACACACACACACACACACACACACACACACACACACACACAGTACTATCAAATTTTAAACATTGGATAAGGGTAACTAGGGAACTTATAACATTGGTACTACAGTCATTCTAACTCTGCAATGCTGTGTGTGTATGTGAGTGTGTGTGTGAGAGAGAGAGTGAGAGAGAGAGAGAGAGAGAGAGAGAGAGAGAGAGAGAGAGAGAGAGAGTGTGTGTGTGTGTGTGTGTGTGTGTGTGTGTGTGTGTGTGTGTGTGTGTGGCTTTGTTAAACAGAGAGAATGCCAAGTTCTGCAGTATACTACACAAATCATTAATGAGAGAATACATCAACCATAGCCCCTCCTTGAATCGCCACCTTATTGTGGTAGAGGTTTTTGTGTTTCTTCATGATGAGAGGAGCGATGTTGCCTCGTAGAGTCACCCAAGGCAGAGGTCCTAGGTGAAGGTGCAGACAAAGTGCAGTTCAAAAAAAACCTCTATGAAAAAAGAAAATACAAGGACACAGTTTCCCTTGTCTGGACACTGGTCATTGGGGTCCCCCCTGGACCTGGGGGCGGGGCTCTAAGGAAAGCACCTGGTGGTCAGGCTTCTACCCATGGAGCCCGGCTGGGCCCAGACCAACATGGAGACATTAGTCTGCCCTCCCACTAAACACTAATAATATACTAATAATACCACCTGTGGAAGGGGCTATAGGGGTGTCGTGCAATATGAGTTGAATGGAGGCAAAAGGCATGAGTTCTGTCAAACTGATCCTTGGCTACTGACTCTAACTCTTGGGACATGGAATGTCACCTATCTTATGGGGAAGGAACCTGACCTGGTACGCGAGGTGGAGAAATACTGACTAGATATATTCGGACTCACCTCAACGCATACCTTGGGCTCTGGAACCACCCCTCACAAGAGGGACTGGACCTTCTTCCATTATGGAGTTGCTCATGGGGAGAGGTTGTGAGCATCCTTGTTGCCCCCGTCTCAGTGTCCACACATTGAGGTTCTCCCCAGTCAACAAAAGGGTAGCTTCCCTCCGCCTTTGGGTGGATGGGTCCTAACTGTTGTTTGTGCTTATGCACCAAATGACAGTTCAGAGTACTCACCCTTCTTGGAGTCTTTAGGGGGGTGTGTTGGAGAACGTTCCCCGAGGAGACTCACTTGTTGTCCTGGCAGACTTCAACACTCATGTTGCAACGATAGTGTGACCTGGAAGGGTGTGATTTGTAGGGATGGCCTTTACAGTCTGAAGCTGAATGGTGTTTCATTGTTGGACGTCTGAGCTTGTCACAGTTTGTCCATCACAAACACCATGTTCGAACATAAGAGTGTCCATAAGCGCACTTGGTACCAGGACACCCTAGGTCACAGTTTGATGACTGCCTTTGTAGTCGTGTCACCAGACTTGTGACCACATGTTCTGGACACTCAGGTGAAGAAGAGAGCTGAGCTGTCAACCGATCAGCAACCGGTGGTGTTCTGGCTCCGAAGGCAGGGGAGGCTGCTCTTCAGACCTGGCAAGCCCAAGCGTGTAGTTAGGGTCTCCTGGGAATATTTAGCAGTCTTCTGTCAGAGGGGCCTTTAACTCCCACCTCCAGCAGAGATATAAACATGTCCCGAAGGAGGCAGGTGACATGGAATCTGAATGAGCCATGTTTTGTGCCCCCATTGGTGAGGCAGTAGCCCATAGCTGTGGCCGGAAGGTGCCTTCCATGGCAGTAACCCCTGAAACCCGGTGGTGGACACCTGCAGTGAAGGAGGCCGTGCAGCTGTAAAAGGACACCTATTGGATCTTACTGGCATGTGGGACCAATATTAGCAGACCAAACGTGCTGCAGTCCAATCTTTTGCCAAATGCAAAATCTCGGGCATGAAGGCCTGGAGAATGAGCATTGGTTGGCCTCAAAAAGGTTCTGGACCACTATCCAATGCTTGAGGATGGTGAAGCAGTTCTCCACAAATACAGTTTACTGTGGAAGTGGAGAGCTGCTCACCTCAACTGAGGATGTTGTCAGGAGGTGGCAGGAATACTTTGAGGACCTCTTCAATCCCACCAACCTCTGTGGAAAAGAAAGACCCTGGGGGGTTAGATGGGGTTAGATGCCCATTACTGGAGCTGAGGTCACTGAGATAGTCAAAAAGCTCCTTGGTGGTCAGGCTCCAGGGAAGGATGAGATCTGCCCTGAATATCTCAGGGTTCTGGATGTTGTAGTGGTTGAAACATCTCTGTAACATTAAGTGGTCATCAGGGGCCATAGTTCTGGATTTGCAAACCAGGGTAGTAGTCCCTCTTTTTAAAAAGAGGGCCAAAAGATGTGTTCCAATTATCATGGAATCACACTCGTCAGTCTATCCAGGAAAGTCTATGCAGGGGTACTGCAGAGGAGAATCTGACTGATAGTAAGATAGGAGAAACAATGTGGTTTTCGTTCTGGCCGCAGCATTCTCGATCAACTCTATACACTTTACAGGATACTGGAGGGAGCATGGGAGTTTGACCAATCTGTCCACATGTGTTTTGTGGATTTGGAGAAGACTTTCAACTGTGTACCTCAGGTTATCTTGTAAGGCGTGCTCCAGGAGTACGGCATTCCAGACCCATTGCTACAGGCCAAATCACCAGAGCTGTATCACCAGAGCCAGAGTTTAGTGCACATTGGGAGTAGCAGGTTGAATTAATTTCCAGTGAGCTTTGGAGTCTGCCAAGGCTGTCCTTTGTCACCAATTCTGTTCATAATTTTTATGGACAGAATTTCTAGGTGCAGCCAAGGCATTGAGGGGTTCTGGTTTGGTGGTCATCGGATCCTGTCTCTGCTTTCTGCAGATGACATTGTCCTTTTGGCTTCATCAAGCCGGGACCTCCAGCTCTTATTGGTTCCCTATTGGAAAACGGTGAAATACATCCTCCAGGTCTGGAGTGAGGTCCTGCCCCAAGTGGAGGAGTTCAAGTATCTCGTGGTCTTGTGCTCAAGTGAGGGAAGGATGGAGCGTGAGATGGACAAGATCACGGATACAAGCAGCTGAAATGAGCTTCCTTAACTGGGTGGTGGGGCTCTCCTTTAGAGAGAAGGTGAGAAGATCAGACATCTGAGGAGATCTATGAGGAGAACCGCAGTTCCTCCATGTTGAGAGGAGCCAGTTGAGGTGGCTCGGGAACCTAGTCAGAATGCCGCCCGAACACGTCCATGGTGTGTGTGTGTGTGTGTGTGTGTGTGTGTGTGTGTGTGTGTGTGTGTGTGTGTGTGTTCGTGCATGCATGCGTGCGTGTGTGTGTGTGTGTGTGTGTGTGTGTGTGTATGCGTGTGTTTCAGGTTTTTCCATTTGCGACTGAAATGTGCACTAATAATAAACAGTACCTTAATCTACTGGGACTAAATATTAATTTTAATTATAAACACCTTTCAACCCACAAAGCAGTTTTCTTCAAATTAATGATGATTTATTTGACAAAATTATTAAATTTAATTAAATGCATGTTCATAATTATACAAACTGTCTGATCCAGAGGTGGAAAATACACCAGTAAGAAGGTGATCACACTAACTGTGTGGTAGAAAAGCGACTGAAGCAAATGGCAATTCATGGTTGCCACTTTTAATTTTAAATTTGTCACGCAACATTCATGACATTTCACTTTGGTTGCGTTATGAACTCATCGCACAAAATTTCAAACCTGTTTGTGATTTTTTTTGAATGTCTCCAAACAAAGCTCTGATGCAGAGTAGTGCCTCAAACTCTTCGCAAATAGTCCACACATGTGACCAAAATTTGGCAAAGTTTCCATTTTACTTACAAATTATTTGTTGCCACTCGAAACGTTTGAGATATGCTGCCATCCGTCATATTCCGTATATATTTTGTCATCTTTGGTAATTTATTTGCATTTTGTTCTTAAATAAAAAGAGAATGCTTTGAGAACAAACACAAATAGAACTGGCTGATTTATGACCAAACATTCCTGTAAATTATTCACTTATTATATGAGGTTTCAAAACATCTTGATATGTATTTCAAGATTCACAAAACAAATCAAATTGTCTTAGTCACTTTTCTATCGCACCTCCATTGTGCTCACTCACTTAATCTTTGTGACTTTACCTCAACATTCTTTCTTGAAATTCATTTTCAATTTGTGTGAGCGGTTAATGACTGAATGATATCCAACAACAGATCATTTACATTTCAGGCTGAAGCATCCAATCAGATGGTTGCGTAGTGTTTAGCACATCTGGCTCCCAACAAGAAGCTCCTGGTTTTCAGTGCTGGGCTCAGAGGGCATTTCTAGGTGGAGTTTGCTTGTTCTCCCTATGCTTATGTGTGGTTCTTCTGAATACTCCCATAGTCTCCAGCCTCCCTGCTGACTGGAGTAATGGTTCAGTGAATAGATTCCAATGAAGTTTATCATCATCCAATTTGATCGACTGACAAGTCAAATCATGTAACCATTATTATTTTAACCAGAAACTTTTGGAACAGTATACAGGTAAAACCAACACAGATCAAATGTTGGTATTCAGTAGAGAGAGTAAAGTCAACAACATCCCTTTTGTTTTGTCCACAACAAAAACAGGTTGTTGACTCTGCACCAGTGTGATAGACACTGCACTTCCTTTTTATATGAAAATCATTGTTTTGACTAATAAGACTCACAGTGGCATCAGTAAACTTGATGAGGTGATTGGACTGTACTCTGCTGCACTGTTGTGAATCAGTGGAGTGAACAGCAATGGATTGAGCACACACCCCATTGGAACCCCAGTGTTAAGTGTGGTGGTACTGAAAATGCTGCTCTGAGATCTTCTGGCCTGGAAGTCCACAATACAGAGGGAGGTGTTCAGGACCTTAAGTTTGATGAACAGCATATGTTTCTTTCTTGTCCAGGGCGAGATTAAGAATGATGGCTATGGCTTCATCTGGTAAATGGTTGCATGATACTTAACTGCAGGGGTCCACTGCGGGAGGCATCAGAGTCTTGATGTGCATCATGATGAACCTTTTGAAGCACTTCATTGATTGATTGAGTGATTTAGTTTATTGACAAAATAATACTAAAAATAACAAATTAAAATAAGTGTACATATAACATAAACAGAAATATAATAGAAAACAATATAATATTAAAATTCAGGATTCAATAACTTTATAATGATGGGGTGAATGCAATGAACATGTCCTAGTCCATTCGCTTAAAACTGTCCTGTAAAGCAGAGATGGCTCCTTCTGGCCAGGGCTTAACAAGCTACAGAACTGGTTTGAGGCATCAGACAAGTGGTCTACATGCTCAAATTAACATAGCAGAGATGTGGCCCCAGTAAGGGTTACCTGGTGGCATAGTGGATAGCATTCTCGCCTAACAGAAAGAAGGTCCTGGGTTTGTTAGCAAAGGAGTCTCTGTGTGGAGTTTAGATATTTTGCCTGTGCTCGTGTGGGTTTCCTCCCAAATTTCAAAGACATGGAAATTGGGTTAACCGGCAATTCCAAATTAACCCAGATGTAAATGTGTGTGAATAACTAAATCAATCCTGAAAAAAATCTTCCTAGATCTAATTGATGCATCGGACCCATATTGATGTAGAAAAAAAAATGAAATGAGTAATGAGGTGGGAGTGGGGCTCAGCCCAGTGAGAACTGGAAATATATCACTGATATTCTCACTGTGTGTGATGTTATGTAAAATCTCTGACCTATACAGTAGCGTCCTGTTCCCTCCAGCAAAAACCCAGCTTTACAGATGCACTTGAAGCTGCCGTCATCGTTAATGCACATCCCGTTCAAACAGATGTTACGGATTTTACACTCGTCTGTATCTGAGAAAAAAAAACAAACAAACATGCAAGGTGAACAAAAAATAATAAAACACATTTGCTGCCAGGCTCTGTGAATGGCAACAGAATTTATTTCCTCCAATCAATGAGGTTATGTTTTCATCAGTGCAGGTTTATTTATTTATTTGTCATCAGAAAGCAAATTGAAAAATTGCATTGAGCAAATTTCTCTGTATAGTGAGTGACAAATCAATTAGTAACTTTTGCGATGAGTCGATGATTTCCCAAGTCTGTTCCCATTGAATTTTGGTGAGAAGAAGTCACGCACTGATGGCATCTTCTTATATATATATATATATATATATATATATATATATATATATATATATATATATATATATATATATATATATATATATATATATATATATATATATATATATATATATATATATATATATATATATGATTTTCTGAGTAGATCCTTCCGTAGGAGAGTGCTCAATACTTTTTGGAAGAGCAAATAACAATAAAAATAAAAGGACAGGACAAAGACTTTCTATTGAAACTCCATTTATCACTAGAGATCTGTTTCAAGGGGTGGTGAAACCATCCTCTCTCTTCAGGTGATGATAGAAGAATGATTACAAAGAAATGCAGAGGGTTGTGTCAGGAAGGGCATCTGACGTAAAACCAATGCCAAACATTTATGATGCAAATCAGAAGTATTACCCCCATAACGGATCGGTCGAGGCCCGGGTTAACAACGACCGCCATCAGTGCTGTCAATCAACAGGGTGCTGATGGAAATTGGACTACTGTTGGTCGAAGACGTCGAAGAAGGAGAGGTGGGAGGCGTGTCCGTAGGCAGAGAGAGAAGAGGAAAGGCATGAGTCTAGGACTGAGAGTGGGGACTTTGAATGTTGGAACTATGCAAAGAAAAGGTAGAGAGCTGGCTGACATGATGCAGAGGAGGAAGGTGGGCATACTGTGTGTTCAGGAGACCAGGTGGAAAGGTAGCAAAGCTAAAAGCTTAGGAGCAGGGTTTAAACTGTTTTATCATGGTGTGGATGGGAAGAGAAATGGAGTAGGGGTCATCTTGAAGGAGGAGTTTGTCAGGAATGTTCTAAAAGTGAAAAGAGTGTCAGACAGAGTGATGAGTCTCAAGTTAGAAATTGAAGGTGTGATGCTCAATGTTGTTAGTGCTTATGCCCCACAGGCAGGATGTGAGCTAGAAGAGAAGGAGAGATTCTGGAGTGACTTAGATGAAGTGATGCAGAGTACCACCAGAGGTGAAAGAGTGGTCATTGGAGCAGACTTCAGTGGACATGTTGGTGCAGGCAACAGAGGGGACGAGGAAGTGATGGGCAGGTTTGGTATCCAGGACAGGAACGCAGAAGGACAGATGTTGATAGATTTTGCAAAAAGGATGGAAATGGCTGTGGTGAATACTTTCTTCCAGAAGAAACAGGAGCATAGGGTGACTTATAAAAGCGGAGGTAGGAGCACACAGGTAGACTACATCTTGTGTAGGCGATGTAATTTGAAGGAAGTCAGTGACTGCAAAGTCATAGTGGGTGAGAGTGTTGCCAAACAGCATAGGATGGTGGTGTGCAGGATGACTCTGATGGTGAGAAAGGTGAAAAAGGCAAAGGCAGAACAGAAGACAAAGTGGTGGAAGCTGAAAAAGGAGGAGTGTTGTGTTGTCATCAAGGAGGAGTTGAAACAGGCTTTGGGTGGCCAGGAAGTGCTTCCAAATGACTGGACAACCACAGCAAATGTGATCAGGGACACAGGTAGGAGAGTACTTGGTGTGTCCTCTGGAAGGAAAGTAGATAAGGAGACTTGGTGGTGGAATGAGGAAGTGCAGGAGTGTGTACAAAGGAAGAGGTTAGCTAAGAAGAAGTGGGACATAGAGAGGACCGAAGAGAGTAAACAGGAGTACAGGAAGACACAGCGTAAGGCGAAGTTAGCGGTGTCAAAGGCCAAACAGAGGGCGTATGATGACTTGTATGCTCGGTTGGAAAGTAAAGAGGGAGAAAATGATTTATACAGGTTGGCACAGCATAGAAATAGAGATGGGAAGGATGTGCAGCAAGTTAGAGTGATTAAGGGAGCAGCGAGGGAAATGTATGGACTGATGACAGAAGTGTGCTGGGAAGATGGAAAGAGTACTTTGAAGAGCTGATGAATGAGGAAAATGAGAGAGAAAAAAGAGTAGAAGAGGTGACTGTTGAGGCCCAGGAAGTAGCAAAGATTAGTAAGGGTGAAGTGAGGAGGGCATTGAAGAGGATGAAGAATGGAAAGGCAGTTGGCCCTGATGACATACCGGTGGAGGTATGGAAGTGGAGAGGAAGCAGTAGATTTCCTGATAAGAACATTCAACAAGGTCTTAGAGAGTGAGAGGATGCCAGAGGAATGGAGGAGAAGTGTGCTGGTGCCCATTTTTAAGAACAAGGGAGATGTGCAGAGTTGTGGCAACAGACTCCTAGTATGTTGAGGTTGGAACTACCAGGCAGAAGGCCTAGAGGAAGACCAAAGAGACGATTCGTGGATGTGGTGAAGGAGGACATGAAGGCAGTTGGTGTAAGAGAAAAAGATGCAGAGGATAGGGTGAGATGGAGGCAGATGATTCGCTGTGGCGACCTCTGAAGGGAAAAGCCGAAAGGACAAGAAGAAGAACAGTGGTACCTGACTTTACGAAAGTCTCACCAAACGAAAAATGCAGGCTATGATACGCATTTTCCTCAAATTTTTGTCTCTGTATACGAAACAAGTTCACGTTATGACAGTGCCATCTTAAAAATTCAAACGCACCATTCAAACATTAAAACGCGCCATTCACATTCAAACAATGCACGAGCTGCTCTCCCATCAATGACGTTCAAACATTCCGCCCCGCTGGCCTCCCATTGGCTAACAACTAAGCTGTTGTTCATGTTGCCTTCACTCAAGTACCATCTTTGACAGGTCCACCTGACACCATCTTGGACAGGGATCCCATTGGCTCGGAGGGATGATGCAGCTACCTCCCATTGTCTATTATGGAGCTGAATCTACCATGATACTTTTCGTGTAAAGAACAGAGTTATTGTTGTTTTTATGCTTTATTTCTTGACTCAGGCTTTTAATCTTCCGTAAACATTTGTACAATTATAACTCTGCTAAGAAGACATGGTCAACACACACGTGCACACCCACACACGCGCGCGCACACACACACAGGCACACACACACACACACACACACACACACACACACACACACATGTGTGTGATTTCCAGTGCGAGTGAGAACAAGAAACGGGCTCGAGTGATATCAAAAAGAAATATGGCCAAACCCGTCTACCATCGGTATGATATTGAAGCAGAAGGAGGTCTTTAAAGGTATGCTTTTATAATTTTTAAAGGGTTTAGGGGTAGTATTGGGAGCCTTGGAACGAATCATGCATTTTACATGTAAAGTGCGGTTCAACTTACGAAAAATGCTGGTTACAAAAAAGGCTTGGATTAATTAACGGATTAATTTTGTAAAGTGAGGCATTACTGTGCGTATATCTATATATATATATATATATATATATATATATATATATATATATGCTGTGTACTTAATTGTTATGGCTTGGGAGAGGTTTACACTCTCTGCTTACTCTTGTTTCTCTCCACTGACTTTTTAAAATGACATTCAGTTTTAAATAAAGTAATAAAAAAGGGGGGATGGAACATGATAGAAATAGAAACGTAGTTATTCTTTTATTTTATGTCTCTGCAGAGTTTCTACCTGTATGAATGGAATTCTTCTTTCCTTATATAGTTATAATTTCCTGTATCATACAGCTCTTACTCTATTAATTGTTAAAATGGTCTTTATCCTAATAGTTGGATCAATCACTCACTGACTCACTTAATTTACTGATTAATCCTATTAGGGTCATGCATATGCTGGAGCTTATTTCAGCCAACACTGGGGGTAAAAGCAGGGTACAACCTGAACAACTCACTAGACCACACAACCAATCACAGTCACACACTAACACCTAAGGGCAATGTGGAACAGCCGCTTAGCCTCATGTGCATGTCTACGAACTGTGGGAGGGAACCAGAGTACCCAGAGGAAATCCAAACAAGCGTGGGGAGAACATGCAAACTTCACACACAAACACTCAGAGCTGAGTAGCGTCTTGCTGTGAGTAGGACTTGCTAACCACTATGCCGCCATGTTGCCCATTGATGGGATCAGACTTCACAAATTCAGTGCAGTTTTAATATGTTTATCCTGGAGCTTAATACTGTTGTGGCAGATGCAGTTTCAACTCACCAAGAGACTAGAAACAATTTATTCAGTCAAAGTGCAAGAATCAGCAGAGTGTTTATCAGTTCAGCCCAACAGGTGTGATCTTCAAATGAGCATTCAACGACCCCCACCTCTCTACAGCAAGGGATTTTATAACCTTGAATAGCTCAGCTAAAGCCTTCGCCCCCATTATTTTTACGTCCTGAACCAAGCAGATCTGAAGTTGTTTACTTCGATCTTTCTTTCAATGTCGAGACTGCATCACTGACCTTGGTTTGAGCTTTGAGTCTCAGGCTCAGCGAAGATGTTTCTGTGTGGCATTTACATGTTCTCCCTGTGTTTGCTTAAGTCTCCTTCAAGTACTCCGGTTCCTCCCACAATTCAAAGACATGCACATGGCCCCCATACACCCTTCAGTGTGACTGTGAATGGTTGTGTTTTTCCTTTGACATTTTTCTCCCAAATTTTGTCATATCCAGCCAACCCTACCATCAAGTATTTTTTTGCCCATCAAACAACCGCCCCCAATCAGAGAGAGACGAAAGCATGCACACGCCCCCTCTGTGACATGCAGTGCCAGCAGTCCACCTCTTTTTGAACTGCTGCACGTGTGTATTTTGGGCTCGGTGTAACGACACACTCGGAGTGAAAATGCTACTTGCTCAGACATATGATTGAATTCAGAGATGTCCGTGATTGACTGGTGATCACTATGCGTGACAGGGAAGTGAACGTATGCTATCCCTCCCTCCCATGAGAGCTCGGGCTATTAGCTCTCATGGATGGCTGTGGCATTAATTCGTATTTGAACTTGCGATCTCTGGGTTAAATGTCGATGTGCCACACAAGGGCCTGTGTGTTTTTTATATTTGTGATTGACTGATGAGCTGTAACCACAACTTTGCCTAGAATAGGTTGAGATAGGATCCAGCGTCTTCCTGGCCCTAGTAAGTTCCACAAATAGATGAATGAATGATTTCGGAGCAATTTTTGACTTTTATTCGGCCTCACTTTCTCCATGAAGTGTAATCTGTTCTCTGACCTCATTCATTACCTTCATGGATTTTTACAGATAAAATCTCAAGTTGTTTCAGAAGGGTTTATTGCAGCTCTCCAGAGGGTTCCCTGGTACAGACATGTTCATTTATATTTTTAATAAAAATCATTTCAGAACGAATAACGTTGTAAAACTGAGACAAGTAAACAATGTGAACTTAGATTTTCAGCAGACCCCACAAGGTCCCATCACTACAGGAAAACCTGTTTATTCCATACACACATTTTCCTTTCTGTGTGTGTGTGTGTGTGTGTGTGTGTGTGTGTGTGTGTGTGTGTGTGTGTGTGAAAGAGAGCGAGAGAGAGAGAGAGAGAGAGAGAGAGAGAGAGAGAGAGCGAGCATGTATGTGTGTGAGCATGTGTGCATATGTGTGTGTGTGTGTGTGTGTGAGAGAGAGAGAGACAGCGAGAGAGAGAGAGAAAGAGAGAGCATGTGTGTGTGTGTGTGTGTGTGTGTGTGTGTGAGTATGTGTGTGTATATGTGTGTGTCTGAGAATGTATGTATGTGAGAATGTGTGCGTGTGTGTGTGTGTGTGTGTGTGTGTGTGAACAAGTGCATATGTGTGTGTGTATATATGAGCGTGTGTGAGCGTATGTGTGTGAGCATGTGTGTGTGAGCATTTGTGCATGTGTGTGTGTGTGTGTGAGAGAGACAGAGAGAGAGAGAGCGCGTGTGTGTGTGTGTATGTGTGTGTGTGTGTGTGTGTGTGTGTGTGAGAGAGAGCATGTGTGTGTGTGAGCATGTGTGTGTGAGCATTTGTGCGTGTGTGTGTGTGTGTATGTGTGTGTGTGTGTGAGAGAGAGAGAGCATGTGTGTGTGTGTATGAGCGTGTGTGTGTGTGTGTGTGAGCATGTGTGTTTGTGTGTTTGTGAGAGCATGTGTGTGCGAGCATTTGTGTGTATGTGTGTGTGTGTGTGTGTGTGTGTGAGAGAGAGAGAGAGAGAGTATGTGTGTGTGTGTGAGCATGTGTATGCGAGCATTTGTGTGTGTGTGTGTGTGTGTGTGTGTGTGTGTGTGTGTGTGTGTGTGTGAGAGAGAGATAGCATGTGTGTGTGTGTGTGTGTGTGTGTGTGTGTGTGTGTGTGTGTGTGTGTGTGTGTGTGTGGTGTGTCTGTGTGTGTGTGTGTGAGTGCTCTACCTTGGCAGTTTTTCCCATCACTAGTGAGTTCAAAGCCAGCGTTACACACACAGTGGAAACTTCCCTCCGTATTCACACAGCGCCCATTATTACAGATACGTCCATTAGCTACGCACTCATCCAGATCTGAGGGCATTGGAGAGAGGGTGGGGGGAGAGGGAGGGAGGGAGGGAGGAAGTGAGAGAGATAGAGAGAGAGAGAGAGAGAGAGAGAGACACTCATTAGGGATGTGTAGGGAGGTGGCGGGGGGATGTTTAGAAAAGGTTTAAATTCCTTTACACTTTGTGAACCACTACTTTTACTATTTTGCTGTCTAAAGCTGCGTTGCTACAATGTTAACTGTAAATATCAATAAAAAATAAAACTGAATTGGACTGAATTTGATATACGTACAGCCATGGAAAAAAAAAAAAAAATCACACTAAAAGTGGTCTCAGTTTTTTCCCATGGCTCTCTCTTTCTCTCTCTCTCTCTCTCTCTCTCTCTCTATATATATATATATATATATATATACACTTCATTTTTTCACATTCAGATTCCTCTGTGTAGGTCCAGTATATAAATCCAAGAAATAATTCCATTAAGATTCCACTTGAAAGGCAACAAAATAAGAGAAATGTTGAGGGAGTGAAAACTTTTAGAAGTTACTGTAGCTGCTACAATGACAGTGACAGTATCCCACTTTCACTGAACTGTAAATATAAGTGTTATTCTATATGATAAATAAAAACTATAATGATTGACAGATTGTTCTGATAAAAGAAAAATAAAAGACTTTCTGTTATCAGAAATCAGTTTCAGACTCCAGTGTTTTGGGGGATTCAAGAATAAATATAATCTCATACTGTATACTGTATAATACTCATACTCATGATATCTAATCATGAAAATGCAGAAGTTCATTTACATTGTTGTGGAAAATAATTGAATAAACAGGGTGGTCGTTTTTACTCCTTCTCATTTTGCTCAGCTATTATAACAAATTGCTTCTCTGGAATTAGTGCCTTATATCCTCAGTAACATCCTCATAATATGGTTATTATTAAAGATTTATAGAGATTGGAGTTTTATAACAGTGAATTACAGGAGATTCTCACCTTTACACTCGGTTCTGGTTGCAGTAGTCTGAAACCCAACGGGACACTGACAGTAGTAGGAACCTTGAGTGTTTATGCACTGACCGTGCACACAAGGGTTACTCTTACACTCATCATCATCTAAAACACACACACACACACAATATATATATATATATATATATATATACACACACATATGCTGGTCCTTCTCAAAAAAATAGCATATTGTGAATAAAGTTCATTATTTTCTGTAATGTACTGATAAACGTTAGACTTTCATATATTTTAGATTCATTACACACAACTGAAGTAGTTCAAGCCATTTATAGTTTTAATATTGATAATTTTGGCAAAAAAGTAAAGAAAAAACAAAAATCCCTATCTCAAAAAATTAGAATATTTCATCCGACCAATAAAAAAGGGGTTTTCATACAAAAAAAGTCAACCTTCAAATAATGATGTTCAGTTATGCACTCAATACTTGGTCGGGAATCCTTTTGCGAAATGACTGCTTCAATGCGGCGTGGCATGGAGGCAATCAGCCTGTGGGTGGGTGTTATGGAGGCCCAGGATGCTTCGATAGCGGCCTTAACCTCATCCACAGTGTTGGGTCTGGTGTCTCTCAACTTTCTCTTCACAATATCCCACAGATTCTCTATGGGGTTCAGATCAGGAGAGTTGGCAGGCCAATTGAGTACAGTAAGGCCATGGTCAGTAAACCATTTAGCAGTGGTTTTGGCACTGTGAGCAGGTGCCAGGTCGTGCTGAAAAATGAAATCTTCATCTCCATAAAGCTTTTCAGCAGATGGAAGCATGAAGTGCTCCAAAATCTCCTGATAGCTAGCTGCATTGACCCTGCCCTTGATAAAACACAGTGGACCAACACCAGCAGCTGACATGGCACCCCAGACCATCACTGACTGTGGGTACTTGACACTGGACTTCAGGCATTTTGGCATTTCCTTCTCCCCAGTCTTCCTCCAGACTCTGGCACCTTGATTTCCGAATGACATGCAAAATTTGCTTTCATCCGAAAAAAGTACTTTCTTCTGCCGCTGTTTCTGGTTCAAAAGTGGATTAACCTGGGGAATGCGGCACCTGTAGCCCATTTCCTACACACGCCTGTGCACGGTGTCTCTGGATGTTTCTACTCCAGACTCAGTCCACTGCTTCCACAGGTCCCCCAAGGTCTGGAATCGGCCCATCTCCACAATCTTCCTCAGGGTCCGGTCACCTCTTCTGGTTGTGCAGCGTTTTCTGCCACACTTTTCCCTTCCCACAGACGTCCCACTGAGGTGCCTTGATGCAGCACTCTGGGAACAGCCTATTCACTCAGAGATTTCTTTCTGTGTCTTACCCTCTTGCTTGAGGGTGTCAATGATGGCCTTCTGGACAGCAGTCAGGTTGGCAGTCTTACCCATGATTGCGGTTTTGAGTAATGAACCAGGCTGGGAGTTTTTAAAAGCCTCAGGAATCTTTTGCAGGTGTTTAGAGTTAATTGGTTGATTCAGATGATTAGGTTAATAGCTCGTTTAGACTACCTGAACATGATATGCTAATTTTTTGAGATAAGAATTTTGGGTTTTCATGAGCTGTATGCCAAAATCATCAGTATTAAAACAATAAAAGACCTGAAATATTTCAGTTGGTGTGCAATGAATCTAAAATATATGAAAGTTTAATTTTTATCAGTGCATTACAGAAAACAATGAATTTTATTCCAATATGCTAATTTTTTGAAAAGGACCAGTGTGTATATATATATATATATATATATATATATTTTATTTTTTTTTTTTCCTCTTTCACACAAAAGTTATTAATGTGATTGCCTAAAGTGTGAATTGACGTTTTTTTAGTGTGTTTTTAATGATTATTTAAGCTCTGTGGTGCCACTCAAACGCCCTGCATCTTCTCTAACTTGTGGTAAGGAGCCTAAGTGCTTTATTAATTCATAAATATTATCACAGTACAAAATTAAAAAGTTTTTACTTAATCATTACTACATTTCTTCTGCATTATTACTGTATTAATGAGTAAGACTGTCTATAGAATGTTTTAACAAGCATATTTTAGTGCATGTAAATCATATATAGGGTTTTAAAACCGCTTGCGGATTTTCTCGATCCACGGGAAGGGCCGCAACCAAACCATCGTGAAAAATGGGGGCCTATTGTATTACAAAAAGTCAGGTCAGAGTGATGATAAAGAAACAGGTTTTTTTGAAGTGTTTATATTAAATGTACATTATATTCATATACACCATGTGCTTATGTAAAAGAGCAGATGTGTTGTGTCTAATGTGTGTAAATGTGATGTAGTGTTATTTGCAGATGTTTTGAGTTTCATTTTCTGCAGAATTTCACCCGTTTATATCGCTCATCTTATATCCGATTTGTTCATTTAATATCTGTATACTCTTATTATTATCCTTATCTGATTTTATTGGAGCTGACACCTTCATATCCAATTTACATTATTTCGTATTCTTGCAAGAGTGAAATGGACTGGAAATGTTGACCTTTATAAACATGCTAATGGAAACTATTGAACACATTTTAGCAAATTGTATCTTTGTGGATGTAAATAAAAACATCTGATGAGGAAAATATCTAGATTGTCATTATCATGTGCATGCACGCAAGCAGATGTGTGTGTGTGTGTGTGTGTGTGTGTGTGTGTGTGTGTGTGTGTGTGTGTGTGAGTGTGTGAGACAGAGAGAGAGAGAGAGAGAGAGAGAGAAAGAGAGAGTAACTATGTATTACTTACCAATGCACTCGCTACGAATGTCTTCAAGAAAGCCCCTGTTACACTCACATTTATAACTCCCAGGGACAGGAATGCATCGACCATTTACACACAAGTGCCGCAGGACTTCACATAGGTTTGTAAAGTTTTGTAAACCTAACAGATATAGATGAAGTGTTTCAACAAGTTTGTTGTTTTTTTTTCTTTTTTTAAATAAAAGTTATTAAATTAATTAAGCATTAAGATTGCAGCAGAGTCGTGGTTTGGGGTACAAGTTAATTCCGATCTTAAAAAGTTATCTTTGTTGGGATATCAGACATCTTGGATTTGGGGGTTTGAGGATACTGGGATTGCAAAAGGTCTGAACTTTGATCTTTTGTGTCTCAACTTGACCAAGATCTGATTCCTTCAGAGTTTGGACCTCAGGGTGATTTGGACCCTGTTCTTCAATCAGACTCTATAAATGTTCCTACATTAAGAGGCTTTTGACGGTAAGGTCATAAAGAAAGCCTTAAATTAAAGTTTTTTTTTTTTTTTATCTGGACCTTCAGAAGTTTTCAGGTCTAGGTCTTGTGCTCAGTGACCGTTTTTTGGTCTGGGTCCTGGGATGGATGGGTCTGGTTTACCTGGGTCAGGTAACTGGGAAGTTAGTTTTTGTCGGGTTTTATCTTTTTTGTTTTGTTTTTTTAATCTGAAACAGTATCTTGAAATGTATGGGATTGTAAAAAGATGTGGTCTTGACATGGACATGTGTTTGACTGCAGTTTGGTGTTAAACTATACCTTGTCTGATCTGAAATGGTTGCACAAAATCTTGCCGTGAACGATCAGGAGGTTGAGGAACAGAAATAACAGGGACCTGTGGAATAGGTCCATATGGATTGTATGGCCCAATAGGAACTTCAGGACCTGTTCCAGGTCCACCAGGGAGATATGGGCCTGTACCAGGTCCACCAGGAACATATGGCCCAGTGCCAGGTCCACCAGGAACATAAGGTACAATAGGACCAGGACCAAGAGATTGGACCTGTTGACACAATATCTGGTAGTACTCTGGAAATACAAAAAAGACACACCCATTTATAATCAGTTATATCAACACTGATTACAGGGGTAACAGATAAATTAAATAACCAAACATATACAACCAGTGTCTGTCTGTGTGTGTGTGTGTGTGTGTGTGTGTGTGTGTGTGTGTGTGTGTGTGTGTGTGTGTGTGTGTGCGTGCGTGTGCGTGTGCGTGTGCGTGTGTGTGTGTGTGTGTATATAGAGAAAGAATTAAATTAATATGCAAGAATAAAAGTCATAGACTGTCTCATGTATGTCGGTATGTCTATATCTATAATATGTCTAAAGAGTAAACACTTGAAGCAGGTACAGTTGGTAAGTAAATATAATGTATGTACTGTATGTATGCAGTGGGGCCAGTGGTGTAGTGGTTAGGGTGCTGCACTCATGATCTGGAGGTTGTGTGTTCAAATCCCAGTTAGACCCCCACTGTGCTAAGACCATTGCTCCTAGTACTCCTAGTTGCTTCATTGTATGGAAACCAGGGGTAAGCCCCGCCCTAATGAGCCATTATGGCTCGGATATAAAAAGCCCAACGGACTTTACCTTACCTTACTGTATGAATGCATGTATATACTCGTCAAGTTTCCAGTCCATCAGGTTCACTAATCTAAATACAAACTAATTAAATGGCAGGTCAGTGTAGGCATGATGGATGCATTACCTGTTCCTTGGATGGGGCAAATCTCGGGGATGGTGTTTCTGGCCCAGCAGCGGCCCACTGAGCAACAGCATTGGGCCTTGGTCATGCGCTGGATGTTCTGGTTGACACAGCGGTTACTTATGATATTGTCAAAGCAGGTTCCAGCATGAGCATCTATACAGGACAAGAGCAGATATTACAGGAGACATCAAAGTCTCTGATTATGCACCACAGCCAACATGAATGGGGACCAACATTGCTTAGAGAAGAGAAGTCAGGGGACACAGAATGAGATGGGAAGGGAGATATATAGCAGTAGAGTACATTTAACATGTGTATTATGGGAAATATACTCCTGAAATCCTCAAATTCGATAACATCATTTGAGCATCCGTGACTAACAATAGGAAGAGAAACAGAAAGAGGAGGAGGAGGAAGAGGAGGAGTTTGGCTTCACATTTGGAAAAAGCCTGTAACCCTTAACAGTATCTTCCGTCCCTCAGTAAGAAGTGAAGCAGGAATAAAAATCTGAGTTTCACATGGTTCATAGGGATTAGTAAATGAGTTCATACAGTTTGGCCTATAGGTATCTGATAAATGATTTTATGTAAATATTTTATGGAAATATTTTTGTGATTTTTGGTTCCATCACAACCACAATGAAGTTGAAATGAAGCTGTTGAGTTGTGATTGAAGCGTCAAATTTCAGCTGTAATTTAAGGGCTTTAACAAAACTATTAACCTTTTAGGAACTACAGCTATTATAACAAACATGTATCTAAATAATTAATATAAATAAGTAAAAATATCATTCATTCATTTATTTACTGATGAGGGCAGAATAAACAATGAACAGTTCGTCAGGCCATTGCAAGGCCAACACTCACACAACTATTAATACTCACATTCACACCTAGGGGTGATGTGGAACAGCCAATTAATCTACTCTACATGTTTTTGGACTGTGGGATGAAACCATGCAAACTCCACACAGAAATGCCTCAGCTGGGAATCGAGCCCATGACCTTCTTGCTATGAGATGTACAGTATGTGCTAACCATTACTCCACCATGCCACCCTATATCATAAATATAAATATGATATAAATGTAAACAAAAAATGTTTAAATGTGCAATTAAAGATTAACTAATAGTTGACTTTCCCTCCTTGAAATACTTTGCTAGGTCTTCAATGTAAGTGCCTTCAGTCTCTGCTGGCTTGTTGATCTTTCTGCCTTCAGTTTTATCTTCTTCTTATCCTAAATATTGCATTTCTTTCACTTAAACAGCACTTGTGTTTCTTTAGCTGTTTTGATTCATTATCCATCGGTACTGTAAAGCTTTTTCCTATTAGATATGCAGTAAATTACTGAATCTGAGCAGAAAGTATAACTCTATACACTTCAGAATTCATTCTGCTTCTAGCTGTTACATCAACAATAAACACCAGCAGTCGGTTCCTCACATGCCCATGTCCACCATGTTTAACAGATAATTTAGTGATTTGGATCATGAGTTCTGGTGAGCTACTCGGTGTGTACCCTGCCTTTGCCCAGAGTCAGCTGAGATAGGGAAGAGACCCAAGGGTCTTCAGTTCATGTTGATCATATTTCTGTTTTGTTTAACCGTTACTATAGTACTATATTATTTATAATATAAATTCATTAGACAAAACAAAATATTTAAAACCAACGAAAAACAATTTTACAGGCAACTAAATACACCTACAAGTAATGACGACCAGAGACCACCCTTGGAATCCAGTGAGAGGTTTTGGTCACAGTTCTGGTCTATACCCGGCAACTGTAACCTTGAGGAACCATGGGTGGAAGAATACAGCAAAGCCACGTCAGAAAACGTTAATTCACCATTGCTGTGTCTCATTACTTCGGACTGCCTGAAGAAAACAATAAAAATGTCCACATCTAACACAGCTCCATGATCTGATAGCACTCAAAATCTGTTTTGGAAACTGTTCCCCTGTGTCCAACCACATCTGCTCACTTGTTTTAACTCTTTGATGGACACAGGAGATGTCCCTCCTTGGTTCTGTAAAGGTCGCACAATACTCCTCCCAAAGAAAGGAGACTTGACAGATCCTAAATATTACCTCCCTATTATCTGCCTGAATACTATGGACAAAATCTTTACAGGGTGTTTGACAAATCTCATGTCATCCTATTGCTCCTCCAATGAACTTATTTACCTGGCACAAAAGGGAGCCAGAAAGGGATATTAGGGATGCAAGGATCAGTTATTGGTCCAACTTGATACTTGAAGAGGTTAAAACTTACCACTGCAACCTCTCAGTGTGATGGATTGACGACAAAAAAAGCAAACGACTCTGTCCCTCATGAATGGATTCTGAAGTCTTTGCAATGTGTTGGCCTACCTGAGCGATTACTCTATTTACTCAAGATCAGTTGAGTTACATAGAGGAGGAGTGATTGAGCATCTCGTGGAATCACCTATTTGGGGATGCAATTTCGAGACAAGCTCAAGAATGCCCACATAAAAGACAAACTTCGGGCTGAGTACAAATCTCGTCTAAAAAAGATCTGGAGTTTGGAGCTAAATGCTAGAAACAAGGTCAAAGCCACAAATCCTTATGCAGTGCCTGTCCTTTCTTGCTCTTTTGGTGTTGTTGATTGGACAAAGGACGACATCATGGGTCTTGATCGCCTTACAAGAAGGATCATGTCTGACAACCGAGCTCACCACCCTCGTTCCTCTATCAATCGTTTATATTTATCAATCAATTCCAGGGGACGAGGTTTGATTAATGTGGAGGCACTTGATGATCATATTTTATTGTGTACTTTTGTACATATTTATTTATCTGATGATCCTCTTATGAAGCATATCAAGACTCATGATGAAAGCAAGGAATTCCATAGTTATCTTAAACGCGCCAAGGCTGCTGAACAAAATCTCAACGCCAATGTTAATTTTGTCGATGGCGAAGTACTGCTGGATGCTACATCTATGTGTGTCAACCAGGTGAAGTCTTTCATAAAATCTGCTCAGAGTCGTCATTTCAAGGAAAAACTGTCTGGAAAAGCACTACATCGTGTTTATGTGCAGTGTGCTGGGCAGAACAGTAATCCTTCGGACTCCTTTGCCTGGATGAAGTCGGCTGGTCTGAAAAGTGAAACTGAGGGCTTTCTTTTTGCTGCTCAGGACCAGTCACTTCCAACACGCAATTGTAAACATAATATTATAAGGGAAAATGTAAATCCCAAATGTCGTTTGTGTAGTGAATTTAGCGAAACTGTCCAATACCTTTTCAGTGGTTGTCCTGTTTTGGTACAAACATCATATCTGAAAAGACGATGGCACGTTCCTTTTATTATCGTCTCTGTCATGCGTGTGGTTTTGACTCAGAGGTCCATCCATGGTACGACCCTGATCATGTCCAGGGTGTAATGAAAAATTATAATTTCAAGCTTCTTTGGAATCGGCCCCTATACAGCCTGAGAAGAATTGAAGCCAACAAACCTGATCTTGTCCTTTTTGCTAAATCCAATGGAATTATTAATATTATTGAATTTTCTGCATCTTTTGACAGCAATGTGATTGACAAGATTCAGGAGAAGTATGCAAAATACGCAGACCTCGCCTTTGAAATATCTCGCTTGTATCCAAAGTACAAAGTCGTCTGACTCCCCATTGTTGTCGGCGCCCTCGGTTTGCTACCTCCTGATCTATTAACACAGATCAAGAGTGTGCCTGGGTTTGCTACCGGGAGCACAGACATTCTGACAGTCTGGGCAATGCAGAAGGCTGCAGTGTTGGGGAGTCTCTATATTCTCCGGAAAGTTCTTGGTGGGTTTGACTAGGCAGTGCTTCCTGGGAGAAGTCCCATTCGCTGTCTGGGCTGCGTGTGGAGAGGGTGAGGGCCCTGAGCTGACGATGAGCCTAACCAGCCTGACTGTGCCAGGATCACCCGATCCCGCTCCGCTGCATAGAAATCTTTACTGTAAATAATAATAATAATAATAATAATAATAATAATAATAATAATAATAATTTAATGGTGGCATTTCTTGGAGAATTTTATTTAAACATTCAGTAAAATATGGTTTAATTATTTAAAGAAATGGAACTTGAGAATAGTTTTCAAAACAAATTCGAACATGAAACTGATTTTCCTCCAAAACCTGAAATGTACTGAAAACCACAAACTGTTTGGAAAGATAATCTGCATTTCTTTCATTTTACTGAAAAAGTTCCACCAAAAAATGAAGGATTTCAACTCATTCTGGAGAAAAGAAAAAGAGAAAGATCTGCTGCCACGTTCCAGAGAGACAGAGAGAGAAACAAACGAATGACTCAAATTTCCCGAAATGAAACCCCCCCCCCCCCGCTCTCAAGCTCTCTATCTCTTTTAATGTGTTTCTTTATCTCTTCCCTTCTCTTACTCCCAGTGACAGTCGCGTTCTGTTTGTCCCAACATCTCTTTCTCTCTGCCCTGTCTCTGCGTTTATGTCTGTTTGTGAGTCTCTCTCTCTCTCTCTCTCTCTCTCTCTCTCTCTCTCTACATATATATATATATATATATATATATATATATGTATATATATATATATATATATATATATATATATATATATATATATATATATATATATATATATATGCCACAGAAAATGATCTGTGAAATATACATCATCGCTGGCCTCAAAATCATTGCTGTACACTTTTCCTTTCATTCTTGCCGATACCTTCCTATCACACATCACACTTCACACATCACACATTTCTCCAACCATTCCAACCTGCCTTCACACGCTTCTTCAAATCTTTTCCATACTCTTCATTGCTCTGGATTGTTGAGCCATCCTCCACCTTCCTTATCTCTGCTCCCTGTAACCTCACCGTTCCTGTTGTGTCCTTAGCATTCATACACATTCAACCTATACTAACCTCCACCTTCTTTATCTCTGCTTCCTCTTGGGTCCTTGTCATTCACACACATGTATTCTGTCTTACTGAGGCTAACCTTCATTCCTCTCCTTTCCAGGGCATACCTCCACCTCTCTAGATTTTCCTGCACTTGTTCTCTGCTCTCACTACAGATCATCTGCAAACATCATAGTCCATGGAGAATCTTGTCTCACCTCGTCTTTCAGCCTGTCCATTACCATATCAAACAAAAAGGGGCTCTGAGCTGACCCTTGATGCAGTCCCACCTCCACTTTGAACTCTTCTGTCACACCGACAGCACACCTCACCACTGTCTTACATCTCTCATACATGTCCTGCACCACTCTAACATACTTCTCTGCCACTCCAGACTTCCTCATGTAATACCACAGTTCCTCTCTCGGCATCCTGTCATATTCTTTCTCCAGATCCACAAAGGCACAATGCAGCTCCCTCTGACCTTTTCTGTACTTCTCTATTAACATCCTCAAAACAAACACTGCATCTGTGGTGCTCTTTCTTGGCATGAAACCAAACTGTTGTTTACAAATGCTGACCTCTGCCCTTAGTATGCTTAGACCTCTGCCTTCTTCTTCTTCTTCTTGTCCTTTTGGCTTTTCCCTTCAGGGGTCACCACAGCGAATCATCTGCCTCCATCTCACCTTATCCTCTGCATCTTTTTCTCTTACACCAACTGCTTTCATGTCCTCCTTCACCACATCCATGAATCGTCTCTTTGGTCTTCCTCGAGGCCTTCTGCCTGGTAGTTCCAACCTCAACATCCTACTACCAATACACACACTATCCCTCCTCTGTACATGTCCAAACCATCTCAATCTAGCCTCTCTGACTTTGTCTCCAAAACGTCTTACATGTGCTGTCCCTCTGATGTGCTCATTCCTGATCCTATCCATCCTCGTTACTCCCAAAGAGAACCTCAGCAGTTTCATATCTGCTACCTCCAGCTCTGCCTCCTGTCTTTTCCCCAGGGCCACTGTTTCTAAACCATACAACATCGCTGGCCTCAACACTGTCTTGTACACTTTTCCTTTCATTTTTGCCGATACTTTCCCATCACACATCACACCGGACACTTTTCTCCAACCATTCCAACCAGCCTGCACACGCTTCTTCACCTCTTTTCCACACTCTCCATTGCTCTGGATTGTTGAGCCTAAGTACTTAAAATCCTCCACCTTCCTTATCTCTGCTCCCTGTAACCTCACCGTTCCTGTTGGGTCCTTAGCATTCATACACATTCAACCTATACGAACCTTCATTCCCCTCCTTTCCAGGGCATACTTCCACCTCTCTAGGTTTTCCTGCACTTGTTCTCTGCTCTCACTGCAGATCACAATATGATATCATATAATTAACTTCAGTGGATGTACTACAAAATTTGAAATGGATCATGTTTAAAGAAAAAAAAATCCCATCAGATTTTCTCTTTTTAGTCCATTTGCTAATACTTTACTGTTTTTTCCTTCATATGACCTTTCCAGGGCCCACCCACAATCACTTAGCATTGCTGGATTTACACAAAGCAAAGCAGAGAACATGACCTATCAGTTCATCAGGGAAAGGGTGAGAGTATTCAGTCTACAAGTTTCAGATACAGTGAGACCTGATCCTGACTCGGTCTGGTGAACTCACAGGGCTGATTTGGACACAATGCTGCATGAATAATATGGAAAAGTGCAACATTAAATATTAGCATTAGATCAAATCTGCATAATATCAGATTTATGCTAACACATGGTTAAAGAATAAAGATTCTGGTGGTTGGAGCCAAGACTAACCACATTTTTTTGCATGCTGCCAACATTTCCACTTTAAAGAAAGATTTACAGTAATAATGCTGCAATCATGATTATTATCTATATAAACACACTCCTGTAACCAGAGTTCATTGTGCTGTTCTGTGTAATGATTTTGTAATTCATGATCAGAAATCTAACATTATAATAAATATACTCAAAGTCATGTCATCCCATACTGTTCGCGCAACTGAAATTTAACTGAGTAAAGATCAGTTTCGGTGCAGTCATTAAGACCATTAGCAGACATTTCAGACATGTTCTGCCTGTGCTTGTGTGGGCTTCCTCTGGGTGCTCCAGTTTCCTTCCATAATTTAAACACATGCATATCCAATTGCCTGTTCCAGCTTGACCCTAAGAGTGATGTGAATGATTTTATGTGTCTTGCCCCTGCAGTGGATCGGCAAGCTGCTCAGGTTGTACCCTACTTTTGCCCTGTTTCAGCTGAGATAGGCTCCACCCTCCCTGCGGCCCTAGTAGAATTGAACAATTCAGAGAATGAATGAATGAAGATACTGAAACTGAAATTCTTTCTCCCCTATTGTGTTTTTTTTTTTTTTTTAACATTCAGAAGCTCACCAATGCAGCGTGATCCATCCCGAGCCGTGTCGTATCCCACCGGACATTTACACACATAGCTCCCGACTGTGTTAGAACACTCGCCTCCACTGCACAGCCCGGGGATAGTAGAACATTCGTCTACATCTGAAAGAGAAAGTGGAAAGGAATGTATAAGTCAGTACAGTACTTGACAAATCAAATAAGAATGAATGAAAAGTTTATACAAATATATCATTTTCTGTCCTGAAATAATCCCAGTGATTATGAATAAATTATATGGAGAACCCATTAGCTTGGTGTGTAACAGTCAATATAATTAGTTACACTTCACAGAAAGTTTTTACTAATTAAATAATTTATTTATTTTATTTTTAGATATTGATCTAATCTAGGGGGGAAGCTCGGTCGTCCGAGAGGAGCTTGGAGTAGAACTGCTGCTCCTCTGCATTGAGAGGAGCCAGTTGAGGCGGCTCGGGCATCTGGTTAGAATGCCTCTCGAACACCTCCCTGGTGTAGTGTTTCGGGCATGTCTGACCAGGAAGACACCCCGGGGTTGACCCAGAACACGCTGGAGGGACCATGATTCTCAACAGTTCTGGAAATGCATCACTGTCCCCCTGGAAGAGGAAGTGGGTGGGGAGAGGGACGTCTGGACCTCACTGCTTAGGCTGCTGCCCCTGCGACCCGACCCTTTATTAAGCAGAAGACAATGACTGACTGACTGACTGACTGACTGACTCATTGCTTATTTATTTGATATCGTTGCAATGAAATTATGATTTGTTGTAATATCTTTCACTTCGTTGTTATAAGTTTCACCGAGTAAATAATGCTGGGAAATATTTTTGTGTCTTTATTTCAAGATGCAGACAAACTATAATTTGAGGAGTGGGTGGCTGAATCTTTTCTATATGTGCTGTACGTTTTGCAGATGAAGAATTAAAACCTGCAGGAGTTGTGGTATTTCTGGATTGTGAGTCCTGAGGTCTGTGGGCTTTATTTCAGTTCTCTCCTTATTAAATTGGCCATGGCAGGAAAACAGAGACACACTGATCCTCGCAGGAAGTCATGACAGGTCCGGCCATGATGGCCTTCGAGAAAATGATTTGATCCTATCTGGAATTCAGTCACACACTCTTCAGGGATTCTAAGAACTGTGTTATTATTTCTGTGTAGAGGCGACCGATTTGACTCCTTTCGACCCGGTGAGCTCAGCATGAAAGTGTGTGGGTGTATGTTATGGCTGGTCTTCTCGTCTGTTCCTCTTTCCCTGAATCCACATTGCACTGATTACATGGCCCCAGTAATGAACCCTTCGATTCGACCAAGTACGACTAAAAATAACTGCCCTGTCCAGTTTTATAAACAAACACCAGCTGGAGACTGAGTGCATGTCTCTCTGTCTCCAGGGAAAAAAACTCGGCAGGTTCTCTTATGCACATTAGAAGAACTCCATCAGTGAGAAGCAGTTTATTCAAACTGTTCGCTGTGATGCTGTTAGCGTCACTTCCCTCTCTAGTCCCACATAGTGTAGCATTCTGGACTGGAGCTATTCACATTTTCCATGATATCAGATCCAGTATCTCATCTCTTGATCCTTACCCATACATTATGTGCATTTTGACCTGGTTTTGGCCTACTTCGTGACCCCTCAAAAAATTCTCACTCTTACTATAATTTCGAAGAGCCCAATGGTGTAGTAGTGAGGGTGCTGGGCTCATGATTGGGAGGTCATGGGTTTGAATCCTCGTTTGACCCTCACAGTGCTAAGACCCCTAAGCAAGGTCTAAACCATGAGTGTGTCTCTATTCATCCAGCAGTATAAATAGTAGGAGTGGGTATTGCCTAGATGTTATGTATTGCGATATATTGCAAGAAGAATTTTAAATTAACAGTGAGCCTGTTCTTGACAGTATTTATTCTTTATTTCAAAAAGAAATCAACAACGCTGTTTTTAGTCATTAAAATATAACACATATAACACTTATTGTGACACTGACGGCTCAGGAAAGTCCTCCAAACTTTAGAACTTGACTACAATAACATGGAATATCGTTTATCATATAAATCACATTAATATGATCATTATACTGGAGAGAAGTGGAATGTAATTTACCGGAATCTGGGACCAAGTTAGAGCATGTTGAGCCTGAGACGGAGTCCACAAGTTGTGTGATGTCATTTTTTTCAGAGTCGACAGAGATACTATTGCCGTGTTAAGCCAAAAAAAAAAAATCCCTGCATGGTTAATGTGCCTTGTTGGAGATCAGATTCATGGGACTGCTTCCCTCTTTTGCTGATTTTAAAATAAATGAAAACATCTAGATGCAGTAGGTCAGTAAATTTATGAGCAATTAGCAACACGGACCGTGGTTTTGTTTTTAGCGGGAATTTCTGCATCCTGTATAAAAACAAGTTCTATATTGGCTGAAGGCCTTCATGACATCTGCACTGCCCAATCACGGCATGGCTCTTATTATACCGGGCTCTCCACACACTGAATGACTGTAGATAAGAGGACAGAAACACGATTGTGTCAGGATTACATGCCGGGACCTCTGCGGTCGCCTTTTTTTTCCTTTTTTTTTTTTTTTGAACGAAAGCATTACTTCCGATTCAATTATCAGGAATAGCCAAAGTTTTTTTTTACTAAGGCAGTGGTGGTCTAGTGGATAGGGCGCAGGATCGCTGATCCTAAGGTTGGGGGTAGGTTCGAGTCCCCACAGGATTGTCACTGTCCCCCCAGTGCAGCTAACTGGGTTATCAAAAGCGGGCCATGTCTCTCACTGTCTATGGTGAGAGACATGTAAAAGAACCATTGCTGACTTTCGTAAAGAGTAGGCTGCAAAGCTGTCAGCATGTTTTTGTCCCTTGTTGTTGTTGTCACAATTGTGACAGGAAGGGCAGCCGACATAAAAACTTCTGCCAAATCAAACATGAGAGGGAAGACAGACAGACAGCTAAAGTTTTTTTTAATGTTCCAAAGTTTTACGAATGCATGCCAAAAAAATCGGTTATGCTTCAGACAATCTCAATACATATTGTTTGCATGTTAGAACCGGTTTAAACCGATAAACTGGTTTTATGTGCAGCCCTAGTATACTGGGAAGGTAACCTGCGATGGACTAGTGTAGCTGTTCCCAGACTATCAGCAGCTATTAAGCTTTCTGTGTACGTTGTACCACTGGGTGTCCTCTGAGCTGGTAGTGCAGTGTTCCATCCGATCAGACATGAACAAACAGGCACAACAAAATACAAGAATTTCAGTGTATGTATCTCACCTTGAGGTGATGAGCAACTCTAGTCTCTCTTTATATTCTTATGTATAATATTCCTTTGATATTTTTTCTTTCATCTCAGAAATATTGTTAAAATTAGAACTATAATCCCACTACTCAATGAGGATAACTCGTTCCTGCTTTGTGTTTTGGTCACTCAGTGGTAAGCGCTGTCACCTCATTGTAAAGGTGTTTGAATCTCAGACTGCATGCATACACCAAACACACAATTGCCTTAAGCTCTCCTGAATCAGGGTATTAACCTGTGCTCACTAATTCACTTTCTGCACAATATCAATCCCCTTAAAATGATCTTCTTTGGATAACACAGAGAACTTGTTTAAAAAAGGTTTATGATCAACTCCAATTCACTATACAGTAGACATCTTTATTTAGAATTAAAGTCAAAAGATCTCGAAAGTAAAACAGAGTACAACCATTGTTCTCAGTGTACAGCTATAAAAGAACAATGGTTTATAATCCAAATCATTCATAATCCCTATAATTAATAATATCAATAATTCATAATCCCAAATATTTATATTCTCAATGATTTATAATCTCTATAATTTAGAATCCCTGTGCAGCCATGCACAAAATGAATGGCCAGAGAGGCAGATTTGGCACCTATAGGTCACTGGTTTGATTCCCGAACCAGCAGACGAAAATGGGTGGTGGCAGGGGGAGCTGGACCTCCCTTCATCCACCTTTGTTGCTGAATTACCCTTGAGGGAGGTATCTAATGTGTGACAGCCCACTGTTTTGAGTGTCTGTGTGCTCACTGTTTACATGTGTGTGTGTGTGTGTGTGTGTGTGTGTGTGTGTGTGTGTGTGTGTGTGTGTGTGTGTGTGTGTGTGTGTGTGTGTGGGCGCTGGGATGAACTGGAAAGCTATTCAGGGTGTACCCTGCCTTCACCGAGAGCTGGCTGAGATAGCGCCCAGCCTCCCTGTAAGTGGGATTAAGTGGCTAGGCAAATAAACGAACAAATGTTTCTGTCAGGTCAAGGGTCACATCCATCACCTTCACATTTTTGGCTGATCTCGTTGAATCTTTGTCCAGCAGGGCATTTACACTCGAACGAGCCCACTGTGTTAATACATTTCCCTCCCTGACACAGATCAGGAATGGCCTGGCACTCGTCCACATCTACACAGACACACACATACGCACACACACACACACACACACACACACACACACACACACACACACACACACACACACACACACACACACACACACACACACAATGTATTAACCAAACTCAGTTTAAACTTGCTTTGATTTTGACACACACACACAAAACATTTTGAATAATGCAATAATAAACATTTGAAACATAGTGCTGACTGAAACTTTTGCTGTTTAATTATTTATTTATTACATTTTATTAGGATTTATTTGCTGATTTTGGACAAATTTATACACTGTCTGTGTGCAAACATATATTAATAAATATACACAAAGGAATGCAATCCTTCACTGGCGCCATACACACACACACACACACACACACACACACACACACACACACACACACACACACACACACACACACACACACACACACACACACAGAATCCCACAGAATCACACACATGCAATCTCTCACACTCATGCACACAGGCACACACATGTACACACGCACACTATGACAAATAAATACTATGATCATTGTAAAAAAGTGAAAAGACAGATATTTGCAGATACACTTGAGACAGACCAATTTATAAACTGCAGAAGGGAGGGGTGAATGAGGAAGATGAGGAAGAGGGGAAAAAAGTTGGTGAGAAGGCAAGAAAAGGAAGGAACAAAAAACGCGTAGAAACAAAAAGAGAATGTGAAAGGAAAGATTGGCAAGAGGTGGGGGGTGCAGGGAGGACAGTGTCTGCTAACCCTCCTCAGCATGGTTCAGACAGCCAGACGTTAGAGGAATTTCCCCAGCTGGAGAAATAAGTGCGAGGGCCAAATCGAACAGCGTGTGGCTGTGACCCAAATGCACACTACGGATTCTCTGCACACTCATGCGCCGAGATTTACAAGTCATATCACTACCTCTTTCACCCAAAGTTGCACTCTGGAGCAGGGCACGGTGAGGCGGGGTCAGTGTTGTAGCATGTGTTTCAGTGCTGTCTGACTTTAATGATAAGACTGAGTATAATTTAATGGTGGTAAATTTGAACATATGATGAACTGAAACATACTGTGTCAGTGCACTGTTGGACACTCTGACCTATTAATCACAAATGTGACACCATCTGTACAATGGGTTAGATATACCTACAGAAGATAATCCAGTGTGTGTTTACCTTCAACAATCAGTTCATTCTGGATGAAAATGAAGCTTTACTGGTATTTATAACTTTCCCCGCTAGCAGGGTAGTATCACTTGAACTGCATCTTGTTTTGGTTCTGTATCTGTTTACAATAACAATAACGAACACGAGACTACCTGCCCAGAGGAACAAACTGAAAGTAAATGTAATGTGCCTTGTGTTATCTCATGACAGTGTGAGTGTGTAAAATAGATAGCAGGTATTTAAATACTAAATAGAAATGAGTACAAGTGCAGGCACTACTGAGAATCGCACTGTATGAAGTTTATGTATTGTTCTCATGAACAGTTTTGATTAATTGTAATCTTAAACTGTAAGAAATATGTAAAGTGTGTGTGTGTGTTTGTGTGCATGTGTGTGTGTGTGTGTGTGTGTGTGTGTGTGTGTGTGTGTGTGTGTGTGTGTGTACCTTGGCAGGCTCCAGTACGGTGGTTTGGGATGAATCCCCTGCGGCATGGCTGAGGCTGAGCCGGACATTGTTCACATGGATGACCCCAGGCTCGACCCACTGTCGCGCAGCACAGCGTTTTAGTGCACACTATCCCCGTCAGCTGCCCCTGACACATCTGATTACTTACCACCGCAAAACACGGGCCAGTCCGGTAGTCTGAAAATGCGCGCGCGCGCACACACACACACACACACACACACACACACACACACACACACACACACACACACATGAAGAAAATCACATTTACACAACCGGGGACTCTAGGCTACTGCGTAGGGAGAGCATTGTTTGGGTGGAATTTCTTTTTAATCATGTTTTGGCCCTGTGTGGGGAGTTCTGGGATTGTGTGTGTGTGTGTGTGTGTGTGTGTGTGTGTGTGTGTGTGTGTGTGTGTGTGTGTGTGTGTGTGTGTGTATGTGTGTGTGTGTGTGTGTGTGTGTGTGTGTGAGTGTAAAATATGGGTTATTTCTATATCTATTATGTGTGTAAAAAACAACTTACAGAAACAAATTACCCTGTAAATGTGGAATAAAACCCATATAATTTCACATTGTGCCTCTGAGAAATGAAAAACACTTTAAAAGTAAATGTTTCAAGATGACTATTTCTGACAACACACACACACACAGACACACACACAATAGTGCATGAGACTTTTGTTCCAACTCAGATAAGATAAACAACACAATTCAGTTAAAATAAACAACACAACTCAGATAAGGGGGCAGTGGCAGTATGGTGGTAAAGGTGCTAGATCACTGATCCAAAAGTCGCGGGTTCAAGCCCCCCCCGTAATAAAGTTTATCCTTTTGGTATCGTTTGTTGAACATGCTACAGAGCATAAATTCTCATGCACAAACATTCTAAACATTAACTTAGGTACTGTACAGGAATAATAATTGAAAAAGACTTTAATACTCGTGCTTTACAACAGTATATGCTGTTTAATGTTTATATTTTATCATCAATAAATATAACAGTAAAACTTGAAAAGTTTTTCTTAATCATTACTACATTTAGTACATTAATACTGTATTAATGAGTAAGACTGTCTATAGAATGTGTTTAAGAAGCATATTTTAGCACCTGTATCAACGCGAATGATCAACCGGAAGTAAAATACTATGTATCCATTGATACATAGTATTTTAATTTTACTTCCGGTTGATCATTCGCACATGTAATATGATACATGGGTTTTACTTCTGGGTACAGAACTCGCGGATTTTCTTCATTCACGGGAATTTCTTCATTTCACACACACACACACACACACACACACACACACACACACACACACACATACATACACACACACACACACACACACACCCGATTGCACGTGCACACATACACACTACAGCACTGAATCACTACTGACTATAAATGTACCTGTTTACCACAAAGATAAGCTTCAATATGCATTAAATCTTGTTTGGGAGAGAGAGAGAGAGAGAGAGAGAGAGAGAGAGAGAGAGAGAGAGAGAGAGAGAGAGAGAGAGAGAGAGAGAGAGAGAGAGAGAGAGAGAGAGAGAGAGAGAGAGAGAGAGAGAGTGAGAGAGAGAGAGATGGACAGGGAGGGTCTGCATTTGCAAGTGTGTGATGTCATTCGTTTCTTTGTATAGATCCAGCTGTGGGAGACTCCCAGTGATTTAGCATCTGGGAATAATCACACACATGTGCGCGCGTGCGCACACACACACACACACACACACACACACACACACACACACACAGTAGAATGTCTTAAAAATGTCTCAAAATATTCACCACCATTCCACATCACCCCTCCCTCCTGCACCACACCCTTTATATCCCCCAAACTTCATCCCTAAACCACGCCTCTCATTCCTGCACCACATCCCATCCCTAACACGACATCCCTATCCTTTACTCCTGCATCACAGCACTTACTTGTACAGCATACCCTCTTAGTCCAATACCATCATACCTTTACACCACACCCATCACCCCAAAACCACACTCCACATGCCTGCACCACACCCTCTCACTTCTGGACCACGTACTCTTATACTTCTACAAAATACTCCCGATATAAAAACCACAAACTCCTTGACCACACCATCTTGCCTTTATGCCACAACCCATATCCCCTAAACCACACTCGACACTACTGCACCTCACCTCTTATTCCTGCACAATACTCCTCACTCCTGCACTGCACTCCTCACTAATACACTACACCCTTTTACACCACCTTCTTCTTCTCAACCTCACTCTCATACTCTTACACTGTACCATTTTTCTTCTATACCACCCTTTCTTACATCGACCACATGCTCTCCGTCTCCTACCGCACACTCTTAACTCCTAGACGACACCCTTTTACTCCTGGACAACACCCTTTTATCCACACTCCACACTAAATCACTTCTACACCACATAGGCAGTATGTTGTAAACAGTGCGAGGAACCATAGTGTTCCCTTTAGGACAAAGGGAACAATGCCAAATACCCAAACAATTTGAAACATCATGCCTAAACAGGATGGAGCCAAAGAGAACACAAACAAACAAACTCAAAAACAAACAGATACATAATTGATATGTCATAAACACAAACAGGCTGTTAACAAACTATGTCTCAGTGCTAGCTTATTATAATATACACTGGAGATACAATTGGATTAAACAGAAACACATTCTGGAAAATATACAATATTAATGAGACCGAAATATACTCTCGTACCGAATCACACTCCTCACCACAATCTCCGACTGAATCCACACTCCTCCCCAAAATCTCCGACCGAATTTACACTCCTCCCCACAATGTCTGACGGAATCCACACTCCTCCTCACAATCTCCAACCAAATCCACACTCATCTCCACAATTTACGACCAAATCCACACTCCTCCCAACAATCTCTGACCGAATCCACATTCCTCCCAACTCTCCAACCGAATCCACACTCATCCCCACAATTTACGACCAAATCCACACTTCTCCCAACAATCTCTGACCAAATCCGTACTCCTCCACACAATCTCCGACTGAATCCACACTCCTCCCCACAATCTCCAACCAAATCCACACTCTTCCTCACAATTCTTCTTTTCCTTTCAGCTGTTCCCTTCAGGGGTCACCACAGCAAATCATCTGTCGCCATCTCACCCTAACCTCTGCATATTCTTTTTTTACGGCAAAGACCTTCATGTCTTCCTTCACCACATCCATAAATCTCTTCTTTGGTCTTCCTCTAGACCTTCTGCCTGGTAGGTCCAACCTCAGCATCCTACTAACAATATATTCACTATCCCCTCTTTGTAGATGCCCAAACCATCTCAGTCAAGCCTCTCTGAATTTGTCTCCAAAACTTCTAACATGTGCTGTCTCTCTGATGTACTCATTCCTGATCATGTTCATCCTAGTTATTCCCAAAGAGAACCTCAACACTTTTTTCAACAAACTCTTCCCCACAATCTCCTACTGAACCGCATTCCTCCCCACAAACTCTAACCAAACCACACTCCTTTCACAATCTCCCACCAAATCTAAACTACCCCACAACCTCCTACCGAATCCAAACTCCTCCTCAAAATCTCTGACCGAATTTACACCCCACCCCACAACTTCATACCGAACCACACTCCTCCCCACTCTCCTAGTGAACCACACACCTCGCCATTCTCCTACAGATTCTACACTCCTCCCCACAATCTCTGACGAATCCACATTTCTCCCCACAACCTCCTGCCGAATTATAGTCCTCCTCACAATCTCCGACTGAATCCACAGTCCTCCCCACAACCTCCAACCGATCCATACTCATCCCAAGAATCTCTGACTGAATCCCCATTCCGCCCCACTATCCCCTGACAAATCTACACTCCTCCCCACAATCTCAGACGGAATCCACAATCCTCACCACAATCTCTGACCGAATCAACACTCCTCTCCACTCTCCTGCCAAATCCAAACTCCTCCCCACAATCTCCAACCAAATCTAAACTCCTCCCTAGAATCTCTGACCAAATCCACACTCCTTCCAAAAACCACCTACGGAACCACACTCCTCCCCATAATATCCGACCGAATCCATACATTTTCCCACAACTTTCTACCGAATTTGCATGCCTTCTCACAATGTATGACCAAATACACACTCCTCCCCACAATTTCCCACCCAATCGAAACTCCTCCTCACAATCTCTGACCAAATTCACATTTCTCCGCACAATCTCTGACCGAATCCACTCATCTTCACTCTCCAACCAAATCCACACTAATCCCCACAATCTCCGACCAAAGTAACACTCCTCACCACAATCTCTGACCGAATCCAGACACCTCCCCACAATCTCCCACCAAATCCACACTCCCCCCCACTCTCCAACTGAACCACACTCCTCTACACAACCTCCAACCAAATCCACCCTCTTCCCCACAATTCTTCTTCTTCTTCTTCTTCTTCTTCTTCTTCTTTTTTTCCTTTCAGCTGTTCCCTTCAGGGGTTGCGACAGCAAATCATCTGTCTCCATCTCACCCTGTCCTCTGCATCTTCTTCTCTTACGCCAACGACCTTCACGTCTTCCTTCACCACAGCCATAAATCTCTTCTTTGGTCTTCCTCTAGGCCTTCTGTCTGCTAGTTCCAACCTCAGCATCCTACTACGAATATATTCATTATCCTTTTATTTGTACATGGCCAAACCATCTCAATCTAGCCTCAACACAATCTCCTACCAAACCACACTCCTCCCCACAATCTCTGACCAAATCCACACTCCTCCCAACAATCTCTGTCGAATCCACACTCCTCCCCACAATCTGCAACCGAATCCACACTCCTCACCACAATTTCCGACCGAATCCACACTCATCCCCACAATTTACGACCAATCCGACTCAATCCATACTCTTTTCCAAAAGTTCCATCCGAATCTACACTCCTCTTCAAAATCTCCGAACAAATCCAGACTCCTCCACACAATCTCTGACCAAATATACACTCCTCCACACTCTCCAAATGAATAACACTCCTCCCCACAATCTTCTACCGAACCACACTTCTCCTCACAATTTCCAACCCAATCCATACTCCTCCACCCAATTTCCAACCAAACCACACTCCTCCCCACAATCTCTGACCGAACCACCCTCCACCCCACAATCTCCGACCGAGTCAACTCGCCTCTCCATAATCTCCAACCGAATCCACACTCCTCCCCACAATCTCCAACTGAATCCATACTCCTTTCCAAAATTTCTGACTGAATCTACACTCCTTTTCAAAATCTCCAACCGAACTACACTCCTCTCCTCAATCTCCGATCGAATGCAGACTCATTTCCATAATCTCCAACAAAATATACTCTCATCTTCACTCTCCTACCAAACCATACTCCTCCCCACAATCTCCTAACACAACCACACTCCTCCTCACAATCTCCTATCAAATCCACACACCCCCCAATTTCCATCTGAACCACACTATTCCCCAGAATCTCCGACAGTATCCCCATTCCTCCCCACAATCTCCCACAGAATCCACACTACTCCTCCCAATGTCCTACTGCATACACACGCCTCACAATTTCCAATCAAACCACACTCCTTCCCACAATCTCCAACCAAATCCACACTTCTGCCCACTCTCATACCGAATCACACTCCTCCCCACTCTCTGACCGAACCACACACCTCCCCACTCTCCTACCAAATCCACACTCCACAACTTCCTACCGAACCACAGTCCTCCCCACTTTCCCACCAAATCGCCACTCCTCTCCACAATCACCTACCAAATCCATACTCCTCCTTACAATCTTGGATGGAGCCCACACTCCTCCTCCTAAACATCTACCGAATCGCACTCTTCCCAACTCTCTGACGAAATCCACACTCCTCCACACAATCTCCGACCAAATCCATAATCCTCGCCAGTCTCCAGCCGAACAACACTCCTCCCCACAACCTCCTACCAAACCACACTCCTCCTCACAATCTCGAACCCTATCCACACTCCTCCACCCAATTTCCAACCGAACCACACTCCTCCTCACAATCTCCGACTGAACCACCCTCCACCCCACAATCTCCAACCTAATCAACTCGCCTCTCTACAATCTCAGACTGAATCTACTCTCCTCCATACAAACTCCAACTGAACCACAGTCGTTCCAAAAATCTTCAAGCGAATAAACACTCCTCGTCACAACCCCTTACCGATACCACATACCTCGCCACAATTTCTTACCGAACCACACTCCTCCCCACAATCTCCACCCAAATCCACACTCCTCCCCCCAATTTCCAACCTTACCACACTCCTCCCCACAATCTTTGACTGAATCCACACTTTGCCTCACAATATCCGACTGAATACACACTCCTCCCCACAACCTCCTACTGAACCACACTGCTTCCCACAATCTCAGACCGAATCCACTCTCCTCCACAAAACTCCAACCAAACCACAGTCCTCTCCACAATCTTCAAGTGAATGCACACTCTTCTCCAATCTCCTCCCAACAATGTCTGACCGAATCCACACACTTCCTCACAATGTCTGACCAAATAAACACTCTTCCCCACAATCTCCAACCAAATCCCACTCCTCCACACAATATCCATCCGAATCAACAGTCCTTCTCACACTCTCCTACCAAACCAGACTCCTCCTCACAATCTCCAACTGAATCCACACTCCTCCACAATGTCCTAGCAAACCACACTCCTCCTCACAATGTCCAACCAAATCCATACTCTTCCCCACAATCTCCAAACGAATCACACTCCTCTACGCAATATCCAATCGAATCAAAATTCCTGCCCACAATCTCTGAACAAATCCATACTCCTACCCACAATCTCCGACCGAATCAACACTCATCCCCACTCTGCAGCCGAACTCCACTCCACCCCACAATCTCTGACCGAATTAACACTCCACACCCCACAATCTCTGCCCAAATCCACATTCCTCCACACAACCTCCAACCAAACCACAGTCCTCCCCACAATTTTTGAGTGAATACACACTTCTCTCCACAATCTCCTACCAAATCCATATTCTTCCCTACAACTTCCTACCAAACTACACTCTTTCCCACAATCTCCAACCGAATCCACACTCCTCTGCATTATTTTACTGAACCACACTCCTCCACACAATCTCAGACCGAATCCACACTCCTCCGCAGAATCTCCGACCGAGTAAACACACTCCCCCACAATCTACAACCGAATCCACACTCCTCCCCACAACGTCCTACCGAATCCACACTCCACCCCACAAATGACTACCGAACCATGCTCCGCCCCACTCACGTCCCGAACCACCAACCTCCCCACTCTCTTACTGAATCCACATTCCTCCTCACAATCTACTACTGAATCCACATTCCTCCCAACAATCTCAGAACTAATGCCCACTCCTCCCCACTCTCCTATTGAATCCACACTCCTCTTCACAATCTCCTCCCGAATCTACACTTTTTACCACTTTCCGACCAAATCCACACTCTTTCACACAATCTCCTACTGAAGTCAAACTCTTCACAACAATCTCTAACTGAATCCACTCTCCTCCCCACAATTTCCTACCGAATCCACACTCCTCCCCACAACCTCCGACTGAATCCACACTTCTCCCCACAATCTCTGACTGAATCCATACTCCTCCTCATAATGTCTGATCAAATCCACACTCCTCCCCACAATTTACAACCAAATCCACACTCTTTTCCTCAGTCTTCAACTGAATACACACTCTTCCACACTCTCCTCCTCTATTCATGTCGATTTAATTATACAGTTTGGAGAGATACACTTCTCCTTAAAACACTGAATATTTACTGTAATGAACTCCCAAATATACATTTATCTATAAGCACTCCCAAAAACATGCCTAAACATGCACTCCGGAAAGTATATATTCTTGATGCACATCCTAATATACATATACATATATATTGTACATACTCCAGCACAGACTCCTCCCAAACCCAGTCCTCTCTGACTTTCAGTCCCATACATACTCTTCTGAAACACACTTCTCCTAGACTGACTCCTCCCATTCACGCTTCACTTGTACACTCTCTGCCAAAACAGTCTTCTCCCAAACTCACTCCTCACAAACTCTCCTCCCGGACAAGATCCCCCAAAACACACCTCCCAAACACATTTCTTCAGGACTAACTTCTTCTGTACACAATAATCCTGGACACACTACTCCTGGACATCTCTCATGAACACACTCTCACCAAACACATTCCTTCTACATGCATCCCTCTTAGACACTCCTCTTGCACACACTTCTGAGCACACTACTCCTGAAAATACTTCAGCTCATTTCTCATGGTGAAACTGAATGTTCTTTCCACAGACGTGGCTTGTTTGGGGCATTTCTATGTAAATATGTATTGTAATGAAAAGCACATGATACCAAACAAACACAGCAGTGTATCTCTTGCTTACACACCCTGTAATAGAACATCTGTATTAAATCCAGTCTGTATGGAGAGACGGATCCAAACACATGACAGAACTCAAAAAGAAGCTTGGAGGAAAAACACAAGCTGAAAAAATACAATGGAGGCTTGTACATTGTCCAGTGTCTCAAAGATTCACACGCAAGAACACTGCACATGTGCAAACTTCTAATCAGGATGAAACAGAACCCTTGTACCACATCCCCAATCTTTATCATCCTAATCACCCTGCTCTAAAACCCATGTTCTCCAGAATCTACTTAAACACGTTATATCTTGGGCCATGTTCTACAAAACACACTGCTGAAACAAACTTCCATGTCATGGACTGGATAATCTGGATGATCTCCAATTCCAGGATTCTACAAATACCATGTTCTCAGGATCTCATTCTGCAAAATGATAACTCAAGAACATTACATAATCAAAAACACATCTTCTTCCAAACCTTACATTCTTCAGGATTGTTCAGTTCAGTTCCTACATTTTTTAAAACCATGAACTGTCTTTAATGTTCTCCACCTTCTTATGATATGTTTTCAGAAACTGTCCCAAACTTTTATAATCATTCTCTATTCAGTATCTATATACTCTCCAGTCAATGAATTGAAAAGCATATTATTTCAAGAGCCACAGCATCCAAATTTAATAAGCTCTAGTACTCTTATAGAGCCAACAGTGACTAGACTATTTTCAGTGTTCTTTAAAACCGGCAGGCTCTACAACCTCTTTCTCCAGGCTGTATTATTTCTAGAACCAACCTTATACTCTCCAGAATATATCTATAATATATCTGTTCATTTATTCATTTTCTTAACCTTCATTAGGGTCATGGGTTAAGCTGGAGTCTATATTAGCTGACTCTTGACATAGATGGGGTACACCCTGGACAGCTTATCAGTCCATCACTGGGCAAACACATACATAGCCATTCACCCTCACACCTAGGGCACTTTGAAAAAGACAGTGAGACTAATGGATATGTCTTTGAACTGTGGGAGAAAACCAGAGTATCTGGAGGAAACCCAGACAAGCACAGGAAGAACATACATAAAGGCTGATTATTGATTATGTAATTAGCGCACACTGCCACTGTTGAGCCCCTGAGTAAAGCATTAACCCTCAACTGCTGAGATGTCATTCATTCATTTATTTTCTGAACTGTTTAGTCCTAATTAGGGTTGTGTGAAAGCTGGCACCTACCTCAGCCAATTCTGGGCGAGGACAGGATACACCCTGGACAGCTCATCAGGCTATTGCAGGGCCAATACTCACACAACCATTCACACTCAATCTCGCACCTAGGGCTAATTTGCAACAGCCAATTAACCTACTGTGCATGTTTTTGGACCATGTGAGGAAAAGGAGTACCTGGAGCAAACCCACACAAGTACGAGGAGTACATGAATCAAACCCAGGACCTTTTTATTGTGAGGTGTACATGCCCTACTCACATGGATAAACATGATTTTTAAAAACTGCAGTGTGTTAGAGCATCTGTCAAATGCTGAAAATGTCAATAATGCTGAATACTTACCTCGTTCACACTGCACTCCGGTAAAACCGTATAGACACACACAGCGGTTTGGAGCAACACACCTGCCACCATTCAAACATCCTGACTCACACACCGCTAATCATACACACACACACACACACACACACACACACACACACACACACACACACACACACACACATACACACACATACAAAGTACAGGGTTATTAATCAGTAAAGATTTATTATTGCAGAAATGTTTGTAATAACAATGATGAAAACGATGATAATGGTAATGATGATGATGATGATGATGATGATGATGATGATGATGATGATGATAATTGTAATGATGAGCATGATGATAAGCATATACACTGGTTATGGTAGATTAAACTTTATTGTCATCACACATGTATAAATATGGGGTAACAAAATTCAGTTTAGCATCCAATCAGAAGTGCAGAGAGCAACAATTGCAGTAAATACAGAATGTGCAGTATGTACAGTTAGAAGCAGTTATGTACAGATAAGTGCAACATACAAGTTGGGTATGTCATGCAATAATGATGATTATGGTGATAATGATCATGGAAATGGTGATGATGATGAGAAAGATAATGATAATGGTGATTATAATGATGATTATGATGGTGATTATGATGATCAAGGTAATGATGATGATGATGGTATTGGTGATAGTGATGAAGATGAAAAAACTGATGTTGGTGATTAACTGATGTTATGATGATGATGGTGATGGTGAGGAACTATCTTACGTTGGCCACAGTGCACTCCAGTGTAGCCTTTCTGACACTGGCAGTTATCTTCAGCACATGTTCCTCCATTCATACAGCGAATATTACAGTTTTGAACTGCAATAGAAGAAATATTGCACACACACACACACACACACACACACACACACACACACACACACACACACACACACATACTGAATATATGGGTGTTAATTTCTCAGGGTGGGGTTTGTAATAAAACATCTGCAAAGTTTTTTTTTGTTTGTTTGTTTTTTCCACAAACCCAGATGTTTGTGTCATACATGCATGACATCATCCGTTTGTTTACTAAAATTCTGATCATGATGTTGGAACATATCTGTATATAAATTATAGATTTATATATTGTTTCATTTTAATATTTTAAATAATTTATTATTATTATTATTATTATTATTATTATTATTATTATTATTATTATTATTATTATTATTATTATTATTGTTATTATTATTATTATCATCATCATTTTTGTTCATTATTAGTGTGGTGGTTCGCACGTCCACCTCCCAACAAGAAGGTCCTCGGTTTGCATCTTGGGCTCGGGAGAGCATTTCTGTGTGGAGTTTGCATGTTCTCCCCATGCTTGTGTGGGTTTCCTCCAGGTTTCTGGTTTGCTCCCACAGTCAAAACACATCCCCATTAGGCTAAATTATCTGTTCCAAATTGCCCCCAGGTGAAAGTGTCTCAGGACTGCGATAGACTGGCATGCTCCTCAGGGTGTATGCTGCCCTCACCCAGAGTCGGCTGAGATAGGCTCCAGCCTCCCTACAATTGAATTAGGTGGTCTAAATGAATAACCTGTTGGAAACACAACACTGAAGAGTAAACAGAAATGATCCACAGTTGATCTGATTTTAAAGATTTTACAAAGAAGAAATAGTTTAACTCTCTGGGTACGTGCACAGAGACAATTTATTGTTTTCAGTGGTAATGTACACCTGTGTGTAAAGTCTCAGAGATGTTTACTGAAGCAGTAGTCAGCTTCTCCATGTATTCATCATCTTCATACAAATCTGTATACAAATAATGGCAAGTAAACAGCTCCAGAGTTTCTCAGGACTGAACCAGGAGTGTTATATTTATTTTACCTGATTTAATTCTCATCACCATACAATAAAATTCCAAACTACAAATACTACCACATTCAATTCAAAGCTAAAAACAGCAGTACTGGAGATGGGAGGAAGGGTGTGTGGGTTACAGACTGGGTTTGGATTGCACTCTGAACTCATTAAATCCCTTACCAGATGAGGTCATGGACAGGAAATGACATCATACTTTCCATGAAACAGAAATTAGGATTGTACAGCAAATTAATTTTGTATAGAGGAGGTCTTCCAGCAACCACATCCTGAAACACACACACACACACACACACACACACACACACACACACACACACACACACACACACACACACACACACATGTGTGCACGCACCTGATTTGGAGCCACACGATGGGGAGATCTGACCATTTGGGCAGGTGCACATATTTGGTCTAGAACAAAATCCATCACCACAGGAACTACGACAGATTGCTGGACAGGGAGACAGAACGAGAGAGAGAGAGAGAGAGAGAGAGAGAGTGAGAGAGAGAGAGAGAGAGAGAGAGAGAAAGAAAATGAGGGGTAGTGGGGGCAGAGAGAAATAGTCACAAGGAGGGGAGAGAGAGAGAGAGAGAGAGAGAGAGAGAAATGGATAGACAGTTCTGAAATACCAGAGTTTTGATATAACACACACACACACACACACACACACACACACGAACACAGACCAACACCCCCCAAAAAAACTCTCTCTCTCTCTCTCTCTCTCTCTCACACACACACACACACACACACACACACACACAAAACCACACACACACACACGCCACACACACACACACACACACACACACACACACACACACACACACACACACACACACACATACAAAACCACACACACAGACCAACACCCTTCGACTCCATACCTTCACTCTATATTTCTCGCTCTCTCTCTGTCGCTCTCTCTCTCTCTCTCTCTCTCTCTCTCACACACACACACACTCAAAATCACACACACACTCGCACATAAACACACTCACACACATGCTCACACACAAACACACACACACACACACACACACACACACACACACACACACACACACACACACACACACACACACTTCCTCACTTTCAGCTACTAAACAATTCAAGCACTTTGGCCCTCAGCTAACACATAACATACACTGGCACAAAGCTCATCCTTTACATAGTGATATCGTTAACAGTTTTACAGAACCACAGTGTAACTTAACGATTAACAACAGTTTAGCTTTAGTTCTAGGTTTAGTGTTTTCCAGTGGTGTTTCATGCATTTGGTACCTTGACCTTTAGTGGGGCTAAACAGACTTAATCCACCTCTTAATACTACCACTATCACGTCATGATTATACATACAAAAACGCAATATAACAGGGTGTGGCACAGCAGAGAGAGAGAGAGAGAGAGAGAGAGAGAGAGAGAGAGAGAGAGGCAGAGCCATGAGCGAGAGACATCTCACTGTCTATGGTGAGAAGTTCAGGTAAAAGAATCAGTGCTGACTTTTTTCAAGAGTAGCTGCAGAGCTGTCAACGTGTTTCTGCCCCGTGATGGCCATTGAGCTGTCCAGGAGGGATTCTGCCCTCGCTACCGGCCCCATTTCACTGGAGCACGGAATGCAATGATCGTGGTGGAAAGGCACGGAACGCAGTCTACGAAAGAGCTTTGGCGTTTTAACACAGAAAATGGGTCAAAATCCTATGGAAAATTGTACATTCAGAACACTTTTGGAACGTTCACGGCATGTGTGGAACAGACACGGAAAGACTATGATACACAGATGGAATACATATGGAAAAGCGCATGAATTAACTGTGGAACAACTACAAATAGTCATGGATTGCAAAGGAAGATGTACGGATAATTCACGGAACGTTCATGGAAAGCACGGAACACTCAAGGAATAACTATGGCACTGAAGGAAGTGCTTCGGAATGATTGTGGAAACATACGGAATGAAAGCAGAACATTTATGTTCAACACGGAATGGCTGAGGAATACCCGGCGTAACCACGTTTCAATACAGAAAAATTAGCAAAATTCAAAGGATTTGCTCCTGATTCTGCTTTATAAATTCGCGGATTCGACCAGGGAAGCTCATTCTGCCAAGTGACCCCATACTGGAAACACCAAGAAGCTCTCCAAAAATGGACAAGGATAGAGAAATGGCTGACTTGGAACTGCTCCACGTGCAAGGGGATGACCGCAGAGGATGACTAAAAAAAGGGATTTACACACCGAAACGGTTCTGAGTGCATTTATGGCTGATGGTGGAACAAAGAATTGGCCTTGGGAACTACAACAATCTCATGGAGGAGCGCCGCATCGAAGACAAGCAGTCCTTCTTCAACTATCTCCGGGTCCCACCTGAACTGTTCGATGACTTGCTGATGGTTTTGGCTGCTCGACTGACAAAGAAGGATACTAACTTCAGAAATGCACTCAGTTCTGGTCTGAAACTAGCTGTCACCATGCGTCATCTGGCCTCGGGCGACAAGTATCTCACTCTGGCCTACAACTTCAGGGTATCGTGTCACACCATCGCTGGTTTCCTACCAGAGGTCTGTCAGGCCATCCACTACAAATACGAGGTCCTACAGTATCCACATACTGTGCAGGAATAGAAATCACTCAACTGGGATTTCCAGGAGAAATGGAACCTGGCTCATGCCGTTGGAGCCTTGGATGGGAAACACGTCGCCATTAGACTACCATCATCTTCAGGAACCTTTTATCACAACTACAAGGGATTTTTCTCTACTGTTCTGCTAGCACTGAGACACCAACTACAGGGTCATCTGGATATACGTCGGTGGCATGGGCCACATGTCTGATGCCCAGATATTCAATGCCTTGGAGCTCATAGAGTGCATTGAAGATGGCACCATCAACTTCCCCACACCAGTGCCTCTGCCCCAAGACGACACTGACATGCCATACTTCATTGTTGGTAATGATGTTTTTGCTCTCAGGAAGTACCACATGAAGCCAGATTCCAGGCTAGCCCTTACAGAGGAAGCACTGGCTTACAACCATAGGATATTCAGAGCACGTCGAGTGGTTGAGAATGCGTTTGGCATTTTGGCCAATCGCTGGCAGTTCCTACTGTCTACACTGCAACAGGGACCAGATGTAGTCAGACTTATGGTTGAAGTTGCCGTCTGTCTTCATAACATCATGAGGATAAGTTACACTGTCACCCAGAATGCAGTTTTGGACCGAGAAGACAATGACCACAACATTATTCCAGGACAGTGGCGTGAAACTACTAATTTGCATGACTTGGAACATGTGGTGGGTCCCAACAGAGACACTGTAGAGGCCAAGAGACAGAGAGAGTACCTGAAGCTCTACTTGAAAAGTTAAGTTGGAACAGTCTCTTAGCAGCCGTATGCCACCAGCTGGAAGAAAGCGTGACAATTGAACTACCATATTATATGGTGATTTCTTTTGTTGTTGTTAATATTATTGTGTTATTTTTTATTCTTGTTTGTATTAAAGTCTTTTTACATTTTTAACTTTGTTTTAGTGCTGCCTAGTGTCAATATGCTCCTTTTATTTGTAACTTCAATAAATCATTCCTGACTAGAAAAAAATGCGCACTAGTCAAAACCACAGTGATTACAACTTCAAACCTTTATTACATGAACATGAAGAAAGAAAAAATAAAGTGAATGAATTGAAATAATTGAATAAATTAACAAAAAAAAATGTCATGGGTCACTGATGGAGTTTGAGTCCTCTAAGTCATCACAACACTGCCTGGACGCAACACTGGAAATGTTGAACAGGCTGGGCTCTCTACCACTTATGTCTCTAGCAGCAGGCGTGGTTGCAGGCGTTGATGTGCATGCAACTGGAGGGCAACTGACTGGTCTGCTGGGTTGTGGTTGCTGCTCTCCTGCAGACGACGTCAGTTGTTGTGGGCATGGTGGTGTTGCCCACCTCGCATCTTAAGGTCCCCAAACAAGCACGGGTGGACAAGACAGCTGTGTCGCTTGACACTGCGTCAATGGGGTGGCCAGTAATGCTGCTGATGCCACTGGTGGTGCAGAGGTGGTGGTTGATGCTGCTGAGAAAGCTGCTGGTGGTGTTGCTGGGAATACTGCTGAGGCTGGAGCTGCTGTGACTGCTGCTAAGAAGGTGATTGCTCCTGTGGCTGCATCTCCATGGAATCAGCTCTGTCCAAGCAGTCATTCAGCAGTTCTTGGATCTTCAACTTGGCATGCCTGTATGTTTTGGGACATTCTGCAGCACAGCTGCCGCCCAACTGGTGAAACTCGCCCTCTCTGACTCATCGGCCATCCGTACTTCTCTTTTCTGTCTCACCAGCTGTTCAGCTGCCGAGGGAATCGTTGCAGATCCAGACCTTGCCAAAGTGGACCTGGTGACCGGTGTTGCGTCGAGGGGGATGATGGGTGTTGCCTCTTCAGCTGCAATGTCCTGTGCCCCCTCTGACATTGATGGCAGTGGAGATTCTCCAGTTGTGGTGGGCGTGTAACCGCCGGAACCAGCTACAGCAGCAATCTTTGCCTTCAGAGAGACAACGTTCCTCCACTGTACCTTAACAATGTGTGGACATAGGAAGCTGAAGCTGTCATATATCCACAGGTCCCTCTGAGACATGTTCATGTCATCTTGCCCCAACTTCCAGCATCTGAGTTTACCCAGTCTTGTCTGCACACTCTGGAACTGCTGCTTCAGCTCCTCGTCAGTCTTCCCCATGCATGAAGCCTGATCAGCACAGAGCTTGGCCTTGTGCTGCATGTCCATCCAGGATCGGAGTTTTTTGATGTAAAGGCACTCATTCACCTGGATGAATTCCACCATGACCTGCTCCTCATCGTCGGTGAGCTTGATATATACTCGTGCCTTCTTGTTTGGGCCAGCAGCGATATAAGAAGCGACATCCTACTCGGCATCGATCTCAGCTTCCTGAGAAGGCTCTTCCGCTTGGTTTTCTGGCATTGGAGACCATGGCCTCTTGGTGGTTGTCTTCCTCTTGGCTTTCGGCATTGTAGCGTCACTCGAACTGAATGGCTCTTTGTCTTCCGCACCTGTATTTATAGTCGAAGTGAATTCCGTGAGTGTTCCGTAAGTCTTCCGTGCTATCCGTGACCATTCCGTAAACGTTCCATATGTATTCCGCAACCATTCCGCTTTGTTCCGTGTAATGTCTACCAATGTTTTGCAGTGTTTCTTTATTGTTCCGTATGTATTCTGTGCCTTCTGTGAGTATTCCGTAGGGATCCATAGATGAACGGTACTGTTCCGTAGCCGCTTTTGACCATATGGAGGAGGGAGGAAGACTTGAAGATAAGTCACGGAACACTTACGGTATAAAAGGAAAGATCATGGACAGTTTGCGGAAATGACGGAATGTTTACGGAAGGACTACGGAACCAAAGAGAACACTCACGGATTTTTTTTTTCTGTGAACATGCCTTTGAACATGTTCAAAAGCATGTTCATGGAACATTTTGGTCTGCCAGAAGTGGAGGAACACATACGGAATCATACGGAATGACACGGAAGATGAGGAAATAATTGTGGAACGTTGGCAGATGACAACATTTTTGCTTCTGTGAGTCTGTCGCGCTCCAGTGAAATGGGGGTATAAGACAGAGCAGATACATGAAAGGGCCAATGGAGCCAGAAGCATGTCAACACACCAGTAACCAGTATTTTTCATAGTAGGTTAGTAAACATTCTTTCGTTTTAGGTCCATGTTTAGTTTAAGGTTTAGCTTCTTGTGTAAATTGTTTTTATGTTTAGTTTTACATGTAGTTTCAAGTTCATGTTTATTTTTAGTGATAGGTTTACTTTTATGTTAGGGTCTGATTTCAGGTTTAGTTTAGTCTTGGGTTAATTTTAATGATATTATCACTAGTTGTAGGATGATCAGTGTTCAGTCTGAGTTGTGTGTACACAGTGTGTGATTTGATGCACGGAAGTTTAACACTTACGGACGATGCACTGGTTTCCTCCGGTCAGTGTTTTCCATCCAGGACAGCAATAGGAATGCTGTCGCGTTCCACATACATTCGGGCTTAAAGGAACACATGAAATATTTATTCAATAAACAAGCATTTAAAAATCAGCTATTATTTATTAGATGTAGTCCTGCAGCTCCACACATGTTCTCACTCATGCTCTTACACACTTGTCTGAATGAGCACATTTAATTTTGTGTATGTTTATGACTCAGCTGCGTGATTCCACCACTAAATCACCAAGAACAATCAGGAACATTCAGGGGTTTTTATTTCATGATGTTCACTCACACGGGAATGTGTCACAGTCCAGGCCTGGAGCCCAACAATACAACACGTCCTGCCAAACTTCATGCAATTTCTTTTGCATGTCATTAAAAATATTTTAATAAAAACATCAGATGAGCCAACTGACTTTTGGATGATTGACAGCTATGCTATTCTCACATATTAATTAACACGTGGAAGACCCGCCCACACCGTGCTTCCTTTCTTACACCATATAATTAACTTTCCTCCATTTTTACTTGACATTTCCCCCTCGCTTTCCACCCTTGCTTTCCTCCCTCATGGCTTCAGTTCATTATTGTTTATCCTTACTGAGATTCTAGAACCACTGAGCTTAGTGAAGGCTGATGAGTTTTTCTATGAGTTTTGGGACCCCGTTTTCTTTATTTCTTTACCTCTTTCTTTTTCATTCTCTCTAGCCTGCCATGAGAACCAACTGCTTTAATTATTTTCATTAAACTATATATGGTACATTCAACTATAAAAATGCTTTATCACTTGAGCACTCTATCACTCTACCACTCAACCGATTTATCACTCTACCATTCTATCATTCCGTAACTCTAGCACTCAACCACTTGATCACTCCATCAATCTCCCACTCAACCACTTTATCAAACCATCACTCTAACACTCAACCACTTTATCCGGCTATCACTTCAACAATCTATGACTCAACCACTTTACCACTCCATTACTCTACCACTTTATCACTCCATCACTCCAACACTCAACCACTTTATCACTCCAACACTGTACAAATCAACTACTGTATCATGCCATTACTTGATCACACTACCACTTTATCACTATCACTCTACCACTCAACCACATTTTTATTCCATCAATCTATCACTCTATTCCAGTCAACCACTCTATCACTCCATCACCCTCACATCAACTACTTTATCACTCCATCACTCTCCCACACAACCAATTTATCACACCGTCACTCTCCTAATCAACCACTTTATCACTCCAACACTCTAACAACAACTCAACCAATTTATAATTCTACCATTCTATCATTCCATAACTCTAGCACTCAACCACTTGATCACTCCATCAATCTATCACACTTCCAGTCAACCACTCTATCACGCCATTACTCTCCTACTCAAACATTTGATCAAACCATCACTCTAACACTTAACCACATTATCCAGCTATCACTTCAACAATCTACAACTCAACTACCTTATCACACCATCACTCTATCACTCAACCACTTTATCACTCTGTCACTCTACCACTCAACCAATTTATCACTCTAACACTCCAACACTCAACCACTATATCACTCCATCAACCTTCCACTGAACCACTTAATCACACCATCACTCTACCACTCAACCACTTGTTCACACGACCACACTATCACTTTATCACTCTACCACCTTATCATTCATTCACTCTATCACCATACCACTTGATCACACCATCAATTTATCACCGTCCCAATCAACCTTTCTATCACTCCATCACTCTCCCACTCAACCACTTTATCACACTGTTACTCTCTAACTCAACCACTTTATTCGGCTATCACTCCAACAGTCTACCACACAACTACTTTATCACACCTTTAGTCTATCATTCAACCATTTTATCCCGCTATCACTCAACCACTTTATCACAGCATCACTCTCCCACTCAACCACTTTACCACTCCAGCACTCAACCAATCAACCAATTTATCAGTCCATTTCATTAACACTCAGTCATTTTATCACTCCATCAACCTTCCAGTAAACCACTTTATCTCACTATCACTTCAACACTCTGCCATTCAACCACTTTATCACTCTATCACTCAACCACTTTATCCGGCTATCACTCCAACACTCTACCACTCAACTACTTTATCACACTTTCACTCTATCACTCATCCATTTTATCACCACATCACTCTACCACTCAACCACTTTATCACTCCAACACTCAACCAGTCAACCAATTTCTCACTCCATTTCATGAACACTCAATCACTTTATCACTCCATCAACCTTCCACACAACCACTTTATCATTCATTCACTCTATCACCCTACCACTTGATGACACCATCAATCCATCACAATTCCAATCAACCTCTCTATCACTCCATCACTCTCCCACTCAAATACTTTATCACACTATTACTCTCACACTCAACCACTTTATCACTCCATCACTCTTCCACTCAACCACTTTATCACTTCATCATTCACACACTCAACCATTTTATCCTGCTATCACTCCAACATTCAACCGCATTATCACTCCAACACTCTACCACCCAACTTCTTCATCATGTCATCACTCGATCACACTACCACTTTATTACTATCACTCTACCACTCAACCACATTTTCATTCCATCACTCTATCACTCTATCACGATACCACTCATCCACACAACCACTTTATCAACAACAGTGGTATCTTACTTTACGAAAGTCTCACCAAACGAAAAATGCAGGTTACAAAACGCATTTTCATAAAATGTTTGTCTCTGGATACGAAACAAGTTCACGTTACAAAAGCACCATCTTAAAAATTCAAATGCACCATTCAAACATTCAAACAATGCGTGAGTTGCTTTCCCATTGGTTGCCTCCCAACACCTCGCCCTGCTGGCCTCACATTACCTAGGAGGGAGCTGAATCTCCATAATATAGTACGCATAATGCTTTTTGTGTGCCTTTGACCCATTGTTTGACGCACACGCGAGAAGGACAGTTGTACTGTTGGTTTGTGAGTTTCGTGAGTTTTTTTGAGCGTGATTATTGCAGAGTTATTTTTCGTTATTAATCATGAGCCCCATGAAAGTGATTCCTGGTGAGACTGAAAAGAAGAAGCGGGCTTCGTTATCAATAAAAGTAAAACAGGAGATGATAAAAAAATATGAAAGTGGGATTCGGTTGACTGAAATTGGAAATAGAGTATGGCCAAAACCCCTCTACAATCGGGACGATATTGAAGCAGAAGGAGGCCTTAAAAGTGGAGATACAGTGACAAAGGCGATTATTTCGGAACTATATTGAAACAGAAGGAGGAATTAAAAGCGGCGATACAGTGACAGAGGCTATTATTTCGGAAAAAGCAACTGCCATATTTAAGGACCTCGTGAAGCAGGGTGAGGGTTCTTCAAACCAGCAACCCCTGGACTTTAAAGCATCACATGGTTGGTTCAAGAGATTTAAAAAAGGTAAATCATTTTCTTTTACTTTTAACACATATTTCATACAAAATTGGTGTACTTTGATAGTTTTTAAAGGGTTTATGGAGTAGTATTGGGAGCCTTGGAACGAATGATGCATTTTACATGTAAAATGCAGTTCAATTTATGAAAAAAAAAACAGTTTACGAAAAAGGAGCTGGAACAGATAATTTCATAAAGTGAAATACCACTGTATTACACTAATACTCTCCCACTCAACCACTGTATCACTTTCCTACTCTACAAATATATCACACCATCACTCTCACATCAACCACTTTATCACACCATCACTCTCCCACTTCACCACTTAACAACTTTTTCATCCTACCACTCTATCACCTCATACTCAACCAATTTATCTCTCCATTATTCTATCATGCCACCACTCAACCACTTTATCACTTCATCACTCTATCACTCAACCACTTAATCACTTCTTCACTCTATCACGCATCTACTTTATCTGGCTATCACTCCATCACTCTACCACTCAACGACATTATCACACCATGACTTTATCACACAACCATTTTTGTCCCGCTATCACTCCAACACTCAATCACTCAACCACTTTTTGACACCATCTCTCTCTCACTCAACCACTTTATCTGGTTATCACTTCAACACTTTAACACTCCACCACTGTATCACACCATCAGTCTCTCACTCAATCACTCATTCATCCGATCTCCTCATCAATCTATCACAATTCCAGTCAACCACTTAATCCTTCCATCACTCTCACACCAACCACTTTATCACCCCATCACTCTCATACTCAACCAATTTATCAAACCATTACACTACCAATCAACCACTTTTCACTCCAACACTAACATTCAATCACTTTCTCAGGCGATCACTCGAACAGTCTGCCACTCAACTATTTTATCACACCTTCAGTCTATCACTCAACCATTTTATCCCACAATCACTCTATCACTCAACCACTTTATCAGAGCATCACTCTACCGCTCAACCACTTTATAACTCAAACACTCAACCACTTTATCACACCATAACTCTATCACTCAATGACTTTTTCACTCCATCCATGTACCACTCAACTGATTTATCACTCCAATTCATCAACACTCAATCACTTTATCACTCCATCAACCTTCCACTCAACCACTTAATCACACCATCATTCTACCACTGAACCACTTGATCACACAATCACATTATCACTTTATCACTCTATCACTTTTTCATTCATTCACTCTATCACCCTACCACTCGAACACATCACACAATTACATTCAACCGCTATCGCTCCAACACTCTCCCACTCAACCACTTTATCACACTATTACTCTATCACTCAACCACTTTATGACACCATCACACTACCAATCAACCACTTTATCACTCCAACACTCTAACACTCAACCACTTTATCACACTATTACCTCAACACTCTACCACTCAACCACTTTATCACCTTACCACTTTATCACTCAACCAATTTCTCACTCCATCATTCTATCATGCCACCACTCAACCACATTATCACTCCAACACCCTAATACTCAACTAATTTATCACTTCATCACTCTATCCCTCTACCACTTTCTCCAGCTAACACCATCACTCTCTCACTCAACCAATTTATCACACTATCACATTACCAATCAACCACTTTATCACGCCAACACTCTCACACTCAACCAGTTTACCACACTGTCACTTCAACACTCTACCGTCAACCACTTTATCACTCTATCACACTATCACTCTACCACGGAACTACTTTATCACACCATCACACTACCAATCAACCAATTTATCACTCAACTACTTTGTCCCACTATCACTCCAACACTCAACCACTAAACCATTTTATAACACCATCACTCTGTCACTCAACCACTTTATCTGGCTATCACTCCATCACTCTAACACTCAACAACTTTATCACTCCATCACTCTACCACTCAATAACACCATCACTTTATCACTCTATCACTTTACCACTTTATCACTCCATAACTCCATCACTCTACCAATCAACCCCTTTATCATACCATCATTCTATCACTCTACCACTCAACCGATTTAACACTCCATTACTCCACCCCTCAACCACCTTTTCACACCATAACTGTATCACATTATCACTCTAGCACTTAAACACACAACCACTTTATCATTCTATTACTCCATCAATCTACTATCACTCGATCACTCTACTAGTCTACCACTCTACCTCTACCACTCAACCACTTTTTCAACCTACCACTCTTTCACTCTTATTCTCAACCATTTTATCATTCCATGACTCTATCACTCTTCCAATTTATCATTCCATCAGTGTACCACTAAATCTATCACTCAATCACTCTATCACTATAACACTCAACCACACATCTTTCTCAACTATTACTCTAACCCTCTAAGACTCAACCACTTTATCATGACCTCACTCTATCACTCTACCACTTTATCACTATCACTCTACCACTCTATTACTCGATCACTCTACCACTCTACAACTCAAGCCACTGTATCACTTTCCCACTTTCTACCAATCTATTACTTCATCACTTGACCACTCTATCACTTAATGACTTTTTCACACTACCACTCTATCACTCTCATACACAACCAACTCATCACTCTATCATTCTATCACACCACCACCTAACTACTTTAACATTCCATCACTCTCTCGCTCTTCCACTTTATCAGTCCATCACTCTAACATTCAACCACTTTATAACACCATCAATCTATTACTCTACCACTCAACCATTTTATCACTCCATCACTCTACCACTCAACCACCTTATCACTCTAACACTAAACCAAGCCATCTCCTCTACCACTCAACCACTTTATCACTCCATCATTCTATCACTTAACCACTTTATTCTGCTATCAGTCCACCTCTCAAAATCTTTATCATTCCATCACTCTACCACTCAACCACTTTATCACATCATCACTTTACCACTTAACCACTTTCTTCACACCATCATTCTATCACTCTTTCACTATACCATTTATCCTTCGTCCACTTTATTACCCTATCTCTCGATCACTCTATCAATCTCTTACAATTCCAATCAGTCTATCACTCCATCGCTCTCCCACTCAACCACTTTATCATGCCTTCACTATATCACTCAACCACTTGGTCACTCTATCACTGTTTAACTATACCACTTTATCATACCATGACTCTATCTCTTAACCAATTTTTGCCACTATCAGTTCAAAACTATAATACTCAATCAGTCCAACACTATAACACTCAACCAATTTATCCCACTATCACCCTACAACTCAACCACTTTATCATGCTTTCCCTAAACCACTTTTTCACTCCAACACTCTACCATTCAACCACTTTATCCCACTATCACTCTACAACTCAACCACTTTAACACTCCATCACTCATTCACTCAACCACTTCATCACTTTTCCAGTCAACCACCTAATCCTGCTTTTACTCCAACACTCTAACACTCAACCACTTCATCACTTTCCCTCCAAACACTTTGTCACACCATCACTCTATCACTCTTTCAGTCTACCACTTTATCCTTTGTCCATCAGTTTTCCACTCAACCACTTTATCACTCCATCACTCTACACTCAACCATTTTATCACACCATAACTCTCCCACTCAACCACTTTATCACATCATCACTCAACCACTTTTTCATACCAGAACTCTATCACTCTACCATTCAACCACTTTATCATGCCATCACTCTTTCACTCTACAACTTTATCACTCTCCTGCTACCACTCGAACACTCTATCAGTCTACTACTCAAGCACACAACCAATTTATCACTCTATTATTCCATCACTCCACCACTCAACCACTTTATCACTCCATCACTCTAGCACTCTTATCCTCAACCACTTTACCATGCACTCTATCACTCTACCACTCAACCACTTTATCAGTCTATCACTGAACCACTTTATCATGCCATCACTCAAGCAATCTGTCACCTTACCACTCAACCCCTTTATTACTCTCTCACTCTATCACTGAAGCACTTTGTCATGTCATCACTCTACCACTCTACCACTCAACCACTTTATCACACCATCACTTTATCACCCTCGTATTCAACCGATTTATCATTCTATCACTCTATCATGCCACCACTCAACCACTTTATCATTCCATAACGCTATCACTCTACCACTTTATCACTCTACCACTCAGCCTCTCTATCACTCCATCACTCTACCACTCAACCACATTTAAATTCCATCACTCTATCACTCTATCACTATACCTCTCATCCACACAACTGCTTTATCAATTACTAATCTAACCCTCTATAATTCAAAAACTTTATCATGCCATCACACCTCACTCTACCACCTTATCACTGTCACTCTACCACTCTATTACTCAATCACTCTACTACTCTTCCACTCTACCACTCAACCACTGTATCACTTTCCACTCTACCCCTCAACAACTTTATCACTCTAACTTCCTATCAGTCCATTTTTCTATCACTCCATCATTCGATCACTCTACCACTCAACCACTTTATCACAATATCATTTTACCCCTCTATCAAAGGCCGACCGTGCCTCTTACTGTCTATGGTGTAAGGCTGTAAAAGAACCATTGCTGACTTTCGACAAGAGTAAGCTGCAAAGCATCCACGTGTTGCTGCCTTGCGATGGCCTGGCAAGCTGTCCAGGGTGTACTCTGCCCTCGTCCGGAGTTTACAGGGATTGGCGCCAGCCTCCCAACAACCCTAATTAGGATTAAGGGGTTACAGAAAATGAACTGAACTGAACACTCCACCACTCTACCACTCAGCCAATTTATCGCTTCACTCTATCCCTTGATGACTCAAATACTTTATCACTCTATCACTCTACCACTTTACCACTCTATCACTCTAACACTTAACCACTCTATCACTCAATCATTCTTTCACTTGACCACTAAACCATTCTATCACTCAACAACTCAAACATTTTTCACTCCACCACTCTACCACTGAACCACTTTATCACTCCATTATTCTATCACCCTACCACTCCAACCATTTTATCGTAATATATCACTCCATCACTCTACAACTCAACCACTTTAACACCCTATTACTCCATCCCTCTTCCATTCAACTAATTTCTCTCTATCATTCTATGACTCAACCACTCTATCACTCCATCACTTCATCACTCTACTTCTCTTTCACTCTATCACTCAACTTAACCAGTTTATATTCCCATCACTCTATCATTCTTCCATTCTACTACTCAACCACTTTATCACTCCATCCCTCTTCCACTCAACCTCTTTATCGCTCCATTACTCTTCCACTCAACCAATTTCTCATGCTGCCCCTCTATCATTCTTACACTCAGCCACTTTATCACCCCATCACTCTACCCCTTAACCACTTTATCCCACTATCACTCCAACACATCTATCATGTTATCACTCTACCACTCAACCATTTTATCATGATATATCACTCCATCACTCTACAACTCAACCACTTTAACACCCTATCACTCCATCATTCTTTCACTCTATCACTCAACCACATTATCACTACATCACTCTATCATGCTATCATTCAACCATTCTATTGGTGTACCACTTTATCAATCCACCCCTCTCCCAGTTTATCACTCTATCACTCTAGTAGTTTATCACTCTATCATTCTATCACTCTACCAATCTATTAGTCTACTATTTTTCAATTGGTCACTCGATCATGCTATCTCTCTATGCATCTATTAAATACAACATGCTCATTGTATTAATCAATGACTCTATTACTCTATCACTATCATTTGGAATCTATAGTTCTATTAATATATGACCCAATCTATACATATTTGTTATGACTTCCTATTTATTATCTGTCATTTTTATCCATCAGAGTTGCAAGGAAATTCAGGTGATGAGGTTACCTCTGAACAGGTCATCAGTCAATTACAGGACTAAAACAGATACAAACAGAAAGGTGTGAACTTCAAGCAGAAAGACCCAGAACATTTTTGCTGTGATTTGAGAGTGATGTGCATCTTATCAGTCAACTCTTCATTCATTCCATTTCTGAACCTCTTAATCCTAATTAGGGTTGCGGGAAGGCTGGCGCCCATCTCAGACAACTCTGGGTGAAGGCAGCGTACACTCTGGACAGCTTGCCAGATCCCCGCAGGGCAGAAACACACTGACAACTATGCAGCTCCTCTTCATGAAAGTCAACAATGGTTCTTTTACCCGAACCTCTCACCACAGACAGTGAGAGACATGATAACGCAGTTATCTGCACTGGAGGGGCAGCAGTAGCAACTGTTGAGAGTGGGGCTTGATCCCCCAACCTTAGGATCAGCAATCCAGCACCTTATCATCGGGCCACCACTGCTCATCTCAGTGTTCCTTAAGTTTATTTATTTACTATCATCTAATTCTGAAAACTAATTTCCAAATAACTAACATTCTGATCTATCTATCTATCTATCTATCTATCTATCTATCTATCTATCTATCTATCTATCTATCTATCTATCTGTCTGTCTGTCTGTCTGTCTGTCTGTCTGTCTGTCTGTCTGTCTGTCTGTCTGTCTGTCTTCTGGTGTACCTCTGTCTTAGCAGAATTTAACAATGGAAAGTCTTTTTACACATTTTTCAACTTTATTTAGGTGGAATCTCCTATCTGGCTTTGTTAGAGATAGATAGCTAGAGAGGGGGGAAACTGAGAGAAAGGGATACTGAGAGAGAGAGAGACTGGGTGAGAGAGAGAGATGGGGGTACTGAGAGAAAGGGATACTGAGTGTGAGAGAGAGAAAGACTGGGTGAGAGAGAGAGACTGAAAGAGAGAGAGAGACAGAGAGAGAGAGAGAGAGACAGAGAGAGAGAGAGAGTGAGAGAGATTGAGTGAAAGAGAGAGTGAGTGAGAGGGAAAAAGCTATAAATCATGGGGTTAATAACATTCATTGACTACATCGCTTAATTCATTAATTAGAGTTTCAGAGAGGCTAGAGCCTATCTCATCCGACTCTGGATAAGGACAATGTACTTCCTAAACAGCTCACCAAATCATTGTAGGGTCAAACACGCACAGAACCATTCACACTCACACCCACGTTTAGGGTGATTTAGAACAGCCTACTGTGCATTCTTCTGCTGTGAGCTGGGTGTGCTGTAATCTCCTTAAGATTTTCCCATTATTTGTGATTTGTTTTAATTGTTATTGTTTCCATAGTAACAGCTCATTTATCACAGATGTGTGTTTACATGTAATCCTTACTAGGTTTGTTTAAGTAGAAATATGTGTATGTTGGATGTGTGGAAGGAGTCTCCAGTGTCAGTGCTGAGTAACAGAGATAAAACTGGAACTGTAAGATTCACGACATCTTCAGGACAGAGGAGTTTACATTTCTTTGCAGTTTTTCAGTCACATGATCAAACAAAGTGTGACGTCTTTATCTTATTAACATGAAGATAAAATAAAGAGACATGGAGAGAGAACGAGTGTTTGTAACTGCTATAACATCATGCAGTATATACAGTGGTGTCTGAGATATTCCTTCCGTTGCATATGTCTGATGTCTGACTGAGAGATAACACATGACTCATCAGAGAAAAAACAATACTACACACACACACACACACACACACACACACACACACACACACACACACACACACACAGACACACACACACACACACACACACACACACACACACACACACACACACACACACAAGATCATGTAAACATCCCGCTCTGATTGGCTGGAACATCTGGAGCAGGCTGACAAGTGAGCCAGCTGTTTGTGATTAATAAACACACATTGTTCCCCTGAACCTCGATTAGAATTTCAATGAGCTTCTGAAGTGCAAGCATATCTGATGATGACGAGATGTGACATGTGTGGTGAGAGGAGGGACTTATTAGAATTGAAATGATTTGATGGCTAAAAAGGTGAAACTGTGGGTAGAATGATGCAGTAGGCGTGTCACAAAGGGGTGTGTCACTGAGTTTCCAGAGTTGACTATGATTAGAATTCTGTGTCACATGTTCTTGACTGTAGCACATCTATTACAGGTACGCTGTGTTCTGTTCTGTAGCGCACACCTGTTACACGTATGCTGTGCTCTCTACTGTTACAGGTACACTGTGCTACAGTACAGAACTGTAGCACACCTGTTACAGATACACTGTCCTCTCTACTGTAACACACCTGTTACAGGTACGCTGTGTTCTGTCGTGTAGCACACCTGTTACACGTATGCTGTGCTCTGTACTGTAGCACACCTGTCACAGGTACGCTGTGTTCTGGATCATTTGCTTCAGCTGTAGTGATGTAAAAATGGTCCTGCACTGTTTTTTAAAGCTTCTGATGCACTACAGTCCACTCAAACAGTTTATTATATAAGCAGGGATGTCTATAAAACCAGAGTGAACAGCACTCACATGGAACTCAAATAAAAATACAGGGTGAACTTCAGAGAACCTCACAACAAAACCGCACCCACTCTTTGACTCTCAGATTTTTAATCTTTCATTTCACCTCCCCAGAGTACGGAGCAATCTCATGTTGCAGCAGAAGGTTTCATAATGATGCGTAATACAGATGAAGCTTTAGAAAGGTCCTGCAGTGTTCTGAACATGTGGAATAACACAACATCTTCAGATCATTGTACAAGAACCATATTCAAGAACATCCAGTGATGAGAAAAATTGATTTATTCCCCAAAACATTATCTTTCCTGAGCGACAAGTGGTGTAGCAGTTAGAACGTTCACCTCACAGCAATAAGGTCTTGGGTTCGAGTCCCGAGCTTGGTAAAGGGGTTTCTGTGTAGACTTTGCATGTTCTTCTGGGTTTCATCCAGGTACTCTTCCACAGTCCAAAATACATGAGCATTAGGCTCATGGCAGTTCCAAATTGCACTTAGGTGTGAATGTGAGAGTGTATTTTTTGTTTGTATGTTTGTTTTTTGTTGTTGTTTGTTTGTTTGTTTGTTTGTTGTTGTGTGTGTGTGTGTGTGTGTGTGTTAGTCCTGTTATGAGGAGCTGTTCAGAGTGTACTGTGAGTTCACCCAGAATCGTCTAAGATAGCCTCCAGCCTCTCTGCAAACCTTCGAGGGTTAAACTAGCGTAATTACGGTAAATGGGTGAGTGAGTAAAAAAATCATCCGAGAATTATTTGAGTGTTAAAGCATTCAAAGAGGAACACAAAAACATTCTTATCAATAAATGATTTATCTTTAATCCAAATAATTGCTGTTCAGATTTATTTTCCTATAAAATCTAAAGTACACATTTCTCAGCATATTTTTCTCTTATTTTCCGCTTCAATGCTGCATTTCTTTCAGGAACTTTTTTAAATCCATCACATGTGATGTGACCCAATCTTGGAGCTAAACTCAAACCTTGCTGAAATTTTTGTAGTAAACAGATTGTTATGTGTCGTTACCCCTTGAGGCCGAGCTGTCCTGTGTTTCCTCTTCGTTTGGTCCTGCTCACTTCCTTCTGCACCGGTTTGGCATCTTCAGTTGCGCCAAGCACCACAAAAACTGACCAAAATCCCAAAATCAACAACTGCAGCCACCACATCCTGCTCCTGTGATAATCCACTTGATAAAATGAAAATGCAGCTCAGGGACGATCCGGATCAGATCTGCATAAAACACACACACACACACACACATACACACACACACACACACACACACACACACACACACACACACACACACACACACACACACACACACACACTTTGAGATGTTATTTTCAACAGAAGAAAACAACTGCCCTGAGTTTGCAGAGTAAAAGAGAAAAATAAAGAAAGTTAAGAAATGCAGAAAGAAATCGAGTGGCCAAACTCTTGATCAGAGAGACTGCAGACAGATGCGAGATTGAGTTCAGCTCTGCGTGTGACAGATCAGCCAGAACGCAACATTCAAATCTCAACAGTGTATACACACAAACAAATAAACAAAGTGAGGAAAAAAACAGCTGGACTGTACCTCCCTGAAGCAGTCTGTGTGCCTCTCCTCGGTTTGCAGCTAGAGGAAGGAAAAACGAGGAGAGGAAGAACAGTGTAGGATCCTCGACTGGAGATCTAGAATTTAATCATGGCAGGAGCTCAGCACACAATACTGAAGCGAAGACATTCATAGCAACAACTGCTTATGTGCACGATAACCATCTCTCTCTCTCTCTCTCTCTCTCTCTCTCTCTCTCTCTACTGAACTTTCTCTTTCATCCCTCCTCCTGCTTGTCATTCTTCACCTCCCAAACACACCCCCTTTTATTCTTGTCTCTTTCCTTTCTCACACATTCTGTATCTCAGTAAGTGCAGCAGTATGAACATATCTCTCTCTCTCTCTCTCTCTCTCTCTCTCTCTCTCTCTGTCTGTCTGTCTGTCGCTCTCTGTCTGTCTCTCTCTGTCTGTCTCTCTCAGTACGCTGATCATACTGATGTGGTTCAGTGGTTAAAGCTCCATGTCCCTGATCAGAAAACCGGGGTTCATGTCCCAATACCACCGATTTACCACTACTTGGGCCCTTGAGCAAGACCCTTAACCATCAAATGTTCAGTTTTTCAAATGACTTAAAAATGTAAGTCACTCTGGATAGGGTGTCTACCAAGTACTGAAAATGTATATTTATTATAATCATTGAAAATTCCTGTATAAATGAATCATTATGATTCACTGATTCACTGATTCAGTTACAGAATTCATCGTACCAAGCCTGATTCAATTTGGATTTTTCTGTGTGAAATTTAAACAACTTTAATACAAATTAAGAAAGAAGTAAAGTCTGTTCCAGTACAGACTTGTTTCTTTGTAAAAATTTACAATAACTTAACTCTAATATATATATCGATTTATAACACAGAAACAAAGTAATAAATATAAATCTACTGGTGGGCTTGGCGATTCCCAGTTCAGAAAGTTAAGAAAATGGTCAAGGTTAATACAATTGATTTTATCATTATTATTGCACTTCTTTAAAGGCGATGTTGTTTTGAACATGTGAATTTCAAACTATTGTTCCCAGTGAAATCATGGCATTTATACAAACAACAGGCGGCACGGTGGCGTAGTGGTTAGCACGTCCGCCTCACAGCAAGAAGGCCCGGGTTCGATTCCCGGCCTGGGCGTTTCTGTGTGGAGTTTGCATGTTCTCCCCGTGCTTGTGCGGGTTTCCTCCGGGTGCTCCGGTTTCCCCCGCAATCCAAAGACGTGCACTGTAGGTTAATTGGCCGTTCTAAATTGACCGTAGTTTCTCTCCTGCAGCGGCACTGGAACCCAGTCGTATCGGCATTTGCCTTTCCATTGGATCCTTCCGTGGCGCCGAGACAGGGGGACTTGCTGCTTGGGTAACAGCCTGTCCCTCATTACTCCCTACCCAGGCTCTGTGCACTGGGGAGTATCACCAGTCGGGATACTGGCCAGAGCGCAGCCATAGTCCTTCGGGACTGACGGAGGCCTACGCTATACAAACAACACCAATTGTACGTTGTTATCAGATTATTTTAACCTTCTCCAAGGATTAAGTGGTTCAGCAAATGTGATCAGTGGAGAAGTTATTCTCAGATAAAACCAACATAAAATTTACCTCACGTGGTGCTGACTGATTACCATTTATACCCATAATGGATGTTTTTTTTTTTTTTTTAAACCCAACCCAAATCAATGTTGGTGCATTCTGACTTTTTCTCATAGCAACCAATCAAAAAAGTTTAATGAAATGAAAATGCATAAAGCAAACCGCTAAACTAACATAAAGGTGATAAACTACATAAACTGTGTGAGGTTTTCCCAAATATGAACTGAACCTGATTGACAAGTCACACTCAGTACTTATAAACACAGAAACGCTTAACAAACATAAACATGCATTAAAAACACACACAGTTTAATACCAACCGTATGTTTTGTGAAAAGATTAGAATGTAAACTTTTCATTCACAATCTGTATTAATACAGTGGTACCTCACTTTACGATAGTCCCAGCAAACGAAAAATCCAGGTTACAAAAAACATTTTTCAAAATTTTTTGTGCCTGTATACGAAACAAGTTCTCCTTACGAGACACACCAAACGTGCCATTCAAACATTAAAACAATGCACAAGCTGCTCTCTCATTGACTATCTCCCAACACTCTGCCCCACTGGCCTCCCATTGGCTAGGAGGGATGACGGAGCTCCCTCCCATTGGCTATTATGGAGCTGCATCTCCCATAATGTTTTCTTGTTAATAGACAGTTTTTCGAGTGTGCTCATTGCAACTAGATTTTTTGACTCAGGCTTTTAACCTTCCATAAACATATGTAAGATTATAACTCTGCTAAGAAGACATGGTCAACACACGTGCGTGCAAACACACACACATGCAGACACACACACACACACACACACACACACACACACACACACACACACACACACACACACACACATACATATGCGTGTGCTTTCCAGTTCGAGTGAAAAGAAGAAGCGGGCTCGTGGCATGGGGTTGAGTGATATCACAAATGAATATGGCCAAACCCGTCTACCATCAGTATGATATTGAAGCAGAAGAAGGTCTGCTTTTATAATTTTTAAAGGGTTCAGGGGGTAGTATTGGGGCCTTAGAATGAATCACACGTTTTACATGTAAAATGCCGTTCAACTTACAAAAAGTCCGGGTTCCGAAAAAGGCTCTGGAATGGATTGATTTTGTAAGGTAAGGTAACACTGTACCAGTAATAATAAATTCTAATATTTATTATTTTTGAGGCCAGCCATGGCGTAATGGTTAGAGAAGTAATTTTGGGATTGAAAAGGACGTGGTTCAATTCCCATAACAGCAGGGGAAATGTGTAGTGGTTGGGGGGTTGAGCTGTACCTTCCCTTCCTACATCTTCATGGTGCCCTGGAAGAAGGCACCAAACCCCCAACCACTCTCCAAGTGTCTGGATCACTGGTTCCAAGGTTGGGGGTTCAAGCCCCACTCTCAACAGGTTGTCACTGTCCCCCCAATGCAGCAAACTGGGTTATCAAAGGCCTGCCACGTTTCTCACTGTCTGTAGTGGATTCTCATGTGAAAGAACCATTTTGTAAAGAGTAGCTGCATAGCTGTCAGGGTGTTTCTGCCCTGTAATGGCCTGGTTGTCCCGGTTGTACTCTGCCTACTCCCAGAGTCAGCTGAGATGGGCGCCAGCCTCCCCGTGACCCTAAGTAGGATTAAGCGGTTCAGAAAATGAATGAATGAATAACATAATAGAGTGACAGGAGGAACGATCCTGTACGTGTGTGATAACTTGGCGATGCACCAGCAAAATTATATATTATATCATGGCTATGTTATAGAATTCATTGCGAAAAGACTTTCATCTTGAAATTTCTGTTTTCGACTTTAAACCAAAATCCCCCTTGTGGATCCTTGTCATTAAAAAACATTCATTAAAATATTTAACAACTTTTTTTTCTGTTTCTGTTGTCGATCAGAGAGCGCTACATAGTTTATATTTACTTGATGTCCAGCATTGTTACAGCCAAACCCAAGCAACATAACTCAGAACTTCCCTCAAATCAAATTCGGAAACCTGAAGCCATGAAAGAGAAACGACAAAATAATGAAATGTTTGAGTCATCAGATATAATTGGTAGTAGCCATTGCGTAATAGAATGAGAAGAGAGATTATGTGTGAGTAGGAAATTAAGAGAAAGAAAGAGACGGAGAGAGAATGAGAGAGAGAGAGAGAGAGAGAGAGAGAGAGAGAGAGAGAGAGAGAGAGAGAGAGAGAGAGAGAGAGAGAGAGAATGTGGAAGACAGAGTGTGAGAGAGAAAATGAGAGAAGGAAAGAGAAAGAAAGGGGCAACAAACAGAGATTAATGCTAGAGAAAGAGAGAATTATACCTTGACAAGCTCATTTTAATAATACACACATACACACTGTTATGGACATGTAAATATTTGGATAAATTAAAATATAAAAGTAATGGATTAGGGGGCTGTAAAGAGAAACACATGGTATTACTCAGCTGTTTTTGGGTCACTGTTGTTTTTTGCCTGCATGGTCTAACTGGGTCTAGAACTTTCCATTAGGGAAACCTCCAGCATAGACCTAGTTGCGCATGCGCCCTGGTGGCGGATCAGGTGATGTGGAGTTTTCCAGAATGGAACTTTCTGGAACTTAAGCGAGTCTATATTAGGACCTGTTGCCGACTGGTTCCAGTCTCTCTGGTCTCTTCAGCTGACACAGATCATCTAAGGAGTGTCTTCAGGTCTCTTTGGTGCACGGATGATCTAAGGAAACTCAACCCGGCGGATCATCTCATCCAAGACGGATCATGAAACGTGCGTCACCCAAGTTACGTCATTCGGGACTTCATCGCCAAAGTCCATCATCCAAGTTTACCCACAGCCCACGCGAGGATGTTCATCATTTGTTTCTTTCGACACGTGGGATTCCAAGCCTTTCCCTGCCAGCGCACCATCTCTAAATTTACCCTGCTGTAGGTGCTTGGTGACTATGGGACCCTTTGTTGAATTTGTATGTTGTTTAGCTTTAAGGTGTAAGTTATTATTTTGTATTATTTTGTTCATATTATTAAATTGTATGTCGTGCTTTGCTGGTTTCACGGGGCAACTTTCATCTTCTAAATCCCATACATAACAAAACTGGGGGCTCGTCCGAGACCAAATCCATTTGGCATACGTAACAACACACACACACACACACACACACACACACACACACACACACTTATCTGGGTCAGGAGCATCAGAATGCAATTCATTTTATACATCCTAAGGGGCTGTGGTGGCCTCGTAAAGTGCCTGGATCACTGATCCCAAGGTTGGGGGTTCAAGCCCCATTGTTACTAAGTTGTCACTGCTGTCCCCCCAGTGCACTAACTGCATTCAAAGTACACCCATGTCTCTCACTGTCTGTTGTGGAGCTTCATGTAAATGAACCATTGCTGACTTTTGTCAAGAGTAGCTGTATAGCTGTCAGCGTATTTCTGCCTTGCGATGGCCTGGCGAGCTGTCTGGGGTGTAGTCTGCCCTCGCCCAGAGTCGGCTGAGATGGGTGCCAGCCTCCCCGCAACCCTAATTAGGATTAAGTGGTTCAGAGAATGAATGAATGAAGAAGGATACTTCCTATCAATTAAAATATCCACTCAGAAGCAGAGATGATGACTTTTCACTGCTATTGATATAAAGTCCTTTACAGAAATAATTTATAGCTACAATTCATTAATTCGTTTATTTTCTGAACCGCTCCATTTTCATACACATATCAGTTTTGGATCTTAATTAGGGTCACACGGAAGCTTGTGCCCATCTCAACCAGCTCTGGATGAGGGCAGAGTACACCCTGAACAGCTCGACAGGCCAGCGAAGGGCAGAAACAAGCTGACAGCTATGCAGCTCCTCTTGATGAATGTCAGCAATGGTTCTTTTACATGTGTGTCACCACGGACAGTGAGAGAAATGGGCAGCACTGAGCTGCACTGAGGGTGACAGCAGTGACACCTGTTGACAGTGAGGTTTAAACCCCCAACCTTTGGATCGATACCAACACCTTACCACTGGTCCACCACTGCCCACGCTACAATTACATAGCAGTTATAACATAACCAACTAGACTTCGTGTTCAACTGTTGTGAAGTTTCTGTTGCATAGTTTGTATTTTTAGCTGGTTTCACCCAAATTACAGAATGAACCAGGTATAAGATCATAAATAAAATGTGCACACCATCAATGTATGGCAGTGACAACTTTATTCAATTCAGTTCAATTTAGTTTTATTTATTTGGTTCTTTGTACAATTGGCATTGTTGTATAACCAACTGTAAGTCCTAAATAATTGTGGGGAAGAGATGTAAAAACCTATGCCAATTTCAAATGTGCGTATCAGATGATTCGCCGTGGCAACTCCTGAGAAAGGGAAGAAAGCCGAAAGGAAAAGAAGAAGAAGAAGAAGAAGAAGAAGAAGAAGAGTTAATATCACCAGCAGTGAAAAGTCATCTTCACAGTGTGAGTGCACATCTAAGTTCCAATAGTACTCAGCAGGAGGGAGGGGCTTCCAAGATGTGAACACAACAAACCAGACTTTATGAACTTTTAAATGTTAAAATTGATTCGATAAGCTTAAAGACAGAAATGCCAGTAAATAAAACAGTAAATAATAATATACCATGATCAGGTCCGCAACTTGAATGTTTTAGCCCCATTAAAAATACAGAACTAGTCTCATTAATTCCTTCCTCAACACCATCAACCCATGTGCTTGATCCAGTTTCTTTAAACTATCAGAAGTAATTAACCCTTTACTCAGTGTAATAAATTCTTCCCTTAGCACTGTTTATGTACCTTTAAACTAGCAGTTATCAAACCCCTGATTAAAAAAAACCTGATCTCGACCCATATCAATCGTCCAAGTATAAGCCAACAGCAACCGTTAGCTAAACATTTTATGGTCGATAAATTAGTTGTTTGGCTTGTTTTTTTGTTTCATACACGTCTTCCTGCACTAGTTTACAGAGCCGTTGATACACAGACATCAGGAGAGTTGCTTTAACAGGTGTGTTTCTGTCCAGTTGTTATTATCTTTAGATAATAGAAGAGAGTTTTAGCTCTAATATCTTAGCACAGCCGTTCTGTTTATACCTTTGTTGGAATTATATTTCAGAAATGTGTCCTTGCTTGTGTTACTTGACTTTAGCCATTGACACTATTGACCATACGATTTTCCTTTACAAATTAAAAAATGTTGAGTTCATGGAACCATCCTCTCCTGGTTTATCTTATTTAACTGACCATTATCAGTTTGTAAATGTGATTTCTTAAGGTTCATTTATTCATTTTCTGAACCGTTTAATTCGAATCAAGGTCGTGGGGATGCTTGCAGCACAGAAACACATTGATGGCATGGCAGCCGACTTTTTATTATAATTGTAGCATATCCTACAATGTCTGCAGCACTTTTATGTACGCTTCTGTAATTGACACATGATGCGTTGTTACGACATGTCTATTGCTTTACGGCACTTGTGCACATGACCTGATGATGTCATTAAAATACGACTTGAGCCCGGCATGGTTGTCTGCTTCAACCGATATGTTACATGGTGTCAGAAGTGGTGCGAGTGTGAAAGAAATCAAACATTTGAAAAGTTTACTTCTTCAGATGCATGTCTACGCCATATCGACTTGAGTGAGTACTTGTGCGTAATCACTTTCATTGCTAAATTCGTAACTCTCACCGATTCAGTTTTCAAGCATGGCAGACAACAGCAGTAAGCCTATGATGAATTGGCATGCAGCCGACATTAGCAAAGAATGGAAACGATTTCAGCAATATGTTGACTTTACATTTAAGGGCCCACTAGCAGACAAGACCGAGGTTCAAAAGGTCAATTGTTTGATGACTTACATCGGGGATAAAGGGTGAGAGATTTACAATACGCTCACGTGGAATCCTCCCGCGGAAGGTCAAGCGCCTGAAAATGAAACTCTCGCTGGCGTATATGCTAAGTATGCTGCATATACAGCCCCCAAGAAGAATGAAATCAGGGCAACAGTTAATTTTCTTAGGAGAAAACAATAGCCTAATGAGAAGTTTGACAATTTTGTCACTGACCTGAAACTGTTGGTTTGAGACTGTGGGTACACGGATAGTGACCACATGGTTCGGGACGCCATTATCATATATTCTCACAAGGAAATCTGTGAAAAGTGTCTTGAAAAGGGGGACGAATTAACATTGGATATGGCCATCAAGATTGGACAATCTCATGAAATTTCACATGAAAGCAATCGCGGGTGAAGATCCAAAAGTTAACTATGTGAATAGTCCTAGACCTAGAACAACAAAGAAGATGCGTGGAAAATGCAATAATTACGGTGCAGATTGTTAGTCAGACAAGTGGAAACAAAATGTTTGTGGGAGATGTGATACTTCTTTAAGTAGCAAGTGCAAGAACTGTCACAAGATGGGACATTTTGCGAAAGTATGCAAAAGCTGGAGTACTGGAAATAACTGTGCATAATGTTGACTCAGACACAGACTTTTCAGATGAATTTTCACATCTCATCAATCAAATTGACACTGCAAGCGATGCAAATGAATGGTATGAAGAAGTCAACATTCATGGATATGTTCTGTATGCACAGATCGATACAGGTGGTGCAAGGTCAATTCTTCCATACAAGATTTACATAGACATGAATGTTATTCTGCCTACAGCGCACAAGGACCGGTCTGTGAATGTACGGTACACAGTGGTGCGGACAGACAAAGGTATATTATTGTCGGGGAAGACTTGTAAGCTCCTAGGGCTTATCGAGCGTATTCATGCAGTATCAGGGATTGATCAGTATCCCGAGCTGAAAGAGACGGCAGGTACGTTACCAGGCACATACAGTCTTAAAATAGATCCGAAGATACAATCAGTTGTACATGGACCAAGATGTCAGCCTAAAGCTCTCAGCTACAAAATAGAAGGCCAGTTGAAAGAAATGGAAGAGTCAGGCCACAGAACTAAAGTGACTGTTCCGACTGACTGGGTCAGCTCACTGGTGGTTGTGATAAAGAACAACAAAGTAAAGATTTGTTTGGATCCAAAGGACTTCAACTCTGCCATCAGACAAGAACATTACCCTATACCTACTGTCGAAGAAGTCATTACCTCTTTTCCTCATGCCAAAGTATTCTCAGTTTTGGACGCTAAATCAGGCTTCCTACAGATCAAACTTGATTACGAGTCCAGCTTACTGACCACATTCAACACACCTTTTGGCGGATTTCGATGGCTATGGCTTCCATTTGGTGTGAAGTCGGCTCCAGAGATTTTCCAGCGCATTATGGACACAATGTTAGAGGACATCCCTGGTGCCCAAGCGATAATGGACGACATTCTTATTGGAGGTGAAAATGAAACGCACCATGATGTGATCCTGAGAAAAGTTGTCCAGTGTGCTACAGAGTTCAACTTAAAACTCAACTTTGACAAGTGCTAAATCCGCAAACCAGAAGTGAAGTATTCAGGTCATATGATCATGGAAAATGGAATCAAGGCTGACACTGACAAAGTTAGAGCACTCATTGAGATGCCTACACCACAAAGCAAAGATGATGTCAGAAGATTTCTAGGAATGATACAGTATCTTGCAAAGTTTATTCCTAACTTGAGTGAGATAGACTCTCCACTCAGAGAAGTAGTGAAGAAGAATACAGACTTCTTCTGGGAGAAACCTGAGCAACAAAAGCTTCGGCAAGCTCAAGAAACTGTGTTCAGAGTCCCCAGTGCTTGCAACACTTGATGTGTCGAAAGACATTACCATCCAGTGTGATGCCAGTAGCTACGCACTCGGTGGAGTACTTCTTCAGAATGGAGCACCGATTGCCTACACCTCACGTGCACTCACTCAGACAGAGTCAAGATACGTACACATCGAAAAAGAGATGTTAGCTATTGTCCACAGTTGTAAGAAGTTTCACTATTACACCTTTGGAAAGCATGTTGTAGTTGAAAGTGACCACAAGCAACTTCAAGCTATATTCTCTAAGCCATTGCTATCTGCTCCCATGCGTTTGCAAAAAACGATGCTGAGACTACAACCATATGATCTCTCTGTCACATACAAGCCCAGAAAAGACATTCCAATAGGTGATGCACTAAGTCGTGCCAACTTGCAAAACAGTGAACCAGAGAGTCAGCCAATCTTGATTAACATGATGGATTTCATTGTTGTAGCTGGAGTTGATGGAGCAAGATACGAAGAATTTCAAAGGAGGACAGCAGAGGAACTAAATGAACTCCACTCAATTATCATCAAGGGATGGCCAGATACTCGTCAGGAGACTCCACACTCAATAAGACCATATTGGACTGTGAGAGATGAACTGTCAGTTGCAGATGCAATTGTGTACAAAGGAATGAAGATCGTGGTTCCACCTAGCATGAGACAAAACATGCTGAAACAGATACATGAATCACATAAGGGCATTGTAAAATGCAAAAAAAGGGCAAGAGAGGCTTTATATTGGCCATGAATGATGCAAGAAATTGAAGACATGGTCAATGACTGTTCATTGTGCAACTCATGTCAACATAAACAATCAGATGAACCTATGAAATCAACACCAATGCCAGATTACCCCTAGAGTGAAGTTGCTTCTGACTTGTTTGAGTTCAAGGGAGAGCACCACCTCTTGACCATCGACTACTATTCCAAGTTTATCGAAGTGGATACACTCAAAAACACATCTAGTGGTGCTGTTATTGAAGCACTAAAGCAACAATTATGTCGCCATGGAATACCAGAGGCATTGAAAACCGATAATGGTCCACAGTTTTCAGCACCGGAGTTTGCCAACTTTGATTGAGCTGATTATGGTATCAAGCATGTGTCTTCCTACCCAAATTATCCACAATCAAATGGAGAAGCAGAGCAAGCGATACAATACTTACTTGTTTAGTGGAGCATTTAGTTAAAAGGCTTTTATTATGTAAAGGATCGGATCCGGGGGTCTCAGGCATAGAAAGTTCTGGTAAACTGTGATGTTGGGGTGCTGTTGCTCCCCCACTCTACATACTCACCCATTTCCATTTGACAGTGGGGTGGCTGATTGCCCCATGTGCCTTCATATCTGGCTTCCTTCTGGTTCTCTGTCTTTTAGTTATGCTGCCACAGCCAGTCATGCCAGAGACCCTGCTGCACTCAGCAATAACAAATTCTTCTATTTACATTACACTACTATGAGTCTGTCTGTCTCTCTCTCTCTCTCTCTCTCTCTCTCTCTCTCTCTCTCTCTCTCTCTCTCTGTTTTTGCTGAGGTACATATTCTTCTTTTGGGATGCCGGTGATCCTGATCTTTCTGCCTTCTGTGTTCTGTGGTCTGTCCTGGTGTCCAATGGAGTTCTCATCTTGGAAGCTCCTCCCTCCTGCGGATGAAGATCCGTATGGACCTAGATGTGCACTCAGACTGTGAGGATGAATTTTCATTGATGGTGATATAAACTCTGGCTAAAATGATTTAGGACTTAATGTTGCATAACCAACCGGACTACATGTTGGACTGTAGTGAAGTTTCTTATATATGGTTTGTGTTTTTATAGTTCCCATGGGAATGGGCTTCCCTTTTGGATCTGCCTCATCTCAAGGTTTCTTCTTCGGGTCAACTGAGGAAGTTTTTCCTTGCCACTAGGTGACGCTCATTAGGGATGTGTAGGGGTTGAAGAAAAGGTTTAAATTTCTTTTACTAGAAAGATAAAGATAAATCTGCTTTGCAACAATGTCAATTGTAAAAAGTGGACTACAAACAAAACCAAATTGAATTAAACGTCATTGTTACTTCATTTTCACTCCATTCTCATGCTTTTCTCATTTATTTACCATTTCATTCTCACCTTATTCATGTTTCATTCATTTTTTAGTCATTCTTTTTAAACTTATTTTGCTTTAAACATATTTTGCTTTCATTAGATTTCTTTGCTGCCACACTGACTTTGAAGTTATGACATGATTTTTATGTTGTTACAATGTAATGACTGTTTCATTGCTCATGCTCTATCTCTCTCTTTCTCTCTCTCTCTCTCTCTCTCTCTCTCTCTCTCTCTCTCTCTCTGTTATATGCTATTGTTCTGATGTAAGAACTGTTAAGTTGTTGTTCTGGTGTAGGGATCGTGCCATTGCTGATTGTTCTATTATTTTTCTGTTGGAATGACTGTTATTATTCAATTGCTTTTTTATAGAAGAGATGATTTCAAAGTAAGATGTAATGAAGATATTGATAATGAAATGTTGAAGTTGTAATAGTGTAACAGTAAAGCAGGAAGCTCACTTTTGTAGTTCTGCCTGCATTCAGGTGTGTATGTGGTGTAGGGAAAAAGTTTGGATGCTGGAGTTCTGTGTTGTGTGTGCAATGGGGATCCCTGTGTGTGGTGGGGGTATGTGTTCCTGTGAAAGTCCTCTGTTATGAGATGGACAGAACAGATGGAGCTGCTAGAGACACTCTGACCTACTTTCAGGAGGAATGCTATCTTGTTTTCCTAACACGTCACACAAAGAAACCTCACCTTCCTGTGTGTTAGGGCGGTGCGAAGACAGGGCTGGTATTTCTGTCCACACGGATGATGTGTGTGTATGGGTTACGTATAATCTTGAGAGGACAGTTATACAATCCCAGAGTCGTACATTCATGAAGAATTATAAGTGTGCCCATGATCTCTTTGTGTGTGTGTGTGTGTGTGTGTGTGTGTGTGTGTGTGTGTGTGTGTGTGTTTCGGGTGTCCAGCCAATTTAACTGAAGCCTTCTCATTCTGTTTATTAGTTTTGGCATCCCTGTATGCGTGTAGGTGTTATTACATTTCCCATTTAAAATGCATTTGCTCTCTCTCTCGCTCTCTCACACACACACACACACAAACAAACACAATGAAAGCCTCATGACAGCTCAGAAATTTCTAATCTGTATGTTTGTTTGTGTGTGTGAGAGAGAGAGAGAGAGAGAGAGAGAGAGAGAGAGAATGATTGAGAGTGAGTGAGTGAGTGAGTGAGTGAGTGAGTGAGTGAGTGAGTGAATAAGAGTGAGTGAGTGAGAAAGATAGAGATAGAGAGGGATTGAAAGAGAGAAATTTAGAGAAAGAGTGTGTGAGAGAGGGTGAGTGGGAGTTGAGTGAGAGAGTGAGTGAGCATGTGAAAGAGTGAGTGTGAAAGAGAGTGAGAGAGTGAATGAGTGAGAGTGAGTGATGAAGGTAAGAGATAAAAATGAATGAGCGTGTGAGAAAGTGAGAGAGTATGCAAGAGTGTGTGACAGTGAGAGAGTAAGTGAGTGAGTGAGTAAGTGAGTGAGTGAGTGAGTGAGAGTGACTTAAAGAGTGAGAGAGAGGGTGAGAGGGTGCATGACTGAGTGAGTGCATGAGAGAGTGAGTGAGAGTTAGCAAGAGAGTAAGAGAGTGAGTGAAGGAGAGCATGAGTGAGTGAGGGAGAGAGTGAGCAGGAGAGAGAGTGAATGAGAGAGAGAGTGAAGGTAAGAGAGTGAATGAGATACTGAGAGGTTGAGGGAAAGAGAGAGGGGTTACTGTCTCTAACTAAGAGAGTAAGTGTGTGATGGAGAGAAAGTGAGTGAGTGAATAAGAGTGAGTGAGTGAGAAAGATAGAGATAGAGAGGGATTGAGAGAGAGAAATTTAGAGAAAGAGTGTGTGAGAAAGAGTGTGTGAGAGAGGGTGAGTGAGTGGGAGTTGAGTGAGAGAGTGAGTGAGCATGTGAAAGAGTGAGTGTGAACGAGAGTGAGAGAGTGAATGAGTGAGAGTGAGTGATGAAGGTAAGAGATAAAATGAATGAGTGTGTGAGAAAGTGAGAGAGTATGCAAGAGTGTGTGACAGTGAGAGAGTAAGTGAGTGAGTGAGTGAGTGAGAGTGACTTAAAGAGTGAGAGAGAGGGTGAGAGGGTGCATGACTGAGTGAGTGCATGAGAGAGTGAGTGAGAGTTAGCAAGAGAGTAAGAGAGTGAGTGAAGGAGAGTATGAGTAAGTGAGGGAGAGAGTGAGCAGGAGAGAGAGTAAATGTAAGAGTGAAGGTAAGAGAGTGAATGAGATACTGAGAGGTCGAGGGAAAGAGAGAGGGGTTACAGTTAGAGACAGTGAGAGTAAGTGTGTGATGGAGAGAAAGTGAGTGAGTGAGAGACAGTGAAAGAGTGAGTGAGAGAGTGTGTGTGTGTGTGTGTGGGTGTGTGTGTGTGTGTGTGTGTGTGTGTGTGTGTGCAGTGAGTAAGAGAGTGAAAGAGTAAGGGCGAGATGGAGATGGATTGAGAGAGGGGGAGTTATAGAGAGATGGTGTGAGAGAGGGTGAGTAAGTGTATGAGAAAGAGAATGAGAGAGCGAGTGAATGAGAGAGTGAGTGAGAAACAGACATAGAAAGGGATTCAGAGAGGGGGAGTTAGAGATGAATGAGTGAAAGAGTGAGTGAGAGTGAGTGAGTGAGTGAGTGTGCGAAAGAGAAGAGTGAGTGAGTATTCTCAATGCATGTAAAGATTATTGAGAGAAAGTGAGTGAGTGAGTGAGTGAGTGAGTGAGTGAGTGAGTGAGTGAGTGAGTGAGTGAGTGAGTGAATAAGAGTGAGTGAGTGAGAAAGATAGAGATAGAGAGGGATTGAAAGAGGAAAGAGTGTGTGAGAGAGGGTGAGTGGGAGTTGAGTGAGAGAGTGAGTGAGCATGTGAAAGAGTGAGTGTGAAAGAGAGTGAGAGAGTGAATGAGTGAGAGTGAGTGATGAAGGTAAGAGATAAAAATGAATGAGCGTGTGAGAAAGTGAGAGAGTATGCAAGAGTGTGTGACAGTGAGAGAGTAAGTGAGTGAGTGAGTAAGTGAGTGAGTGAGTGAGAGTGACTTAAAGAGTGAGAGAGAGGGTGAGAGGGTGCATGACTGAGTGAGTGCATGAGAGAGTGAGTGAGAGTTAGCAAGAGAGTAAGAGAGTGAGTGAAGGAGAGCATGAGTGAGTGAGGGAGAGAGTGAAGGTAAGAGAGTGAATGAGATACTGAGAGGATGAGGGAAAGAGAGAGGGGTTACTGTCTCTAACTAAGAGAGTAAGTGTGTGATGGAGAGAAAGTGAGTGAGTGAATAAGAGTGAGTGAGTGAGAAAGATAGAGATAGAGAGGGATTGAGAGAGAGAAATTTAGAGAAAGAGTGTGTGAGAAAGAGTGTGTGAGAGAGGGTGAGTGAGTGGGAGTTGAGTGAGAGAGTGAGTGAGCATGTGAAAGAGTGAGTGTGAAAGAGAGTGAGAGAGTGAATGAGTGAGAGTGAGTGATGAAGGTAAGAGATAAAAATGAATGAGTGTGTGAGAAAGTGAGAGAGTATGCAAGAGTGTGTGACAGTGAGAGAGTAAGTGAGTGAGTGAGTGAGAGTGACTTAAAGAGTGAGAGAGAGGGTGAGAGGGTGCATGACTGAGTGAGTGCATGAGAGAGTGAGTGAGAGTTAGCAAGAGAGTAAGAGAGTGAGTGAAGGAGAGTATGAGTAAGTGAGGGAGAGAGTGAGCAGGAGAGAGAGTAAATGTAAGAGTGAAGGTAAGAGAGTGAATGAGATACTGAGAGGTTGAGGGAAAGGGAGAGGGGTTACAGTTAGAGACAGTGAGAGTAAGTGTGTGATGGAGAGAAAGTGAGTGAGTGAGAAACAGTGAAAGAGTGAGTGAGAGAGAGAGTGTGTGTGGGTGTGTGTGTGTGTGTGTGGGGGTCTGTGTGTGTGTGGGTGTGTGTGTGTGTGTGTGTGTGTGTGTGTGTGTGTGTGTGTGTGTGTGTGAGTAAGAGACTGAAAGAGTAAGGGCGAGATGGAGATGGATTGAGAGAGGGGGAGTTATAGAGAGATGGTGTGAGAGAGGGTGAGTAAGTGTATGAGAAAGAGAATGAGAGAGCGAGTGAATGAGAGAGTGAGTGAGAAACAGACATAGAAAGGGATTCAGAGAGGGGGAGTTAGAGATGAATGAGTGAAAGAGTGAGTGAGAGTGAGTGAGTGAGTGAGTGTGCGAAAGAGAAGAGTGAGTGAGTATTCTCAATGCATGTAAAGATTATTGAGAGAAAGTGAGTGAGTGAGTGAGTGAGTGACAGAAAAAGTGACTGACTGAGCGAGTGCATGAGAGAGTAGAGTGAGTGAATGCATGAGAGAGTTAATGAGAGAGAGAGTTAGTGAGTAAGAGTAAGTGAGAAAGAAAATGAGTAAAAGAGAGAGTGAGTAAGAGAGTGAGTAAGAGAGTGAGTGAGAGTGAGTGTGAGATGGTGAGTAAGAGAGTGAGTGAGAGTGAGTGTGTGAGATGGTGAGTGAGAGGTAAGAATGTCTAAGAGAGTGATGGAGAGAGAAGAGTGAGTGTGAAAGACGAGTCAGTGAGTAAGTGAGTGAGTGAGTGAGTGAGTGAGTGAGTGAGAGGTAAGACTGACTAAGAGAGTGATGGGGAGAGAAGAGTGAGTGTGAAAGAAGAGTGAGTGAGTGAGTGAGTGAGTGAGTGAGAGTCAGTGAGAAGATTGAATGAGAGAGCGAGAGAGAAAGTGAGTGAGAGAGTAAATGAGAGGGAAGAGTGAGTGAGAGAGTGAGTGAGAGAGAGAGAGTAAGTGAGTGAGAGACTTAGAGTTAATGAGAGAGAAAATGAGAACGTGAGTGGCTGACTGAGTGAGAGAGTATGTGACAGAGAGAGATGAGTGTGAGAGTGACAAAAAGTGAGTAAGAGAAAGTGAGTGAGTGAGGGGAACTGAGTGAGTGAGTGAGTGAGTGAGTGAGTGAGTAGTGAGTGAGTGAGTGCGTGACTGCATGAGTGAGAGCTTGAGAGAGAGCAGAGGGTGCGAGTGAGAGAGCAGATTGAGTGCTGGAGTGAGAGTCAGAGTGAGAGTGAGAATGAGTAAGAGAGAAGAGTGAGTGAGTGATTGAGTTAGACAATAAGTGAAAGATAGAGTGAGTCGAAAAGTGAGTGACAGAGTGTATGAGAGTGAGCGATTGATTGAGTGCGTGAGTGAGAGAAAGAAAAGAGTGAGAGAGTGAGTAAGAGTGAGTGAGTGACAGAAAAAGTGACTGACTGAGCAAGTGCATGAGAGAGTATAGTGAGTGAATGCACGCACGAGAGTTAATGAGAAAGAGAAAGAGTAAGAGTAAGTGAGAAAGAAAAGTAATAAAATAGAGAGAATAAGAGAGTGAGTGAGAGTGATTGTTTGAGTGGGTGAGTGAGAGGAAAGACTGGGTGAGAGAGAAGAGTGGGTGTGAGTGAGGGAGGGAGTGACAACAAGTGAATGAAGTGAGTGAGAGATTGAGAGAATGGGTGAATGAAAAAGTGAGTGAGAGCAAGTGAATGAGCTTGAGACAATGTGTGACAAAGAGAAAGTGAGTGAGACAGTGAGAGAGAGCATAAGTGAGAAAGAGAAGAGTAAGTGACAGAGAGTGAAGAGAAATAGAATGGGTGTCAAAAAAGAGAGACAGAGAGAATGATCAAGTGAGTGAGTGAGTGAGTGAGTCAGTTAGTGAGTGAGCTAGCAAGAATAAGAAACAGAAGAGTCAGTGAGTGAAAGTAATTGAGAGAGAAGGAGTAAATTAATTCAGAGAGAATGAGAACGAGTGAGTTAGTGAGAGGGTGAGTCAGGAAGTGATATCAGAAAGACTGATAAAGAGAGTGAGTGATAAGGAGAGTTGAGAGAATGAGTGAGATCGAGCAAAGAGTGAGTGATTGAGTGAGGGAGACAAAGTGACTGAGAGAGTAAAAGAAAGATAGAATGAGGGATAGGGAGTGTGAGAGAGACAGAAAAGAGTGAGTGAGTGATTGAGTGAGAATCAGTGAGAGAGAGAGTGAGAGAGAGAGAGTGAAAGAGAGAGCATGAGTGAGTGAGTGACTGATTGAATGAGAAAGAGGGAGTGAGACAGAAAGTGAGTGAGTGAGTGAGTGAGTGAATAAAAGAAAGATAGAATGAGTGCATGAGTGAGTGAATGAGTGAGTATTTGAGTGTGAATCAGTGAGAGAGAGTGAGTGATGCAGTGAGTGAGTGAGTCAGGAAGTTAGAGAGTGAGCAAGAATGAAAGAAGAGTGAGTGAGTGAGTGAGTGAGTGAGTGAGTGAGTGAGTGAGTGAAAAAGAAAAATCAGTGAACATGTGACAGAGTGAGTGTTCGAGAGAGTGAGTTGGTGAGAGAAGGCTAAGTGCATGAGAGTGTGTGAGTGGAAGTAATTGAGAGAGAGTGAGCAAGGGTGAGTGAGTTACTGAGAGGGTGAGTCATGAAGTGAGTGAGTGAGTGACAATGAGAGTGAAAGAGAGAGCATAAGAGTGAATGAAAGAATGCCTGATAGAGAGAGAGTGAGTGTAACAGAATGAGTGAGTGAATAAAAGAAACATAGAATGAGTGAAGAGTGAGTGTGAGTGAGTGAGTGAGGGAAGTATTGAGAGAATCAGTGAGAAAGAGTTAGTTATGGAGTGAGTGAGAAAGCGAGAGAGAGAAAAGTGAGTGAGTGAGTGAGTGAGTGTGAGAGAGAGTAGAGTGAGTGAGTATTCTCAATGCATGTAAAGATTATTGAGAGAAAGTGAAAGTGAGTGAGTGACAGAAAAAGTGACTGACTGAACGAGTGCATGAGAGTAGAGTGAGTGAATGTATGAGAGAGAGTTAGTGAGTAAGAGTAAGTGAGAAAGAAAATGAGTAAAAGAGAGTGTGTAAGATAGTGAGTGAGAGTGAGTGTGTGAGATGGTGAGTGAAAGGTAAGAATGACTAAGAGAGTGATGGAGAGAAGAGTGAGTGTGAAAGAAGAGTGAGTGAGTAAGTGAGTGAGTGAATGAGTGAGTGAGAGAGAGTGAGTGAGACAGTGATAGAGTCAGTGGGAAGATTGAGTGAGAGAGCGAGAGAGAAAGTGAGTGAAAGAGTAAATGAGAGGTAAGAATGAGTGAGTGGGAAGAGTGAGTGAGGGAGTAAGTGAGAGAGAGTAAGTGAGTGAGAGACTTACAGTTAATGAGAGAGAAATGAGAGAGTGAGTGGCTGACTGAGTGAGAGAGTGTGTGACTGAGAGAGAGAAGAGTGTGAGCATGACAAAAAGTGAGTAAGAGAAAGTGAGTGAGTGAGGGGTGACTGAGAGAGTGAGTGAAAGAGAGTGAGTGAGTGAGTGAGTGAGTGAGTGAGAGAGAGCAGAGGGTGAAAGTGAGAGAGAAGATTGAGTGCTGGAGTGAGAGTGAGAATGAGTAAGAGAGAAGAGTGAGTGAGTGATTGAGCTAGATAATAAGTGAGAGATAGAGTGAGTTGAAAAATGAGTGAGAGAGTGTATGAGAGTGAGTCTGTCTTCCTTTCAGCTTTTTCCCTTTTACTCAGGAGTCGCCACAGCCATTTGATTCGCACATTTGACTTGGCAGAGGTTTTTACGTCGGATGCCCTTCCTGTCACAACTCTTTCAGCAAGGGACAGAAACACGCTGACGACTTTGCAACTACTCTTTACGAAAGTCAGCAATGGTTCTTTTACATGCCTCTCACCATAGACAGTGAGAGACATGGCCCGCCTTTGATAACCCAGTTAGCGGCACTGGGGGGGACAGTGACAACCTTGTGGAGAATGGGACTCGAACCCCCAACCTTTGGATCAGCGATCCAGCACCCTATACCACTAGACCACCACTGCCCCTAGTGTATGAGAGTGAGTGATTGATTGATTGTGTGAGTGAGAGAAAGAAAAGAGTGGGAGCGTGAGTAAGAGTGAGTAAGTGACAGAAAAAGTAACTGACTGAGCGAGTGCATGAGAGAGTAGAGTGAGTGAATGCACACACGAGAGAGTTAATGAGAGAGAAAAAGAGTGAGTAAGAGTAAGTGAGAAATAAAATGAATAAAAGGGACAGCGAATAAGAGAGTGAGTGAGCGTGAGTGTTTGAGTGAGAGAGAAAACTGAGTAAGAGAGAAGAGTGGGTGTGAGTGAGGGAGGGAGTGACAACAAGTGAATGTATGAGTGAGAAAGAGTGAGTGAGAGAGTGAGAGAATGAGTGAATGAAAAAGTGAGTGAGCGAGAGAGTCAGGAAGTTAGAGAGTGAACAAGAATGAGAGAAAACTGAGTGAGTGAGTGAGTGAGTGAGTGAGTGAGTGAGAGAAGAGTGAGTGAGTGAGTGAGTGAGTGAGTGAGAGAGAAAACTGAGTAAGAGAGAAGAGTGGGTGTGAGGGAGGGAGTGACAACAAGTGAATGTATGAGTGAGAAAGAGTGAGTGAGAGAGTGAGAGAATGAGTGAATGAAAAAGTGAGTGAGCGAGAGAGTCAGGAAGTTAGAGAGTGAACAAGAATGAGAGAAAACTGAGTGAGTGAGTGAGTGAGTGAGTGAGTGAGTGAGTGAGAGAGTGAGTGAGTCAGTGAGTGAGAGAGTTACAGATTGGGTGAGAGAGTGAGAGACAAGACTGACTCAGTTTCTCAAAGAGTGAGCAAGAGAGTAAGTTAGCTGAATGAGAGGGAAGAATGAGTGAGTAGAGTGAGTGCAAGAGTGGGAGAGAGTGATTGAGCGATAAAGAGAGGTAAGTGACAGTGTGTGAGTGAGTGAGTGAGTGAGTGCATGAGTGAGTGAGTGAGTGAGTGAGATAGACAGAGTGAGTAAGTGAGTGAGAGATTTTTTTTTTTAGTTTTATTTTAAAACCTTTCTGTGTTTTCAGTTTTTGCCTCCTGTTTCCGATTTAGAGGTAGATTAGAAATGTGTCCGTAAATGTGGGCGTGGCGTGTTTATGTACCTTCATCAGACTGACTATCATTCTGTGCTACTTCCTTCCAAACTTATATTCCTCCAGTCTCCATACATTTACTAAATGAGAATGGAATTTCTTCATGTACGGATCATTGAAGAGGAAATCTTTCAAATTCTCTGTATTTCAGTAATGTAGAAAATGTTTATTTGGAAATAATTATTTTATATAAAATGACATCGTCATCACTGTATGTTTCAGGAGAAACACGCATTTCACTCCAGTGCTCTGGAATTTGGAATGTTGTAAGATTTTCTTACAAAAGTGTGTGTGAGTGTGTGGCATTCCTCTGCACTGACACAGTGTGTGCGTGCTTGTGAGTGTGTGTGTGTGTGTGTGTGTGTGTGTATGTGTGTGTGTGTGTGTGAGAGAGAGAGAGAGAGTCCCTTCACATTTTTGACCATCTATGGCCTGGAAAACCATCTGTTCCGGTTTCTCTCTTTGTGTCTCTAATTCACACACACACACACACACACACACACACACACACACACACACACACACACACACACATTGATATGTGTGATGAGAAACACGTTTTGTTCAGGTTTTAGATGAGGTCTTGTCACTATTAAGGCATGACTCAACACAGGTGTGTAACATGAAAATCAAGTCTCTGTGTGTGTGTGTGTGTGTGTGTGTGTGTGTTGGCACTAGTACAGTGTTCCTTTATGTTTCTCAAACTTCACTCACCCACTCATCTGCTCTCTTCAAACATTCAAACTACACAGTGTACATACCCTGATCCCATAATCCCTACCTCCTTTACACTACCCCTTTCACCTAATCCCTACCTCTTATACATTAACCTCTATACCCTCATCCAGGGGACGGCAACCCGCGGCTCTTTCACCTTTCTGGTGCGGCTCCATGGCTTTTCAAAATAATGTTGTACTTTATGGTGGCCGACGGGTACACCACAAGGTGCTTATTTACTCACATGGCACACTCACATTTACTCACACGGCAAAGGGCCGGTGTGGGTGCAGGTTTTCACTTCAACCAAACAATAGCAACACCTTCCGCCTGTTTCCACCAATCACTGATCATCAAAAAAAAACAAAGAAAAAAAAAACCTAGATTGGACATTACTGTTTCAATTCTGAAGTGGGGCCATCTTGGTGAGATCATTTTGCTTTAAGTCTTAAACAGTAATGTGATCTCACCAAGATGGCCCCACTTCAGAATTGAAACAGTAATGTCCAATCTAGGGTTTTTTTCACCTGAATGATGTGTTCCAATGATCTTCCAATGCTCTTTTACTGTTGAAAATTACTTCTTCTTCTTCTTTTCCTTTCGGTTTTTCCCTTCAGGGGTCGCCACAGCGAATCATCTGCCTCCATCACACCCTATCCTTTGCATCTTCTCTTACACCAACGACCTTCATGTCCTCCTTCACCACATCTATGAATCGTCTCTTTGGTCTTCCTCTAGGCCTTCTGCCTGGTAGTTCCAGCCTCAGCATCCTATTACCAATATACTCACTATCCCTCCTCTGCACATGTCCAAACCATCTCAATCTAGCCTCTCTGACTTTGTCTCCAAAACATCTTACATGGGCTGTCCCTCTGATGTACTCATTCCTAATCCTATCCATCCTCGTTACTCCCAAAGAGAACCTCAGCATTTTCACCTCTGTTACCTCCAGCTCAGCCTCCTGTCTTTTCCCCAGGGCCACTGTTTCTAAACCATACAACATCGTTGGCCTCAACATCGTCTTGTACACTTTTCCTTTCATTCTTGCCGACACCCTCCTATCACACATCACACCGGACACTTTTCTCCAACCATTCCAACCTGCCTGCACACGCTTCTTCACCTCTTTTCCACACTCTCCACTGCTCTGGATTGTTGAGCCTAAGTACTTAAAATCCTCCACCTTTCTTATCTCTGCTCCCTGTAACCTCACCATTCCTCTTGGGTCCTTGTCATTCATGCATGAGGCTAACCTTCATTCCCCTCCTTTCCAGGGCAAACCTCCACCTCTCTAGATTTTCCTGCACTTGTTCTCTGCTCTCACTACAGATCACAATGTCATCTGCAAACATCATAGTCCATGGGGAATCTTGTCTAACCTTGTCTGTCAGCCTGTCCATCACCACAGCAAACAAGAAGGGGCTAAGAGCTGACCCTTGATGCAGTCCCACCTCCACCGTGAACTCTTCTGTCACACCGACAGCACACCTCACCACTGTCTTACATCTCTCATACATGTCCTGCACCACTCTAACATACTTCTCTGCCACTCCAGACTTCCTCATGCAATACCACAGTTCTTCTCTCGGCACCCTGTCATATGCTTTCTCCAGATCCACAAAGGCACAATGCAGCTCTGTCTGACTTTCTCTGTACTTCTCCATTAACATCCTCAAGGCAAACACTGCATCTGTGGTGCTCTTTCTTGGCATGAAACTAAACTGTTGTTCACAAATGCTGACCTCTGCCCTTAGTCTAGCTTCCACTATTCTTTCCCATAACATCATTGTATGGCTCATCAACTTTATCCCTCTGTAGTTGCCACAACTCTGCATGTCTCCCTTGTTCTTAAAAATGGGCACCAGCACACTTCTCCTCCATTCCTCTGGCATCCTCTCACTTTGTAAGACCTTGTTGAATGTTCTTGTCAGAAAATCTACTGCTACCTCTCCTAGACACTTCCATATCTCCGTATGTCATCAGGACCAGCTGCCTTGCCATTCTTCATCCTCTTCAATGCCCTCCTCACTTCACCCTTACTAATCTTTGCTACTTCCTGGTCCTCAACAGTCACCTCTTCTACTCTTTGTTCTCTCTCATTTTCCTCATTCATCAGCTCTTCAAAGTACTCTTTCCATCTTCCCAGCACACTTCTGTCATTAGTCAATACATTTCCCTCTCTGTCCTTTATCACTCTAACTTGCTGCACGTCCTTCCCATCTCTATTTCTCTGCTGTGCTAACCTGTATAGATCATTTTCTCCCTCTTTACTTTCCAACCGAGCATACAAGTCATCATATGTGCTCTGTTTGGCCTTTGACACTGCTACCTTTGCCTTATGCTGTGTCTCCCTGTACTCCTGTTTACTCTCTTCGGTTTTCTCAATGTCCCACTTCTTCTTAGCTAACCTCTTCCTTTGTACACACTCCTGCACTTCCTCATTCCACCACCAAGTCTCCTTATCTACTTTCCTTCCAGATGACACACCAAGTATTCTCCTACCTGTCTCCCTGATCACATTAGCTGTAGTTAGCCAGTCATCTGGAAGCACTTCCTGACCACCCAAAGCCTGTTTCAACTCCTCCTTGAAGACAACCTGACACTTTTCCTTTTTCAGCTTCCACCACTTTGTCTTCTGCTCTACCTTTGCCTTCTTCACCGTCCTCATCATGAGCATCATCCTGCACACCACCATCCTATGCTGTTTGGCAACACTCTCACCTGCTACTACTTTGCAGTCACTGACTTCCTTCAAATTACATCGCCTGCACAAGATGTAGTCTACCTGTGTGCTCCACTTTTATAAGTCACCCTATGCTCCTCTCTCTTCTGGAAGAAAGTATTTATCACAACCATTTCCATCCTTTTTGCAAAATCTACCAACATCTGTCCTTCTGCGTTCCTGTCCTGGATACCAAACCGGCCCATCACTTCCTCGTCCTGCACCCTGTTGGTTGACAGCACTGATGGCGGTTGTTGTTAACGCGGGCCTCGACCGATCCAGTATGTCATTCTTTCTTGTGATTCGCATATTTTATTTGCCATTTGTTTTACGCCGGATGCCCTTCCTGACGCAACCCTCTGCATTTATCCGGGCTTGGGACCGGCGTGAGGGAGAGACACTGGTTTGTGCCCCCCCCCATGGCTGCATTAAAAATTGGTTAGAGATGCCACAACGTAGGTGGCAATGCCTTAACTGTATACATGTTGTAGGCCACTAGGACCTCTTCCATCCTTGTCAAGGGGAGTGCTAACCTTCTCTCCTTTCATACAACACTTACGGTTGAAAATTACATAGATGAAATTAAGAGTCACGGGTGTGGGCGGATATTTATTTGGTGTGGGCGGGGTGATTTTGTGTGCATGACAAGAACACACACACAAAATAACCCTGCCCACATCAAATAAATATAAAAAAGCCCTAAAAGAGCTCATAGCAAACAGCAGTTCGGCGAGCGAGAGATTTTTTCTGCCGCCGGGGTTTGTAATCCAGGAACGGAAATTACAGCTGAAGTAAGAGTCGGTGAATGAGATTTGTTTATACACAGTAATCTCTGAATTAAATAACTGTCCTCACAGTGACAAAATAAAAGACTGGGTGTGGTTCAGTCTCCACTCTGAGAATGGGTCGGTCAGTGCAGCATTAAGCATTAATATTATTTAAAAGAATGTTGAGCAGACTCCTTCTTAAAATAAATATTCATATACTTTTCTGTGTTGTTGTCATTTTTGTAAATTAAAACTATGACAAAACAACAAATGTAACGAATAAAGAAAAGAACATTTCTACATTACCCTATTCCCTCGTCCCTTCCTCCTGTACATTATTCCATATCCCCTCATCCATACCTCCTGTACATTATCCCCTACCCCCTAATCTCTACCTCCTGTACACTAACCCCCATCCCCTAATTCAGGGGTCCCCAACCACCAAGCCACAGACCGGTACCGTTCCGTGGCTCAATTGGTACTGGGCAGCAAAAAGAAATAATTAATTTCCATTTTATTTATTATCTGAGTCTGAAAGATAGAGTATGAAAATATTTTATTATTATTATCTTTTTTATTTATAATCTCTATACCCGATCAAAAACTGTATACCCAAACTGTTAACTCTATTCCCAATACATAAACTCTATCCCCAAACTATGAATTCTACACACAATCCATAAACTCTATACCCAAACTATTAACTCTGTACTCGATCCATCAACTCTATACCCAATCCACAATCTCTTTTCCCAAACTATTAAAACTATACCCAAAAATGAACTCTATACCCAAACTATTAACCCTATATCCAAACTATTAACTCTAAACACGATCCATAAACTCTTTACCCAAACTATTAACTTTATACGAGGGATGTCATTGACAATCAGAATATTGGAATATCGCCGATATAATTATGTTGATCTATAATCGATACCTATAAAAGGGATATCGATACTTCTAATGTTATATAAAATTCATCTTATATTAAATTTCATACAAAGCTGTTTTAATTTAAATAACACTAGAGCAAGCGGTATCTTTTAATAAATAAAATAATGTACGAAAACATATTATATAGTTTCAGTCGAAAACCAGCTTAGCGTAATGTCGAGTGTTAGTCCAAGCTTCCTGTGTTCATGACAGCGTCTGTAGTAAATGCCATTTTCAATGACACCCCTAGTAAATGGCACGTCCTGCCTGTCTGTATCGTAAATGGTACGTCCCGCCTCTCTGTATAATAAATGGTACATCCTGCCTCTCTGTCTAGTAAATGGTACGTCCTGCCTCTCTGTATAGTAAATGGTACATCCCGCCTCTCAGTATGGTAAATGGTACGTCCCGCCTCTCAGTATAGTAAATGGTACGTCCCTGCTTCTAGTGTGCCATCAGAGCTTGTGTTCGCAACAGCACGGAACATTTTGAACAAGAATAGACACTTATCACCGGATAATGCGGATATGTGCATCTTTTTGCATCATAATATCTCTTAAACTTTTCAATTGACAAGTGTTTGTAGAATAGAAACAACTTGTTTGAAATTAACTAGTAAACAAGTATTTATAGCTTTGTTAAATACAAAAAGGTGTTAATTAAAATATTGTCCGTGGAAAACTATTTCCTGCCTTTTATTTCAGATTTGGCTTTAGTAATTGGTCACTTTATTATAAAATATTCAATGCATTATACAAACTACTGTAATATATCTTAGTCTGTTCTATTTAATGTATTTATGGGACAGTACAGCAATATTCCAATGTATCGATATAGCGGAATTTTTTTTATCAATATATCGATACCAATAATAGGTTTTCAAAGACACCCCTACTTTATACCCAAGCTATTAACTTTATACTCTATCCATAAACTCCACATTCAAACTATTAACTCTATACTTGATCAATAAAATCTATACACAAATATTAACTTTATACCCAAACTAATAACTCTATAACCAATCCATAACTCGTTACCCAAACTATTAACTCAATACCCGAACTAATAACTCTATACACAATCTATTAACTCTATACTCAGCACGGTGGCGTAGTGGTTAGCACGTCCGCCTCACAGCAAGAAGGCCCGGGTTCGATTCCCAGCCTGGGTGTTTCTGTGTGGAGTTTGCATGTTCTCCCCGTGCTTGTGCGGGTTTCCTCCGGGTGCTCCGGTTTCCCCCGCAATCCAAAGACGTGCACTGTAGGTTAATTGGCCGTTCTAAATTGACCGTAGTTTCTCTCCTGCAGCGGCACTGGAACCCAGTCGTATCGGCACTTGCCTTTCCATTGGATCCTTCCGGTGGCGCCGAGACAGGGGGGGACTTGCTGCTTGGGTAACAGCCTGTCCCTCATTACTCCCTACCCAGGCTCTGTGCACTGGGGAGTATCACCAGTCGGGATACTGGCCAGAGTGCAGCCATAGTCCTTCGGGACTAACGGAGGCCTACGCTATACTCAGTCCATAAATTTTATACTCATCCTATTAACTCTATACCTCATACGTAAACTCTACACCCATACTATTAACTCTATGCCCAATCCATGAACCTGATTCCCAAACTATTAACTCTATGTCAATACAAAAACTAACTATTAAAAACTAAATAACAAGAACTATTACCTTTATATCTGATTCATAAACAGTATACAGATGCTCCCCGACTTATGTTCATCCGTTTAATGTTTTTTTTTTTCGATTTTACGTGTTTTTTTTTTTAATTATGTCAAATTTTGAGTATGAGACATACCTACATAGTACGCTGATGTAATGACACAATGACGTAATGACGCTGCATCCATTGTTAACAAACGACAGACTGAACGTGCCCTGCTGCTTCCCAGTTCACTGTGTGTTACCCTTGTGTTAAGACGTCGTTTCTGTGATCTTTGTGTTTACACTGATTTGTAACCCTAAGCAAATATGGTTAGTCAGAAGCATAAGCCTATGGGTAAGCATGGGTGCAAGTTTTCCGGCATATGCCGGAATTTCCGGTTTTCCCAAGACTAAATTAACTATCTGCTCGGATCGGTGCAATCTACCATGCATACTCAGATAAGCAAAGAGAGTCGTAAAATGAATGAAAACCCGAATCCCAAAAAGAAACAGAATTCTCTGCTCTGCTGGTGATTCACATCAGTGCAGGCTGAGTACTAAACGAGTATTCAATGGAGCCCTTGCTCAATTGAAAGGCTGGAAGTCCGTATAACCCGCGCTTTGTCTTAAGCACAAGCAAGTGAACTACACCTCACATATTGTAAGGGTTGATTGGCTGTTTTAAGCTTCATGTAAAGTGATTCGGCTCAGCTTCCTGTAAAGTGACCATCCGTTAATCATCGGAACCATTTCCAAGCAGAATGATCGGATCATAGAGAATGTTAAAGGTTATATTTGATTCTGAATTTGATATCTGATGAGTGAATTTCATTAAAATGTATCTATTTGAAATTATTTTACTTGAGTTTAATTAATTAGAAATTAATGTTGATCTTCTTTGATATATTTGATATTATTTTACAATGTTATGTTTATAATAATTGATTCAGGGATGTTTTTTGAGATACGGTAATGGTATTTATGGATGTATAGTACAGTATGAACATCATACGTCACTGGAATATACAGTAACAGCTTACGTTTTTTTTTTTTTTTTTAACTTACGTTCGGCCGTCCGGAACCAAACAAAAACGTAAGTTGGGGAGTATCTGTACTCAAACTATTGACTCTATGCCCGTTTCATGAACTCTATACCCAAACTATTGACTCTATACACGATCCAAAAACTACATATCCATATTATTAACTTGTTGTCCAATTCAGAAACTCTATAACCAAATTATTAACTCTATACCCATTTCTTAAAATCTACACCCAAATTATTAACTCTATACCCACTCCATCATCTCTACACCCAAAGAATTGAGTCTATGCCAATCCATAAACTCTATACCGAAACAATTGACTTTATACCCAATCCTTAAAAACTATACCCAAACTAGTGACTCTATACCAGATCCTTAACCTCTTTACCCAAAATATTAACTCTATACCCAACCCACAAACTCTATGCCAAAACTATTAAGTCTATCCCCAAACTATTAACGCTATACCCAATCCACAAAATCTATACTTAATCCATAAATTCTATCCCCAAACTATTAACTCTATACTTGATACATAAATTCTATAGCCAAACAATTAGCACTATACTCAATCAATAAACTTTACACCCAAACGATTAACTCTATAATCGATCCATAAACATTATGCTCAAAGTACTGTTTTATCTATATACCAAAAACTATTAACTCTATACCCAAACTATTAACTTTATATTCGATTTATAAATTCTATACTCAAACCATTAACTCTATACTCTTAACAAACTATTAACTCTCCTCAAACTATTAAATCTATCGCCAAACTATTAACTATGTTCCAAAACTATTAACTTATTCTCAATCCATAAACTCTATACCCAGACTATTAACTCTATACCCAATCCATAAACTGAATTCCCAAAAGATAAATTCTATACCCAAACTATTAACTATATCTCCACTCCATAAACTCTATACCCAAACTATTAACTCTATACCCAATCCATAAACTTTATCAGCAAAGAATTTCTATAACCAATGTACAATCTCTATCGCCAAACAATTAACTCTATACTCAATCTGTAAACTCTATAGCCAAACTGTTAAATCTTTACTTAATCCATAAACTTTATACTCTTCCTGAGATTGAAGATTTCCTTTCAGCTTTTCCCCTTCAGGGGTCGCCAAAGTGAATGATTCGCAAGTTTGATTTGGCATAGGTTTTCACGTCGGATGCCTTTCCTAACACAACTCTTTAGCAAGGGACAGAAACACGCTGATTGCTTTGTAGCCTACTCTTTATGAAAGTCAGCAATGGTTCCTTTACATGCCTCACACCATAGACAGTGAGAGGCATGGCCGGCCTTTGAAAACCCAGTTAGCTGCACTGGGAGGACAGTGACAACCCTGTGGAGAGTGGGACTCGAACCACCAACCTTAGGATCAGCGATCCAGCACCCTATACCACTAGGCCACCACTGCCCTGTAAACATTATAAAGTATAAACTTTATACTCATCCTATTAATTCTATATTTGATCCATAAACTCTATACTGAAACTATCAACTTTGTTCTAGATCTATAAACTCTATCCCCAAACTATTAACTCTATACTCAATCCACAAACTCTATGCCCAATCTATTAACTCAATACCCCAGTTATTAACTTTATACTCAATCCATAAACTCTATACTCAAACTATTAACTCTATACTTGATTCATAAACTCTATACCCAAACGATTAAATATACTTCGATCTGTAAACTCTATATCCAAATTGCTAACTCAATAATTGATCCAAAATCTCTTCCCCCAAACTACTAAATGTATACTTGATCCGAAACTCTATACCCAAACAATTAACTCTATACTTGATCCATAAACTCTATACATAAACAATTAACTCTATACTCAATCCATAAACATTACACTCATCCTATTAACTTTATGTTCGATCCATAAACTTTATACTCAAAGTATTAACTCTCTACCCAAGTTATTAACTTTATACATGATCCATAAACTCTATATTCAAACTATTAACTCTATACTTGATCCATAAACTATACTCAAACTATTAACTCTATACTTGATCCATAAACTCTATCCCCAAACTATTAACTCTATATTTGATCAATAAACTCTATACATAAAAGATTAAATCCATCCCCAAACTATTAATTCTGAACTCGTTCCATAAACTCTTTAAACAAACTTTTAACACTGAACCCAGGCAAGATAACTCTATACTGAACTGATTAACTATTAGAACTATACGCAAATAGATGATTAACTCTATACACAAACTATTAACTCTACCCAAAGTATTAAATCTATCCCCAACCTATTAAATCTATTTCCAAAATAGTAACTCCATGCTCAATCCATAAACTCTATACCATCATCATCATCATCATCATCATCATCATCATCATCATCATCTTCTGCTTAGTCCAGGGTTGGGTCGCGGGGCAGCAACCTAAGCAAAGAGGTCCAGACGTCCCTCTCCCGAGCCACTTCCTCCAACTCTCCCGGCGGGACACCAAGGCGGTCCCAGACAAGCCGAGAGACATAGTCCCTCCAGCGTGTTCTAGGTCGACCCCGGGGTCTCTTCCCGGTTGAACATGCCCGAAACATCACACCAGGGAGGCATCCGGGGGTATTCTGACCAGATGCCCGAGCCACCTCAACTGGCCCCTCTCAATGCGGAGGAGCAGTGGATCTACTCCGAGCTCTCCCCGGATGGCGGAGTTTCTCACGTTATCTCTAAGGGACAACCCTGCCACCCAGCGAAGGAAGCTCATTTCAGCCACTTGTATCCGTGATCTTGTTCTTTCGGTCATTACCCAAAGCTCGTGACCATAGGTGAGGGTTGGAACATAGATCGACTGGTAAATTGAGAGCTTTGCCTTGCGGCTCAGCTCCTTCTTCACCACGACGGACCGGTACAGGCACCACTTAACAGCAGAGGCTGCAGCGATCCGTCTGTCGATCTCTCGCTCCATCCTTTCCTCACTCATAAACAAGACCCCAATATACTTAAACTCCTCCACTTGGGGCAGGACCTCATTCCCGACCCGGAGGGTGCATTCCACCATTGTCCGACTGAGAACCATGGCCTCGGACTTGGAGGTACTGATCTTCATCCCGGCTGCTTCGCACTCAGCTGCGAATCGCTCCAATGAGAGATGAATATTGGCTTGATGAAGCCAAAAGAACAACATCATCCGCAAAAAGCAGAGACGATATCCGATGGCCAGCAAACCAGAACCCCTCATCACCTCGACTGCGCCTAGAAATTCTGTCCATAAAAATTATGAACAGAATCGGTGAAAAGGACAGCCTTGGCGGACTCCAACTCCCACTGGAAACGAATCTGACCTGCTGTTACCAATATGGACCAAACTCTGGCTCCGGTGATACAACGACCAAATAGCTCGTAGCAACAGATCCAGAACGCCGTACTCTCAGAGCACGCCCCACAAGATCGTTCGAGGGACACGGTCGAAAGCCTTCTCCAAATCCACAAAGCACATGTGGACAGATTGGGCAAACTCCCATGCCCCCTCCAGAATCTTGTGGAGCGTATAGAGTTGGCCAAGAGTGCTGCGGCCAGGACGAAAACCACATTGTTCCTCCTGAATCCGAGGTTCGACTATCGGTCGGATCCTCCTCTCTAGTACCCCTGCATAGACTTTCCCAGGTAGGCTGAGGAGTGTAATGCCCCGATAATTGGAACACACCCTCCGGTCCCCCTTCTTAAAAATTGGGACCACCACCCCAGTTTGCCAATCCAGAGGTACAGCCCCTGATGACCACACGACGTTGCAGAGACGTGTCAACCAAGACAGTCCTACAACATCCAGAGCCCCGAGATATTCTGGGCGGTTCTCGTCCAACCCCGGAGCTTGACCACCGAGGAGCTTTTTGACAACCTCAGTGACCTCCACTCCAGTGATGGGCGGACCCTCACCCGAACCCCCAGGGTCTTCCTCCTCCACAGAGGGCATGTTGGTGGGATTGAGGGGGTCCTCAAAGTATTCCCTACACCTCTCGACAACATCCCCAGTCAAGGTAAGCAGCTCCCCACCTCCACTGTAAACAGTGTTTGTGAAGAACTGCTTCCCCCTCCTGAGGTGTCGGATGGTGGCCCAGAACCTTTTTGAGGCCAATCGATAATCACTCTCCAGGCCCTCACCGAACTCCTCCCACGCCCGAGATTTTTCATCTGCGACAGCCTCGGCTGCAGCACGTTTGGCCTGCCGGTACCCGTTTGCTGCCTCAGGAGTCCCACAGGCGAAGAAAACCCGATAGGCCTCTTTCTTCAGCTGGATGGCCCCCTTCACCGCAGGTGTCCACCACCGGGTTCGGGGATTACCGCCACGACAAGCACCGATGACCTTACGGCCACAGCTATGGGCTGCTGCCTCAGCAATGGAGGCACAAAACATGGCTCATTCGGATTCCATGTCCCCTGTCTCCTCCGGAACGTGGTTGTAGCTCTGCCGGAGGTGGGAGTTAAAGGCTTCTCGGACAGGGGACACCGCCAAACGTTCCCAGCAGACCCTGATTACACGCTTGGGCCTGCCAGGTCTGGAAGGCAACCTCCCACACCACCGAAGCCAACTCACCACCAGGTAGTGATCGGTAGACAGCTCAGCTTCTCACTTCACCCGAGTGTCCAGAACATATGGTTGCAAGTCCGATGACACAACTACAAAGTCAATCATCGAACTGCGACCTAGGGTTTCCTGGTGCCAAGTGCACTTATGGACACCCTTCTGTTTGAACATGGTGTTCGTGATAGACAAACTATGATGAACACAAATGTCCAAAAACGAAACACCATTCGGATTCAGACTGGGTACCTACCGATCACACCCTTCCAGGTCACACTGTTGTTTCCCACATGGGCGTTGAAGTCTCCCAAGACAACGAGCGAGTCTCCTGAGGGAGCGTTCTCCATCACCCCCCCCCCCCAAAGACACCAAAAAGGGTGGGTACTCTGAACTGTCATTTGGTGCATAAGCACAAATAACAGTCAGGACCCATCCCCCCCCCACCCGAAGACAGAGGGAAGCTACCCTTTCGTCAACCGGGGAGAACCCCAACAGTTGGGCACCGAGACGGGGGGCAACAAGAATACCCACACCGGCTCGCCGCCTCTCCCCATGAGCAACTCCAGAATAGAAGAAGGTCCAGCCTCTTTCGAGATCGATGGTTCCAGAGCCCAAGCTATGCATTGAGGTGAGCCCGCCTATATCTAGTCGGTATCTCTCCACCTCACGCACCAAATCAGGCTCCTTTCCCGCCAGAGAGGTGACATTCCATGTCCCGAGGGTCAGAGGAAGTAGCCGAGGATCGGTCTGACAGAACCCATGCCTTTGGCTGCCACTCAACTCACACTGCACCCGACCCCTAAAACTCCTCCCACGGGTGGTGGGTCCATGGGAGGGCGGACCCATGTCTCCTTTTCGGGCTAGGCCCGGCCAGGCTCCATGGGCATAAGCCCGACCACCAGGCGCTCGCCTTCGAGCCCCTCCCCTGGGCCTGGCTCCAGGAGGGAACCCCGGTGACCCGCATCCAGGCAAGGGAGACTGCTTCCTGTGCTCTCTCATGTGTCATAGGGGTTTTTTGAATCGTACTTCGTCTGGACCTTCACCCCGGACCTGTTTGCCTTGGGTGACCCTACCAGGGGCATTTGCCCCCGACAACATAGCTCCTAGGATCATTAGGTCACGCAAACCCCTCCACCATGATAAGGTTGCGATTCAGGGAGGGGTCCTAAAATAGTAACTCTATGCTCAATCCATAAACTCTATACCCAAACTATTAACACTATACTTGATCCATAAACTATAAACTTTATACTCAAACTATTAAGTCAATCCCTAAATTATTAACTCTTAAGCCAAACTACTAACGCTATACCCAATCAACAAACTCAATTTCCCAAAGATTAAATCTATACCCAAACTATTAACTCTACCCCCAAACTATTAACTCTACCCCCAAACTATTAACTCTATGCCCACTCCATAAACTCTATACCCAATACTCAATCCATAATATCTATAGCCAAACAACTAACTCTATACTCAACCTGTAAACTCTATACTCAAATTATTAACTCTATCCTTGATCCATAAACTCTATACCCAAACTATTAACTCTGTACTCGATCCATAAACTCTATACCAAAACTATTAACTCTATATCCAAGCTATTATTTTTCTACTAGATCCATAAAGTCTATACTCATCCTACTAACTCTATACTTGATCAATAAATTCTATACCCAATCCATTAACTCTATACCCAACTGATACCCAAACTATTAACTCTGTACTCGATCCATAAACCCTATACCCAAACTGTTAATTTTATATCCAAGCTATTAACTTTATACTCAATCCATAAACTCCATACTCAAATTATTAACTCTAAACTTGATCCATAAACTATATACCCAAACTATTAACTCGATACTTGATCCATAAAATCTATACCCAAACCATTAACTCAATACTCAATCCATAAACTCTACCAAAACTATTAACTATACTTGATCCATAAACTTTATACTCATCCTATTAACATTATATTTGGAACATAAAAATTATACCCAAACTATTAACTATGTACTCAATCCATAAACTCTATATCAAAACTATTAACTCTATATTCAAGCTATTAGTTTTATACTAGATCCATAAACTCTGTACTCATCCTACTAACGCTATACTTGATCAATAAATTCTATACCCAATCCATTAACTCTATACCAAAACTATTAACTCTATACTCAAACCATTAACTCTATACTTGAACCATAAACTCTATACTCAAACTATTGAAACAATACCCAAATTAATAACTCTATACACAATCTATTAACTCTACTCAAACTATTAACTCTATCCCCAAACTATTACCTCTATGCCCAATCCATAAACTCTATAGCCAAAACATTAACTCTATTCACAAAGTTTTAACTTTATCCCCAAATTATTAAGTCTATACCCAAATTATTACCTCTATGCTTGATTCATAAACTTTATACTCATCCTATTATTGTCATAGTCGAAACAAACACTACACCCAAACTATTAATTATCTACTCAATCCATAAACTCTATACCAAAACTATTTATTCTATATCCAAGCTATTAGTTTTATACTTGATCCATAAACTCTATACTCATCCTCTTAACTCTAGACTCAATCAATAAACTCTATACCCAAACTATTAAATCTATACTTGATCCATAAATTTATATTCATCCTATTAACTCTATACTCAATCAATACACTCTATACCGAATCCATTAACTCTATACCCAAACTAGTAACTCTATAGCAAAACTACTACCGCTGTACCCAAACTATTAATGCTTTATGTATTTATATTCGATCCATAAATGCTATACTCAAAGTATTAATGCTGTATCGAAATCCACAATCTCTATTCCCAAACTATTAAAACTGTACCCAATCGATTAACTTGATACCCAGACTATTATCTCTATACCCAAACTATTATCTTTATACTCATTCCATAAACTTTTTTCTAAAACTATTAACTCTATAGCCAATACACAAACTCTATACCCAAACTATTAACTCTATCCCCAAACTAATAACTCTATCCATACTCAATCCATAAATTATATAGCCAAACAATTAACTCTACACTCAATCTGTCAACTCTATACCTAAACAATTAATTTTATACTCAATCTACCAGCTGTGCACATACATCAGGGCTGGAAATTCATTAAGAATTTATCCAAGGGCATTCTGCCTGTTTGGGGTGGTAGATCTTTTTTGGCTGTAGGCAGACTTTGGCACAGACCATGGAGGCTTCGTGTATGGAGCACGTTGTTAAGTGAAGCCCTTCTGGTTATGACAAGGTCTAACTAATGTCAGTGTTCAGATCTAGGGTGTCTCTATGAGACATTGTGATGCAGCTTGGAGTTGTGTTGATGATGCATAGCTTGTGGTAGGAGCATAGCTCTATCAGATGCTGACCATTCTCATTCATCTTACCCAAACCAAAGAGTCCAAGGCAGGTTGGCCATGTCTCATGGTCGTTCCCAACTCTGGCATTAAAATCACCCAGCAGGATGATTTGCTCTGATTTGGGGATGGTGCCCACAATGGTATCAAGCTCCCCATAGAACTGATCTTACGTTTCTTGGGAAGAAGTTAAAGTTGGAGCATAAATGCTTAGGATGTTTACTTTTACATGCAATGTTAAGAGTCCAAGGGAAAGGATGAGTTCTGAGCCATTTGTGGAAGGTTCTATCATCATGGGAAGCAAATTTTTCTTGACTGTCAGATCAATACCATATATGTGAGTCTCTTTGGCTGGTGCCTTGCCAGAAAAAGGCAAAGTCCTTCTCCTGTAGTATGCTATCTCCAGCAAGTCTGGTCTCTTGAAAATGCTTCTATATCCACATTTAGTCTTTCCAGCTCGAAATCAGTGATAGCTGTTTTCCTGCAGTTGTCAATCTGTTCCAGGTTGTCAGAGAGAAACGGACACATAGTCTTCACGTTCCAAGTGGCAAGCTGGAAGACTGATAGTTTCTTGTTCCTTGTATGTTTGCCTGGTGCAAGTTTTACCATCTGCTTTTCGAAAGGAATACTCTAATCTCCACGCACCCAGTGAAGAAGGCAGACGTTGGCGGGTCAGCACCTTATTGACTGGGGCTGCCCAGTTTGAGTGAGCGGTAGCTGACCAGTGGGATGCGATGATCCCTCCCACTGTCAGAGGCTGCCCATAGCGCCCACACATTACACCAATCATGTTGGACTTAGAACTTGTAACTGCTGCCTCCCGTGTTGGTTCAGCTGCTTATTCAGCAGCTCCGGAGTGCCCTCTTTGGGGCATAAAACAAGACCCCCCCCCCCCCCCCTTAGCTTTGTACTCCAAAAGAATGCAGAGCAGTACATTTGGCAACAGCTTGGCTGCAGGAGCTGCCAGAAGGTAACACAGTGTGTTAGTCAACCGTCTTAGAGCTGCAGTCCAGATTTGGATCATGTTTATTCCTTTAGCCTTCTCTTCTCCTGAAGAAGTTCCACAAGGCAGTGGCGTAGGTTTTATTCGAGAGTTTGCCGTCTGAGTGCCAGGGCATGTCCACATGCAAGTGGGCCTGCACACTGCACCTCTGGAGCCCAATCTGCTCCGAGATCCCTTACAGATTCTGCCTGGAGTCACAAGGTACCCAGTTGCCCATGGTGTGCCTCATGGAGGTGCTGTGAGAGTCTTGACTGGTGAGGTGCTCAATCCACCAGGGGAGGGCTTGCAGCTGCAGGTGAGAATGGTTAAGCAACCACAACACACTAGCTACAAAACTCACTTTCAAGGACTCAGTGTGTTAACACCACACCACTAAACTCTATACCTCACACTATAAACTCTTTTCCCCAGACTATAAACTCTATTACCAAACTATAACCCATAACCTTATACCTGGAATTCAAAACTCTACATCCCAAACTATAAACCCCAAAGTCTAAACTCTTTCTGCCAGTTGTTGAACTCTATATCTCTAAGCTCTAAACTCTATACCACAAACTATTAACTCTCTACCCCAAACTAATCTCCATACTGCAAACCCCAAACTTTACATGCTGTAAACTCTATGCCCCAAATTCTAAACTTTATACCACAAACTTTACTCTCTTCAACAAACTCTATACTCCTCGACATCTCCATACTGCAAATCTTATTCTCTATATCCCAAAACCTAAACTCTACACCTCAAACCCTCTATACCCCTCATTCTGTATTATTTGCTCTTCCACTTCAGTATGTTCCCAATGTATTAAATGCTCCATCTGTGTCCACCCTGTTTCTCAGGAAACCATACTACAATCTCCTTCCTCAAACATAACACACACACACACACACACACACACACACACACACACACACACACACACACACACACACACACACACACACACACACACACACACACACGCACAGTGATATTACTCTCATCTTCCAAATATAATGAGTCACACTGGACTCACCCAACACACAAGATCCAAGATAAATAACACATGATCTCTCTCTCTCTCTCTCTCTCTCTCTCTCTCTCTCACACACACACACACACACACACACACACACACACACACACACACACACACACACACACAGACTATGTATAATATGGAAATGGATGCCTATTCTTTAGTACATTGATATCATGTATAGAGTGTGACAACTTGCCAGACTCTCTCTCTCTCTCTCTCTCTCTCTCTCTCTCTCACTTTCTCTCTCTTTCTCTCTGTCTCATTGGGATGAGTGATGATAGCCCATTTCTAAACGTTCTGTTATACGGATTCTGATGCACCGCTTCTGAAAATCCACCAAATTGTAGACGACCACTGCTGCAGTCAAAACTCACTGCATCATCAACAGGAAATAGCACCTGCCTATCCATCCATAGACCCATCCATTCTTGGTTTCCCCAGTTTATCTGTCAGGGTCATGGGGAGCTGGAGTAAATTTGGGATGTGAAATCATGAAAAAGTCTAAAATGAGAAGTTAGTAATATGTATACAGTATAAGCAGGTCAAGAATGAATGGTCATTGAGGGACATGTACAGTTTTATTAATATTATAAACAGTAGAATGTAAATGTCTAACAGTGGATATTGGTTCTGTATGGACGAGTCTGTACAGTTTAATGTTCACAGGTACCAATGATTTCGGTCTCTCATTGAACGGCTCCTGGGAGGCTGGCACCCATCTCGGCCAACTCTGGGTGAGGGCAGAGTACACCCTGGACGGCTCCTCAGGCCATCGTGGGGCAGAAACACACTGACAACTATGCAGCTCCTTTTTACAAACGTCAACAATGGTTCTTTTACATGAAGCTCCACCACAGACAGTGCGTGATGGACGGCCTTTGTTTGATAAGCCAGTTGCACTGGGGGGACAGCACTGACAACCTGGTCATAGTACGGCTTGAACCCTGCGACCGTACTATCAGTAATCCAGTAGCGTACCACTGGGTCACCACTGAATCAGTAGTTAGGATGACTGTCTGTGTTATTGGGTGTCAGTAACCCAGTCTGTACTAATAGTGATTAAACACAAATCCAAATCAAACCAACCCAACTGAACACAGTAATTTAAACCAATTCAATCCAAATAAAACCAACTTATCGGCTCATCCTAACTTGACCTTACTACCTAATTCCAACCAACTTAACCATCTTGGGGAAAGTGAGAGAACAGATAAAGATTGTTTGGACTTGGTTTGGATGAAGGGAATATTGGTAAAAGAATGTTGAAGCTATAACTGCCTGGTAGGAGCAGAAGAGGAAGGATATAAAGAGGAGATTTATGGAGGAGGTGAGGGAGGGCATGCAGGTGATTGGTGTGAATGAGAACAGTCAGAGAGACATGCAGAAGGCTGACCTGCTGTTCTGACACCTAACAAGAGCAGCTGAAAAGGGAAGAGGAGCAGGAACTGCTATTCATGTTTTCATACGCTTTAATCTTTTGCTGATGACTGAAAAATCTGTAAAGGACATTAGACACTAGGGTGGAGTGAAAATTATGAAAAATTAAATTTTTGATTATTTTTACTTGGAATAACAATAAAAAGATGTGGAGCGGTGTCATCTAAAAGATTTTAAAAGTTCATATTGATAAGTTGATATCTTAGGCGTTCCCAAGAGTGATGAAAATGACCATATTTGGGCATTTTTACTTAAGATGTTTAATTCTGATACAGTGATCCAGTTAGCTTTTATAGTTGTGACACAATTTCAAAACCGAAAACCAACTATTTAGGGCTAAAAAAGGCAGATTTTACCTAATTTCACAAGAAACAGAAAAGAGAGTTCAATCTTCTTTCCGGTATGATGCTGTCGCCACCTGGTGATAGTTTCCTCCACTGAACTACTGAGCAGTCATACCAAATCTGTGAACTGTTAATGTTCTAATTATTTAGAGTTATTCCCTTTGTCGGCAATTGCGTGCTCGTGTGTTCTCAAAATCGACTCGACATACTTTATTTTGAGTGAGTTGGGGGAACCTAGAATTTTTTTACAGAATTTTAATTTTGCATATGTTTATATCTGGTATTGTATTGTATTTTCTACACTGTTCTGAATTGATTGTGAAAAACTATACGTTTCACTCCACCCTATTAGACACTGGATACTTACCAACGTCCTCCTTTTAAACTCTGATACGACAGAAGTTCTTGTACTTGGTTCTTAGGCAGATAGAAATAAGGTTTCTGATGATGCGGTAAGTTTGGATGTGTTTTAGTCTCATCATGTGGAACAGTAAAGGACATTGGAGTGATTATTGATGCTGATCTTTCATTTGCTCATGTAGATAATATTACTCGCCTTCTTTCATTTCAGGAATGTTACGAAAATAAGAAATATGAAGTCACTGCATGATGTGGAAAATTTTGTTGATGCTTTTGTTACCTCAAGATTAGATTGTTGTGACGCGTTACTGTCTTTTTGTTCTAAAAGGAACATAAACAAGCTCCAGTTAGTCCAGAATGCAGCAGCGAGAGTCGTTACTAGACCTAGAATATCACCCCGCCCTTATTTACACTGCACTGGCTCTCAGTTACATTTCACATCGAATATAAAATACTCCTTTTAACCTATAAAGCACTTAATGGTCTCTCGCACCTTAGATCACAAGGTGCAGGATGCTTAGTGATGCCTCGATTAATGAAGACTACTGCAGTGGGCGAAGCTTCTCTTATCAAGCCCCACAGTTATGGAATAACCTTCCAGTTAATGTTTTGGGATTCAGACACAGTCTCTGGTTTTAACACAACGATGAAATGTGCTTGTTTAGTGGAGTGTTTAGTTAAAAGGCTTTTATTATGTAAAGGAGCAGATCTGGGAGTCTCAGGCATGGAAAGTTCTTGTAAACTGTAACGTTGAGATGCTGTCGTTCTCCCAGTCTACATGCTCACCCAGGTCCAGTGACAGTGGGGTCTCTGATTGCTCCGATGTCACAGGGTCCCTTAGGTCTGTCTTCCTTGTGGTTCTCTCTCTTTTCGTTATGCTGCCACAGCCAGTCATGTTGGAGAACCTGCTGCAGTCAGAAATAATAAAATCTTCTATTTCCATTACACTGATCTGATGCTGGCTGGAGTTCTCATCTTGGAAGCCCCTCCCTTCTGCTAATGAAGATCTATTTGGACCCAGATAGCCTGTGAACATGATTTTTCACTGTTGGTGATATTAAATCCCTTCCCCACAATTATTTAGGACTCACAGTTGTAGAAGCAACCGGACCCCATTTTGTACTGTAATGCGTTTCTTGTATATATTTTGTATCTTTATGGTTCCACCCAAATGTGGATGGGTTTCCCTTTTGGACCTGGTTCCTCTCATGGTTTCTTCGTTACATCTACTGAGGGAGTTTTTCCTTTCCACCATTGCCATGGATGACACAAATTAGGGATGTGTGGGGGTGAGATAAAATGTTTAAATTCTTTTATATTTTATAAATTCCGACTTTTACAGTGTAAAGCTGCTTTCTAATGAATCAACTGTAAAAAGTGCAATACAAATGACACTGAATTGAACTGAATTTAAAATGTGACACACTGACACAATTGATGGCAACCAGGCAGACTGACATGAGCTGCACATCACAACCCAGGCTGATAAAAAGTTCCCACCATTCTGAGGGGCCGGAGCCTGCTTAGCGAGGCCAGAAGTCAGATTCATTTCTGGACGCAGCCAAAGCTGGAAATTAATATTGTGGCATAAACATGGTCCACTGTCTGAAGGGAAATGTCTCACATACGAGAGTATAGACGCCAGTACAGATGACAGAATTGGCTTTCATGCTGTAAGAACTTTACTCTGGATGAACTACAAAACACTGATGGAATGTTGGAGGATTTAAATTCCAACTACCCAATGATTATCTGATCAGTTTGGAATTGCACTCAACACTTATAATCGCACACAGCAGCTCTCTTCCCTCTTCTTCTTTGTCTTGTTTCCCAGTTCAATGTTTATCAATTCCCACCCTCAGCTAAATCTCTGATCGTATGACACTTACCCACTGAAGGTGATACCAACTACTCCTGTTCCAACTGCTTCATAGAGAGTTGTAACTCATAGACTATTCGCCATCTTCAACATTTACAAACTCACAGAGGCACAGCCATGCTAATGTTTTTGGGATTGCCATAAGAAAGAAAGAGAAAGAGAGAGAGAGAGAGAGAGAGCGCACATATGACCCTCCCACCCAAACAGCACAAGCAGTTTTGCTCTCTTGAGCGATGAAAGCTGTGGCAGGATTTAATCTCTCTTACCTGTTCGATTTTCTTTTATTTCTGGTTATTTTTTCCTGACATCACACAGTCCAGTTATTTTACTTGTTCAGACCTTGATCCTCTCACACTGTGTAGCATATCAGGCAGTACAGGATCTCCAGGTTCCAATTTTAGGAGAGCATCCTCCCATAAGGTCTTCAGTGCCTTCATATTTTGAGAACGTTATTGACCTTCAGGGGTTTCTTTGTTGTTGTTTGACATCAGGAAGCATCAGTCTCATCGCAGGCCAATTAATGTCTTCTATGTTCACTGCTGTTGTGAACTTGCTCATAAATGATCTGCTTTTTATTTCATTTTATTTTCCAAACCACTTAATCCTTTATTAGGCTCGAGCAAATAAGGCCCGAATCCAAACAGCTCGCCAGGCCAACACACAAGTACTAATTTACACCCACAATTATCCTAATGTGGATACCTCCACACAAACACACTGAACCCAGGGACTTGAGCCCAGAACCTAACTTACTGCAAGGAAGACATGCTAAGCACTACACCTATGATGTGGTTTTAAGTTTTTTCAAAATATCTGTGTAATTTTTAAAATATATTCTTCTGCCTCTTAATTTGGTACAAGGTCGTGCTTTTTTTTTTTTTTTTTTTTTAAAGTAATTATGTATAATCTTGCATTGATATTTGTGAAATTTAGATTCTTATGACATGGAACCTATTAACCTCCGAAGGTCTGAATGATAGTTCTGAGTCTGGGGACTTTGTGTATGACAGCAGTGCACTCTAGTGTTTGTTGATTTTTGTTTTGTTTTTTTTAGAATGCCTAGTAATTTTAGAAGGACTAGTGTATATATATCTATATATTAAGGTGCCAGAGTCTGGAGGAAGACTGGGGAGAAGGAAATGCCAAAATGCGTGAAGTCCAGTGTCAAGTACCCACAGTCAGTGATGGTCTGGGGTGCCATGTCAGCTGCTGGTGTTGGTCCACTGTGTTTTATCAAGGGCGGGGTCAATGCAGCTCGCTATCAGGAGATTTTGGAGCACTTCATGCTTCCATCTGCTGAAAAGCTTTATGGAGATGAAGATTTCATTTTTCAGCACGACCTGGCACCTGCTCACAGTGCCAAAACCACTGCTAAATGGTTTACTGACCATGGTATTACTGTGCTCAATTGGCCTGCCGACTCTCCTGACCTGAAGCCCATAGAGAATCTGTGGGACATTGTGAAGAGAAAGTTGAGAGACACCAGACCCAACACTGTGGATGAGCTTAAGGCCGCTATCGAAGCATCCTGGGCCTCCGTAACACCTCAGCAGTGCCACAGGCTGATTGGCTCCATGCCACGCCGCATTGAAGTAGTCATTTCTGCAAAAGGATTCCCGACCAAGTATTGAGTGCATAACTGAACATAATTATTTGAAGGTTGACTTTTTTTTGTATTAAAAACACTTTTTTTGTTGGTCGGATAAATATGCTAATTTTTTGAGATAGGGATTTTTGTTTTTTCTTTACTTTTTTGCCAAAATTATCAATATTGAAACAATAAAAGGCTTGAACTACTTCAGTTGTGTGTAATGAATCTAAAATATATGAAAGTCTAATGTTTATCAGTACATTACAGAAAATAATGAACTTTATCACAATATGCAAATTTTTTGAGAATGACCTGTGTGTGTGTGTGTATGTGTGTATATATATATATATATATATATATATATATATATAGAGAGAGAGAGCACCCTTGGTGCTTTAAAAATTGGAGTGGGTGGGCGCTTATTAAAGTGTTACCAGTGGAGTGGAATGGTAAGTGCTTATTACCATTGAGGTGGAAAACATGAATAATAACAGAACAATAAAAGAGCTTTACTGGTATTTGTGTTATTCATTTTGTGGTCTCAACCAAACTACTTACACGAAAGCTGAAAATAAACAGAAAACAGCATTTTTTTTTTTTTTAAAGACACCTTACTTTTCCCTTCCGGTGCTGTTCCTTTAAATATTTTCCTGGAAGTAAAATCGAGCCA
>CM045739.1:42027500-42052500 GCA_024760905.1 Plotosus lineatus
ACGAGTTTATTAACACAGCGTCCAAGAGCTTTACGTCCCAGAGCAAATACAAACGGGATCTCCTGCTCACGGGCCATTGCAATCACATTATACAGAGCTTCATCCAGACCACCTACACACACACACACACACACACACACACACACACACACACACACACACACACACACACTTAAATGAGCTTAGTTGTTCAGAATATTCCAGCATATTACAGGGATCCCAGTGAGGTTTAGAAAAAAATAGAAGAAATGGGTTTAGAAATAGAGGAAATGAAATATTTCAGCTGGGGGTCAAGGGGGTCACAGGGCCCCTTACGGGGTATAGGGGCAGAGCATGTCATGTGTAAAGTAAAAAAAAAAAAAAAAAAAAAAAAAAAAAAAAAAAAAAAAAAATCACACGTTAATCATTGTTTTGTAACATGCATAAACACTACACAAAACTGCTTAAATAATGTAAAAAAAAAACACTAAAAGATTATTTCAGTGTAGTTCAGGGGTCGGAAACCTTTGACATTCAAAGAAGCCATTTGGACCTGTTTTCCACAGTAAAGAAATCACTGGGAGCCACAAATCCTTTTTTGATATTTAAAATCAAATAACACTTCATATAATGTTTCCCCCTTTTTCCTTCGTGTTAATATAAAAAACCAAAAAAACAACAATGTGTTGCATTGATTTAACTGACTGCAGAGACGATTAAATTACAATTCTGCTTGCAACAAAAACATTTAGATTAAAAAAATGTATTTTTTTTTCTTTATAAAAATACAAAGAATATCTGTCCCACGAAACGAAGGACGGGGCGCAGCCAGATGTGTTAACAGGTTGGGTACTTTACCTCACCATCACGCCCTTCGTGGGATTTTCTTTTTCTTTATCCGTTATATTAATGCTGTTTGGACACAGTTTTAATTTACAAAAATGACAACAACACAGAAAAGTATATGGAAACTTATTTTAAGAAGGAGCCTGCTCAACATTCTTTTAAATAATATTAATGCTGAATTCTGCACTGACCGACCCATTCTCAGAGTGGAGACTGAACCACACCCAGTCTTTTATTTTGTCACTGGGAGGAGAGTTATTTAATTCGGAGATTGTTGTGTATAAACCAAATCTCATCCACAGTCTCTTACTTCAGCTGTGATTTCTGCTCCTTGATTACAAACCCTGGTGGCGGAAAAATCTCTCTCGCTCGCTGCGCTACTGCTGGGATGGCGAGAACACTGCTTGCCATGAGCACAAGGGTTTATAAATCCACCAACACAGCAGATCATAAACACTGAGACTCTCAGTGGAACTGATTAATATAATGATAGCCATGTCCACAAGAACACATACACAAAATCACCCCGCCCAAACCAAATAAATATCCGTTCGCACCCGTGACTGTTAAATCTCATCTATGTAATTTTCTACCCTAAAAGAGCATTTTTGCAGGGTTACCCTCTGGGTACCCGACCGTTGCAGGACTCTGCCTTAAGCAGATTCTCTCGTCATTCAGGTGAAAGCTGGTTTAACGCTCTACCCCTTGGAGCCTGGAGTGCTTCCGATGTGAGTAAACAAGCAACATTTTTTTTGCAGGTGTTTTTGGTGATGCAATGTTTTTTTGTGTATTAAGCATGTTTGTAAAGTACACATTCATTATTTGTAAAAGCCACGGAGCCTCATCAGAGAAATGAAAGAGCTGCATGCAGCTCCGGCGTCGCAGGTTACCGACCCCTCGTGGAATAAACACACATAATTCAAGTAGCATAGCCCTATGGCTTGTCATTCATGTGTAACATAATTATGAAATAATTATGAACTAATTGGTAGAATGATCACATGATACATGACATATCACAACAAACATTTGTGTTCAACTAGTCAGCATACCTGTTAATAGTATAACACTATAATTCAAAATATCACAACATTTACACTGCACAAACAGTCTTACCCTGTACTTATTCTATAAATTTATAAAAAAAAAGAAAAAAAAAGCGGAATTCCGCTAAATAGGCAAGTAAAAATAATGGAATTCTGCTAAATACCGGAGATCTGGGATCCCTAATATTAAAGCAGGACAGCTGAGGAGTAAATGCACCCTCACCCTTAGCCTGAATCTTCTCACAGTTGGGTGAGATGATGACACACCGTATCTTGTTTAACTTCATGTGCTTGGTCACTTCACGTAAACCCATGACCAGACGACGCTTAGCTTTAGCTTTAGTGGGCTCCTTCTGGTACACTCGCTCCTGAAAACGCACTAACTCCTGTAGCAGCAGAGTGACACTCTCATCGATCTCCTTATTCAGCACCTGGTTACAGTACCTTCACACACACACACACACACACACACACACACACACACACACACACACACACACACACACACACCATTCAGTAATTATTAAAATAAATAAGGGCCAGTTCTTAACAGAGAGGCAGTAATATATAAAACACACATGTCCATGTACAAACTGGATTCCACATAAGTTGGACCATTATACAAATTGTGAAAAAAAAATGAATGCAATGATGTGGAAGTGACAAATTTCAATATTTTATTCCAAATAGAATATAGATGACAGGGTCAAAAGTTTAAACTGAGAAAATGTATCATTTTAAGGGAAAAATATGTGGATTTTAAATTTTATGATGTCAAAAAATCTCAAAAAAGTTGGGACAGGTAACAATAAGAGGCTGAAAAAGTCAATTGCACTTATAGCGAACAGCTGGAAGACCAATTATCTAAGTATAAAAAGAGCTTCTCAGAGTGGCAGTGTCTCTCAGAAGTAAAGATGGGTAGACGATCACCAATTCCCCCAATGTTGCGCAGAAAGATATTGCATCAATATCAGAAAGGTGTTTTCCAGTGAAAAAATTGCAAAGAGTTTGAAGTTATCATCATCTACAGTGCATAACATCATTCAAAGACTCAGATAATCTGGAACAATCTCTGTGTGCAAAGGTCAAGGCCGAAAAACCATACTGGATGCCTGTGATCTTCAGGCCCTTAAATGGCACTGCACCACACACAGGAATGCTACTGTAAGACAGAAATCACAGAATGGGCTCAGAAATACTTCCAGAAACCATTGTCGATGAACACAATCCACCGTGCCATCCACTGTTGCCAACTGAAACGCTACAGTACAAAGAAGAAGCCATTTCTAAATAGCACCCAGAGGCACAGGCATTTTCTATGGGCCAGGGATCATTTAAAATGGAGTGAGGTAAAGTGGAAAACTGCTCAATGGTCAGAAAAATCACGATCCAAAGTTCTTTATGGAAAACTGGGACGCTGTGTCATCCGGATTAAAGAGGACAAGGACAACCCATGTTGTTATCGGCGATCAGTTCAGAAGCCTGCATCTGTGATGGAATGGGGTTGCATGAGTGCATGTGGGATGGCCAGCTTGCACATCTGGAAATGCATGGACAATGCAGAAAGGTATATTCAGGTTCTAGAACAACATATGCTCTCATCCAGATGTCGTCTCTTTCAGAGAAGACCTTGCATTTGTTAACATGATAATGCCAGATCACATGCAGCATTAATTACAACATCATGGCTGCGTAGGAAAAGGATCCGGGTATTGACATGGCCAGCCTGCAGTCCAGATCTTTCACCTATAGAGAACATTTAGCGCATCATAAACAGCAAGGTGCAACAAAGAAGGTCCAAGATCGTTGAACAATTCGAGGCCTGAATTAGACAAGAATGGGACAGCATTCCTATTTCTAAACTTGAGAAACTTGTTTCCTCGGTCCCCAGACCTTTGCAGACTGCTGTAAGAAGAAGAGGGCATGCCTCACAGTGGTGAAAACGGCCCTGTCCCAACTTTTTTGAGATTTTGTGACACCATGAAATTTAAAATCAACATATTTTCCCTTAAAATAATAGTTTCTCAGTTTAAACTTTTGACCCTGTCATCTATGTTCTATTCGGAATAAAATATTGAAATTTGGCATTCCACATCATTGCAATCATTTTTTTTTCACAATTTGTATAGTGTCCCAACGTTTTTGGAATCTCGTTTGTGTGTACACTCACTCTCTGAACCTCCTGCTGTGAATCTTGGTAATGGTGGATGAGGCCATGGGACTGCCGATGCCTGAGCTGGCTGGAGATCCCTGTGAGACTGGAGTAATGCTATATGGAGAATTCTGACTGGCTGGAGACAGTGAGGCGTCACTGGGCATGCTTAGGCCATTCTCTTTAAAATAGATAAAGTAGCATGAGTTAACAGGAAAGCTGCTGATTGGTTGACTGTTGAGACATGAACAGCTTTTCGTGTCAAGAAACTTAAACATGAACAAGTAATCCAGACTCTGTGTGTGTGTGTGTGTGTGTGTGTGTGTGTGTGTGTGTGTGTATGCACATACCATCTTGTGAGACTGTCTCCTGTGTAAGGGTGTCAGTAAAGTGAAGGTCATCATCTGGATGTTCCTTTACACACAGCTTAGCCTTCACTTCACGTTCTTTTAGTATGACCTAAAAACACAAACGCACACACACACACACACACACACACACACACGAAAGGTATTTCAAGTATTTAAGAACAAAGTGTACACTGAAGAGGAACACAGCCGATCAAGAGCAAGTTAAATCAGTAATATCCGTTCACTGTATTTTACCTACAATATCACACTGCATCCCCACTGAACGACACACTCTTCTCCACTATACTGTAGTATATATAGCACACCGTTCTCCACTACACTGTAGTGTAACACCATTCTGCACTATACCGTAGTGTAGTGACTATTCTAGAGTACAACTGTTATCATGTACTATTCTTCACCAGAGTTTAAACATATTATTCTCCACCACACTGGAGTAGAGCTTACTGTTCTCCACTCCACAATCATATAGTGTTCTGTTCTCCACTGCATTGTAGTAGAGTGTACGGTTCTCAACAACACTGTAGTATAATGTGCTGTTCTCCACATCACTGTAGTGCTGCACAATATTCTCCACTACACTGTAGTATAGCATAGAATTCCCCACTACACTACACTATGGTGTACTGCTCTGCACCACACTGTAAGATAATCTAATAAAGGAAATGGGTCCTGTGCTTTACTACTCAGTACACTACTGCACTACGCCTGTAGTATTGTATACTCTAATCTCATATATAGTCCATGATGTACTGTACAACACTACTTTGCAGTGCAGTGTACAGTATTGTACATAACAATACTATACCTTTTTGAGGGCAGTAGGTCTCTTCACTTTGGGTACTTCTCTCTCTTTACCCCTCTTAATTTTAGGTGCTGTGGAGTCGAGCATGTTGTGGGGGGGAGCAAATGATTTTATGAAACCCTTACTGACCACATCCTTACAGTGGAATACTGGAGTGGTGCCAACTAAACACACACACACACACACACACACACACACACATTACTCATATTCAAAACATAATGTACATTGAAAAAAGCTGTAGTAGCGTCGACCGGTCATAGACGAGTATAGTGCAAAACATGAACAAACAAAACAACAAATAAAACAAATTAAAATGAACAAAGAAACAATTTGACTCTGAGAACTCCGTGATGTCGCCCTCTAGACAGTGCTATCTTGGAGACGTCACTCCAAGTTCAATGTAAAAGGACATGAAGCGTAATAAAGTTTATCCTTTTGGTATCGTTTGTTAAACATGCTACAGAACACAAAATCTCATGCACAAACTTTCTAAGAATTAACTGGGGTACTGTACTGGAATAATAATTGAAAAAGACTTTAATATGAGTGCTTTAATATGACAGTATATGCTGTATAATGTTTATATTTTATCATCAATAAAAATAAGAGTAAAAAATTAAAGGTTTTTCTTAATCATGACTACATTTTATGACATTAATACTGTATTAATGAGTAAGACTGTCTATAAAATGTGTTTAAGAAGCATATTTTAGTGTAGTGCATGTAATAGATACATAGTATTTTACTTCCAGCTGCTCATTTGCACATGTGACGTGATACATGGGGTTTTACATCCGGGTACAGAACTCGCAGATTATCTCGATTTGAGGGAGGGCCCGGAACCGAACCTCCACGAATGCCGAGGGCATACTGTACGTGTTTTACATGTAAAATGCACCTTTACTTACAAAACCTCCAGGCTACAAAAAAGGCTCTGGAACGGATTAATTTTGTAAGTACAGGGCCGACTGTATATCTTCTTCTTCTTCTATCCTTTTGGCTTTTTCCCTTTCTCAGGGGTCGCCACAGCGAATCATCTGATTCGCACATTTGATTTGACACAACCCTTTTAACAAGGAACAGAAACACGCTGATGGCTTTGCAGCCTACTGCAAATTAGCCAACTGTATAACAATTAGCCGACTGTGTATATTATATATTAATATAATAATATGGGATATTGTGAAGAGAAAGTTGAGAGACACCAGACTCAACACTGTGGATGAACTTAAGGCCGCTATCAAAGCATCACCTCAGCAATGCCACAGGCTGATTGCCTCCATGCCACGCCGCATTGAAGAAGTCATTTCTGCAAAAGGATGAATGCAGCCTGGGCACAAACCAGTGTCTCTACCTCACGCCGGTCCCAATCCCAGATAAATGCAGAGGGTTGCGTCAGGAAGGGCATCCGGCGGAAAACAAATGCCAAATAAAATATGCGAATCACAAGAAAGAATGACATACTGGATCGGTCGAGGCCCGGGTTAACAACGACTGCCATCAGTGTTGTTAACCAACAGGGTGCTGGTGGAAATTGGACTACTGTTGGTCGAAGACGGAGAGGTGGGAGGCGTGTCCATAGGCAAAGAGAGAAGAGGAAAGGCGTGAGTCTAGGACTGAAAGTAGGGACTTTGAATGTTGGAACTATGGCAGGAAACTGGTAGAGAGCTGGCTGACATGATGCAGAGGAGGAAGGTGGACATACTGTGTGTTCAGGAGACCAGGTGGAAAGGTAGCAAGGCTAGAAGCTTAGGAGCAGGATTTAAGCTGTTTTCTCATGATGTGGATGAGAAGAGAAATAGAATAGGAGTCATCTTGAAGGAGGAGTTTGTCAGGAATGTTCTCGAAGTGAAAAGAGTGTCAGACAGAGTGATGAGTCTCAAGTTAGAAATTGAAGGCGTGATGGTCAATGTTGTTAGTGCTTATGCCCCACAGGCAGAATGTGAGCGAGAAGAGAAGGGGAGATTCTGGAGTGAGTTAGATGAAGTGATGCAGAGTACCCCCAGAGGTGAAAGAGTGGTCATTGGGGCAGACTTCAATGGACATGTTGGTGCAAGCAACAGAGGGGACGAGGAAGTGATGATCAGGTTTGGTATCCAGAACAGGAACGCAGAAGGACAGATATTGGTAGATTTTGCAAAAAGGATGGAAATGGCTGTGGTGAATACTTACTTCAAGAAGAAACAGGAGCATAGGGTGACTTATAAAAGTGGAGGCAGGAGCACACAGGTAGACTACATCTTGTGCAGGCGATGTAATTTGAAGGAAGTCAGTGACTGCAAAGTTACGGGTGAGAGTGTGGCCAAACAGCATAGGATGGTGGTGTGCAGGATGATGCTGATGGTGAGGAAGGTGAAGAAGGCAAAGGTAGAGCAGAAGACAAAGTGGTGGAATCTGAAAAAGGAAGAGTGTCGGGTTGTCTTCAAGGAGGAGTTGAAACAGGCTTTGGGTGGTCAGGAAGTGCTTCCAGATGACTGGACAACTACAGCTAATGTGATCAGGGAGACAGGTAGGAGAATACTTGGTGTGTCATCTGGGAGGAAAGTAGATAAGGAGACTTGGTGGTGGAATGAGGAAGTGCAGGAGTGTGTACAAAGGAAGAGGTTAGCTAAGAAGAAGTGGGACATTGAGAGAACCGTAGAGAGTAGTACAGGAGTACAGGGAGACACAGCGTAAGGCAAAGGTAGCGGTGTCAAAGGCCAAACAGAGCATGTATGATGACTTGTATGCTCGGTTGGAAAGTAAAGAGGGAGAAAATGTTCAATAATAAAATAATAAAAATAATAAATAAATAATAAAAAAATGTTCAATAATATAAATGTAAAATACAGGTTGGCACAGCAGAGAAATAGAGATGGGAAGGACGTGCAGCACGTTAGATTGATAAAGGACAGAGAGGGAAATGTATTGGCTGATGACAGAAGTGTGCTGGAAGATGGCAAGAGTACTTTGAAGAGCTGATGAATGAGGAAAATGAGAGAGAAAAAAAAGAGTATAAGAGGTGACTGTTGAGGACCAGGAAGTAGCAAAGATTAGTAAGGGTGAAGTGAGGAGGGCATTGAAGAGGATGAAGAATGGAAAGGCAGTTGGTCCTGATGACATGCCAGTGGAGGTATGGAAGTGTCTAGGAGAGGTAGCAGTAGATTTTCTGACAAGAACGTTCAACAAGGTCTTGGAAAGTGAGAGGATGCCAGAGGAATGGAAGAAGTGTGCTGGTGCCCATTTTTAAGAACAAGGGAGACATGCAGAGTTGTGGCAACTACAGAGGGATAAAGTTGATGAGCCATACGATGAAGTTATGGGAAAGAATAGTGGAAGCAAGACTAAGGGCAGAGGTCAGCATTTGTGAACAACAGTTTGGTTTCATGCCAAAAAAGAGCAGCACAGATGCAGTGTTTGCCTTGAGGATGTTAATGGTACAGAGAAGGTCAGACGGAGCTGCATTGTGCCTTTGTGGGTCTGGAGAAAGCATATGACAGGGTGCCGAGAGAGGAACTGTGGTATTGCACGAGGAAGTCTGGAGTGGCAGAGAAGTATGTTAGAGTGGTGCAGGACATGTATGAGAGATGTAAGATAGTGGTGAGGTGTGATGTTGGTGTGACAGAAGAGTTCAAGGTGGAGGTGGGACTGCATCAAGGGTCAGCTCTGAGCCCCTTCTTGTTTGCTGTTTGATGGACAGGCTGACAGACGAGGTTATACAAGATTCCCCATGGACTATGATGTTTGCAGATGACATTGTGATCTGTAGTGAGAGCAGAGAACAAGTGCAGGAAAATCTTGAGAGGTGGAGGTATGCCCTGGAAAGGAGGGGAATGAAGGTTCGCCTCAGTAAAACAGAATACACATGCATGAATGACAAGGACCCAAGAGGAACGGTGAGGTTACAGGGAGCAGAGATAAGGAAGGTGGAGGATTTTAAGTACTTAGGCTCAACAATCCAGAGCAGTGGAGAGTGTGGAAAAGAGGTGAAGAAGCGTGTGCAGGCTGGTTGGAATGGTTGGAGAAAAGTGTCCAGTGTGATGTGTGATAGGAGGGTATGGGCAAGAATGAAAGGAAAAGTGTACAAGACGGGTGTTGAGGCCATCAATGTTGTATGGTTTAGAAACAGTGGCCCTGGGGAAAAGACAGGAGGCAGAGCTGGAGGTAGCAGAGATCAAAATGTTGAGGTTCTCTTTGGGAGTATCAAGGGTGGATAGGATTAGGAATGAGTACATCAGAGGGACAGCACATGTAAGATGTTTTGGAGACAAAGTCAGGGAGGCTAGATTGAGATGGTTTGGACATGTACAGAGGAGGGATAGTGAGTATATTGGTAATAGGGTGCTGAGGCTGGAACTACCAGGCAGAAGGCCTAGAGGAAAACCAAAGAGACGATTCATGGATGCGGTGAAGGAGGACATGAAGGTCATTGGTGTAAAAGAAGAAGATGCAAAGGATAGGGTGCGATGGAGGCAGATGATCCACTGTGGCGACCCCTGAAGGGAAAAGCCGAAAGGAAAAGAATAAGATTTCTGCAAAAGGATTCCCGACCAAGTATTGAGTGCATAACTGAACATAATTATTTGAAGGTTGACTTTTTTGTATTATAAACACTTTTTTTTTAATTGGTCGGATGAAATATGCTAAATTTTTTTTTAGATAGGAATTTTGGGTTTTCATGAGCTGTATGCCAAAATCATCAGTCTTCTTCTTCTTTTCCTTTCGGCTTTTCCCTTCAGGGGTCGCCACAGCGAATCATCTGCCTCCATCTCACCCTATCCTTTGCATCTTCTTCTCTTACACCAACGACCTTCATGTCCTCCTTTACCACATCCATGAATCGTCTCTTTGGTCTTCCTCTAGGCCTTTTGCCTGGTAGTTCCAGCCTCAGCATCCTATTACCAATATACTCACTATCCCTCCTCTGTACATGTCCAAACCATCTCAATCTAGCCTCTCTGACTTTGTCTCCAAAACGTCTTACATGTGCTGTCCCTCTGACGTGCTCATTCCTAATCCTATCCATCCTCGTTACTCCCAAAGAGAACCTCAACATTTTCATCTCTGCTACCTCCAACTCTGCCTCCTGTCTTTTCCCCAGGGCCACTGTTTCTAACCCATACAGCATCGTTGGCCTCAACACCGTCTTGTACACTTTTCCTTTCATTTTTGCCGATACCCTCCTATCACACATCACACCGGACACTTTTCTCCAACCATTCCAACCTGCCTGCACACGCTTCTTGACCTCTTTTCCACACTCTCCATTGCTCTGGATTGTTGAGCCTAGGTACTTAAAATCCTCCACCTTCATTATCTCCCTGTAATCTCACCGTTCCTCTTTGGTCCTTGTCATTCATGCACATGTATTCTGTCTTACTGAGGCTAATCTTCATTCCCCTCCTTTCCAGGGCATACCTCCAGCTCTCGAGATTTTCCTGCACTTGTTCTCTGCTCTCACTACAGATTACAATGTCATCTGCAAACATCATAGTCCATGGGGAATCTTGTCTAACCTCGTCTGTCAGCCTGTCCATCACCATAGCAAACAAGAAGGGGCTGAGAGCTGACCCTTGATGCAGTCCCACCTCCACCTTGAACTCTTCTGTCACACCAACAGCACACCTCACCACTGTCTTACATCTCTCATACATGTCCTGCACCACTCTAACATACTTCTCTGCCACTCCAGACTTCCTCATGCAATACCACAGTTCTTCTCTCGGCACCCTGTCATATGCTTTCTCCAGATCCACAAAGGCACAATGCAGCTCCGTCTGACCTTCTCTGTACTTCTCCATTAACGTCCTCAAGGCAAACACTGCATCTGTGGTGCTCTTTCTGGGCATGAAACCAAACTGTTGTTCACAAATGCTGACTTCTGCCCTTAGTCTAGCTTCCACTATTCTTTCCCATAACTTCATCGTATGGCTCATCAACTTTATCCCTCTGCAGTTGCCACAACTCTGCACGTCTCCCTTGTTCTTAAAAATGGGCACCAGCACACTTCTCCTCCATTCCTCTGGCATCCTCTCGCTCTCTAAGACCTTGTTAAATGTTCTTGTCAGAAAATCTACTGCTACCTCTCCTAGACACTTCCATACCTCCACCGGTATGTCATCAGGACCAACTGCCTTTCCATTCTTCATCCTCTTCAATGCCCTCCTCACTTCACCCTTACTAATCTTTGCTACTTCCTGGTCCTCAACAGTCACCTCTTCTACTTTTTTTTCTCTCTCATTTTCCTCATTCATCAGCTCTTCAAAGTACTCTTTCCGTCTTCCCAGCACGCTTCTGTCATCAGTCAGTACATTTCCCTGTCTGTCCTTTATCAATCGAACTTGCTGCACGTCCTTCCCATCTCTATTTCTCTGCTGTGCCAACCTGTATAAATCATTTTCTCCCTCCTTACTTTCCAACCGAGCATACAAGTCATCAAACGCGCTCTGTTTGGCCTTTGACACTGCTACCTTTGCCTTACGCTGTGTCTCCCTGTACTCCTGTTTACTCTCTTCGGTTTTGTCAATGTCCCACTTCTTCTTAGCTAATCTCTTCCTTTGTACACACTCCTGCACTTCCTCATTCCACCACCAAGTCTCCTTATCTACTTTCCTTCCAGATGACACACCAAGTATTCTCCTACCCGTCTCCCTGATCACATTCGCTGTAGTTGTCCAGTCATCTGGAAGCACTTCCTGACCACCCAAAGCCTGTTTCAACTCCTCCTTGAAGACAACCCGACACTCTTCCTTTTTCAACTTCCACCACTTTGTCTTCTGCTCTGCCTTTGCCTTCTTCGCCTTCCTCACTATCAGCATCATCCTGCACACCACCATCCTATGCTGTTTGGCAACACTCTCACCCGCTACTACTTTGCAGTCACTGACTTCCTTTAAATTACATCGCCTGCACAAGATGTAGTCTACCTGTGTGCTCCTACCTCCACTTTTATAAGTCACCCTATGCTCCTCTCTCTTCTGGAAGAAAGTATTCGCCAAAATCATCAGTATTAAAACAATAAAAGACCTGAAATATTTCACTTGGTATGTAATGAATTTAACATATATGAAAGTTTAACTTTTATCAGTAAATTACAGAAAATAATTTATACTTTATCTCAATATGCAAAATTTTTTAGGACTAGTATATTATATATGATGACTATATAGAAGGACATGAAGTAATCAAGTGTAATCCTGTAAATCGGTTTGAACTTGAATAAACATACTTCTAGTTCTATAGTACTGCACGTAGTTGTAAAAAATGGCCACTAGAGGGAGGCATTGTATTATATTTACTGTATATAAAGAACAGAAAAAAGTGAAGTGTAATCAAGTCAAGTTGTCAAGTTTATCCTATTGGTATTGTTTGTTAAACATGCTACAGAACATAAAATCTCACACACAAACATTCTAAACATTAACTTAGGTATAGTACTGTACTGAAATAATAATTGAGAAACATTTTAATATTGTACAGTACTATCGAACTCGAACAGGGTCAGCAACCCACGGCTCATTCAAGTAGGCGCTTGTCGCACAGACCACTTTTGAGATAAAGGCCAGAAAAGTAAAAATGGTCCATTTTTATTGAAATTCGGATTTTTGCATAAACTATTAAAACAAGTACTGTATTCAACTATCACTTGCTCACGTGAAATCGACTAAAACTCACTAAAAATGTCTTTTTTTCCCCTCCATTTTTCTGGTGAGTACCCTCATAAAACTAGATAAAAACAGTATATATACATACAGTCGGCCCCCAACTTACGAAGACCCCTGTGTACGAAATCCCCGGGTTACGAAAACATTTTCCTGAGTTTCCGTCCCTGAGGTACGAAACAACCCCCTCTTACGAAAAGAAATTCAAAATTCAAAAGAGCGAATCAAAGTTTCACACGACACGCGAGTTGCTCTCTCATTGGCTGTCTCTCAACATCCCACCCTGCTGGCCTCCAAGATAGAGAATGAAAGAAGTTTAACTCTTTAGTTTAGTTTTTAAAGTTGTTTTAATTCAGTAAATGTTTAATAAATATGGGTGCATTTGAGCTCATCTGGAATTCCGATCCCTCAAGGAATCAAATTAAAGTTGAGATTGTCAAGCAGGGAATGCGCTTTGAATTCACGCCTTGTGGGTGTGGGCCGCAGCACGCGAGAGAGAGAAAGAGAAGGAATAACGCTTTAGTTTTTAGTTTAGTAAATGTGGGTGCATTTGAGCTCATCTGGAAGTTCGATCCCTCAAGGAATCAAATTAAAGTTGAGATCGTCAAGCAGGGAATGCACTTTGAATTCACGTCTTGTGGGCGTGGCCCGCAGCGTGCGAGAGAGAGAGCGAAGGAATAATGCTTTAGTTTAGTTTTTTAAGTTGTTTTAATTCAGTAAATAGTCAAGCAGGGAATGCGCTTTGAATTCATATCTTGTGGGCGTGGCCCGCAGCGCACGTGCGAGAGAGAGACAAGGAATAACGCTTTAGTTTTTAGTTTAGTATTTTAGGTTGTTTAATTCAGTAAATGTTTAATAAATGTGGGCGCATTTGAGCTTATCTGGAATTCCGATCCCTCAAGGAATCAAATTAAAGTTGAGTTTGTCAAGCAGGAAATGCGCTTTGAATTCCACGTCTTGTGGGCGAGAGAGAGAGAGAGAGAGAGAGAGAGAGAGAGAGAGAGAGAGAGAGAGAGAGAGGTGTGTGTGTGTGTGTGTGTGTGTGTTAATAAAAAAATGTTTGATCATGGTTTAATTAATATGTTAATAAAATGTTTAAATGGTTTAATAAATAATTTTCTTTTACTTTTAACACATATTTCATACAAAATTGGTGTACTTTTATCATTTTAAAAGGGTTTATGGGGTTTATCCAGTCCAAAGACTGGAATGAATTAGGCGTTTAACATGCAAGGTGCGGCCCCTCCTTACGAAATCCCTGCAATACGAAAATGGCTCTGGAAAAGATTAATTTCATAAATTGGGGACCGACTGTATCTGTGTGTGTGTGTGTGTGTGTGTGTGTGTGTGTGTGTGTGTGTGTGTGTGTATATACTGGCCTCCCATTGGCTAGGAGGGATCACACAGCTCCTTCCCATTATCTTTTATGGAGCTGCATCGACCATGATGTTTTTCTGTGTCACGGACAAAGTGACTGTTGTTTAATGCTTTATTTCTTGAATCAGGATTTTAACCTTCCATAAACATTTGTGAGATTATAACTCTGCTAAGAAGACATGGTCAACACACACGAGCGCGCGCTCACGCACGCACACACACACACACACACACACACACACACACACACACACACACACACACACACACACACACACACGTATGATTTCCGGTGCGTGTGAGAAGAAGAAACGGGCTCGAGTGATATCTCAAAGGAATATGGCCAAACCCATCTAACATCGGTACGATATTGAAGCAGAAGGACGTCTTAAAAGGTATGCTTTAATAATTTTTAAGGGTTTATGGAGTAGTATTGGGAGCCTTGGAAAGAATCATGCATTTCACATGTAAAATGCGGTTGAATTTACAAAAAAAAAAAAAAAAATTGCAGGTTACGAAAAAGGCGCAGGAACGGATTCATTTTGTAAAGTGAGGTACCACTATATAGTTGCGTTTAAAATAATCTCAGTCAGACATCACTCTCTTTTCCTTTCGACTTTTCCCCTTTTTCAGGGGTCGCCACAGAGAATTATCTGATTGGCATGCTTGATTTGGCATAGGTTTTTACGTCGGATGCTCTTCCTGACACAACCCTTTAGCAAGGGGCAGAAACACGCTGACGGCTATGCAGCCTACTCTTTACGAAAGTCAGCAATGGTTCTTTTACATGAACCTCTCACAATAGACAGTGAGAGACATGGCCAGCCTCTGATAACCCAGTTAGCTGCACTGGGGGGGGGGGGTACAGTGACAGCCTTGAGGAGAGTGGTACTAGAACCCGCAACCTTAGGATCAGCGATCCAGCACGCTTTACCACCACGTCACCACTGCCCTAACCTGATCAATGAGTGTTTTTGGTAGAAATTATATTTCGACATGGTAAATAATGTACAGTACTATCGGGTGCAGTAGAGTAACAGAATCCAAAAGAACCAACAGTCCTGACCCGCATGCTGCTGATTCGGTGTAACTGAATAACTAATTGAAAGGTTCTTCAGAATAATATCAGCGTGGAGTTTAAATGGTGATGTCATACATTCTTTAAAAAACAGGAACCAATCATTGTCCTCACTTAAGAAAGGAAGCAGCAAATGTTGTACCTGCTGGTTATAAACATTTCTCTCTGAAAAATGACAAGCTGCATTGATAAAATAATCCCAAATTATTTAAAATGACAACAAAAACCTGAAAGGCATAGAAGAATGTGGAAAAACTACCATTCAAATGGATCAAAGAAGAGCCAAGATGGCGAGGACTCAGTGACCAATCAGCTCCAAGAAGATCTGAGAAGGCATAAAGTGACCTGTGAGTCCTGTTACAATTAGAAGACGCCTATTTGAAGCTGAGCTATTGGCAAGAAGCCTCACAAAGTCCCGCAACTGATAAAAAGACATGAAGAGGTTCACAATTCACCAAAGAGCACACTGACTGAAATAAATAAATAAGTATAAATAAGTAAAATTCTGTGGACTGATAAAAGTAAGATTGTTCTTTTTTGGGTCTGGTTGCTGGATATTGTCAGACGAGTCCCAGACACTGAATTGAAGCCTCAGTGCACTGTGAGGACAGTGAAGCCTGGTGGTGCAAGCATCATGATACGGGGATGTTTCTCATACTACGGTGTTCGGGCCTATTTATCACATCCCAGGGATCATGCATCAGTTTGAATCCATCAGAACACGTGAAGAGGTGCTGCCTTATGCTGAAGAGGAAATGCCCTTGAATTGGGTTCCAACAAGAAAACGACCCCAAACACACCAGTAAATGGGAACCACCTCGGTTTCAGACCGACAAGATTGGCGTTGTGGAATGGCCGGTTCATCCCCAGACCTTAATCCAATAGGAAACTTGTGGGGTGACATCAAAAATGCAACTTCTGAATCAAAACCAAGAAATCCAGAAGATTTGTGAAATATAGTCAAATCATCCTGGGCTGGAACACCTGCTAGCAAGAAACAGAAGATGGTCGACACCATGTAACCCAGATGTGCAGCAGGACTCAGAAACAGTGTTTATACAAATAATTACAAATAAATATTAGTTCAGAAATTCAAAGCAAAACAAACAAATCCCTCAACCATTTTTACACTTCATATGCTGAATGTTTAAGTTTGTACAGAAGAAATCAGACACTGTCATTTTTAGCAGTCGAATATTCACTTTTCTTTAATTTCTTTAAAAGAATAACAAATTTAATATATTTTTATCTAAAATTTTTTTTATATATTTTTATATTTAATATATATTTTTCTTCATAGTTTGATAGGAATAGAATGTGTCGTCTTCTCAATGCATATGTGTGTGTGGAAAGAAAAGCGATAAGGACTTTGAACTTTATTCACTATTTTAAACATACTGCTCCTATTTCGCACACAATTGTACTTTTAGGTGTGTGGGGGTAAGTGTGTGTGTGTGTGTGTGTGTGTGTGTGTGTGTGTGTGTGCGTGGGTGGGGGGTATGTATGTGAGTGTGTGGTGTGTGAGTATGTGGGTGGGGGAGTGTCTGTGCGTGTGCGCATGTGGAAGGGTGTGTGTGTTTGTATGTGGGAGAGTGTGTGGATGTGTGTGTCTGTGTATGTGGGTAGTGTGTGTGTGTGGGTGCGTGTGCGCGTGTGACTGTGTGTGCGTGTGACTGTGTGTGCGTGTGACTGTGTGTGCACGCACGTGTGGGAAGGTGTCTGTGTGGACGTGTGGGAAGGTGTCTGTGTGGACGTGTGTGTGGACGTGTGTGTGGACGTGTGTGGGACGTGGGGTGTATGTGTGTTGTTGGGGGGGAGTCTGTGGGTGTGCATGTGTATGTGGGTGGGGGTGTGTATGTGTGTGTGAGTGTGTACCTGTGTATGAAAGGGGTTTGGTGTTGTTGAGTTGTCGTGCCTTCATGGCCTGTTGTTGCTTCTCCAGTGCAGCGAGCATATCTCCCAGATCCAGCTGTACTGGAGTTCTGCTCTTCTTCCCTGCTGCTTTAGTCAAAGCCTCCTACACCCACCCATACACACAGTTATAATTTTTACAATAGAAACACTATAAATTAATTAATGTGTTGACACAATATGGTGTAACATTATGATAAACTGTGTGTGTGTGTGTGTGTGTGTGTGTGTGTGTGTGTGTGTGTGTGTGTGTGTGTGAGAGATGGTGTACGTGTTCGAACCTGCAATTTCCTCTGTTCCATGCTGATCTCACAGTACTCCTGTGCTGTAGCCAGAGCCGCTGCTAGAGCTTTCTTCCTTTGACTCTTGGCCCGTTTGGGCACTGAGGTGGTGATGGGAATGGGAGTCTGAACTATGTGAATTGGAGAATTCTCTGGAAGATTATCCAGCTACATAGACACACACAACAATTTCACAAGCATTTAAATTATAAGTATTTCCATATTCAGTAAATGGAACCAAAACCCCCAACACCATAGCCCCTTATGCTAAACCCTCCCTTCACTACAGCCTCTAATCCCTAACCCCTAATTTCTAAACATGATCTCCAATGCAGTGTAAATACTCACCAGTGGTTTGGGCAGTTTCAGCTGTACTTCTTCAGGTTTGCTGCGCTGCACAGCACCCCCTGTTGCCAAGTCAGGAAATTCATGCTCATCCTACATGGAAGACAAATCAACACCACATTGTCTCATTGTACACCTTCCTCTATACATCACCCAACAAACCCCATCTGAGTATCAGAGAGAGAGAGAGAGAGATACAGAGGAAGATAAAGGAAGTAAATAAACAGACAAACAGACACACTTGGTTAGTACCTGAAAATAGAGGGGTTCAGGTATGTGTTCTGGCTGAACTCCACCCTGCTGCAGTCTCTTCTGACCCCCAACACCTCCAACAAAGCCCACCTGAAATTCCTGAAAGTGCCACAAAATATTTGGTGAATAGTTTCATAAAATCAGCAAAATGTGGAAAAAGTAAATTACTCTAATTACTGTATTTGACATGATAAGAGCCCAGGGCACTTTAAAATTGGAGTGGGTAGGCGCTTATTAAAGTGTGTGTGTGGGGGGGGTGATTGTGGTATCAACCAAACGACTTACATGAAAACTGAAAAAAAAAATCAGAAAAGAGCACACACACACACACACACACACACACACACAGTCGGCCCCCAATTAACGAAATTAATCCGTTTCAGAGCCCTTTTCGTATTGCGGGGATCTCGTAAGTAGGAGTTGCATCTTACATGTTAAACGCTTAATTCGTTCCAAGGCTCCAGTCTTTGGACTGGGTAAACTCCATAAACCCTTTAAAAATGATAAAAGTACACCAATTTTGTATGAAATATGTGTTAAAAGTAAAAGAAAATTATTTATTAAACCATTTAAACATTTTAACATTTATTAATTAAACCATTATTAAACATTTTTATTAACACACACACCCCTCTCTCTCTCTCCTTCTGTCTCTCTCTCTCTCTCTGTCATGCGTGCACTGAGGGCCACGCCCACAAGACGTGAATTCAAAGCGCATTCCTTGCTTCACTTTTTTTTAATTCTTAAATTAAACTTTAATTTAATTCCTTAAGGGAACGGGATGCCAGATAAGCTCAAATTCACCCACATTTATTAAACATTTACTGAATTAAAACAACTTCAAAAACTAAACTAAAAACTAAAGCATGAAGCTTCCTTCTGTCTCTATCTGGGAGGTCAGCAGGGCGGGATGTTGAGAGACAGCCAATGAGAGAGCAATTTGGGCGCCGTGTGAAATTTTGATTGGCACGTTTGAATTTCTTTTCATAAGAGGGGGTTGTTTCGTATTTCGGGGACAGAAACTCAAGAAAATGTTTTCGTAATCCGGAGATTTCGTACAAAGGGGTCTTCGTAAATTGGGGGCCGACTGATATATATATATATATATATATATATATATATATATATATATATATATGCAATTCTTTTCCTTTCGGCTGTTCCCTTCAGGGGTCGCCACAGCAAATGATCTGCCTCCATCTCTCCCTATCCTCTGCATCTTCTACTCTTACTCCAACGACCTTCATGTCTGCCTTCACCACATCCATAAATCTTCTCTTTGGTCTTCCTCTGGGCCTTCTGCCTGGTAGTTCCAACCGCAGCATCCTACTACCAATATACTCACTATGTCTCCTCTGTACATGTCCAAACCATCTCAATCTAGCCTCTCTGACTTTGTCTCCAAAACATCTAACATGTGCTGTCCCTCTGATGTACTCATTTCTGATCCTATCCATCCTCGTTACTCCCAAAGAGAACCTCAACATTTTTATCTCTGCTACTTCCAACTCTGACTCCTGTCTTTTCCCCAGGGCCACTGTTTCTAAACCATACAACATCACTGGCCTCATCACCATCTTGTACACTTTTCCCTTCATTCTTGCCGATACTCTCCTATCACACATCACACCGGACACTTTTCTCCAACCATTCCAACCTGCCTACACGCGCTTCCTTAGCTATTTTCCACACTCTCCATTGCTCTGGATTGTTGAGCCTAAGTACTTAAAATCCTCCACCTTCTTTATCTCTGCCCCCTATAACCTCACCGTTCCTCTTGGGTCCTTGTCGTTCAGACACATGTATTCTGTCTTACTGAGACTAACCTTCATTTCCCTCCTTTCCAGGGCATACCTCCACCTCTCTAGACTTTCCTGCACTTGTTCTCTGCTCTCACTACAGATCATGATGTCATCTGCAAACATCATAGTCCATGGAGATTCTTGTCTATCCTCGTCTGTCAGCCTGTCATCACTATAGCAAACAAGAAGGGGCTGAGAGCTGACCCTTGATGCAGTCCCACCTCCACCTTGAACTCTTCTGTCACACCGACAGCACACCTCACCACTGTCTTACATCTCTCATACATGTCCTGCACCACTCTAACATACTTCTCTGTCACTCCAGACTTCCTCATACAATACCACAGTTCTCTCGGCACCCTGTCATATGCTTTCTCCAGATCCACAAAGGCACAATGCAGCTCCTTCTGACCTTCTCTGTACTTCTCTATTAACATCCTCAAAGCAAACACTGCATCTGTGGTGCTCTTTCTTGGCATGAAACCAAACTATTGTTCACAAATGCTGACCTCTGCCCTTAGTCTAGCTTCCACTATTCTTTCCAATAACTTCATTGTATGGCTCATCAACTTTATCCCTCTGTAGTTGCCACAACTCTGTACATCTCCCTTGTTCTTAAAAATGGGAACAAGCACACTTCTCCTCCATTCCTCTGGCATCTGCTCACTTTCCAAGACCTTGTTGAATATTCTTGTCAGAAAATCTACTGCTACCTCCCCTAGACACTTCCATATCTCAACTGGTATGTCATCAGGGCCAACTGCCTTTCCACTCTTCATCCTCTTCAATGCCCTCCTCACTTCTCCCTTACTAATCTTTGCTACTTCCTGGTCCTCAACGGTCACCCCTTCTACTCTTTTTTCTCTCATTTTCCTCATTCATCAGCTCTTCAAAGTACTCTTTACATCTTCCCAGCACACTTCTGTCATCAGTCAATACATTTCCCTCTCTGTCCTTTATCACTCTAACTTGCTTTACGTCTTTCCCATCTCTATTTCTCTGCTGTGCTAACCTGTATAAATCATTTTCTCCCTCCTTACTGTCCAACCCATCATACAAGTCATCATAAGTCATCTGTTTGGCCTTTGACACAGCTACCTTCGCCTTACGTTGTGTCTCCCTCTTTTTCCCTCTCCTCTTTACTCTCTTCGGTCCTCTCAATGTCCCACTTCTTCTTGGCTAACCTCTTCTTTTGTACACACTCCTGCACTTCCTCATTCCACCACCAAGTTTCCTTATCTACTTTCCTTCCAGAGGACACAACAAGTACTCTCCTACCGGTCTCCCTGATCACATTTGCTGTGGTTGTCCAGTCATCTGGAAGCACTTCCTGGCCAGCCAAAGCCTGTTTCAACTCCTTGAAGAAAACACGACACTATTCCTTTTTCAGCTTCCACCACTTTGTCTTCTGCTCTGCCTTTGCCTTTTTCACCTTTCTCACCATCAGTGTCATCCTGCACACCACCATCCTATGCTGTTTGGCAACACTCTCACACACTACTACTTTGCAATCACTGACTTCCTTCAAATTACATCGCCTACACAAGATGTAGTCTACCTGTGTGCTCTTACCGCCGCTTTCATAAGTCACCCTATGCTCCTGTTTCTTCTTGAAGAAAGTATTCACCACAGTCATTTCCATCCTTTTTGCAAAATCGATCAACATCTGTCCTTCTGTGTTCCTGTCCTGGATACCAAACCTGCCCATCACTTCCTCGTCCCCTCTGTTGCCTGCACCAACATGTCCATTGAAGTCTGCACCAATGACCACTCTTTCACCTCTGGGGGTACTCTGCATCACTTCATCTAACTCACTCCAGAATCTCTCCTTCTCTTCGAGCTCACATCCTGCCTGTGGGGCATAAGCACTAACAACATTGACCATCACGCCTTCAATTTCTAACTTGAGACTCATCACTCTGTCTGACACTCTTTTCACTTCTAGAACATTCCTGACAAACCCCTCCTTCAAGATGACTCCTACTCCATTTCTCTTCCCATCCACACCGTGATAAAACAGCTTAAACCCTGCTCCTAAGCTTCTAGCCTTGCTACCTTTCCACCAGGTCTCCTGAACACACAGTATGTCTACCTTCCTCCTCTGCATCATGTCAGCCAGCTCTCTACCTTTTCCTTGCATAGTTCCAACATCAAAGTCCCTACTCTCAGTCCTAGGCTCACACATTTCCTCTTCTCTCTCTGCCTACGGACACGCCTCCCGCCTCTCCTATATTATATATGTATATATAATAAAAAAAAAAAAAAAAAAAAATTATATATATATATATATATATATATATATATATATATATATATATATTTTTTTTTTTTTTTTTTTTAATAAAAAGACCTCTTACTTTTCCCTCACGTTGCTGTTCTTTTAAACATTTTCTTGGAAGTAAAATCAAGTCAATCAACACGAATTTCAACTTTAGCACATAGCACATTGAAGCAATCAACACAAACATAAAACAAAAGCACATGGCCAGTTCAGTTCAGTTCAGTGCAAGCCTGTCACCCCTACTGGGGCATAGGCCGCCAACAAAATCCCTCCATCTGTCTCTGTCCTGGGCCAGTCTTTCCAGTTGACCCCACGAGTGGCCCAGCTTCTTGACGTCCATGCCCAATTGTTTCTCGGCCTCCCTCTCTTCCTTTTTTCCTGGGGATTCCACCTCAAGGCTTGTCTTGTTGTGTTGTTGGCTGGTTTTGGCAGAGTGTGGCATAACCTCCTCCAGCGAAGTTGTTTGATCTCGGTTTCTACTGGCTTTTGCCTTGTTTGTTCCCATAGTTCCCTGTTGCTGATTCTGTCAGGCCACCTTATCCGGAGGATCCGTCTCAGGCAGGCATTGATGAAGGTCTGGATCTTTTTTGTGGTAGTGGCGGTGGTTCTCCATGTTTCAGCTCCATATAGGAGGACAGACATCACATTGGTGTTGAAGAGCCTTATCTTGGTGATGGCTGATAGGTCTCTTGAAGCCCAGATGTTCTTGAGCTGTAAAAAGGCTAGGAACGTCTTTAAATTTTTTAAGTTGTGAGCAGGAGAATCGGGTGAAAAATACTCGTCATCACTTTCTGATAGGTCCATATGCGGCTCATTGCTCCATTCATTCAGCGCATCCCATAGTTTTGCTGTAGCAGTTTCTAATGGCTCATCTTGTTGGACATTTACCAAGAGAACACAGCAAAGTATTTTCCTGTTTTTTAAAGCACGGCAGAACAATCAAATGTGTTGTTATTGATGAACATTATAGATATTCCACAGTGGCAGAGGGTCCTGAAATACAGTGTAAGCTCACTTTTACAGGCAGTGAATGCCTCATTTTACCGTTACATAGACTGATCGAATATAATTGGTAAATTTGATCGACCATTTTGCTCCCATTACACATGGTTTAGACGTGGGGGGGGGGGGGGGGGTAAATAAATAAATAACCGGGCGGGCAGGGGGGCTTATTACGTCGAATACGGTAATATCCAACTATAGAAATCAGCACTGCGGTAATTCTGACGATAAAAAGTGTCAAATAATTGAATTTGAATCTCACGGTTATCTGTACACGTTAAAACTGACAGTGGTGGTCTAGTGGTATAGGGCTCTGGATCACTGCTCCAAAGGTTGGGGGTTCAAGTCTCACTCTCCACAAGGTTGTCACTGCCCCCCCCAGTGCAGCTAACTGGGTTCTCAAAGGCGGGCCATGTTTCTCACTGTCTATGGTGAGAGGCATGTAAAAGAACCATTGCTGACTTTCGTAAAGAGTAGCTGCAAAGTCGTCAGCGTGTTTCTGTCCCTTGCTAAAAAGGGTTGTGACAGAAAGGGCATCCGACGTAAAAAACCTCTGCCAAATCAAACATGTGAATCAGATGATTCGCTGTGGCGACTCCCGAGTAAAAGGGAAAAAGCCAAAAGGAAGACAGACAGATGGTAATATCCAACTATAGAAATCAGCAAATAATTGAATTTGAATCTCACGGTTATTTGTACATGTTAAAACTGACAAAACAACTGCAGGTTAGATAAACGAGTGGCGTAAAGGTTCACATGTAACACTGATAAAAATGAAAGGATATAAACAAAGTGAAGCCTCGATGTTACTGTTATATTATCGGGAGATCTACACTCTCTGTAATGTTTGAACGATGAATAAATACAGTATAATAAAACAGAGCACTTGGTCTCCGCTGTAATAATGAAGGATCTTGTCCTGCTGTCCTCCTCCTGCTCAAAGTTTAACTGTTACACTCTGGTTACCTGAGAGTAACTTCTCTGTTCAGCCATCTTATTCCGCTGGAAGGATGGGCTGCGGTCCGTCCAGGCCTTCTGAGGAGCTGGAGACAAGGGATTCATCCAACTAACTGCTATTTCACACATGCAATATTTTCACACAAAAACAAAAAAAACAACCACTGAATCTTTGCTATACAAAGTATTGGCACCCCTCAATAACTCAGCAATAGATTCAACAAAACCTTAAATACTCACCAGTCATGACTCCAGCTTCAACACCCTGTATGTGTACACACACACACAAAACACTGCTTTTAAATCCTTCGTGTTTCCTTCTTTTGTTGAATTAATAAAGTGATTAGACATAAAATTCATTAATTAATTTGTTAAAGGGTACCTGTACCCCAAACTTAATGCACTCAAAAAATATCCACTATACTTTATTATTAACTTTTAAACATCGCGTGATGTCGGTAATTTAAAAGTCCTTTTCCTTTTCTTCTATATGACATTCCTTGCTCACGAAGGTTGAGCGCGCGGACATGCTGGCTTCTTTTAACCGGGGTTAAAGGTCATTGTGACGTAACATCGTTGACAGTCGTGTATCCAATTGCAGAATGTCAGTTTATTTTCCTCGAGCAATTCATGTTCTTTACAAAAACCTTATCGGTTTTTGACGCATGCATTTTCCACAAGAACACCAAATATTTGCTGGTTGTTTGCTACGATTTTCCCGTGTAAGAGCTTCTGCCGACTCTCCAATATCGTCCTCCGAGTCGTCACTTTCCAGGTCCGATTTCACTAAATGTGGATCGTCTTTCTTCAGTGGTTCATATAAATAACCTTCTAATCCTTCTACGAAATTGTCTTCGTCCATGGTTAAAAAA
>CM045739.1:42057500-42105000 GCA_024760905.1 Plotosus lineatus
CTTCAAGGCTTTCATATTGGCTTTTTCTTTATATTTAAGGCTTTCGCTTCATGCTTTTCGCGCTATTTTCATATTATATTATATAGCTTACATATTAGTTGGTTTTCAGCTTTTCATATATTACTCTTGCTTTCATATTGGTTTTCATAATATGTTTTCATATTAGCTCTTCATCATATTATTCCTTCCATACACTTTCTCATTGGGCTTCTCTCCTTCTTCGCTTTCTTCGCTTCGCTCTTCTCTCTCTCATCTTCGCTCGCTTTCTCTTCTCTCAGCTTTCGCTCTTCTCTCTCTCCTCTCATTTTCTCTCTCGCCATCTTTCTTCTTCGCTTTCTCGCTCTCTCTTCTCGCTCTCTTCTTCGCTTTTCTCTCTTCGCTCGCTTTCTCTATTCGCTTTCTCAGCTGTTGGCTTTCATACGGCTGCTATTAAGGCTCTTTTCAAGCCGCTTTCTCATTGGCTTTCATTATTCTCATATTCATTAGGCTTCGCTTCATATTATTCGCATATTATTTCGTCAAGGCTGTCATATTGCTTGTCATATTATTGGCTGGCTTTCATCGCTATTCATATTATAAGGCTTCTTCGCTTTTCGCTTTCATAAGGCTTTCTGGCTCTTGCTTTTCATAGGCTGCTTTCTCTCTTTCATATTAGGCTATTCTTTCATAGGCTTGCTTTTCATAATTGCTCGCTTTTCATAACGCTCTCGCTTCTTCATATTCGCGTTGCTTTTCTCTGTCGCGCTCGCTTCGATTTCGCGCTTCGCTTCCGCCGCTTTCAGCTCATCGCTTCATAGCTTTCAGGGCTTGGCTTTCGCTTTTCATACTCTTCGCGCTTTCGGCGAGGCTATTCATATTATTTTCATGTAAGGCTGGGCTTTCTCATAGCTGCTTTCTTTCTCTCGGTCGCTGCTGGTCACGCTCGCTTCTTCGCTTTCGCTTCAAGGCTGCCTTCAAGGCTAAGGCCTTCGCCAAGGCTTTCGCTCGCTGCTTCGCTTCTTTCAAGGCTCAAGCTCTCGCTCTCGCTTTCGCTTTTCTAACGCTCTCAAGGCGCTTTCAACGCTCATAGCTTTCGCTTCGCTCTCGCTGCCGATATCTCGCTGGCTCGCTCTTCGCTTATTGCTCTCAAGGCTCGCTCTCTCAGTCGCTATCTCGGTCGGTCTCTCGGTCGTTCTTCGCGCCGCTTCACACTTCGCTTTCTTCTGGCTTCGCCGCGATCTATCACGCTTTCTCTCTCTTCGCTTTCTCTTCACTGCTTCACTCGCCGCTTCGCTGATTCGCGCTTCTCTTCGCTTCTCTCATTGGCTTTCAGCCTCGCTTCTTCAAGGCTTCTCGCTCTTCTAATTCAATTAGCTTTCATATTGGCTTCAAGGCTTCGCTCAAGTATTGTCGCTTCGCTGTCAAGGCTTTCGCTCATATTAGCTTCAGCTGCTTTCATACTGCTCGGTCATATTCGGTCACATTACGCTTAGCTGGGCTCATATTGCTCTTCTTCATATTACTTCATGCTTCATTGGCTCTTTCTCTTCGGTCATATTGCCTCGTCATGGTTATTTTCATGCTTCGCTTCTTCATAGCTCGCTCTTCATACATATTTTCTCGCTATCTGCTTCATAGGCTTTCATATTAGCTTTCAGCTATCGCGCTTTCGTCTATTCTTTTCATAGCTATTGGCTCAAGGCTTATCTGGCTGCTTTTCATATTAGCTTCATATTTTCGCTTTCCGCTTCTTCTCGCTTCATATATATTTCGCTATTGCTGCTTTCATAGCTTTTCATAGCTTCCTTTTCGCTTTCATATTCACTAGGCTTCTTCTTCGTCAAGGCTTGTCAAGCTGCTTTCATAGCTCTTTCAAGGCTCTCTGGCTTCAAGGCTAAGGCTCAAGGCTTTCCGCCTTCGCTTCAAGGCTCGCTTTTCATACTAGCTGGCTGCTCTCAGCTTTTCAAGCGCTTCGCTCTTTTGCTGGGCTTCGCTGCTTCAAGGCTGCTTCTTCGATTATTTGTTTCAATGCCTGCTTCCTAGTCGCGATCTTCTGGTCGGTCTCGGTCGTTTCTTCGCCGCTGCCACTCGCTTCTCGCTGCTTCGCGACGATCACGCTTTCTCTCTCTTCGCTTCGCTGGGCTTTCTAGCTTTCGCTCTTCGCTCTTCTCTTCGCGCTCGGCTCAAGGGCTCTCGCTTCGCTCGCTTTCAACGCTTCTATTAAGGCTTTTCAAGGCTCGTCATATTTTCTCGCGCTACTTCATATTGGTCGCTCTGCTTCGGCTGGTCGCTACTATTCGCTCAAGTTGGCTTTCATCTTCGCTGGTCGTCGGCTTCGCATATTCGCGCTCTTTGGCATACTTCATACGCTCGCCATACTTTCGCGCTCGCTTCTTCTACGCTAGGCTTTCGCATATTTCTGCGCTCTTCTATTATCTAGCTTTCTTCATCTACTTTCTTTGGTTGGAGTCGCCTTCTTCGCTGGTTATCGCTGTCGCATTGGTCATATTATTCGCGCTTGGCGCTACTTTGTCATGCTCGCGCTCACTTCGGTCGCGCTGGCATTTCTTACGCGCTATTATTGCCTACTCTTCGGCTTCAGCTTCATTGCTCTTCGTTCGGCTGGCTGGCTTTCGGTCATATTTTCAGCTCTATTTCATATTCGCTTCATGTTGGCTTTCATATTGCTCTCATTTCGCTTTTTCATTATTGCTTCTCGCTCGCTTCTTCTCGCTTCTGCTTCTTCATTCTCATACTCGCTTTCTCATATTGGGCTTTCATATTATCCTTCAAGGCTGCCTTCGCTCTTCTCGGCTTCGCTTCGCTTCATTATTTCGCTTGGGCTTTCATTGCTTCGCTAGCTTTCTCTCTCTTCTTTCTGCTCTTCATCTCTCTCTTCGCTTTTCTCATATTGGGCCTCTTCTCATGCTGCTTTTCATATGTCGGCTGCTTTCTTCGCTTTCGAAGGCTGCTTCAAGTGCGCTGCTTCAAGGCTCGCTTCGGCTGCTATCAAAGTGGCTCATATTGGCTCACTTCGTGGCCTAGGCTACAGATTGCTCATATTCATTATAAGATCGCTTCATATTCGCTTTCGCTCTCTCGCTGCTTCTCTCATATGCTTCATACTACTTTTATTTCATTTTCATATTGGCTTCAGGCTATATTGCCGCTTTCATAGGCTGTCGCTATTGGCTTACACTATACACATTGCTCTTGTCATATGCTGCCATATTACCATTACTCTCGCGCTGGTCATTCGCTGGCTTCCTGAGTTTCGCTCAGCTTTGCGCTATTATGGCTCATTTTCAAGGCTACTACTCAGCGCTTTCTTCATATATGGCTTCAAGCATTACCTGTCACATTGCTTTCGCTCATACATATATCTGGCCTTTCGGGCATTCATAACTCTTTTTCAGCGCGCTCTGCACATATTGTTTCGCTCTTTACTATTCATTTCTATATTGGCTCTTCAGGCTGGCTTCATACGCTTCGCTCTTCGGGCTGGCTTCATACTTTCGCTTCCTATTGCCATACGCGCTAAGGCTTTCTGGCTGGCTTTCATACTTGCTCTTTCTTCGCTGCCTTGCCGCTTGGCTTCGTTTCGCTTCTCTCTTCGGTCGCGCTTCGCTTTCAAGGCTTTCGCTCGCTTTCAAGCTTCGCTTCATATGCTTCGCCAAGGCTTCAACTCTCAAGGCCTGCTCTTTCAAGGCTTTCGCTGGCCGCTTCATAGCTGCTTTCGCTTCTCAAGGTTAGGCTTCGCGGCTGGCTTCATGACGCTTTCAGCGCTTTCGCCTGGGCTCAAGGCCGCTCATCGCTTCTCGCCGAGATGCTTCTCGCCCGTCTTGTCGCTCTCAGTCGCTTATCTCGGCCGGTCTCGCTGCTCTTGCTTCGTCGCTCACTCGCTTTCTCTTCGCTGCTTCGCGACGCTATCTTCTCTCTCTTCGCTTTCTCGATTCGCTATTTCATTCCGCTCTCTTCAGCTTTCTTCGCTTTCTCTCTCATATTCGCTCGCTTTCATATTACTGGCTCGCTGCTCTCTCGCTGTCGCTGCCATATTGTCATGCTGGGCTTTTCATATTGTCAAGGCTAGCTACTATTGTCATAGCTGCTTCAAGGCTGGTCGCTGTATTGCTCTCAAGCTGCCATATTCGGCGGCTCATTCGTCCTGGTCATATTGTCATCGCTCATATTAATTGCTGGCTTCATATTTTCTTTCTTCATATTGCTTCACCTATTGGCTCTCGCTGGCTTCTATTCGCGCTCGCTTCAAGGGCTTCGCTCTCTCGCCTTCGCTTGGGCTCGCTTTTCTCAGCGCTTCGCTTTCGCGCTTCGCTCATATTTCGCTTCGCTTCGCTTCGCTTCGCTTTCGCGCTTCGCTTTCGCTTCGCTTCGCTTCGCTTTCATCGCGGCTCCATGGCTTCGCCTCAGCTCGCTTTCTGGCTGGCTTCAAGGCTCAGACGCCATGGCTCGCTTCACAGCTGGGCTTCGCTCTGGCTGCCGCATTGTTTCGCGCCGCTTCACTTCACTACTCATTGCTCGCCGCTTCTCTCAGTCGTCGACTCTCTGTCGGTCTTCGGTCGCCTTCTCGGTCGCTCGCTTCACTCGCTTCTCACGCTTCGCGACTATCACGCTTCTCTTCTCTTCGCTTCGTTCGCTTCTTCGCTTCGCTTTCGCTGGTCTCTCGCTGCTTCGCTTCTTCTCGCTTTCTCTTCGCTTCTCTTCGCTTTCTCTTCGCTGCTCTTTCTTCTCTTCGCTCTTCGCTTTCGCTTCTCTCGCTCGCGCTTCGCTTCTCTCTCTTCGCTTCTTCGCTTTCTTCAAGGCTTCTTCGCTTCTTCGCTTTCTTCTCTCGCTTCTCTCGCTTTTCTTCGCTTTCGCTTTCTCTTCTCTTCGCTTTCTTTCGCTTCGCTGCTTTCTTCGCTGCCGCTTTCTTCTTCTTCGCTCTTCTTTCGCCTGCTTCTCTGCCGCTTTCGCCAAGGCTTTCGCTGCAGGCGCTTCTCACTGGCGCTTTCACTCGCGCTTTCGCTCACTCGCTTCTCACTCGCTTCACTCGCTTCTTCGCTCTCTCTGCTCTCTCTCACTGCTTTCTCACTCGCTTTCTCTCGCCTTACTAGACTAGAATGTCAGTACAGTGTACAGACGCTCCCCAAAATACGTTTAAATAAAATTTGACTTTTTTTTTTTTTTTTTTTGAGTTTAGACGTATCTACGTAGTACGGTGACGTAATGACGTTGCGTCCATTGTTTACAAACAAGACTGAACGTGCCTGTCATTCCCAGTTCAGTTATATCATCCGTCGACCATCGGAACCATTTACAAGCAGAAAAATCGCATCATAGAGAATGTTAAAGGTTATATTTGATACTGTATTTGATATTTGATTACTGAGTTTGATGAAAATTTATCAATTTGAAATTATTTTGCTTGAATACAATTTATTTGAAATTAATGTTGACATTATTTGATATTACTTTACAATGTTATGTTTATATGTATAATGTATAATGGTAATGGTATTTATGGATGTATAGTACAGTATAAGCATTATACATCACACGTCATAAGTCATTGTAACAACTTATGTTCACTTTCAACTTACGTTCGGCCGTCCGGAACCAATTAAAAACGTATGTCGGGGAGCGTCTGTATGCGTGTTTCAGGTTCACACTTGATCTCATCGCTCCGCTGTGATATTCACCCATCAACTAGCTTAGAGGCGGTTCAACATTTTCCCAAGCATACAGAGTACGCTTGTTTTTTTAAACCCCGCCCCCCCCAAAAAAAGCGTACAAATAAATGTTGATGATCTCTTGGCAGGATTTTTAAATAAGATATTAAACAAAACAATGGTCAAACCTCTTTTCTAAAATAAATCAATATTTTTCCTTGATCAATACTTATTTTATACACCAGTCAAATAATAATGAAATCAATAAGAATATATACTTTTAAAGAATTCTTTTTAATGACACCTGCTTTAATATTAAGACATTTGGTTTTAAGAATAAAAATGACATTGTTTTTAATAATATTATTTTATATTATATTCAAAATATCTGCCTTTTTTAGTGGTCATTGACTTTTGGATGACCACACTTCAGTTTGTGATCAGCAAGGGCGTCGGCTGGTCTGACCGTGGGGGTGTGTGCACATCTCGGTTGACCGGAGCCTAAGCCCTAAAGGGGAAATGAAACGCCGACTGAATAAGTTGTCGGTAGGTTAAGTATACTTTATTGAAGCGATTGTAGCTTAAATTTATATCATAAATAAACCATTGCACACACAGCGGTTTTGTTTTGTGCTTGTCGTATAAGTTATCGACCTGAATGCTAAGTCCATTTCTAAGTTTGCTAAGTGCCATTGCTAAGTGCCCGCCTACACAAAGTTACCGTGACGTCACTGGGTTGGGACAAAGTATCACATAAAATATATTGCACGCATGTCACAGCATATTATATAAACAACATGGAATCTCACGCCAACAACGCGCACAGTTTTTCAGAAGAAGATTCATCTGTTACTCTCAGAAGACGAATCAAATATATTTCAACCAAAACCATTCTCAAATATATTTCAAACTACATCTGCAAGTACATGTGCTAAATACATTTACAAATTGAGCTAAAGTTATTTATCTATTCAAAGGCACAAACAAATATTAATACATATTTACAGCACAAAAACATACTATTAATTTTATAAAAGTACTGAGCATTAGGCTGCAGATCCAGGCTGGATGGATTATGATTATTTTATCCATTCATTCTCTGTGTGTCAATGTTTGTGTTCTAACACATGTGCAGGAGCTGGAGGCGGGACTAACAAACTGTGCTTTATTCTCATACTTGCACTTTGTTTGATTGACAGTGTTCGACTATTATTGCTTACTGATAATATTATGTTTGTTGATTGATCAGCTCGGGCGTGCACATGTGCAGTGCCCGTTACACGTTAACTTCCGGTTTACTTCCTGATATAGTCATGCGGAACTTATCTTCGACTTTCTCTTCAATAACAGTCATTAAGTTTATTTATAAGATTGTGAATACACATAATTTCTTGTCCAGCGGAACTCAACTCCTGCTGTGGGGGTGGGGTGCACCCCCAGCACGCCCCCAGCCTATGCCCTTGATCAGCTGCCTTCTGATGTTTCAGCAGCTGATACCGGGTTGGGTAGTATTCATTGCAGACTTTGCAGATATGCAACACCGCAGGTGGTTGGTGAATCGCGCATTGTGAATTTCAAACATACACGTACACAAAAAAAAAATTCACGAGCGCATGTATTATTGTTGATCGACATTTTTTATATTAAAAAGCGTACACAGACATCTTACCCCCTCCCCCTAGCGTACGTTTTGTATGCTTAGGAAAATGTTGAATACCCCCTTATTAAACATTCCTTAAGAAAAAACATCCAAGACGTTTGTACTAAAAACAACACATACAATGTTACACAACATTCTTTTGTCATAATAGGAGGTTGTCTGACCTCATTTCCTGTTACTGTGCACTGACGTTATATTGTCTAGTTGCCTGGCAATGGATTTCTCACATATTCCATAATCATAAGCTTCCAGGATAATTACCCTGATTCTCTCAAGACAGCATATCACATGTGTACCTGTTGGGCTGGTTTTCCTGCACAAATGGATAGCAGGTGATGAGGTAGGAGGGGATTGGTGTTGGCTCTGCCCCGATGTTCCCAGTGCCATCTCCTGATAGATTCATGCTCAAAAGAGCGGAGTCACCACCTTTCTTCTGTGGAATAAATGGCTCAACTTCAGCCGACAACTTTACATCCTACAGCCCAGGAGGAGACAGCCACACAGCCACACACACACACACACACACACACACACACACACACACACCTCTTAGCTAACATGCTCCCAGCTACCAGTTTACCATCAACATAAATGCCGCTGTAACCCATCATGTATAACATGATTGTAACTGAATAACACCAGTGAGTGTTGTACAGTACAATACAGTACAGTACATAGAGATGAAAGTATCAACACACCCATGACGTGTGAGTGTGTATGTGTGTGTGTGTGTGTGTGTGTGTGTAAGACAAAGCCATTGTTAAACCATGTCGAGTTGGTTGAACTAACTCCATCACCTCATCATGCTCACTGACTTCCCTGTCTGAATGTTCTCGCTCATCCTTCATACCCCTCTGGACCACTGACATACCTCTTTTTGACACTTGCGAGACCCCTCGGGACCACTGCAAGACCTCAATGGACCACCAAGAGACACCTCCGGAGACCTTTTTGATCCCACTGGGCTGTCTGTCGGAGCCCTCCGAATCACTTGGCAGACCCCTCTAGGTGGCCTGTCGGATTCAACTGGACCACCAACAGACCAATCTAGACATCATTTTGATCCCACTGTCCACAGTCAGACCACTCTTGACACCTGTTGAACCCATCCAGGTTGCTGGTCAGATACCTCTAGGCCAGCAACATACCCCTCTGCATGCATCCTATGGAATGCTTGCTGACCAGCAATATACCCTTATCTGACCCCCTGGACTGCCTGTCGGGCCGCACAGCCGGTAGTATCCCAGTGGTACAGGTATGTGACTGATTCCTTTTCATTCCTGTTCTTACTCCGAATTATTAGCATTAACACTGCTGAACTGTTAATGTTAAAATAAGTCACAAATGTAATAAACATAGAATGATATAACATTGCTCATATCTGTGAATTCAAAATAATCGAGAGGAACATGCCAATAAAGTAGAATTAATAGATGCTGCATTCATTGTTTACAAACTACAGACTGTATATGTGTGTGTGTGTGTGTGTGTATATTTATATATATATATATATATATATATATATATATATATATATATATATATATATATATATATATATATACACACACACACACACACACACACACACACACACATACTGGTCGTTCTCAAAAAATTTGCATATTGTGATAAAGTTCATTATTTTCTGTAATGTATTGATAAAAATTAAACTTTCATTTATTTTAGATTCATTGCACACCAACTGAAATATTTCAGGTCTTTTATTGTTTTAATACTCATGATTTTGGCATACAGCTCATGAAAACCCAAAATCCCTAGCTCAAAAAATTAGCATATCATGTTCAGGTAGTCTAAACGAGCTATTAACCTAATCATCTGAATCAACCAATTAACTCTAAACACCTGCAAAAGATTCCTGAGGCTTTAAAAACTCCCAGCCTGGTTCATTACTCAAAACCGCAATCATGGGTAAGACTGTCCAGAAGGCCATCATTGACACCCTCAAGCAAGATGGTAAGACACAGAAAAATATCTCTGAGCGAATAGGCTGTTCCCAGAGTGCTGTATCAAGGCACCTCAGTGGGATGTCTGTGGGAAGGAAAAAGTGAAAGAAGGGCCGATTCCAGACCTTGGGGGACCTGTGGAAGTAGTGGACTGAGTCTGGACGAGAAACATCCAGAGCCACCGTGCACAGGCGTGTGCAGGAAATGGGTTACAGGTGCCGCATTCCCCAGGTCAAGCCACTTTTGAACCAGAAATAGCGGCAGAAGCGCCTGGCCTGGGCTACAGAGAAGCAGCACTGGACTGTTGCTCAGTGGTCCAAAGTACTTTCTTCAGATGAAAGCAAATTTTGCATGTCATATGGAAATCAAGGTGCCAGAGTCTGGAGGAAGCCTGGGGAGAAGGAAATGCCAAAATGCCTGAAGTCCAGTGTCAAGTACCCACAGTCAGTGATTGTCTGGGGTGCCATGTCAGCTGCTGGTGTTGGTCCACTGTGTTTTATCAAGGGCGGGGTCAATGCAGCTCGCTATCAGGAGATTTTGGAGCACTTCATGCTTCCATCTGCTGAAAAGCTTTATGGAGATGAAGATTTCATTTTTCAGCACGACCTGGCACCTGCTCACAGTGCCAAAACCACTGCTAAATGGTTTACTGACCATGGTATTACTGTGCTCAATTGGCCTGCCAACTCTCCTGACCTGAAGCCCATAGAGAATCTGTGGGATATTCTGAAGAGAAAGTTGAGAGACAGCAGACCCAACACTGTGGATGAGCTTAAGGCCGCTATCGAAGCATCCTGGGCTTCCGTAACACCTCAGCAGTGCCACAGGCTGATTGCCTCCATGTCACGCCGCATTGAAGCAGTCATTTCTGCAAAAGGATTCCCGACCAAGTATTGAGTGCATAACTCAACATAATTATTTGAAGGTTGACTTTTTTTGTATTCAAAACACTTTTATTGGTTGGAGGAAATATGCTAATTTTTTTTATAGGGCTTTTTGGTTTTTCTTTACTTTTTTGCCAAAATTATCAATATTAAAACAATAAAAGGCTTGAACTACAGTGGTGGTCTAGTGGTAAGGCACAGGATCACTGATTCTAAGGTTGAGGGTTCGAGTCCCCACAAGGTTGTCAGTCTCCCCCCAGTGCAGCTTACTGGGTTATCAAAGGCGGGCCATGTCTCTCACTGTCTATGGTGAGAGGTGTGTAAAAGAACCATTGCTGGCGTTCGTAAAGAGTAGCTGCAAAGCCATCAACGTGTTTCTGTCCCGTGAAAAAAAGGGTTGTGACAGGAAGGGCATCCGACGTAAAAACCTCTGCCAAATCAAATGTGCAAATCAGATGATTCGCTGTGGCGAACCCTGAAAAAAAGTAAAAGCCGGAAGAAGAAGAAAAGGCTTGAACTACTTCCGTTGTGTGTAATGAATCTAAAATATATGAAAGTCTAATGTTTATCAGTACATTACAGAAAATAATGAACTTTATAACAATATGCTCATTTTTTGAGAAGGACTAATATATATATATATATATATATACACATATATACACACACACACACACACACACACACACACACACAGTCGGCCCCCAATTTACGAAGACCCCTTTGTACGAAATCCCCGGATTACGAAAAACATTTTCTTGAGTTTCCGTCCCCCGAAATACGAAACAACAACTCCCTCTTACGAAAAGAAATTCAAAATTTAAACACCAATCAAAATTTCACACGACGCGCCAGTTTCTCTCTCATTGGCTGTTTCTCAAAATCCAGCCCTGCTGGCTCCCAGATAGAGACAGAAGGAAGCTTCACGCTTTAGTTTTCAGTTTACATTTTTAGGTTGTTTAATTCAATAAATGTTTAATAAATGTGGGCGCATTTGAGCTTATCTGGCATCCCAATCCCTCAAGGAATCAAATTAAAGTTGAGTTTGTCAAGCAGGGAATGCGCTTTGAATTCCATGTCTTGTGTGCGTGGCCCGCAGCGAGCGCGCGAGAGAAGGAGATAGAGATAGAGCGAGAGAGAGAGAGAGAGACAGGTGTGTGTGTGTGTGTGTGTGTGTGTGTGTGTGTGTGTGTCTGTGTGTTAATAAAAATGTTTAATAATGGTTTAATTAATAAATATGTTAATAAAATGGTTTAATAAACAATTTTATTTTACTTTTAACACATATTCATGCAAAATTGGTGTACTTTTATCATTTTTAAAGGGTTTATGGGGTTTATCCAGTCCAAGGACTGGAGCCTTGGAACGAATTAGGCATTTAACATGTAAGATGTGACCCCTACTTATGAAATCCCCGAAATACGAAATGGGCTCTGGAACGAATTAATTTCATAAATTGTGGGTTGACTGTATACACATCTCTGTGATCTTTGTGTTTACACTGTTTTGCGGACTTTTGTAACCCGAAGCAAATACAGTAGGCCCTTGACTATTCGCGGTTTTGCACTCGCGGTTTGAGTACACACGGTCTGCCCAGCAACTGGCACATTATTCAAATTCAGCCAATGGCTGTCCTCCTTTCTGCTAATTGGTTGAGTCCCGCCCCTTTTTACTCATTCGCAAATTTTGTGCATGTGCTGTTGGGGTTTTTTTCTGTTTTTAATTACAGTAAGCACAGTTAAGCTCAGTCATGCCACCAAAACGCTGCACAACTTCTCTGGCTTCTGGTAAGGCACCGAAGCGCATTAAAAAAGTAATGACGCAGCATGATAAAGTTGAATTACTTGATATGCTTCGGGAAGGGAAAAGTTTTGCTGCAGTAGGGTGCCATTATAAAGTAAATGAGAGTACAGTCCGCTATATAAAGAAGAAAGAGAAGGCTATCAGAGCTAGTGTAGCATCGAGCTATTGTGGAAGTGCTAAGAAGGTGAATGTGCTAAGAAGCAAGGGAATCGTCAAGATGGAATCCGCCTCGGTATTCTGAATACAAGGCTTACAGAGGAAACATATCCCTTTAGACACAAAGATGGTTTGTAAGAAGGCACCGAGTTTACATTCTTAATTCAGCGGAGGCAGCGAAGGAGAACCACAACCAGGACCATCAACAGCATCAGCTGCAGAGCCTTTTCAAGCCAGTAAGGGTCGGTTTGATGGTTTTGTAAAATGTTACCAGATTAGAATTGGAAAAATCACACGGAGAAAGCGCAGCTGCAGATATACACGCTGCGGAGAAGTATCCTGATGAATTTCAGCAAATCATTATGTAAAATGGATACAAGCCAGAGCAGGTATTCAACTTTTTTTTTATTAGGTACTATATTCAACTTTAACTTAAGTTGGATAACTTGCGCCTAATCCTTTTCTTGAATGAATAAAACACTGTATGTTTCAATCCATCAGGTATTTAACATGGATCAGACAGGGTTGTTTTGGAAAAAGATGCCTTCCATAACATTCCTCATGAAGGATGTAATTACAGCCCAGGGTTTCAAAGTGCAAAAGGACAGAGTAACACTTGTTATGTGTGGTAATGCTGCTGGCTGGATGATGAAACCTGGACTTATTCATAAATCTGTAAATCCCAGATCTCTCAAGAACAAAAAAAACACCTTGCCTGTCTTCTGGATGCATAATTCCAAGGCTTGGATTTCAAAGGTCATAATATCCAACTGGTTTTATAAGTGCTTCAGCCCTCAAGCAGAACAATACCTCCATGAAAATGGAATGAAATTTCATGTGTTGCTGCTTATGGACAATGTTGCTGGTCACCATGCGGATTTGCATCATGAGCGAGTACAGATAGAGTTTCTTCCTCCCAACACCACATCCCTCCTCCAGCCTATGGATCAAGGGGACAAAATCTGCCAGTGAAGACGAAACAGAAGACCAGGAAGCTCCATCACAAGAGAACCAAGAGGATGATGGACTAACTCTAGAAAGGTTGATGGAATTCATGCAATCAGCAAAGTTATTGCAACAGAATATTAAATTATGGGACCCTAACATGGTTCGTTCACTACAGTTCTCAGATGGACTTTATTGTCTCTTGGCAACTTACAAAACCATTTTCACCACTATGAAAAAACAACAAAGCCAGCTTCCAATAACCATGTTCTGAACAAAGGCCAAGAAAACTTGTACTCAACCAACACTCGAAGAAAATACACCACCTCCTGTCTCTTCTGAAGTAATAATACTTTCTCCTGAAGAAACAACAGTTTCTTTTGAAGCGCTTGAAAATGATTAATCTGAACTGTTGCAAAGTTCTATAGTACTGTACAGTATTAAAATGTTTTAAGTTATTATTCCAGTACAGTACTGTACTTAAATTAATGTTTAGGATGTTTATGTGTGAGATTTTAGGTTTACAGTAGTCAAGTTTCTCCCTTTGGCATCCAGTTTGTTAATTACTGTACACTTCATGTTTTTCATGTCCTCAACAGTCCAATAAACAGTGCAAGGGTTCCCTCTAGTGGGCGTCTGAGAAGCATTTTTAACCACTAATGTGAAAATACACAGTGCTGTAACTGTATGATTATCAAATTATCAAACCATTTTATCACACTTCATCGCTGTGGTGACCCCTGAAAAAGGTAAAAAGCCGAAAGGAAAAGAAGAAGAAGAAGATCACTTCATGTTTTTTTATGATTATTTAGAGTACTTCGTCTTCTTGTCCTTTCGGCTTTTCCCTTCAGGGGTCGCCACAGCGAATCATCTGCCTCCATCTCACCCTATCCTCTGCATCTTTTTCTCTTACACCAACTGCCTTCATGTCCTCCTTCACCACATCCATGAATCTTCTCTTTGGTCTTCCTCTAGGCCTTCTGCCTGGTAGTTCCAATCTCAACATCCTACTACCAATAGACTCACTATCCCTCCTCTGTACATGTCCAAACCATCTCAATCTAGCCTCTCTGACTTTGTCTTCAAAACGTGCTGTCCCTCTGATGTGCTCATTCCTGATCCTATCCATCCTCGTTATTCCCAAAGAGAACCTCAACATTTTCATCTCTGCTACCTCCAGCTCTGCCTCCTGTCTTTTCCCCAGGGCCACTGTTTCTAAACCATACAACATCGCTGGCCTCAACACCGTCTTGTACACTTTTCCTTACATTTTTGCCGATACCTTCCTATCACACATCACACCGGACACTTTTCTCCAACCATTCCAACCAGCCTGCACACACTTCTTCACCTCTTTTCCACACTCTCCATTGCTCTGGATTGGTGAGCCTAAGTACTTAAAATCCTCCACCTTCCTTATCTCTGCTCCTTGTTTCCTCACCGTTCCTGTTGGGTCCTTGGCATTCATACACATGTATTCTGTCTTACTGAGGCTAACCTTCATTCCCCTCCTTTCCAGGGCATACCTCCACCTCTCTAGGTTTTCCTGCACTTGTTCTCTGCTCTCACTACAGATCACAATGTCATCTGCAAACATCATAGTCCATGGAGATTCTTGCCTAACCTCATCTGTCAGCCTGTCCATCACCATAACAAACAAGAAGGGGCTCAGAGCTGACCCTTGATGCAGTCCCACCTCCACTTTGAACTCTTCTGTCACACCGACAGCACACCTCACCACTGTCTTACATCTCTCATACATGTCCTGCACCACTCTAATATACTTCTCTGCCACTCCAGACTTTCTCATGCAATACCACAGTTCCTCTCTCGGCACCCTGTCATATGCCTTCTCCAGATCCACAAAGGCACAATGTACCTCCTTCTGACCTTCTCTGTACTTCTCTATTAATGTCCTCAGGGCAAACACTGCATCTGTGGTGCTCTTTCTTGGCATGAAACCAAACTGTTGTTCACAAATGCTGACCTCTGCCCTTAGTCTTGCTTCCACCATTCTTTCCCATAACTTCATCGTATGGCTCATCAACTTTATCCCTCTGTAGTTGCCACAACTCTGCACATCTCCCTTGTTCTTAAAAATGGGCACCAGCACACTTCTCCTCCATTCCTCTGGCATCCTCTCACTCTCTAAGACCTTGTTGAATGTTCTTGTCAGAAAATCTACTGCTACCTCTCCTAGATGTCATCAGGACCAGCTGCCTTGCCATTCTTCATCCTCTTCAATGCTCTCCTCACTTCACCCTTACTAATCTTTGCTACTTCCTGGACCTCACCAGTCACCTCTTCTACTCTTTGTTCTGTCTCATTTTCCTCATTCATCAGCTCTTCAAAGTACTCTTTCCATCTTCCCAGCACACTTCTGTCATCAGTCAATACATTTCCCTCTCTGTCCTTAATCACTCTAACTTGCTGCACATCCTTCCCATCACTATTTCTCTGCTGTTCCAACCTGTATAAATCATTTTCTCCATCTTTACTTTCCAACCGAGCATACAAGTCATCATACGCCCTCTGTTTGGCCTTTGACACCGCTACCTTCGCCTTACGCTGTGTCTCCCTGTACTCCTGTTTACTCTCTTCGGTCCTCTCTATGTCCCACTTCTTCTTAGCTAACCTCTTCTTTTGTACACACTCCTGCACTTCCTCATTCCACCACCAAGTCTCCTGATCTCCTCTCCTTCCAGATGACACACCAAGTATTCTCCTACCTGTCACCCTGATCACATTAGCTATAGTTGTCCAGTCATCTGGAAGCACTTCCTGACCACCCAAAGCCAGTTTCAACTCCTCCTTGAAGACAACACAACACTCCTCCTTTTTCAGCTTCCACCACTTTATCTTCTGCTCTGCCTTTGCCTTCACCTTCCTCACCATCAGCGTCATCCTGCACACCACCATCCTATGCTGTTTGGCAACAACACTCTCACCCGCTACTACTTTGCAGTCACTGACTTCCTTCAAATTACATCGCCTACACAAGATGTAGTCTACCTGTGTGCTCCTACCTCCGCTTTTATAAGTCACTCTCTGCTCCTCTCTCTTCTGGAAGAAAAGTATTTACCATAGCCATTTCCATCCTTTTTGCAAAATCTACCAACATCTGTCCTTCTGCGTTCCTGTCCTGGATACCACACCTGCCCATCACTTCCTCGTCCCCTCTGTTTCATGCACCAACATGTCCAGTGAAGTCTGCCCCAATGACTACTCTTTCATGTTTGGGGGTATTCTGCATCACTTCATCTAACTCACTCCAGAATGTCTCCTTCTCTTCTAGCTCACATCCTGCCTGTGGGGCATAAGCACTAACAACATTGAACATCATGCCTTCAATTTCTAACTTGAGACTCATCACTCTGCCTGACATTCTTTTCACTTCTAGAACATTCCTGACAAACTCCTCCTTCAAGATGACTCCTACTCCATTTCGCTTCCCATCCACGCCATGAAAAAAACAGCTTAAACCCTGCTCCTAAGCTTCTAGCCTTGCTACCTTTCCACCTGGTCTCCTGAACACACAGTATGTCCACCTTCCTTCTCTGCATCATGTCAGCCAGCTCTCTACCTTTTCCTGTCATAGTTCCAACATTTCATAGTTCCAACATTTCATTTAGAGTACAGTAGAGTTAAATATAATGCAATGCTTCCTTCTAGTGGGTGTCTGATCAGCATTTTTAGCCACTAGTGTGCAAATTCAGTACAGTACACAGTGCTGTGTGTTCATCCAAATTTTCAAACCATTTTTTTGTATTACACTTGATGTTCTTTTACATATATGTACAATAATATATGTATACAGTACTGTGTACTATATATATATATATATATATATATATATATATATATATATATACACACACACACACACACACACACACAGAGAGAATATTATATTTTATATATATATATATATACACACATACATATACACACAGATGCTCCCCGACTTATGTTTTTAATTGGTTCCGGACGGCCGAACGCAAGTTGAAAGTGAACGTAAGTTGTTCCAGTGATGTATGACGTGTGACGCTCATACTGTACTATACATCCATAAATACCATTACCGTATCTCATAAAACACCCCTAAATCAATTATTATAAACTGTATTCTGAACATTGTAAAATAATATCAAATATATCAAATAATAATATTAATTTCAAATAAGTCACTTATTTATACCGAGTCACTTTACATGAAGCTTAAAACAGTCAATCAACGCTTATAATATGCGAGATGCTCAATACCGAAAGTAGTGTACTTGCGAAAGTAGTGTACTTGCTGTGGGTTATACGGACTTCCAGTCTTTCAAGTGCACAAGAGTGCCGTTGAACTCGTTTAGAACACAGCTTGCACTGATGCAGTCTCCCAGCAAAGTGGAGAGTTCTTTCTTTTGTGTAAGTAAGTAAGAAAACTTTATTCAAGAGATGCATACAAAGAACAAGTTCAAATCCTAATGAATATTAATATAAAAATAAGAATACACTCTTAGGATTTTGCTTAAAGATAATAAACATAAAGATTGTGCCGATCTGAGCAGATAGTTAATTCATCTCTGATTCAACGCTTCTGACCAACCATATTTACTTCGGTTTACAAAAGTCCGCAAAACAGTGTTGGTAACACGCTATATAACTGAGATATATATCTATTATCTATCTATCTATATTATATATATATATATATATATATATATATATATATATATATATATTTTATATACATATATACACGTTCAGTCTGTAGTTTGTAAACAATGAATGCAGCATCATTACGTCAGCTTATACGTAGGTACGGCTAAACTCAAAATTTGAAGAAAAAAAAAAAATGTAAAATCGAAAAAGAGTAAAACGGATGAACACAAGTTGGGGAGTGCCTGTGTATGTATATATATATATATATATATATATATATATATATATATATATATATATAGAGAGAGAGAGAGAGAGAGATAGATAGATAGATAGATAGATAGATAGATAGAGATAAATATAGATAGATATAGATAGATAAAGTATGCTGTGTACTGTTTATATATTTTATTATTAAATATCACACTACAAAATTAAAACGTTTTTCTGAACCATGACTACATTTTACTACATTAATACTGTATTCATGAGTAAAACTGTCTGTAGAATGAGTTTCAGAAACATATTTTATTGCATGGAATAGATACATAGTATTTTACTGCTGGCTGCTCGTTCGCGCATGTGACTTCATACGTGGGGTTTTATTTCTGGGTACAGAACTCGCGGATTATCTCGATTCGCGGGAAGGGCCAGAACTGTACCCCGCAAATGTCAAGGGCCTACTGTATGGTTGGTCACAAGTGTAAGTCTACTAGCATGGGCGCAAGTCTCATACACAGAGATGAATTAACTGCTCAGATTAGTACAATCTAATGCATACTCGGTTAAGCAAAGAGAGTTGTAAAATGAATGAAAACCTGAATGCACAAATTATAAAACAATTACAGGTATTTATTATCTTTTAGCAGAATCCTTAGAGTGTATACTTATTTTTATATCAATATTCATTAGGATATGTACTTGTTCTTTGTATGCATCTCTTGAATAAAGTTTACTTACTTACACAAAAGAAAGAACTCTCTGCTTTGCTGGGATTCACATCAGTGCAGGCTGTGTTCTAAACGAGTTCAACGGCACCCTTGTGCACTTGAAAGGCCGGAAGTCTGTATAACCCACAGCAAGTACACTACTTTCGCAAGTACATTGACTTATTTGAAATTAATGTTGATATTATTTGATATAGTTGATATTATTTTACAATGTTATGTTTATAAAAATTGATTTAGTTGTGTTTTATGAGATACGGTAATGGTATTTACGGATGTATAGTACAGTACGAGTGTCATACGTCAACTTATGTTCGGCCGTCCGGAACCAATTAAAAATGTAAGTCGGGGAGCGTCTGTATGGAGATATTCAACTAACAAGTCCGACATAAACTAATAAACTTCTGAATAAAATAAAACTCAGTGCCTCTGCTTATAATAAATACCACATTATATTTACATACATCACACATGCGCCTCTTCTTGACGTCAATACACGGTGTGCTCTGTACGTTTAAACACAATCACTACTGCATACACAGTTTCCACTGGGGTCAGTAGTTCTCTGATTCTCATTTTCTGTGAGTCACACAAAAATATTGTGCAGCTTAGTGAACTTCTGTCCAAATCTGCTTTATATACCAATCATGCTACCGGTCTCATAATAACTGTGTTCTTCAGGCAGTCTTCATCATCACTTTCATTCAATCATCATCATCATCATCATCATCATCACATCTCTTTATTCCACTCTCACCTTGTTCGGATCATTTTTACCTCTACAAGAAGAGTTTTGGCAAAAGTACCATAATCACCAGAACTTGTGAATCATTGATTAGGTAAAAGGTGAAGGTCAGTGCAAGGTCACAAAGTTTAACTGCACTTTTAACTTCAAAATGAGTGTCAAGACACATGCTATTACTATGGAACTCCAAAAGGAAACTATATATGGGTTTTCAAATGAGAAAATTAACTTTGAACTTGAGCAACCTTCAAAAAAGATCAAACCCAGCCCTCAAAAAGGAGACTGTTCAGCTCACTTGGTCTCATCCATTTACACTATATCATCAGATGAATGTGGTGTGAGCAGGCAGTGGTGTGGCTTAGTGGTTAATTAAGGTGATGGGTTCCTGATCTGAAGGCCAGCTGTTCAAGCCCCGCTGATTTTCCTTTTGTTTGGTTTGTGTAAAAAAAAAAAAAAAAAAAAAAAAAAAAAACTATTTTGAGGCACAGCTGACTGGTAATGCACAACATCTTATGTCACACTCTGCAGGATTTATTTTTTAAAGGAGATTTAGAATCCTTTCAATTGTTTCACACAGTAACGATCCTACTGGGGCATAGGGCGTGACGGTGAGGTAGACGACCCAACCCGTTAACACATCTGGCTGCACCCCGTCCTTTGCTTCATGGGACAGATATTATTTTTTTCTTTATAAAAATACATGAAAGACTCGAGCACATTCATTCATTTTCTGAACCACTTAACCCTAATTAGGGTCGCGGGGATCTTAATCTAAATGTTTTTGATGTAAGCAGAATTGTAATTTAATTGTCTCTGCAGTCACTTAAATTGATGCAACACATTGTTGTTTTATATTAACATGAAGGAAAAAGGGGAAGACCATTATATGGAGTGTTATTTGATTTTAAATGTCAAAAAAGGATTTGTGGCTCCCAGTGTTTTCTTTAATGTGGAAAACAGGTCCAAATGGCTCTTTGAATGGCAAAGGTTGCCGAGCCCTGAACTAGAAGTATCCAGAATACTAAGGCATGTTCCATTCTGATGATGACTTTGTTTCATACAACATTCACCTTCTTAGCACTTCTGCAGCAAAATGTTTTCCTTCCTTCTACTTTTTCATGCAGCGCCATTACCTTTTTCTGGCGCTTCGGCGCCTTACCAGAAGCCTGAGAAGGTGTGCAGAGTTTGGGTGGCATGAAAGAGCTTATCAGTAATTAAAAACACAGACATTAAAAAAAGCACATGCACAAAGTGAGCGCAAATGAGGAAAAGCGTGCGTTACATCATCTCAACAGGAAGAACAGCCATTGGCTGAATTTGAACCACGTGACAGTTGCTCTGCCATCTGCAAATATGCAGAGCCACGAGTGCAAAACCACAAATAGTCAAGGGCCTACTCTACCTTTTATTAATATTATTAATTTAATTTGCTTGAAGGATGTTTCATGAAGCCAATATGTTCAGATATTACAAAAAAATTTGGTTTGTGTCCTCTCTGTACCACTGACCTGATATTTATAGATGAATATACATACATAGTCAACAGATACAGGCAAAACTGGTGATCGAGCCTATAAATAGATTTCTTAACACAATGTCCAGACAGGATGTTACTAAGAATTTCAGTAGAATGTCGAAACAGATCAGCTGTTCAGGCTCATAATGATTAAAACAGAGAATGTAATAATACTGCTGAGACTTAAAAGAAAACATTACATTACATTTATAAAGATTATATACAGTTGCAGAATTCTTCCAAAACAAAGGAACAGCGTATGTGTGCACGAACTCATTAAGTCCATCAACACATTACAGACCAGCTATAACATCAGTAACAGGGACTAGTGTGGGGATGAACACTAAAAATTTAGCACACAATAGAATCACGCAAAAAAAGATGACATCATAGTGTGAAGTGTGTGACTGAGGGCACCAACAGAAGTTCCAGATGTGCATTGTGTGTGTCAGGCACTGCGGTCTATTGTTCTTTCACTCTCTCTCGGAGAAAAATAAAGGGATTATTGTCAAAAAAAAGAATGAAAGTGTATGCGTGTCCTCTGAACCCAATAACCCTACCAACATCATATATTACTAGAGTTTAGATTATCATGATAATTGCTGTAATCATCATCGTTATTATTAATAATCAAGAGTTTCAAAAAAGATTGACATCTTATATATTGACATGATATATATATATATATATATATATATATATATATATATATATATATATATATATATAGATGCGTGTGTGTCTGTGGAATGGTGTGAATGCAGTGGAACCAGATTCGTCACTTTGACTAAAACCAGCAGCAGAAAAAATGCAAATGACAAAAATACCACAGAGTTTCACTCACGCTCTCTCTCACTCACTCACACACACACACACACACACACATTCTGTCTCTCTTTCGCGCTCTCTCTCTCTCTCACACACACACACACACACACACACACACACACTCTCTCGCGCTCTCTCTCACACACACACACACACACACACACACACACATTCTGTCTCTCACACACGCACACACACACACACACACACACTCATTCTGTCTCACACACACGATTACATACACATTCTGTCTCTCTCCCACTCTCTCTCTCTCACACACACACATTCTGTCACACACACACTCATACACACACGCTCACACACACACACACACACACATGCTGTCTCTCTCACACACGCACACACATTCTGTCTCTCACACACACGCGCGCGCACGCACGCACACACATACACACACACACACACACATTCTGTCTCACACACACACTCGATTACATACACATTCTGTCTCTCTCCCACTCTCTCTCTCACACACATTCTGACACACACACTCATTGTATCTCACACACACTCATGCTGTCTCTCTCTCTCACGCGTACACACACACACACACATTGTGTTTCGCACACACACACACACACATATATACATACACACACACATTCACTCTTGCTCTCTCTCTCCCATACACACACAAATCTACCTCAAGAAACTAAAGGACAGCTTCGCGTTCATTTGTGTGTATTATTCTTAATACGATTATTATTATTACTATTAATAATAATAATAATAATAATAATAATAATAATAACCGACTCGGTACATTCAGTAGGTTGATAGATTTATAATTAATCGAAAATAGTTTGTGAGTGAATATTTGCAATAAGTGGTCGTGGATGTAGCATTAATATTAGCATTAGCTCGCTGAAATACTGCGCGTCAAATAAATAAACAATAGATATTTTATTATTATTTGCGACACGAAACACATTGTTTAGAAATAACACTGTAAACACATACCCCATCATTAGATCAATGTCTTTAAAGTTATTTTAAAATGCTTTAAATAAGAAATAAATTGCCGATGTTTCGTGCTAATTTGGCTAACAGCGGAATCAGCTGTCATAAATGTTTTCCCCACCCACATTCAGCAAATTCCCGCCTATTCTGTGCTAAGATTGGCAACCTACAACACCAGATCGTAAATAACCAACCATAACACGTTAATAAAAAGGTATTATCCAATCGGAATACATCAGGCGGAAACGATCAGAATACAGGTGGGATTAAAAACATTTCCGCGCAGTAGCGATCCTGTGGAAAGTAAAGAGAAAATAAAGCGGTCTACCTTGTTGTCGCCACTTTCCATTATCGGTTCCCGTTCTGGAACTGCATTGAACGCCTTTACAATGGTCAAGAATTGAAGAAGTGGACTTGATTCATTGCTCGAGTTGAGCCCTCAGGATTAAACGGTAACGGTGTATACGTGAAGAGACAGAAATGCGAGAGCCGTCGAACCACAGCGTCATCTGAAACGGAAGCCGCGCAGGGACATTCCAAAGCCGCGTACGCACATCAGCGCGTCATTTCACTGGCCAAGCCCACAATAACTGGTTGATCTTTCGGTGCTACGTTCATGAATCTATCACTGGATTTTGTGCCTTCTTGGCATTTTAAGCAATACAATTTAGAAAAAAACTTACAGTGACAAATGTATCTTTTTGTGTTAGCCACTGTCCATTATCCAGTACACTCCTCACATTAAAGTCAATCAACCCAATGACCAATCCCTATTCAGCATTGTTCCCAATGACCAATCCCCATTCAGCAATGTTACTGAAGACCAATCCTTATTAAGCACTGTTTCCGATAACCAATCCCTATTCAGCACTGTTCTCAATGACCAATCCCTATTCAGCACCGCTCCCAATGACCGATCCCCATTCAGCAATGTTCCTGATGACCAATCGCTATTCAGCCCTGTTCCCGATGACCAATCCCTATTCAGCACTGTTCCCGATGACCAATCCCTATACAGCACTGTTCCTTATGACCAATCCTTATCTGCCCTCATCCCAAAAACCAACCGTCACTGCTGCTAATGACCCATCACTAATCACTACTCACTGATGACCAGTTGCTGATATATCACCACATTTACTGTAGCTCTTTTTGAGACGAATAAATCCAGAATAGACATTCCGAGTACTGTCAGGTGAAATGAATACAAATGATGATGTTGCCACAGTGCCACCTGTTGATACTGAGGTGTATTATACAGGAAATCAAGAGTCAATAGACACAATTCGCATTACGACTGCCCATGTGCGGGAACGTGACCCAACAGCTGATCCAAGGGTCACTGCTACCAAACTTTATTGTAGCCACTTGCTGTTGTATAGAAATATATCCGAACAACTGCCACTTAAAGTCTGCCTTAAGCCTTAAATGCCGGGTGCGCATTGTGCCGTAGTGAACTGTGGGAACGGATCATCTTGAGCGTTGGAAAAAGCTAGTTTGCAGTATACTAGTCCTTCTAAAAAAATTGAATATTGTGATAAAGTTCATTATTTTCTGGAATGTACGGATAAAAATTAAACGTTCATATATTTTAGATTAATTGCACCCCAACTGAAATATTTCAGGCCTTTTATTGTTTTAATATTGATGATTTTGGCATACAGCTCATGAAAACCAAAAATCCCGATCTAAAAAAATTAGCATATTGCATCTGACCAATAAAAAAAAAAAAGTGTTTTTAATACAAAAAAAGTCAACCTTCAAATAATTATGTTCAGTTATGCACTCAATACTTGGTCGGGAATCCTTTTGTAGAAATGGCTGCTTCAATGCGGTCTGGCATGGAGGCACTCAGCCTGTGGCACTGCTGAGGTGTTACGGAAGCCCAGGATGCTTCGATAGCGGCCTTAAGCTCATCCACAGTGTTGGGTCTGGTGTCTCTCAACTTTCTCTTCACAATATCCCACAGATTCTCTATGGGCTTCAGGTCAGGAGAGTTGGCAGGCCAATTGAGCCCAGTAATACCATGGTCAGTAAATCGGTGGTTTTGGCAATGTGAGCAGGTGCCAGGTCGTGCTGAAAAATGAAATCATCTCCATCAAGCTTTTCAGCAGAATGAAGCATGAAGTGCTCCAAAATCTCCTGATAGCTATCTGCATTGACCCTGCCCTTGATAAAACACAGTGGACCAACATCAGCAGCTGACATGGCACCCCAGACCATCACTGACTGTGGGTAATTGACTCAAACGTGCGAATCATTCGCTGTGGTGACCCCTAAGAAAGGGAAAAGCCGAAAGGAAATCTCACTCAAACAATTCCTCAAACCCGATATTGGTGAAACAGCAGCTTCTCTTACTTCACAAAACATAAACCGTCAGTTTCACACCAAGCTTTCTCACAGGACTCTGAGTCTTTCATTAACCTATAATAATTATAATCACCCATCACTCTGCTTGTTATTATTTGGATTCAAATCCTTTGCACATCACAGTCACATAATCCCTACACTTTTCTTTTCCTGCTCAGGCAAAAGGACATTTTTGATTGGCCCAGCAGAAAATTGAGCGGCTAGTAATTGGCCTGTTTTTGTCGGTACCTAAAACCCAGAATGCACCTGAGTTCAGTAAAAACCACACCATCCATATAGAACCACCTCTTTAACCACATAGACAGAACCTGCAACTCGCTGCAGTCCAGGAAACAGTGAAACACCGTCGCTTTGAGGGAACAGAACAGACACCTTTCATCAACACCTCCATGTAAAACCCTCCACTGTAAGGCTCCACCCCTTTTTGTTAACATTGGTTTGTACAGTGCTCACTTCTGGTTTCAATCCCAGGTGGACCCTCCATACTGCGTCAATCTGACCTCCTAGTTTCTCTCTATTTGAGACTTTCACCATCAGTTTGTACATTATTTTACCCGAAGTGGTACACAGATGTACAGGTCCTGACACACCGTGTTCTATAAACCAACCAGAATAGTCTGTATAATCTAGAGCGAGGCTCTCCACAGGAAAAGAGTCTGTGTCTCCAAGGGGTAAAACACTGTTGGTTCAGGAGATGTTGCAGGAGTGTTCATCTGGGCAGAGCTGGTTTTTCCAGACCCTCAGCGTGTCTCCCAGAAGTCTCACCGAAGAAACCCTGACAGCAGCAGAGAGAGCAGTGGGGTCCTCCAGGTATGTACCACACAGGTCAAACATGTGCCCAGTGTGGTGATGTGTGCCGCTCCAGACTTCTATGCGATGGACGGACCAGCAGTCTGTCGCACATTAAAACGAGTCCCACAGACAACAGGCTCTTTGAGAATCCAGAACTGTGAGACATGTGTCTGTGATTTTTTCTTTTTAAAAAGTCCCCAAATTTTAAAAAGATTCTGGTAAAACTCTGGAAAGACTTTCAGGTCATGTTTGTTGAAGTTCATTAAAAACAGAGTGCCCTGCAGTCCCGGTTTCCAGTACCAAGCTAAAACAGCAACAGCTGTGGGCTTCCTCACCCGGTCTTTTGGTCCAGTCAGCAGTCTCCTGGATGAACTGGAGCCTAAACATTGCTCCCTTGCTGGCCAGATGTATAAGACCCTGTTCCCCTTCTTCTTTTGGGAAGAAGACACTTTGTGGGAACCAATGCAGCTGGTCCCAGAAGCAGCTGACGATCTTAGCATGGGCTTTTGCAAATAGGGTTACAGGGGGGTCTATGCAGGAGAGAAGGTGGGCAAAAACATGAAAGCAATCAGCTTACTGATGATTAAAACACAAGTTTTAAAAGACATTTTCAGTAAAATCCATTTCCATTTTTTGAGACTCCTCCCACTTTCTCTTAAACATTTTCCCAGTTCTTTTTTACAGTGGTTTGGTCGCCAAGGTAGATTCCCAGGTAGTTGATCCCACCCCTTTTCCAGGTGAGACCGCCAGACATGAAGATTCCCCACGGCTCGTCTCCCACCTGCAGAGCTTTATTTTTTCCCCAGTTTACCTCGGCAGACGAGATTTCACTAAAATTTTTAACATTGTTGGTTAAAAAATTAATATCACTCTGGTTTTAATGGCAATAATAAGATCGTCTGTGCATGCACATAGTTTAAAAATCGAATCACAATTAAGGACCTTGAACCCAGAGAGACCTGTTCTAAGTCAGTGTAAGAGAGGCTCTATTGCAATGGAGTAAAGCAGGCCCAATAGGGGGCAACTCTGCCTGATACTCCTCTGCACTTTAAAACAAGCAGTCAAACCACCATTGATCTTTAATACACTCTCAATGTCGCCATAGAACGCCCGAATCCTAGCAATGAGACTCGGGCTAAGCTCAGACCCCTCCAGTATCCGCCAGAGGTTGGTGTGTTCAACCCGATCAAATGCCTTTGCTTGATCCATAGAAATGAGACCAAGTTTCACTCCCAATGAAATGTCCTGAATTAAAAAGACATTGTCTGTTTTCAGTTTGTCTGGTACACAGTAGGTCTGGTCTACCTTCTCCATCACTTTCCTCAACCTGTTCACCAGGACCTTGGGGATGAGCTTGCCATCCATCCAGAGCTAGTAGGCAGTGTATCAGCCTCCTCTGTCCGTTTTTCCTTTCCAGCCCAAAGAGGGATTTGATAGAGGGAGAATCCATCAAAGGAACATTTTGGAACCGGCTCCGTACCACAGCACCCCTGGTGGCGACGCCTAGCCTGTCAGCTAACATGCGCTTTTTGCCTTTGAAGACTTCAATATGTCTTCTTTCTCCTGTGGACTCTGCCAAAGTTTGCAGCTCTACCTTCTCTCACTCCAAATCCTAAATGTATCTGACCAAGTTCCTGGAAACATTGCGAGTGCACTGCAGGCACAGAGATTTAATTTTACTTTTCCCGTTGTTCCACCACTCCTGCAAAGAACTAAAACCAGACTTTGTGTGTCTAAAATTGTTCCAAAAAACACTAAAAGCTTTTCTAAAACTGTGGTCAGATAAAAGTGTTGCGTTGAAATGCCAGTTTCACTTCCACACCTGAAGTTGTTGATTAAAATACAAAACTCAACCAACAAAAATATTAAAATGATGTTTAAAACAATAAAATCTGTTGAGCCTGGCCACGAACAGTAGTCCATCGTTCCAGGGGAGCCAGGTGTACTGCCGGCCTCTGCTGTAGAAGTTTCTCCATACATCTAAGAGCTCGTGTGTCTCTACAAGTTTCTTTAACTTTTTTGCGAGGCCGTGTGGGGTTCAGGGTCATTTCGGACTAAAATATGATTCTCTGTACAATTACAATCTCCAAGAACCAGGCACTCGTTCCGACTGCACCTCTGTATCACATGGTCCAGGGTGTGTAAAAAGAGAAGTTTCTCTGTGCTGCGGTTGGAGCGTAAACATTTAAAAACATGTTAACCCTTTCCAGCTCTGCTGTAATTTTTAAAATATGAGCCGCCATCATATCTTCAACAGTAACAGAAACCGGGTTAAAATGTTGTGCCTGGAGCATATGCGTCGGACCCAAAGATGCAGGCCACCATAAGAAGATTCAACGATTTTATTTTGCACTTGGAACTCTACATCATGGGAATAATTAATCACTGGAAACTGTTTGAGCACGAAGCAGGATACCAGGAGTTAGAGAGAAAGCAGAGAAACAGAATCACTGGGAAGGACAATCTTCTGCCGTCCGAGGGAAGCGCGCCGCTCCTATTTATAGCTTGCTGATTGCTGATTGCTGCATGGAAACAGGTGTGCTCTCTGGACCTCACCTGCAGATAGCAGCCACGCCCCTCGCCAACGCTTGCAATGAATCAAGAGCGAGTTAATGCCGCCAGCCAGCACAGACCATAAGATAAAATCTTGGGAAACACCCCCCCCCCCCCATCCCCAACTATTGCTACTATTGCCACTATTACTACTATTACATTACATTACATTACATTATTGTTACTATTGCTACTATTACAACTATTGCCACCTGGCGCCCAACCAGGCTTGTCTGGGAACTGACAATAAAAGTCATTTGATAAGTCCGGGTCCAGGATTAGGGAGCGAGGAATCCAGGAGCATTCTTCAGGGACATACCCCTCCCAGTCCACTAGGTACTGAAAACCTCGACCCTGTCTGCGTACATCGAGGATGCGATTGACGGTGTATGCGGGGTGTCCATCAATCAGCTGGGGAGGAGGGGGTGGGGGGTCGGTGGGGAGGTGGAGGGGACTTTCCACCAGGGGTGTAATCAGAGATACATGGAATACTGGGTGTACTTTGAGTGAGGATGGGAGTTTTAGTCGGATGGCGCTGGGGTATATAATTTTTTCTATCATGTAGGGCCCAATGTACCTGGGAGACAATTTCATGGAGTCGACTTGCAGAGGCAGGTCCCGGGAGGAGAGCCAAACTTGTTGCCCGACCGTGTAGGGAGGTACCGGGGTTCGATGACAATTGGTGATTCTCTGGTTTCGGGCCACTGTTCATTCCAGGGCAGCATGTGCTTCTCTCCAGACCTAGCGTGCTCTGAGAAACTGCGCTTGGACGGATGGAACGGCCACTTCGACCTCCTGGCTGGGAAACGGGAGGCTGGAAACAATTGATCACCATAAAGGGGGATATCCCGGTGGTGGCGCAGACCAGAGAGTTGTGTGCATATTCCATCCATGGGAGGTGTGTGGCCCAGGAGGCATGGGAGACGGGAGGCGATGCAGTGCAGAGAGGATCCAAGGCTTTGATTCATTCGCTCCGCCTGTCTGTTCAACTGAGTATCGTAGCCGGAGGTCAAGCTACAGGAGACTCCCAAGGTGTCGCAGAACGCCGTCCAAACTCTAGATGCAAACTGGGGGCCCCGATCCAAAACGACATCCTGGGGGATGCCATGGAGGCGAAAGACATGCTGGACCAGGAGACGAGCTGTTTCCATCACCGAGGGGAGTTTGGGTAGGGCGACGAACTGACTGTCGTTAGGATGACTGTGTTGCCCTTGGACGGGAGTAACCCGTTACATGCATGATGGGAGGACTTGCTCTGGGCACAGGTGGCGCAAGCTCCCACAAACTCCTTGGTGTTGGCTGCTATTGTTGGCCACCAGAAGCATTGTTGGAGTAGGAAGAGAGTTCCATGGGCTCTGGGGTGGCAGGCTAATTTTGATGAGTGTGCCCACTGGAGCACTGGGGTTCTGGCCAGCGGGGGAACATATAGTCGAACTTGGGAGCACCCTACGGGCTCCAGTTCCCCCTGATGGGCATTCTGAACTAGCCGTTCAACCTCCCATTGAGCTGCTCCAAGTATACAGGAGGCGGGCAGGATGGTCTCCATGGTAGTCTCTTCCCCTGAGGAGAACTGCCTGGAGAGAGCGCCTGGCTTCGTTAGTGTGTACGTTAGTGTGAAGTTAAATCTTCCTAAGTAGAACGACCATCGTGCCTGACGGGAGTTCAACCTCTTGGCCGTACGGAGGTAAGATAGGTTTTTATGGTCGGTCCAGACTACGAAGGGGTGGGCTGCTCCTTCCAGCCAGTGCCTCCACTCTTGGAGCGCCAAGACCACCACCAGCAGCTCACAATACCCAACATCATAGTTCTGTTTCGCCGGGGACAAGCAATGGGAGAAGAAGGCACATGGGAGACTGTTGGGAGAGGACCGCCCCCACGCCCGAAGCTGAGGCGTTGACTTCCACCACGAACTGCAGCAAGGGGTCCGGATGGATCAGTACGGGCGCATTGACGAATTTAGCCTTCAGCCTGTCAAACACCGCCTGGGCACTTGGGGACCACTGGAACGGTGTTTTGGGTGATATCAACTGTGTGAGGGGGGCTGCTAGGCGGCTGTAGTCCTGCACAAACCGGTGATAGAAGTTTGCGAACCCCAGGAACCTCTGCAGCTGTTTCCGCGTCCCCGGAGTCGGCCACTCCGCCACTGCTTTCACCTTCACCGGATCCTTGTTGAAGACCTCTTTCAGGATGCTTAGCATGCTGGCTAAGTCCAGATACTCCAGGTCAACCGGGGTTCGTGAAGCTTGGGAGGTCACTGCCGCTATTAAGCAGTGTTGCAGACAGTAGTCACTCCAGCTGCGTATGGTGAGGGTGTGCCAGTCGATGTGGGGATTGTGGGTCTGCAACCATGGCCACTCCAGCACCAGGGGAGAGAGAGGGGCAGAGAGAACAAACAGCTCCAAATATTCCTGACGGTTCCCAGACAGACTGAGTTTAAATGGCTTGGTCTTGTGCGTGACGCGAGCTATGAGTCGACCATCAATGGCCACTACCTCCTTGGGGGTTTTGAGTTCATATACGGGTAGGTCGTGGAGCTCAACCATCCCTGGATCGATGAAGTTAGCATCAGCGCCTGAGTCAATGAATACGTCCACAGCATAGGAGTGTTGTGCGGAGTACAGTGTACCTTGAACTTGCAGGCACTTCCCGGGTGTCGTGGAGAATCCTCTCGTCACTGCCCCTCTCCTAGCTGTCGGATTCTGTCACGCGGGACACTGGGCGAGGTAATGGCCCTTCTCGGTGCAGTAGATACAGAGACCGTTGGTCCATCGCCGATGCTTCTCCTCCGCCATCAGCCTGGTGTGGCTCACTTGCAGGGGCTCTTGACCCTCATCCTCCCTCAGAGGAGGGAATGGCGAGGAGGTTCGAGGTGGGGCCTCCTTAGGCCTCGTGGAGGCGCTCGAAGACGGGTAGACAAGACTGGTCCGCTTCTCCCGGGATCTATCCCTCTCTCTCAGCCGGTTGTCCAGCCGGGTAGACAAGGTGATCAAATCCTTGAGAGCGGCCATCTCATCTCTTGCTGTGAGCTCGTCTTTCAGCCTTTCATTTAGACCCCGCAGGAAAGCCCCCTGGAGCGCGAGGTCGATCCCGAATCGGATGGCATACTCTGCTACTGACTGCAAGCCTTGCCGGATTCGTAGGAGCTGGAAGCTCGCCTCCTCCCCTTTCGCCAGATGATCGAAAACCTTTTTCATTTCTCGAATGAACTGGTAAAAATGGGAGCATAATTCCGGGGTATGGGTGGCGACCGCTAGTGCCCAGGACAAGGCTTGCTCCGTGAGTAGGCTCATAGTGAAAGCGGTTTTAGCTTGATCAATGGAGTATGTGAGTGACTGCTGGCTGAAGACGAGCGAACACTGATGGAGGAATTGTGCGCAGGAAACGATCGTGCCCGAGTACCTGGCTGGTGTGGGAATGAGTGTTCTCAGTGTGCGGGGAGTATGTATAGCTGGTGCTGGATATGCCGAAGCGTGAGTGGGCGGGGTTGTGGTAGCGAGTTGGGTGGCGATGGCGTCCATCCTTCCGCCAAGTTGCACCATGCTGATGGTTATCTGCTGGAGATTGTCCATCATTTGGTGCAGGGTGGAGTCGTATCATCCCAACAGGACTCCCTGGTTGGATAAGGCCTGCTGGAGCTGAGCAGTCTCCACTGGGTCCATGTCATGTCAGGTCAGAAGATTCTGTTGTGCCAGAAGCATATGCGTCAGACCTAAAGATGCAGGAGACCATAAGAAGATTCAACGATTTTATTTTGCACTTGGAACTCTAAATCACGGGAATAATTAATCAATGGAAACTGGTTGAGCACGAAGCAGGATACCAGAAGTCAGAGAGAAAGCAGAGAAACAGAATCACTAGGGAGGACAATCTTCTGACGTCGGAGGGAAGCGAACCGCTCCTATTTATAGCTCGCTGACTGCTGATTGCTGAATGGAAACAGGTGCGCTCACTGGGCCTCGCCTGCAGGTAGCAGCTACGCCCCTCGCCAGTGCCTGCAATGTATGAAGAGAGAGTTAATGCCGCCAGCCAGCACAGACCATAAGATAAAATCTTGGGGAACCCCCCATCCCCAACTATTGCTACTTTTATAACTAAAATAAATGTGTTGGTTCCAGTCCCCCCAACAGTCGCCTTCATTCTCCACCAGGCTCTTTTTGTCTCATCTCGCTCTGTTTATGTTTAGTGTTAAGATTTTAATAGTGCAGATGTTGTATTAATAGTATTAATAGTGCTGCTACAGCTGCTACAGCCCGACAGACACATCCCCCTCCCTCTGCAGCCCACCCCAGCCCCTCCTCTCCCTCACATCAGACCAGGTGAGGAGACAGCTGAGGCGACTAAATCAGAGGAAATCTGAAGGACCTGATGGCATCAGTCCCAGGCTGCTGAGGACCTGCGCAGACCAGCTCTGTGTGGTACTATGCTACCTGTACAACCTGAGCCTCAGCCTGGAGAAGGTTCCAGTCCTATGGAAGACCTCCTGTGTGGTTCCAGTTCCCAAAACAGCACAAGCGAAGGAACCAGCCCACTACAGACCTGTCGCCCTGACCTCCCACCTCATTAAGACCATGGAAAGGCTCCTCCTTGAACACCTCCGCTCTATGGTGAGCCCCACCCTAGACCCGCTGCAGTTTGCCTACAGGCCCAACATCGGAGTGAAAGACGCCGTCATCTACCTTCTGCAGCGGGCACTCACCCACCTGGAGATCGCCGGCAGCGCTGTGAGGGTCATGTTCTTTGACTTCTCCAGCGCCTTCAACACCATCAGGCCAGCGCGCCTGCGGGGGAAGCTGGAGGACGTGGGAGTGGACGGGCATCTTGCTGCCTGGATTATTGACTACCTTACTAACTGTCCACAGTACGTGCGGCTGCGCGGCTGTAAGTCAAAGGTGGTAGTCTGTAGCACGGGGGCACCGCAGGGCACCGTCCTCTCACCCTTCCTTTTTAACATCTATACCTCGGACTTCATATATAACACAAACAGCTGCCACCTCCAGAAGTTCTCGGACGACTCCGCCATCGTGGGCCGTGTGTCAGAGGGGAACGAGCTGGAGTACCGGTCGGTCATCGTTGACTTCGTGGACTGGTGTGAGCGCAACCACCTGTGCTTGAACACTAGGAAGACGAAGGAGATGGTGGTCGACTTCAGGAGAAGCACTCAAACACACACACACACACACATTTACTAGTGAACATCCAGGGACAGGACATTGAGACAGTGGACAGTTTCAAGTACCTGGGTGTTCACCTTAACAATAAACTGGACTGGTCCCACAACACCAACGCCCTGTACAAGAAGGGCCAGAGTCGCCTCCACCTTCTGAGGAGACTCGGGTCCTTCGGCATATGCAGACCTCTGCTCAGGACATTTTATGACTCTGTGGTAGCCTCTGCAATCCTCTACGCTGCCATCTGCTGGGCCCTGGGCAGCGCAGAGCGGGACAGGAAGAGACTGAACAAGCTGGTCAGGAGGGCCAGCTCTGTCCTCGGCTGCCCACTGGACTCTGTGGAGGAGGTGAGTGAGAGGAGGATGGTAGCAAAGCTCACATCCATCCTGTTCAACAGCTCTCACCCACTGCACCAGACTGTAGAGGAGCTAAGCAGCTCCTTCAGTGGACGACTGAGGCATCCTCAGTGCAGGAAGGAGCGCTACCGCAGGTCGTTCATTCCCACCGCTATCAGACTGTACAACGCCACTTTGTAACTGTCTGTGAAAATACCGGTTATGTGCAATAAAAACCCCGCCCACTTTAATCAACCACATCTACCCCACTGACTGTGAACCATATCAACCCATCTACTCTGCACTCAGATACATTTACACTTTAATATAGGCCAGTCTATAAAGTTGCTCCATTCTTTTCTTTTATTGTTTAGTAATTTATACTATTTATGTATCTATTTATTTATTTACTTATATAATATATGTATGTGTGTATGTTTGTACTTGTATCTATTTTTGCACCCCCTACTGATAGTACCTCAAGAGCCTGTAACAGTGAATTTCTCCATTGTGAGATTAATAAAGCTGTATCTTATCTTATCTTATCTTATCTCTTGAAAATAAAAAAGAGGAAAGAACAGAACCATGAGAGAAGGAAAAGCAGCAAGTTGAGTTTTAATCTTTAAATCATCTGCTCACTATTCTAATTTTCTCCACACCTTTCACCCTCCACCTGTGTGCCTGTGTTTTGTACCTGTGTGCTCATCTTAGTGTCTGTGTCACCTTGCACACCGTCTGTCTGTGTCTCCGCGCTGTGAGAACTTGCCGGCTTCCCGTTTGGTGCAGATGACGTTTTTCAGCTGCTATCTCTACCGACTGCTCTGCTGCCGGCTCTGCTCCCCACTCTGTCAGAGGACGGGAGACAGCGGTCAGCCACTTTGTTTGGTCTCAGTCTGGGCTTGAACGGATAAGATTTCCCTCCATTCCACACCTGAAGCATTTCATATTCCCCCCATGTTACATATACTGTATAATCGAAGTTGTCCAGTTTAAATTTCAGTGCTAAATTCAACTCTTCAGGACTTTTTAGGATCATCATCACCTGACGCCTGAAGGAGACGACATGCCTCAGGTGAGGGGACTTGCAGCTTAACGTGATCATTTTAATTGGAGATAAGAGCTGACTGTACCAGGACCGCACCCTCGCCAAAACTTCTTTACATACGAATGGAGGGACGTTGGAGATGGTGACCCTCCTGGCAGGGCTGACCTGTTCAGTTTATCCACATAATCAAGAAACATCACCACCTCAACGCCAATTTCACACCGTCAAACCTGACAGTTCCCCCACAGCCAGAACACTGTCCTCCACCGCGCAGCTATCGGGAACATTTTAATGGTGAGTTGGCAAGTCAGCTTCTCCAGCACAGAGCCAATAGACATTTTTCTGGTGTGCTGAGCACAAGTGCTCATCTCCACCTTTACCTCTAACTCTAACTCCATCCACCTCTAGCGCCACCTTTACCTCCACCACACTCCCACAGAAAACGTCAGGAAAAGATTAACAAAACTAAGAAAGAAATAAAAGAGAAAAGAAAACACACAATGAAGAAAAAGGAAAAAAATAGCACTCTCTGTAAACCCACGCTTCCGTACACACACACACACACACACACACACACACACACACACACACACACACACACACACACACACACACACACACTCCCAGCATGCACTGAGAGACAGAGAGAGAGAGAGATTTTGTTTTATCAAGTTTAGTTAGATTTAAACACGTAATGCAGCCGTGAGGGAGGGGCACAAGCCAGTGTCTCTCCCTCACGCCGGTCCCAAGCCCAGATAAATGCAGAGGGTTGCGTCAGGAAGGGCATCCGGCGTAAAACAAATGCCAAATAAAACATGCGAGATATATCAAGAGAAGCATGTGCAGGCTGGTTGGAATGGTTGGAGAAAAGTGTCCGGTGTGATGTGTGATAGGAAGGTATCGGCAAGAATGAAAGGAAAAGTGTACAAGACGGTGATGAGGCCAGCGATGTTGTATGGTTTAGAAACAGTGGCGCTGGGGAAAAGACAGGAGGCAGAGCTGGAGGTAGCAGATATGAAAATGTTGAGGTTCTCTTTGGGAATAACGAGGATGGATAGGATCAGGAATGAGCACATCAGAGGGACAGCACATGTAAGATGTTTTGGAGACAAAGTCAGAGAGGCTCGATTGAGATGGTTTGGACATGTACAGAGGAGGGATAGTGAGTATATTGGTAGTAGGATGCTGAGGTTGGAACTACCAGGCAGAAGACCTAGAGGAAGACCAAAGAGATGATTCATGGATGTGGTGAAGGAGGACATGAAGGTAGTTGGTGTAAGAGAAAAAGATGCAGAGGACAGGGTGAGATGGAGGCAGATGATTCGCTACCCCTGAAGGGAAAAGCCGAAAGGACAAGAAGAAGAAGACTTTGCTTTGCAGCACTTTCCTTAACCTTTCCCCCCTTTATCCTTAATTTGCTCATGTTTTTATTTTTCGATGATAATTTTTGAAAAAACCCACGGCACACAGTGCCACAGAAACTGTAGCACAAAGCAGTGAGGGATCACTGTTTTATAAACCAACTTCATGTCCTTACACTCACCATGTGTCAAAACCTTTCACAATCGCTCACATTGATTTAGCTGCTGCTGCAGTGACCAGGCCGGTGACCCCACCACCAATTACTACCACCTACACACACACACACACACACACACACACACACACACACACACACACACACACACACACACACACACACACACACGCAAATTTTCTGAAGAATTACTTCATAGCTAAATTTCGGACACAATGTTTATATATAAAAATGTGTGTGTGTGTGTGTGTGTGTGTGTGTGTGTGTGTAGGTAAGAAGGCACCTGTGTTAATAATGAGGGAGATGGTGAAGAGTATGAAGGATGGATCAGTGGTGGTGAACTTGGCAGCTGAAGCAGGAGGAAATATATATACTACAACAAAACCTGGAGAACTACTCATGCACAAGGTCTGAACACACACACACACACACACACACACACACACACACACACACAGAGGGGGGGAAGACTTAAATCTACTAGTATTTGATGTGAGAATACACTTTATATGTTTTAAAATGAACAGCAATTATTATTATTATTATTATTATTATTATTATTATTATTATTATTATTATTTACAGTAAAGATTTATATGCACCAGAGAGGGATCGGGTGATCCTGGCACAGTCAGGCTGGTTAGGCTTATCATCAGCTCAGGGCCCTCACCCTCTCCACATGCAGCCCAGACAGCGAATGGGACTTCTCCCAGGATGCAGTGCCTCGTCAAACCCACTAAGAACTTTCCGGAGAATATGGAGAATCCCCAACACTGCAGCCTTCTGCATTGCCCAGACTGTCAGAATGTCTGTGCTCCCGGTAGCAAACCCAGGCACACTCTTGATCTGTGTTAATATAATCTATTATATTATATTATATATACAAACCGAGGGCGCCGACAACAATGGGGAGTCGGACGACTTTGTACTTTGGATACAAGCGAGACATTTCAAAGGCGAGGTCTGCGTATTTTGCATACTTCTCCTGAATCTTGTCAATCACATTGCTGTCAAAAGGGACAGAAAATTCAATAATATTAATAATTCCATTGGATTTAGCAAAAAGGACAAGATCAGGTTTGTTGGCTTCAATTCTCCTCAGGCTGTATAGGGGCCAATTCCAAAGAAGCTTGAAATGATCATTTTCCATGACACCCTGCACATGATCAGGGTCGTACCATGGATGGACCTCTGAGTCAAAACTAAACGCATGACGGAGACGATAATAAAAGGAACGTGCCATGCCATCATGTCTCTTCAGATAAGACGTTTGTGCCAAAACAGGACAACCACTGACAAGGTGTTGGACAGTTTCACTAAATTCACTACACAAACGACATTTGGGATTTACATTTTCCCTTATAATTTTATGTTGACGATGGCGTGTTGGAAGTGACTGGTCCTGAGCAGCAAAAAGAAAGCCCTCAGTTTAACTTTTCAGACCAGCCGACTTCATCCAGGCAAAGGAGTCCGAAGGATTACTGTTCTGCCCAGCACACTGCACATAAACACGATGTAGTGCTTTTCCAGACAGTTTTTCCTTGAAATGACGACTCTGAGCAGATTTTATGAAAGACTTCACCTGGTTGACACACATAGATGTAGCATCCAGCAGTACTTCGCCATCGACAAAATTAACATTGACGTTGAGATTTTGTTCAGCAGCCTTGGCGCATTTAAGATAACTATGGAATTCCTTGCTTTCATCATGAGTCTTGATATGCTTCACAAGAGGATCATCAGATAAATAAATATGTACAAAAGTACACAATAAAATACAATCATGAAGTGCCTCCACATTAATCAAACCTCGTCCCCTGGAATTGATTGATAAATATAAACGATTGATAGAGGAACGAGGGTGGTGAGCTCGGTTGTCAGACATGATCCTTCTTGTAAGGAGATCAAGACCCATGATGTCGTCCTTTGTCCAATCAACAACACCAAAAGAGCAAGAAAGGACAGGCACTGCGTAAGGATTTGTGGCTTTGACCTTGTTTCTAGCATTTAGCTCCGAACTCCAGATCTTTTTTAGACGAGATTTGTCTAAATTTGCCCGAAGTTTGTCTTTTATGTGGGAATTCTGGAGCTTGTCTTGAACTTGCATCCCCAAATAGGTGTACGATTGGCCTTCCACGAGATGCTCAATCACTCCTCCTCCATGTAACTCAACTGATCCATCATTGATTGCCTTTCCACATTTTAAATGAAGAATGTTACATTCATCAAGTCCGAAAGTCATACCAATATCTTGTGAAAAGGACTCGACAAGGAGAATTTGTTTCTTCAAGTTGGAATCTCCTTTGGCAATTAGCTCGATGTCATCCATGTAAAGAAGATGAGTAAGAGCTGTTGGGGATCTGTGCTGTGGAGGTCCTGGATGATAACCTTCCTTCTTATTGAGCAAAAAACTCAAGGGATTAAGTGACAAACAGAAAAGCAGAGGACTGAAAGAATCCCCCTGGAATAGTCCTCTGTCTGTCTTCCTTTCGGCTTTTTCCCTTTTACTCGGGAGTCGCCACAGCGAATCATTTGATTCGCACGTTTGACTTTGGCAGAGGTTTTTACGTTGGATGCCCTTCCTCTCACAACCCTTTTTAGCAAGGGACAGAAACACGCTGACGACTTTGCAGCCTACTCTTTATGAAAGTCAGCAATGGTTGTTTTACATGTCTCTCACCATAGACAGTGAGAGACATGGCCTGCCTTTGATAACCCAGTTAGCTGCACTGGGGGGTACAGTGACATCCTTGTGGAGAGTGAAACTCGAACCCCCAACCTTTGGATCAGCGAGCCAGCGCCCTATACCACTAGACCACCACCGCCCCCCCGGAATATTCCTCTCTTAATTGAAATATGTTCTGAAGTCTTAACCTGACCTTGCGAGTACATCCAACACATTGCAAAGACTTCAGAATCCATTCATGAGGGACAGAGTCGTATGCTTTTTTGTAGTCAATCTAGCACATTGAGAGATTGCGGTGGGAAGTTTTAGCGTCTTCAAGTATCATTTTCTGGACCAATAACTGATCCTTGCATCCCCAACATCCCTTTCTGGCTCCCTTTTGCTCCGGGTAAATGATTTCATTATAGGAGCAATAGGATGACACGAGATTTATCAAACATCCTGTAAAGATTTTGTACATAGTATTCAGGCAGATAATAGGGAGGTAATTTTTATTATTAATAATTTATTATTATTATTATTATTATTATTATTATTATTATTATTATTATTATTGTTGTTGTTGTTGTTATTATTATTATTATTATTATTATTATTATTATTATTATTATTATTATTATTATTATTACAGTATAATTATCGGTTAATTAAATATCTCCTTTTTGTTACCATTGATTTCAGCTGCAGTTTATCTATCAATCAGCAGAGGGCGATAAATTACTAGCTGAATTTTCATTCATTCTTTTACTGAACCACCTTATCTTTTATCAGGTTCACAGGAAAGTTGTAGACAGGTCTGCAGCCCAGCTCATTAGGGATGTGTTGGGGTTATAGAAAATGTTCAAATTCTTTTATACTTCACAAATTCCTATTTTTACTGTGAATAGCTGCTTTGCAACAATATCAATTGTAACAAGTGCAAAACAAATAAAATTGAATTGAATATTAGCCCGACAGACACAACCATTTGCACTCACACCTAGGGGCACTTTGGCATGTCCAATTAGCTTCATGTACATGATGTGCTGGACTGTGCAAGCAAAGTACTTGGAGAGAACCATGCAGAGAGCATGTAAAGCCCATGCAGAAACACCTGGCAAAGTCTGATTCTCAAACTCTGAATTGAGTGTGTGTGTGTGTGTGTGTGTATGTGTGTGTGTGTGTGTGTGTGTGTGTGTGTGTGTGTGTGTGTGTGTGTGTGTGTGTGTGTGTGTGTGTGTGTTAACAGGGAGTAACACACATTGGTTACACTGATTATCGCCACTCAGTCAAGTACTTTGTACTCCAATAACAAGCTGAAGCGTTTGAAAGCCATCAGTCCTAATAAGGAGAAATTGCACTTCATACCCACTGACACTTTTAACTATGGAATCATCGAGCATGTTAGCAGAGGCACTGTGGTCATGCTGGTAAGCCTCTCTCTCCCCCCCACACACAAAATAATGCTGATGATTACGGTAGTATCTACGGTAGTCAGGTTGTGTGTGTATTAAAATCACATAAACACAATTATAGACGATTGTGTGCATGAAAGAAGTCACCCACACCCATGAGGTAGTTATGAATATCTGTTTATTTCCCTTTTACAGGAAGGTAAGAATATTTTCCCCACACCTTTACTAAAGACCATGCCTCCCAGTTCACCTAGCTGGAGGCGAGAAACAAAAGCAGGACTTTCTCCATTCAGAAAAACTTTGACGTCAGCAGAGATTTACAAAACGGATAACACACACACACACACACACACACACACACACACACACACACACACACACACACACACACACACACACACACACACACATACGCGGTCTGACCGTGGGGAGGTGCACATCTTGGTTGACCGGAACTCAACTCCGTGTGCTATAGGCCTAAGCCTTAAAGGAGTGTAGAGAAACACAAGAACAAATTGAACACCAGACTGTTTTAATTATATACATAATTTGGGTCATAATTAAAATTGGCATAGAGGTCTTATAAATGATGTTATACAATTATACAACACTAATGAATCTCAATGCACTACACACTACAATTTAACAAAGATGTATTTACAATTCAATTACAAAAACAATTAAATCTATTTTACAACATTTGCACTTTATAAACACTGTAACATAATCTTTCACATAATTGTATCAATTTACTGTTATTTTACTAAGTACTTTGGGGGAACCAGGTACACCTGTGGGTAGAATTGTAACTTTAAAAAATGGCTGTCTATACGGGGGTGAACTGCAATCAATTATTATAGTTCAACCAAAAACATTCTCAAATATATTTCAAACTACATCAGCAAGTACATGTGCTAAATAAATTTACAATTTGAGCCAAAGTTATTTATCTCTTCAAAGGCAAAAACAAATGTTAATACATATTTACAGCACAAAGACATACTATTAATTTTATAAAAGTACTGAGCATTAGGCTGCAGATACAGGCTGGATGGCTTATGATTATTTTAGCCATTCATTCTTTGTGCGTTAATGTTTGTGTTCTAACACATGTGCAGGAACTAGAAGTGGTACTAACAAACTGTGCTTTATTCTCACACTCGCACTTTGTTTGATTGACAGTGGTCAGCTATTATTGCTTATTGATAATATGTGAGGCGCTCCACCTAGTAGGCACTTGTCGTTGATTGTTGATTGGTCAGCTTGGGCTTGCACATGTGCAGTGCCCGTTGCACGTTAACATCCAGTGTTCACTTCCGGTTTCCGGTTTACTGCACGCTGAATTTATCTGCAACTTTCTCTTCAATAACAGTCATTAAGTTTATTTCTAAGATTGTGAATACACATAATTTCTTGTCCAGCGGAACGGAACTCTTGCTGTGTGTGTGGGGGGGGGGGGGTGCACATGCACCCTGTTCACCCCCCCTAGCCTACGCCCTTGCACACACACACACACACACACACACACACACACACACACACACACACACACACACACACACACAGTACTTCTGTTCTAAATAATGTGTTGAACATTAATTCCAACTGTTTCCTGTCTTCTTTGTCTGTATGTGCGCATGTGTGTTTATTTGGGCGTGTGTGTGTGTGTGTGTGTGTGTGTGTGTGTGTGTGTGTGTGTGTGTGTGTGCGCGTGCATTTCTGTGTTTGTTTGTGTTTGTGTATTTGTGTGTACGTGTCTTTGTTTCTGATTGTGTGCGCGTGCATTTGTGTGTGTGTGTTTGTGCGTGTGTTTGTGTGCATGTTTGTGTGTGTGTTTGTGTGTATGTGAGTTTGTTTGTGTTTTGTGTGTTTGTCTGTGTGTGTGCATGTGTATGTTTGTGCATGTTAGTATGTTTCTGTGTGCATGTGTATGTTTGTGTGTGTTTGCTTGTGTATGCTTGTTTGTGTGTGTGTTTGTTTAGGCATGTGCGTGTGGGTGTTTGTTTGTACTTTTGTGCATGTGTGTGCATTTGTGTGTGTTTGTGTTTTTGGGTGTGTGGATTTATGTGCATACGTATCTGTTTCTTTGTGTGTGTTTGTGTATGTGTGTGTGTGTGTGTGTATGTGTGTGTTCAAGTGTGAGCATGTTTGTGTGTGATTGTGTATGTTTGGGTGTGTGTCTGTGCATGTGTGTGTGCGTGTGTGTGTGTTTGTGTGTTTTGTTTGTGTGTGTTTAAGTGTGTGTTTATAAGGGTTTGTGTGCGTGTTTGTGTGTGTTCCTGTGTGTGTCATGTTTGTGTGTGTTCATGGGAGTGTTTTTGGGAGTGTGCATGTTTATTTGTACATGTGTTTGTGCGTGTGTGTGTTTGTGGGCGAGTGCGTGTTTGTTTGTGTTTGTCTGTGTTTGTGTGTGTGTATTCGTGTTTGCTTGTGCATGTGTTTGCGTGTGTTTGTGTATTTTTGTGCATGTGTTTGCGTATTTGTTTTTGTGTATGTGTGTTTGTGTATTTTTGTAGGTGTTATGTTTATATGTGTTTTTGTGAGTGTGTTTGAATGTGTGTGTGTGTGTGTGTTTGAGTGTGTGTTTGAGTGTATGTGCATGTTTGCGTGTGCATGTGTGTGTTTGTATGTGTTTGTGTGTATTTGTGTGCGCTTGTTTGTGTGTGTGTGTTTGTTTAGGCATGTGCGTGTGTTTGTGTGTGTTTGTGCGTGAGTGTGCAGGTTTGTGTGTGTTTGAGTGTGCATATATGTGTTTGTTTGTGCATGAGTGTGCGTGTGGATTTGTTTGTGTTTTTGTGTGTGTTTGTTTATGCGTGTGTGTGTATATGTGTGTGTTTGTGTGTTTGGGTGTGTGTGTGTGTGTGTGTGTGTGTGTGTGTGTGTGTGTGTGTGTGTTTGTGTGCATGCGTGTATGTCTGTGTGTGTGTGTGTGTGTGCGCATGCGTTTATGTCTGTGTGTGTGTTTGTTGTGCATTTGTTGTGCATTTTTGTGTGGGTATGTGTGTTTGTTTGAGTGTGTGTGTGTAGTTTTGTTCGTGATTGTGTTTGTGTGTGTGTTTGTGTGTACATGTTTTTGTGTGTACATGTGTGTGTGCATGTGTGTGAGTTTGTGTGAGTGTGTGTTTGTGTTTGTGTGTGTGTTTGTGTGTACATGTTTTTTGTGTGTTTGTGTGTGCATGTGTGTGTGTGTGCATGTGTGTGAGTTTGTGTGAGTGTGTGTTTGTGTTTGTGTGTGTGTTTGTGTTACTTTGTGTGTGTGTCTTTGTGTGTGTGTGTGCGTTTGTGTGTCCTTGTGTGTATAGGTGTGTTGTGGTGTTTGTGTGTGTTTGTTTGTTTGTGGTTGTGTCTGTGTTTGTGTGTGTCATGTTTGTATGTGTTTGTGTGAGTGTGTGTATTTGTGTTTGTTGTGTGTGTTTATTTGTGCGTGTGTGTGTTTGTTTGTGCATGAGTTTGTTTGTGTGTGTGTGTGTGTGTGTGTGTTTATGTGTGTGTTTGCGTGTGTATGTGTGTTTGTCTGTGTGTGCTAGTTTGTATGTGTTTGTTTTTGCGTGTGTGCATGTTTGTGTGTGTATTTGTGTTTGTGTGTATATGTTTCTTTGTGTGTGTTTGTGGTTTTAATTGTGTTTGTGTTTGATTGTGCATTTTTGTGCAAGTGTATGTGTTTATGTCTGTGTGTGTGCATGTGAATGTGGTTGTGTGTGTTTCTGTTGTGTGCATGTTTGTGTGGGTTTGTGTGTATTTGTGTTTGTTTGTGTTTGTGTGTGTGTGTGTATATATGTTTCTATGTATATGTTTGTGTTTTTATTTGTGTTTGATTGTGCATTTTTGTGCATGTGTGTGTGTTTGTGCCTGTGTGTGTCTGTTTTTGATTGTGTGCATGTATGTGTTTGTGTGTTTTCTTTTTGTGTGTATGGGTATTTGTGTGTGTATGCTTTTTGTGTTACTATGTGTTTGTGTTTGTTTGGGTGTGTGTGCGTTTGTGTGTGTTTGTGTATGTATGTGTGTTTGTTTGTGCATGTGTGTTCATGTGTTTGTGTATGTCTGTTAGTGTTTGTGTGTGTTTGTTTGTGTGTGGGTGTGTTTCTGTGTGTTTCTGTGTGTGTGTGTCACGTTTGTGTGTGTTTGTGTGAGTGTGTGTCTTTGTTTTTGTTTCTGCATGTTTGTTTGTGTGTGTTTGTTTGTATGCATGTGTGTGTGCATGTTTGGGTGTTTGTATGTGTTTCTATTTGTGTGTGTTTGTGTGCATGCATGTGTGTTTCTCTGTGTGTATGTGTGTTTGTGTGTGGTTGTTATCCGTGTGTGTTTGTGCATGTGTGTGCTTGTGTGTGTTTATGCATGTATGTGCATGTGTGTTTGTGTGTGCACTTTTTTTGTGTTTGTGTGCATGTGTTTGTTTGGGTGTGTTTGTGTGAGTGTGTGTTTGTTTATGCATGTATGTGTGTGTGTGTGTGTGTGTGTGTGTTTCTGTGTGCTGTTTGTGTGTGTGTGTGTGTGTGTGTGTGTGTGTGTGTGTGTGTGTGTGTGTGTGTGTGTGTGTTTAAGTGTGTTTAAGTTTGCCTCCATGTGTTCTTAATGTCCTCGATCTTGTGCGTTTGCCTTTATCCTCAAGAACTACTCCTTTTTGTCGCTATCAGACTTTGCCTTTCCTGAAAAGCTGCAGGCTTTCATTCTGTTATGTCACTTAATTAAGCATTATTCTTGTCAAACTAGCCTCGTTGAACACACTTTTGGAAGAAAATTGTATTTCTCTATGACTTTATATTCTGCATATCTTCTTTCCCAATATACTGTATAGTATATCAGAATGTCTTTCTTGAAGCCCACACCTTGCAATCTCCTTTCCTGAATGAATATCCATTATGCTTCTGATCATAGTAGGCCAGCCAGAGGTTTTTTAGATGGGCTATGTTTAAAAGGCCTTTTCTAGTCCCTCACATAGCAACATTGGGTGGCATTTCAAAACCTTGAGAAAGACAACTGAATCATGTACCTAATGCTTTACGTGTTGATCTGTGACTAAAAACTTCCAGATATCACAATCCTGCTTCTGTCATCACTCCTGAATTGCCCTGGGACCTTTCAGGTAGTAGGAATAATAGGAGAATACCTGTGCGTGAAATGTTTTTAAGTACAGAGACTGTTGCACAACAGGCACCGCACATAGCTTGGCAAAGATGGGGACTTGTATAAAATAGCAATAAGAACCAAAATGGCTGGGAGTCACCATTTCCTGTCACCCTTATTTGCCTTTGCAGGCAGTTCGAGGTACTGCCCATCTACTGCCTGTTCCGCCTTTGGGAACTTTGAACCAGAACTGTAGCCAGTTGAGTAACAGGACTGCAGAATTGTTGGAACTGCCTGCTGCTGACTTACAGAACCACTAGGGTGTGTAACCAGGCCATATCACAAGCTGATGGATGCCAAGGGTGTGGTAAAAAATTTCCTAAGAAGCACACTCAGTCTAGTGGAGGGAACAAGTTGCTTTACTTCTCCATTCTAGACCAGTTTCAAGTCTAGTCACTGCCAAATATTACACCACTTGAATATTATAGAAACTGAATATTTAAACCTCTGAATATTATACCTTCTGAATCTTAAAAAACCTGAATATTATACCACGTCACTGATAAACAATTATAACAGATTACAGGGACTATGTAAGAATGTAAGTGTTCTGTTGAGCTTATGTAGTTTACTCTCTCTCTCTCGCTCTCTCTCTCTCTCTCTCTCTCTCTCTCTCTATATATATATATATATATATATATATATATATATATATATATATATATAAATAATAAAAATAAAAGGACAGGACAAAGACTTTCTATTGAAACTCCATTTATCACTACAGATCTGTTTCGAGGGGTGGTGAAACCATCCTCTCTCTTCAGGTGATTATAGAGAATATATATATATATATATATATATATATATATATATATATATATATATATATATATATATATATATATATATATATATATATATATATATATATATATATATATATATACAGTATGTATACACACACACACACACACACACACAGGGATCCCTCACTTTCCGCAGTTAATTTCATGGTTAATCCGAGAAGTAGGATCACCACCCACCATCCCCGATTGACGTATACGTACATGTATCAATAAATATCAATAAATACATATCCAATGCTATAAATGCTTATAATAACAATTAAACATTGAAAAAAAATATACGATGTAAATAAAATAGAAATACAGACGCTCTCCAACTTACCAACATTCGTTTAGCAAACATCCGGAGAACCAAAAAGCTGTCCAAGGTGAAAGTGAAAGTGAAAGTGAAATTAAATTGAAGAACAAGTAGAAATAGAAATGGAATAAAATCTACAGAAATGGAGATCATTAATATAAGTATGAAATATGATTAAACATTATACTGGCGTACATTTAATACTAGGCTCTGGCAGGGGGGGTTCCTGGCTGTGCAGACACACAGATTTACCAATGTATAATTGGCCTTGTTTTTGTGACATTTTCCTTAACTTTTCCACCTATTCTTCCTTAATTTCCTTATTTTTTAATTCGATTAATATATATATATATATTTTTAAACGCGATGAATTTAAAGTTGATGAGCCATACGATGAAGTTATGGGAAAGAATAGTGGAAGCTAGACTAAGGGCAGAAGTCAGCATTTGTGAACAACAGTTTGGTTTCATGCCCAGAAAGAGCACCACAGATGCAGTGTTTGCCTTGAGGATGTTAATGGAGAAGTACAGAGAAGGTCAGACGGAGCTGCATTGTGCCTTTGTGGATCTGGAGAAAGCATATGACAGGGTGCCGAGAGAAGAACTGTGGTATTGCATGAGGAAGTCTGGAGTGGCAGAGAAGTATGTTAGAGTGGTGCAGGA